>OY728121.1:721463468-722713468 GCA_963277665.1 Viscum album | reverse complement strand
TAAATGACCACCCTATGTTTTAAATTTATTTTTCACGAGTTTAGTAGAATTTCAATTTTCTGTCTCTTTAATAAAATGAGCCAACAAAAGAAAATATTTTTGTATCATTTTTTTATAAAAAAAATTTAAATTTTAAATGTATGTGTCTAATTCTACATTACCTAGAATTGAAATGTTTCAAGACTGTAAAGTGATATGTGAATTTTTCTTTGTCTTCTAAATAAAAATACACAAAATTGTATGTACTAAATCTGAAAGAGTGAGTGCAGGAATTTACAGTTATACCCATGTCATTAAACTGAAAAGTATATATACAATTAACTAAATTATGAAAAATCAATTTCACATGTTAATAATTATTTTTTATTTTTATCAATATGTAAGAAATAAATGTAAAAAATCATTTGAAAGTAAAAATATTTTTCTTGGAAAAATAATTTTCTTGTGAATGATGCTTTATTATCTAAATAATTTAAATAAATCACTATTGGTGAATTATTTACTTAATAAATATATAATTTTTATTAAATATTATTTTTTATAATTAATATAACCTTTTTTCTAAGCATGGGATAAGAGTTAGACTAGTTTTATGTTTCAATAATATATTTTTTTCTTTATCTTTTTTCGATCGTGTTCTACTCACTTATTTTAACACTAATTTTCACCAATTATTGGAATTTTATTTCAAAATATAAATTTTAATATTCAAATATTAATTTCAACAATATCCAATAGATAAATTTTTTTGATGTTCCAAAAAGATCAGTTTTTTGTTGAATAGTAATAAATACTGATTCTAATTGAAAATCTCATTTCATTTAAATTATTTACAAATATAATTCTATTTTAAAATGGTTTACGAAAAAAAATTATGTAAATTGATTTATTAATAATCCAATTCATGTCATAATAATAGGTTCTATATTGATAATAATTATGAAATCTCATAATCTTAAAAGAACCTTAACTTAGATAATTTTTCTCATGTCCTTCGATTTAATTTTAAATTCAATTCATCCATTTTTTTGAATTTTTTTTAAAATATATCACATTTTTGGAATTAATAATAATCAATATTATTTAAAAATCTAAAATTAATTTTTTTAATGGGTATTACAAGTAGAATAAATTTAATTTCCATGATTAAGGTTAAAATTGGTTTACTAGGGGCTAAACAATTTGATAAAGGTATGTTTTCCAGTAAGAAATATCTAAATAATATATTTTTTAAATATTTTGACCCTATTATATTGTATTATCTAATATAAGGTCATTTTAAATAATTAATCTTGTGAATGACCTTATCATAATGGATTCTATAGGGAAATATCCTAGTAGTTTACAAGTAGATTCCTTTCTCCACTTATAAAAGGACATCTCATATCTTCTCTACTCCACAAAACAAGAATATTTTTTATTTTACTTTTACTATTATAAAACATTAATTAATTTACTCCCCATATCCTATATTACTTATTTTTAAAAACTAATCATCCCATTATCGATTTGGGTGAAAACCTAAAGGGGTCCTCTGAGGAATAAGTATAGTCATTATCAGTTTTTTATTTTATTTTATATTCTAACACCATTGAATATTCATAAATTTTTATGATAAAATTAAATTATTATCTCTCTTAAATTAATATATTATAATATTAATTTGATATCCAACATCAATATCCATACCAATCAAAAGTGAATCAAAATAGTCAATCGTGTGTGCTGATGACTACTAACTTGCGAACTCATTTAATTTCTTTTTTAATCCCCACTTATCATGGATAAAGATATTAATGGATTTAATATTTATATTATATTGATTATATAATTATAATTTGGAAATATAATACCATTTCTAACTTAATACCATACAATAAATTGGAAAATGATAACATTGCTCGTGTGATCAGGTGTACTACAGCCTTCATGAAGCAATGTTATATGTTTTTCATTTTATTTTTTCATGGATTGTAAGAAAGATATATATAATATATATATGATATGTATAGGATATATAAATAATTCTTAAAATTTGATTTAATATTTACCTTTCGTTAATTCCATTATTTGAGAAAATGGAAACAATATTCACGGGTTTTTAAAACCTTCCATCTTCATAAATAGTGCAATTCATTTTAAAAATACGAATTAAATTAATTACACTAAATACATATATAATGAATATGTATGATATTTATGTCATTATTAACTCTTCTTATGTTGTAACCATGATCATTATAAAAGGAATGAAAATAAAACACAAAAACATACATGAAAAATGATGCAAATATAACTCAAAAAAATGATGTTAACAATGAATTGTTAACAAAATGAGAACAAAAGGTCATATGTAAATGATATATGGCTTGATAAATCTAATTATGGTTCTTTAATATATATTTATAATTATCATTTTTTTTATAAATGAATTTTTAACATGTATGTTTAAATTTTAGACATTATGTACTAGAATTTCCTATCATGTTCTCTTCTATGAGACCTATGTCACGTTATGAACCTATCATATTTTATGAGGTTTATATGAGTCCCTTATAACATGTTATATGAGAAAATTATTTATTGTCATTATATTTTATATTTTATTTAAAATTATACTTTCATTGGGATTTTTATTGGAAATATTTCATATAAGATAATGGATCTTGTCTCACTTTTTTTCCCACAGGACTCATCCAATATTCACAACTCCATTAATTTTTTTGCTGTATATTCAGAAAATGAATGTATTTTTATACAATTCATATGAAAATAATTAAATTTTAAATATCCTTAGAACATTATTTTTTAAATAGGGTATATAATTCTTAATATTCTAATGTAGTAAACTTTTTAGATTACAATCAAATTGTTTATTAAGATGGTTTATGATTATCTTTCTTCAAATAAAATATTATGATAAATATCTCAAGAAAACCATGTATTTTATTCTCTTTAGGTTATTTTTTTAAAATAAATTTCACCATTGATATTAATCTACTTATATACCCAATATATTTAATTGTTATTTTCAATTTATAAATTCATTTTTAGCACTTCAGTCAAAAACCCTTTTTCAGTGATGTCCATTTTTTCTATACATATTTTAATGAATGATTAAATTTTATGAAATTATTGTCTAAAAAACGATTACTCATGATTTAATATTTAAAAATTGGTTTAAAATAAAAAATTTTGTAATTTTCCAAACATGGTTACTTTATCTGTTTTTAGAAAAAATAAATGAAACCATTATTTTAACAAGGATGGAATGAATGGTACTCCATGAAATTATTATAAATCCATGATTTATGTCATTCTTTATATTATTTAAATATTATTTTCAACAAAAATTCCTTACATAATGTATGGAATAATTTTTTTCTTTGTAAATTGTTATTTCAGAATGAATAGTTTATTTTTGTCAACCAATATTATATGTGATTTTTGAAAATCATTTTCTGTTTAATATGAAATCCTATAATGATACATATGTTTTACAATAAATATGATCCCATGATAACATCATTATTAATTTTTTGGATGTTTTATGTTTGTAATGAATAAATGTAAATCAAACCTATTTTTTTCATGTATTATGATATGAAGAATTGATGAACTGATTATGAAACCAATTTATTTTTTTATGGTTTATAGTGTAATGAATTTTTTATAAACATTATTTATAATGTTATCTTATTTTATAAATGTTTTATTATCATTTAGAACAATTATGTGTGTTTTTAATTTTGTTATCAGTGTTTGCAATATAAACAGAGGAGAGTGGTTAAATTATAAAAAATGATGGATGAAACATTATAACCAATGATGTTTGTTTTTTATATCTATGGATGGTTTTTATTTATAACCTACTATGGTGGTCACATTACTATAATGGATGGGTAGTTATATTATAAACCAAGGTGGAAGATCAATATATACTTCCAATGCATTGGGTTATTATCGATATGCCATGAGATAAATAGGAAAAGCATAGGGACTAAAATCATTTCAGTAATAGACTCTCTATACTATAAAAGCCATCAATGTGAACATTGAATACTATACTGGATAGGGGAGTGGACATAATATATGACGATAATATTTATAATGATCCTTTATGACTAAGGAATTTTTTTCCATGTTTTTTTAATGCCACAATTTTTTTCATAAAGAAATGTTTTCTTTTCATGCATTAGGTTCATTGATTCCTTTATTATTAATTTATTTTAAACTACTGTGAAAAAATGCATCATGACATTTTCTGATCTATGATATGTTTTGTATGGTTTTCAAATGTTATTCTCTTATTCTCACTCCCTTATGCTCACGTTATGATTATGTTATATTTTATATATCCCTTTTTTACCCCTATTGAGTCTCTAATCTAACCCATTATTTTATTTTCCATTCCCCAGGTTATGTAGAGTGGTATTACATGAGGTTTGACTATAATGAGTAATAAATGTGTGATATTTATTATAGATGATGAAGATCATCCTTGAAATAAGAGGATTTTCTATGTAGTCTCCAATAAAACAAAACCCATATAGTCCTTGGGAATGTATTTATGAAATTTAAGGAATATTCATCTAAAATAATGAAATAGATAATTGTTAAAATGAATAGGACATTTAAATTATGGTTTCATCCAAAAAATTATATTTATTAATAAACAATATATAATCTTTAAAATTGGTTACATAACCCTGAAAAATTCATTCTTATATTTTGGGTGATGTTTTCTCTAAATCCTCTCTTGTATATTGAATATTTAGTTTATATCTGAAAATACTAAAGCAATTTACATTGACCTTCCTAGATTCCTGTAATTCTAAAGGATTTTTTCACAATTGATTTAATTATTACTCTATTAACTACATAACAATGTGTGTTAATACATATATATCTGAAAATCGAAATGTAATTAACATTCACAAATAATATTTCATTAAATTTTATAAACAATCTTATTTCCTCCTTTAACAAGTCCATTTTTGTGGCGTTTGAGGTACTAAAAAAGTTTAGTAAAAATATGTTGTGACAATAGTTATTCAAACTATTGATTCTCAAACTCCAATACATTATCACTTCTAATGGTTTTTATTATGAGTCAACTAATGTTCTCAACTAAAATTGAAATATTTTCTAAAGGAGGAGATTCACTTTTTTATCAATGAATATCACATTTATATATCTTATATAATCATTAATAATAACAAAGTCTTAATTTTAATACCTGGAAGATAAACTATTTATGGTCGAAAATAATCCATATGAGTTAATTCTACTAGTTGAGTAGAAGTTACCTCTTTCTTTGTTTAACAGATATATTTCGTAGATTTCACTTTTTATAATTATTGGACACTATGTCTTTAAAAAAATATATCATCTGAAGAAACTTGGAAAAACCCTTATTATTTAGTTTTTTAAGAGATCATATATTATTGTGGCCTGTTATCCTTTTCGACATAAAATTTTATTTTTAAAAACAAAATCAAGAATCATTTTTGAAGAATATTGAATCTACATTTATTTTCTAAATATCATTGTTTCTTAATGAATTAAACACTAATACATTCATGGTACCATAAATATCAAAAGAATATTTTTCAAAAAAAATTAAAAATCTTCTCATGAATCTTATAAGTACTTCTAATATTATATTTGATACCATCAATGAATAAAACATTAATATTAACGAAACATTCAAAGTTAAAAAATTTTCATATATAATAATATTCCCATTTATATTATCACCAAATGTGGAATGTCATCCATTATCATTTATAAGATTCTTGAATCTGGAATAATCTTTGATTATATGTCTATAATATCCACTATCTAGATTCTATTTACTTTTTAAGATATTTCCCAACATTTTTCAATGTATAATCTAACAGAAAATAACCTTGGCACCTAAATTTATTTGGGTCCAGTGATAATCATAATTAATGAATTTAAAATAGAAATTTAATTCAATGTATTTCTTACCACTAAAATAAAATATATAGATAGAAAAAAAAAATTACGTACAAAATTTTTATAATAATTTCCAAAATTAGTAGTTTACCAAGAAACTAATATCGTATTTTTTAAACTATGAATGAAATATTCTTTATATAGATTTCTTTACTTCCAATTCCACACATAATTCTATATTAGATTTTATATTTATTTTTTTACCATGAATAATATTCTTGTTTTTCAGTTCACAATAACCTATTCCAAATCCATTTTTTAAATTAATTTACGTGTTTCATATTATTATTTTCCATTAAAATATTTTCATTACTTTTATTTTTGATTTTTATATTAGATTTATTTACAAAAATATATCCAGAGTAATTTTTAAATTTATTATTTATCTTCTAACATATTCATGGAATATTAAAATGTAGAATAATATTATTCAAAATCATCATTTTGTAATTTTTGATTTATAAAATACATGATCATCACAAATAGCTGATACCTTAAAAAGAGTTTCCATAAATTATAAATTTTATTTTTTATTATTATCTTCCTGGATAGAATATGTGGCATTAGATCTTCCTTAATATGCACTTCATTTTTCCTCCACTTCTTGCTCCGGACTTTTCTCTATATCCTTGTCCCTATTATTATCTGAAATCATTAGACATTCACAATTCATAAGTCTATTTTTCCTACATTAATAACAGGTAATCACATTATACAAGACATATTTTTTCCAACCATTCCATCAATTTACTCTTTTAGAAAATATTCCTTTACAATTTGAATTTTTAAAAAATTCTTACTTTTCTTAAAAATTCATACATATTATGTATAAATGAATTATTTATACTACATAGTTTGTATTAGCTTTACATACACCAATAAAGTTTTATTTGAAAATATCCTTGTATTTTCACTATGATTCTTTAAACATGACATATATACATTTTTTATCCATCTTCATTTTTCTATTTTAGATCTTCATCATAAATAATACACTTTCCAATTACTTTATTTACTTTTAGTGCTATGATGATATATTATTCTTGAATAAAATTCTATTACCTCTCCAATAATCTATAATACATATCAAGATTCGTAATACATGAGCTTTATCATCCTCTTTTGTCCTATGTGTCATCTTGGTATTTATAATCTCATTGAACATAAGATTCATGTCTCGGACAGATTCATCATGATTCATTTGAAAAAATTTATACATAATAGAATATTTATTTAATCGCTTTTTTATTAAAATATATTCCCCTTAATGATACATATAAAGGGTATCCTAAACTTGATAAGTTGTTTCACAAGTATATATACAATTAAATTCAACCTCTCATGAAGCATAATATAAATCATCCATGGCATTACTATTTGAATCACAAGTATCATAAGTTGGACTATCCCATTCATTTCATTCAAAATAAGGTCTCTCATATTAATCTTCTATAGATCCACAAATTTCAATAACCATTCTCTGATGATTAATATTAAATTTTATCATAAATTGAAAATAATTTTTATGATTAATATATTGTGGATTTTAGAATAGCCTTCAGAATTGGAATCCAATATAAAAAAATTAGTCTATAGATAGACATTTGAAATATATTGATTACAATTTGATCAAATTTAAAGGTAAGAAAAGAGAAGGAGAAAAAAACCAATACAAAATTTTAGTAAAGTCAGATATCTCAATAGGGGTTTGAATTAAGATTCCAATAAAAAATCATTGTATAAAAAATTTGAATCTAAACACAGTATTTTATAGAGATGACCAAGTTATCTAAATATTTTGAAATATATAATTTAATGTTTATAAATATATCTCATAGGTTCAATCAAAACATTGTTGAAACAATTTATCAATAAATTTATTACTTAAAATAAATCAAAATAAGATAAAAATAGTATATAAAACACTAACTAAAGCTACCTGGTAGAGTAATCAGTTTAAGAAATGTTTTTATAGAATAATGTAATTATATAAAAATCAAATAAAAATAAAATCATCAATTAGTGAATATAAATAGTAGAGGTGTAGTATTATTATGAGACATAATACACTCCACTTGACAGTCACCCCGTCCCACAAATGTATATTAATGTTAAATAGATGATCCACAATATAGATTATGATTTAAATAAAATTGTTCACACGGTTTTTAGTAAAATACTTATCCTCATCCGTAGTATTTATTTTCTTATAAATTTTTTGGAAAATAGACTAATAATATCTGAGTAGTTTTTTATACTCTATAGATGTCTTTGATTTAATAAATGTACAAAAACTTATATCACAACTCAAATGTAATAAATATTGACTGAAATAGAATTGTTAGGATTTTTTTAGAAAATATTAATTTTTAGTTATTTTGTAGTTTTTTCTCATCTTATTAAAGTATTATTTTATATTGTAAATGACATGCATAGATAGGATAATGTTGTGAGATCGTAAAGACATGTTACTTTTAAAACACAATTTTGAGTAGTTCAAACTTTTCATTGTTGTAAAATTATATATATCCTTGTCTATATTTCTCTAGCAATATATTGTTATAAAAATATATTTTCCTCAAAAAATCAGAAGCTAAAAACTCATCCTTAGGAATCCTCACAATCAGTTTGAATTCTAAGAGCAATAAACACCATCATCTTCACATTTAATTCTACACAGAACATAGTTTGAATGTATTATATTTGAATATAATTCTCAATTTTAGAAAAATATACATAAATTTATTCATGTAAAATCATACATGGTAGGTATAGAACTTAGAAAAAATTCATATCATATTTCTTTTTAATTCATATGGTTGATTTATTTAAACATGTGGTTGATCAAGTATTTTGAAAAATTCAAACTACAAGAAATACTTGTTTTAACAAACCATGCTATAATTTTTTTCCCATATGGCCACATACCTACCTATAAAAAATTTAATTCACCCATTGGGTCACATTAATTAATTTTATGATAGCTTAATGTCTCAAGGTTTCCAAATTTTTTTTCATAACCTCAAATTGTTATTTGGTTTCTTTGGCTTCATCATGTAGTGGATTGGTAATAAATTTTTCGTCATTCAAACACATGGAATGATTTATGAAACATTGATAAATCATGTGGTATCTTAAGGTGTTATTATTGGTTTATTAGTTTCTTGTGATATTTATTGATGTGATGGAGAGAGATCTTCCATAGTCGATAAAATAGTTCTGTGGTTGATCATTCCCATTTTTATTTTTTTTAATATTTCCAAATAGCTTCCCAGGGTCAATGCATCTATCGTTTATTCATTTTGGTACATTGTAAAGTTTAACTTTTATATATTCCAATTTATGATCTATGTTTTCTTCATGAAGTAATTATAATTCTCCTATCAACAAATTGATTAGAGTGAAATATCCCTCCTTCAGACTCACAGCCAATTTTATGGATTTATTGGCTTTATGGTTTATACCATACATTATAAAAATAAAAAATATCCCACAAAATTATGTTATCATTAATATAAACATATAATTTAATAGAAACACATAAATATGATTTTTGATAATTAAAATAATAAATTCTTTAACTAAAAAAATAATCCACATTCAAATAATCAAACAAACATCAATATGAGGAAAAATTAAATTTTCATTGCTATTACATGATTTAGATTCCAATATTCAAAAAAATAATTTATGGATTTTTCATCATTCATAGTGAAAATAAATGGTGCTACCAAATGAATCACAATGAATAAAATTAATCTTTGGATATGAATACATTGATTTGATCCTTTAGATTTGTCACATCAGTATGTTCCATATCTTAAGAGTGAATTAGATTATGAAGAGTTCCCAAAACCAAGATGATGGAATAATATACCTCTTTCTCGGGTGATAAACCAAAATGTTTTGATGGAAAAAATATTGGAAACTCAACAACTATTGGATTATGTTCCATAAAAGAGGATTCTTTCATTAATTAGACTACACAGATGAGTATCATCCTAAATAGTTCTAGAAAATTTTGTCTATCTCAATTACACTTCAGGTACTATTCTCCATGGAAGGCGTGAGAATACCCACTGGTGTTGTTAAGGAAACCCACTGATGATAAACTTTAATGTAATCATTATGAGATACCAACATTACCATCCTGATATTGAAAACCTGATGTTTAATAAAAATAATCAAAGATTCCTAGATAATCATGATATACAATAAATAGAATGTACAATATGGGTTTCTGAGACACTACTCTCTCTTTTTCCTAAGATATTTTTGAATTTCTATCACAGAAATAATGATCTCCATTTGATGAATCTATAAGTCCATAGTGAGGGTTTATATGAATGAATTAAAGTCACCATTATTAAATAATATAGTGTCTTTAAATGAATCAATAGAAATAATACCTCTCACATTCACATGATCACATTAGATTCTATTTAAGACTCATCCACTATATAATGATTGTTCATTACTAATTCTTATGGCTGGAAGCCCATTTCACTTAAAGCATCGAGCTAAACTGCAAATCCACTCAATAAAAATGAGTTGGTACCACCATATGTCGTTGTATAAACATGTAAAATCATATTTATGTTTCATAAATGTACATGTGAGATATAAATTTTTCCTGCAAACATAAAATTAAACAATATCTCTCCTAACTCACTACACAAGAAACAAGTTAGGAATAATTTTCTATACATTATAGATGGTTTAAATAAAGTCTCTAATTGAGGAACACCATCACTATTTCAACCATGATAGTCATTCAACATTATCTTCTATTGAGAGGAATTAATGAAACCTAAACTATATGTATATGTTACACCAGTCAACAATGTAATTCCATCCATGTCAATTTTTTCTATAATATTTTTATCTAAATCATCAATGTATTAAGTAATAATAATTATAAACACTTGAGACTCTAAATCTGATTGATGACCCATCTGAATCATTTATCCCTTAAGATTCTCAATCGACATCACCTCTTATGATAATTGATATTGTTTATCAAAATTATTTTCATAATAATTCATTGTCTATTCACTAGGGGTAAAGGTTGAGAGACTCCAAGTATATAGACAAACCCATTGAATTTGGATTGAATTTATTCATGAAATGATTATTGAAATATTTTCACTCTAATCCTTCATTATTATTCTTTAAAACTATAGCATCCCTCCACATCCTAATAGAACCCCCATCCTTGATGACTACTAATTTTTCCTCAATTGAATTTAGGATCTCAAATAACTTGAAGAGTTTTTCAATCATTCCCAACCAATTCAATGCTTCCAAGGATCATTTAGTACCTATACATATGGTAATTTAACACGAGGAAACTATTAATATCGATAAATTATATCATCCTTAAATGAATCCACACTACTAGCCTAAATTGGAATAGGTGTGGCACCACATCCCAGAACACGGACTATGCACAGTACGACCTTAATAAGGTTCTGATCAATTGGAAGGTTCACATAGAGCAGTTCATCAGCAACACCCTCTTAAAACATGATTTGGAATCATCCTGAGGCAAGGTACTACACAACATCATAAGATAATAAGAAAAAATTAGTCAAGACACATATGTTAATCAACTATATCAATCAGAATTCAAATTCAGAAAAAAAAAACTCATATCCATATTTTGGAAAAGTCTATAATCAAATCTATTTCTTCCCCAAATACTATTTTCTTGACCACCCTTGAAATGTAAGTAACTCTATAATTATATGTTGATAGGTTATCACTCATTAAAAAAACTTTAAGTCATAAAAATATTCTCTCTAATCTTCTAAGAACACCAAAGCTACATAATAACATCCAATAAGATAATCCTCCTCCTTTGATAACAATTTTCATGAACATTCCTAAATAATGTACCAAAAAGCTACTTGAGTCAGACCTAGCATAGAATGATGGATTTTATGATCCCCACTGGCTGTAGATCATCCCATAGGCATAAACATCAATCAATAGTCAATTATTTCTCTATAATAACAACAAAAAAATGATAACAATAAAATGAACCCATAAATATTAGTTCTTCCAAAACACTCATGAAGGAAAATGTACAATAGGGATAAAAATTAAAAATATATATTAAAAATCAAAATCAAAACATCAAAAAGACCAAAATATCATCACATATAATGGATCACATACTCCCCCTCTCACTGTTTACTCAATGGACCTATAATGAGGAGAACCTAACACCAATAAGTTGTTCTTACCATTTCCATATTATATGTAAAATAATGTCTACAAACATCCAATAATAAAAGTAGGATGTTCACAAAATTATCATAATAGGATACCTCTAATAATTACATAATAATTCTATATGAAATTAAAAAAATGGTGATTTTTTAAATAAATCATGGTTTTGTAATTCATTACACGGTCTAGAAAAAAAATTCTATTCAATTCATTTAAATGAAATTATTAAATAAATTTTAAATAAAATATTCCATCAAAATAAGAATGAATAAAATTCCAAATCAAAATAAGAATGAATAAATCATTTCATAAACAATTGATTGTATAAATAATTTTCAGTCAATACAAAACGGTTATACGACCAAATGTTAGATAGTATAAGGCTCTAGGATACTCTCACATATCAGTGAAATATAGCTCTAGATGTGGAGACATCCATAAATCGTTGGCCTAGTGGGATTATGAGTCCACCCCATCTAAATAAGTCACTTCTGGTAATGTGTTGTAGTTACATTGTCATCATTATTACAATTTTAGGTAGTCCTAATTCAATTCTAATATAACAATCCATGAAATTCCACCTAACTACCTATGATACCATAGTAATCATGTAAATAATTAAAGGGGAAAGTTATTATTCTCAAATAAATCAATAAGTCATCAATATTAACATCTGAAATCATATAATCATACATTACATTTAATTCCAAAAACCAACAAAAAATCGGTTTTCATCCAAACTCATGTCTTCGAGAGCAATTCATTTAATATAAAATCTATTAAGTATTTTAGGAAATATTTTCATAAAAATCATCAAATTGATTTTTAATATCATTCATTTTAATTGGAAATATTTTTTTAGAAATTAATACATTATTTTCAAAATCCATAACAAAAGTTTTTAAAAAACAAACTTGTTAAATGACAACATTTATCTATAATTCAAACTCATTCATTACGAATAAATTATAAATCCATTTCAATAAAATCATGAAAAAAATTATTTCAATTAATATAATGTTCATTATAGTTCCACCTACCTATTTCATGGTTTCATCAACCAACAACATGAGACCTATAATCATAGGGTGACAGAAGGGTGAATTAAATTCAATAGGAATTCCTATGAACAACTTTATAAAATAAAAACCAAAATAAAACCGTATATGATTATTTTACATCACATGTAAAATATGTTGGATGGATTGGGGAATTCATCAATAGAACATGGATAAATGTTGCAAGAAAAATTCAAACCATCATTAAAAACCTAATTCCAGAAAGATTCGAGGATAAAAGTGGTTAATTTTCCTAAAGAGTGTCTTCTAAATCAAAAGTGTCAAATTTGTTATGAGGTTAGAGTATGAATAAATAAAGATATCATTAGTGGATAAATAATTATAACACACCCCAATAATTATTCATATCAACCATAATCAATGACTAGATATGGGCTACCACCAGTTAGCTGGTTTAACCAGGTATATTACATCAATTCTAGGAACCCCACTAGCTGGTTGGTGGAGTTATAGTAGAATCTCCACATTAACACCCTTCCAACATCTATCCAGTGGACCTCATCATAAAACCTATATAAATAATTTAGGAAATATCTTCATCTAACCTCCAACCCACTGGTTGGTGGGTCTCACAAGCTAACTTGTGGATCACCTAAAGTATTTATAAGTTGCAAGATTGTATCCACAAATGGTTAAACCCCCAGAGAACTTCCCAATCACTAATAAAAAAATTAAAGATACACCCATTATCCCAAAATGGATAAATACAATAATTCTTAACCAATAATAATATTTAACAACCAAATATAATCATAAAAACAAACGGATACAAAAAACCCTGGATTATTACAACAAATTAGAATTTGAATGTTAAAAAATTCCCAATAATAAATGCTTTATTACCCCAAAAAACCACATATTAAAGGCTAGTGTACAAATATATGGTGTCAAAAATCTCTCATAAATTTCTCATATTCAAATGAATCATGATAAATATAACCTTATTTCAATATCTCCTAGACCAATTTGAGTCATCCATATGAATGATTATAGTCGGTAGCTCATAATATTATTGCATAAAATCGAAAAAAAATTACTCACATGGAATAAAATAGCCATGTTATATGAAACTAATAATGTAATGTGGAGTTCCTATATTTATATGACACTTCTAATGGTCACATTTCATGGAAGCTCACGATTTGGGTGCATTCATAGGATAATGGCATTAACCTAGTTGTGTATGACATGATATTTATACTTAATGAATCGAGTGGTAGAAAAGGTTATGGAAATTGTTTGTAATAATAGTTTGAGATCTTATGAATAATAGATCGATATTCAAGAAAAATAGAAAAGGTGAGATCCAATATTCATTTATAATTCCATTAGAACTTGTATTAAAATGATTTTTATTTTGGGTAAACAATAAAACTGGAATGTAATTATAAATAACAGGTCTAACTATCATTTTACATGCATATACATCATTTTCTACTTTTTAAACATCATATTTTAAAGTTAATATTTTTTTATAAACTAATATATATTATTTTACAATAAATGTAAAAATAAATTTTATAATTTCATAAACATAAATCATAAATCTATATATACCTGAAACTAATTCTATATATAATTGAAATTAAATAATTCCAAAATAAAAAATTGTTGAAAATTAATATTCTAAAATTACAAGTCAATATAAAATCAAAAAATTAATTAAAAAATTAATTATTACAAAATATAGGATAGAATACAAAATTAAATTAAGTAAAAGTATAAAATAATTTTAGAATCATAAAAAATTATCAAGTATAAATCAATTATGACCTATGTTATAATGAAATAAATTTCTTCTTAAACATGTATAACGATATGCATTAGTTATTCTAGGAAAATAAAAAATATTCAAAAATATAAAACCTAAAATATAAAATTAATAATAACTATATAGTAATTATAATAGGAGAATAAATTTTTTTAATTTAGTTATAATTTATAAATAAATAGTTAAATTATTATTAAATTAAATTTGGAACATTTTTCCATGCTCAAATAGTAATGGTATATCCACCTATATTAGTGTGGGAATACCTATAGCTAATTCTGAAAGCCATTTGATTGTTAAGTGGAGGTTTTATCTATATGAATTTGGTTATTAGCACTAGAGGATTTGAATAGTGTAATATTCTATGGATTTTATAAATAAGTAGTCACATTATGACTATAATAATAATTCTATGAATGATTATAAGACTGAAATTTAGAGAAAAGTGTTGTTATATATGTGTCATTGTAATAATGTGTAAGATACATCAACGCTATAAGAAGGTATTCATTGCAGGAAGGATGAAAGGTGATTTTTCAATGGAACAAGATTTTGGAATATTTGAAATTCCACAAGATCATGAATCTCATTATGATGTGGATTTCATTAGACCATTTTCTAATTCTTGTAAATTTGTAAAATTTTGGATGATTTTTTTAGAATCCATGTAATATGTAAAAAATTCATTTATCAGAAGCTGAGATGGATTACAATGTTATATTTTGTAGGTTTGGGTTCACAAAAATACGTGGAAGTAATGAGATGTGTAGTATCAAGCATGATTAATACATAATGTAAATGTGTATATGTGTCACAAAAATGTTTTGATTAATTTTGATTATTTTAGAATATTTATAATGAATTTCCCATAGGGAAAATGATCACACTATAGTATAGAATGTCTAAAAAGACAACTAATGTGTTTAATTTCACTATAACAAATAAGATTCATAAAATATAAAAAATAATATATTTTAGGGTTAAAATATATAATTATTTTCCATTACTAGGGTTTGTTTAACATGATGACATGATAGGACATTCCATAATGAATGTTTATGAAAATTTTAGTAATTTTGGAGTAGAGATGCTCAAATTGTAGTGAAAAAGATGAAATAAACACATATATATCATAAAACATGATTGTGGAATACACATTATGATATCATACCAACAAAAATATATTGTCATGTAAATTTGGGACCCTTGATATATTTATCATTGTAATAAAATTATTCATCATTAAATATGATATAATTTCATGAATAATCTAAGTGTTTTTGAAATTGGGAATATCACATCATCGTAAAAGGATAATTAAATATATGATTATAATCTTAATAGATTTGATATATTGGATGAATATTGATATTTTCCTGATATAGGATATTACAACACTACAAGGTGTTCTGGTATGTGGCACACAATATGAAAAAGAACATTGAACTATGATTGGAAAAAAATAGATAATTACATATCAAATTTTATTTATATTTTTTATTGAATAATGAGCCATGGTCAAATTAAAGGAATTTATTGGATTATTTTTTAACACCCATTGAATTGGTAAACTGTCCGAAATTTATAACACGTTTTTTAGAGAAGTTATTATCAAATTTTAATTTTAAATTGGTAAGAAGGATATTTTTAGAAAATAATCAATATAGACATAAAAAAGGAACATATAAATTATTGAAGATATATAAGACCTATAATAGGGAAAATTATTGGAGAATTAATTTCATGATACATAATTGGAAAATACCCTAATTCATAAAAAACAACCTCACTAGATTAATGTTTTTAAATTTTTAAATAATAGTTATATATCCATAGTGTTCCTTTTAGACCAGATTGTAACTTGCATAATGCATAATCTTAATATTCAATAAAATCAATACACTATCTTTATAATATCTTTGTAATGAACCTTTATTTTAATCCTTGGAAAACCTATACATAAAAATTATTATTTTTCTCTATAAATATTTTTTGTGCTTACATTTTCAGAGGCTTCTATTGTCCTAACAAACATGAGAACAATATCTAGTGTAGAGAGAAGTATAATTGAACACCCAATTTCACCCCCACACCATCTTAAAATGCATATTGTTTTTGGGTTCCACATGTGTTATTAGAGTGAATGGTTTATGGTAAAATGAATTTGTCTCAGGAAGGTTATTGATATAGAGAATTTGGTTAATAAAGAGGGGTCTGTTTTATAGAAGTAACATTCATTCATAAAAAACACTTGTAATCTCACTTATAATCCATTATTCATAAAATATTTACCATAGAATAAAATTTAATACAATACTTTGATGCTATATGAATGATAATGATCAAAGCTGACAAAAATAATTTTTATGTTGACAAAAAGTCCAAAATAATTTATCTGAATCCTTATCCAATAAGATCATTTATTTTTATAGATTTAATATCAAAAAAATATATATATGAAAATTTTAAAAAATTATAAAATGTAAAAAAATTAAATATATAATATTTCATGTTCTACATAGAAATATTGATTATTTTAATATGATCGAAAATAAAAACTATGGAATCATGAGACGCCTTAAGATGAGTAGTAAATAAGATTTTTCCCAAATTAATTTTTTTCCTTTTAAATAATTTTATTTCTCTATATGACCATGATATCATATTAGTGGAAATATTTTTTATTTTATTATAAAAATACATACTCGAAAACCCTCTCCAATTGAAAAAAGGCATATAGAAATTATGTCAGGAATATGAAATGGGTATTTTACTTGGTTCATCCCAATGGTATAATCAATATAGCACACACAAATGGTGTTTCGATATTCAAATATGTTATAATATAATTTATAGTAGTACATATGTATATGAAGTGAACACAATGATCCTAGGGACACTCCCTCTTCTTCACTTATACTCACTAGATCAGTGAAGGTCTCCATATTCCTCTTCACACTACATTGAAACGACATCAAAACTGTATTCAGATGCATATTTCCACTATTATAAGTATAATAAGTATAACATTTTTCATCTTTAAATGTTGATGTATTCATAGTTCATATCATTATTTTTTCTGCCCCAGTTAAAATTTGATGATATATACTCATAAATTAGAGGGTTTTATCTTTTTCATATTCCAATCATTTTATTAAAATTTATCAAGATAAGGATAATTTCATGTAAGAATTATTTTTTTTCACTTCTTCCTCGACTAACATATGTAGTAGTGATACCCCATCTACCATTATCCCTCTATTCATTAAAAAAATATTTCATTAATCGAAGCCTTTATTAAATCTTCTTCTTTATTCTCCTATATATGTTTAGATAGGTCAACATGATCCTCCTCTCTTTTTATTATGACACACAAATATACCAAATAATTAAAATATAATTTATTAGTTATTGTTTCTCCATTTCCACTTATATAATCATAGGAATGTTCACATGAGATAAACTTCCATATCAGAGATATGATAATCCTCTGGTATATTTTTCATGACATATATTCATTTGTTTCCAAGAATTTTAGTCTAATACCTTCAATATTATCTACATTAACATATAAATCCATATTTAATATTTGGAAAAAATATGAATAAATCCCTAATAAAAATAATTATTATTTAAATCACGTATTGTTTATATATTTACATATCTTATTGGACCACGTGAATTAACATTCTAATTCATGGTATTGGGAACTGTATTTACTTCCAAAATACAGTGGGAAAAAAATTCTCAACAAAATTGAAAACCAAATCAATTAAACATTTGACTAAATTATTAAGAAAAAATTATTATTAATAATATGAAAAAATA
Source organism: Viscum album (assembly GCA_963277665.1). Classification (NCBI taxonomy): domain Eukaryota; kingdom Viridiplantae; phylum Streptophyta; class Magnoliopsida; order Santalales; family Viscaceae; genus Viscum; species Viscum album. The sequence continues at coordinate 722,694,574 of OY728121.1, read as the reverse complement.
TTCATGACACCATTAATGATACACTTCCTATATTTATTCTAGATTTTACAATGAAACCATATCAATGTTGATATGAAATATTGTGTATATTAGTATTTATAAAGTTGTGATCCTTAAATTGTTTCACTGATGAACCATAAAAATCCAAGTTCCTATTTATAAAGTGTCTTCATTCACCCTTATGGAAACAAGGATGGTCTTAAAAACGACAAAATATATACATATGTAGACTTGGATAATCCTTATAATGTATGTATATCCATGGAAAGTGTGAAAAAATCCATCAAATTTTCACATCTATAATTACAATGTTGGAAACATCATTAAGAAACAAGGATTTTACCGTTATAACCTAAAAAATTAAACTTATAATCTCTCAATGAATCCATTAAAATATATCTCATCCCAAAAAAGTCACACCATATCATTTAAAGGATCACATTCATCCTTAGAAAAACACCATTTATTTTTATGAAGTAAAGAATCATCAATAAAAATCCTTTCTCTATCCCAAAATGATTTTAATGGACATAGGGGCTCTTTTATGATTTTATTACTTTCTAATTGATCGCCAAATTCATCTTTATGATGACACGTGGTACCTCGATACTTTTACAATTTTTCACAAGGGACAACATATTCTGAATATAGTAAAAGTATTATAATCTAGAACTGATGGTCCTATAATGAAAAATGATTTTTGAGATCTTTAAAAATACATACAAAATACAACAAAATTCTTTTGAAGTTCAACAAATATCTTACGAATTTTCCTTTAAATCAATAAAATACATAAAAACATTGAAAAAATTTCTTAATTTCTCATGTCTTAAAATACTCAATGTTCTTTTAAAATGTATCCAAATTATAATATGTTTATAAAAAATAGAAAAATCTATAAATATTAAAAAACAAATCTTATATCCAAAAATACTATCAAAACATCCAGAATCCCGCAAAAATATATATGTATCTAGAATAGAAATTTTTAAATCCCAATCACCATATATGAAACCATTGATAAACCAAACCCACTATTTATTCTAGCATTCCTTATCAACATATGAAATTAATCTATAAATGAATTATTCATTGTAGTCAAAGGTGGTTTCCATTTGTATGGCTACCAATATACTTATGTCTTCTCCATAATTCCTCTAATCAATACACCATGTATTTTTTATATATTTTATTTTTTCCTTCACCATGGATTTTTATTTAAAATGATTTGATAATTTCAACACAAATTTTTGAAAAATGGAACTCATAACAAGTTGGTTTCAATGTTACCCACCTTTGGATATTACCAAAAAGAATACATTTATGTCCATCTACCTTTATACCACCAAAACACATAAAAAACAATTATGTCATTTATATATATTCTATTCATTATCTACCTTTGTCAAAATAATAAAAAGAGTCCTCTCACTATAATATATAGCATCAAATTACCTACACATGTAGTTATGAATTCCATATGGGTTTCTCCATTAGAATCTATCCACCTTTATTAAAAATCGTAGTACTGTGGGTTTTAATGATCTCCATGTAACACTATTTGGGGTGATATTCAATTGGATATATCCATATTTCCATTTAAAACAAACATTTGTTTACAACTTATATGTATCACTTATTTTAGTATATACATAAAATATTTATATTACTAAAAAAATCTTTTGGTTGGAGAGAAACAATATAATACATTTCACCTATAAATCACTAGAACACTTTTCAATAACAATATTACATATTAAATAATTTTTTCCCATATTTTTGTTTCAACTTATAAATTTATTATTTATTAGTTTTATTTTTTATGTGTATGAAGATCCATTTTCCCCACATTCTCAAAATAATATCACATGGAAAACCTAAAAATTTTATTTGATTCATTGAAAAAAATGTAATCATGTTAATCATGAACATTTAGTATGAAATAATAGATTAATATAATATTCTAAATTTTTACTATGTTACTCATGATTTATAAAAGCACAATAATTTTGTGATTTTAAATTTCCTTAACAAACCTTCTGGTGATCTCAAACACTTACACCATTCCCTATACACATAAATAATATTATAATGAGTATACGATTCATATCCTAAGCTGATTAAACACACACTAATTATCAATAATAATGTTTTGAAAAAAAATCAACTCTATTATATTACATTTATTATAGTAATATTAACATAATGATGAGTCATACTAGCCTATAATAATTCATCAAAACCCCCTTGTATATTTCAATGTAAATTTTTTGAGAGTCCTTCAATTTAGAGACACAACTTTTTTGGAATTATTCTTCATTTTTCACAACATCTTTAAGATCAGTATAAAGAAAATTATGATACCACTTGATAGTATATAAATCTATATGAATGAAATTCATACATGTTATTATTTCATCCTCCCAATATGTCATCTTCATTTTAGTGGAATAATTTCACTAGATACATAGCATGATGTCACTTTTTGTACACAAGTTTCATAAAGATACCACCATTTTTGTTAGGAAGGCTTTAAAACCATATATTAATATAGATCAAGATCCCCTTTATAAATTACTATATTAATTAAGATATTATGAATAATTCAATATTCACAACATTAATTCATTTTTCATCTTAAATGAAATATGCATTTAGTGTAACCATATTTCACTTATTAGGATATATACCCCAAGGACCGTATCTCACCATCACTTCTACTAAACAATAATAAATATTTATAATAATTTAGAACATAGGGATAAGGTTTTATTCTAGTATCCTCAAGTAGAAGAATCATGTTTCCCTCTATGGACCAAATATTTTTCTAATGTCTTTCTTCCAGACATTAATTTTTTGTTCATTTTCATGATAGAATTTTTAAGGAAATGTTTATGAAGGATTTCTTTAAAATTATCCATTTAAATGGTATTGGAAATAATTTTATCCCTGATAATAATCCACACTATTTATGTTTCATTAAATGATAAAAAATCAATGTATTCTCCATCACCATGTTTCTTTCTCTATGTAAGGAAATATCTTCCAGTATTTCTCTCATGCTTTGTAGTTATATAGATCATACCAAATAATTCTAATTCATGTTTTTCATAATAGGACGTTGATGAAACGTCCTCCTTTTCCATAAAGGGTGTTTCATTTATCAATTTATGTATCTTTCCTCTCAACCATAGAATAACATTCTCATTATTACCTTCAATAATTGAATAATTCTATCTAAGAGGTAATTTTTTATGTACTCATCAATGGTGTTTATGTCTCCATTTATCGAGATCTATTTTTCCCCCTAGAATAAAAAAAGTATTTTTTAACTAAAAATGATTCCATCAAATATAAATCATGTACGTATATGTCACATGAATAATATTTTTCCATATAACATTTAATAGACTATCTGATGTCAATTTTTTTCTACATGAATCATATTATCCTAAATAGAGTGTCTCCCAAAAATTCATCCCTATTTATAACATGTATTTTTTAGATGTTCATAAAAAAGTATTCCATTAAATTTATCCTCAATGAGATTTTGGAAATGCACTGACTGTGTACACCAACCATCTAAAAAATATCATTTGAAATCTACCATCCCTTGTAATCCTTTCACTGAATATTCTTTAACAACCATATACACATTTCATCATTCTATAAGATATATTATGTTGTATCCTATTATTCTGGATACCATAGTGGAAATATCATATTACACTTTTCCCTTTCTAGAATAGTGTTACCTCAAATATCCATGATCCACACTTATTTATTCTTTAGTTAGGTAGTTATATCTATCAAACCTGAGGTGTCTACTCTTGTCGGTTATCTTATCTCTTCATGATATATATTGAGATGAATATTTCTTAACATCGGCTCATTTTCTATTTTCTTTTTCTATATAATATCTTATGAATTTATTTCAAGGGAATACTATTTTTCTTTTACAATATCCAATATTATTAATAAAATAGTTAACACCACTTCAACTCTTTTAGTCCTCTTAATCATTAAGTACAAATCTTCTACAATAACATTGTGTATTTAAATCATGAATCGATGCCTATCGATTTTTTTATAAATGTTTTGGTGCATGATAATTATCTATATTGACACCTAGATATTATTTCTACTTATTATATAGTGTCTCATAGTATTTTATGTCTCATGGGAGAGTAAAATGTTCTGAATTACAAAAACCAGTATTCCATTTATAAAATTAAATATACAAATAATTTCTTATTTGGTAGCCTCAATTGGATAGTTTATTTTTTTTGAAGCCTTATAATTATTCATATTACACTATATTTTGAAATACGGAATTATTTATAATCCTTGTTCATTTTTTTACCATCAGGACCATTTTTTCAGAAATATATTATTAAATTTTAATGTTTTATATATCCTCCAACATCACAAATTAATATTTATATAAAATTCAATGAGGTATCTTCTTGAAGGCATCCACTTTCAAAGAATCCTACAATTCCATATTTTCAGATGATTTAATATATGAATTTAATTTTTCATTATCAAACATAACTTAATATAATCTTAGCATAACAACTCCCTTAAATTTAATTTCATTATGAATTTCCAAATGAAATCCCAAGTGCATCATGAACTCTTTTTCAGCATATAAAATTTATCACAATTTATGAATGGTTTATTATACATGGTATCTATATATGAAAAAAATATAATGTTATATATTGTTGTTAAACCAAATGTTATACCCCTTTGGATTTGATACAACTTGTTGGAACCCGATTCATACAATAAGGTGGTTGAATGAATGTTTTTAATTAAAAAAATTATTTTTACGTGTTTATCATTCTCTATAGGATATATTTTTTATGTCATCAAAGCTATGATTGACCTACCATTTCATAATATGTGAACCCAACCTCAATATGTTATAAAATAAAATATCAAAATTAATTAAAACATGGTATAGAAGGATTTTACATGGTTCACAATGATGGGATAATCCAAGGATCACACATTTATGATATATTAAGGATACAAATGGTAATTGTAGAAAGTTTAATATTTGGTATATTTAATAAGGGTGAAATACTAATCTAGTGGATAGTCCTTATCTTTCCCTAGACTGACTGATTAGGATAAGGTTCCTTTATTCCTATATACACTACTCCAAAAAGTTAATCAATTGTTTCTAGATATGTGATTATTCATAATGATAATCATTGTAATCATAGACTATATAAACTTCACATATAGATGAATGATATGTTAATATCCTTGTTTTAGAATCCCTATTTCCTCAAATTCATACGAGATAAACTCTATTGTGAGAGGGTTGTATCTTTTTATTCTTCTAATTAACATAAAAAATATCTAGATGATAAAAAATCCATAATGGAAATATAATTTTGTAATTATTCTTTGACTACCTGTTATTTCCAGGATCCATTAAATTCCATCAAGACTCTGTTCTTTTATCAAACATGATATGATCTATAAAACTCATTTTTAGATCATATCTTTCATCATCCTCCACCTATCATGAAATTGATTTATATGTATGATACCACTCATTATTTTCCACATACCAAATTTATATAACTGAGAATAACAATATCATTCATTCCCTATTATTTTTCTTCCTCATCATTTATAATCACCATAATTTTCAGACGTGTTGAACGGTTTTTTATATTGAATCCCACTATAATCATGTTCTCATGATATATTAATTTAATTTTATACTACTCGGGGTCTGTCGACATCAATTATCTATACTTGAAAAATATTTTCATATTTTATAAAATTTTAAACAAAATAATATAGTACAAATAATCATAACAATCTATAAATACCTATTGTTTTGTCAATTCAATTATAAATCTAGTAATTTTAAATTAATTCCATGACTAGAATTATTTTAAACTTGTACAATTTTATAAATATTGTGTAAAAACATATCATTAAAATTTTCATCCATCATTATTCAAAATTATATTTAATTATTAGTAAAAATTATCTTCAATAACATTAAATATAATCCATGTGGACATGAATAATAAACCTCCTTAATACATATAGAAAATAATGTTGGAATAGTGTTTCATATGGAATGAAACAAAATATCTGAAGAAATTCATAAAGGTAGTGATCCATACAAACATTCACTAGTGATCCTTTTTAAACTATCTTCCAATCTTTATTGTATTATCTTCAATCCCTACAAATACTTAGGTAATCCTATGGAATATAAAATTTAACCTTTTATAGAACTATATAATCCTTAAAAATATTATCCCTACAATGATTTTCTATCATTAAAAAGATAGAAATCCATAAGAAGTTTAATTCTATAATAATGACATTAGAAACATCCATAAAAACTCCATTCCCATACTTATGAAGTTGAAAATTATACTCATGAACTCTCTAATAGTTCTTTTGGACTTCCAATTCATCCTTAAAAACTCTCCATTGATCATTCAACATGTCACATTCATCCTTATTAAATAACCATTTATCCTTATAATATTCATAAGAATCCATAAAAATACTAACTTTTTCACAAAATTTTAAATACATACATAAGTGAACTCCTTCATGAATATAAATTACTCTAACTATGAATTGAGGTCATCTTTAAATTTCAATGGGAACCTTAACAATGATAAAATTTTTCATGAAGGATAAATCATTATAGAGACCCATAAATTATAATGAAATTACAGTTAATTTATTATAAATTATTTAAATTTTTGAGTTTTTAAAAATATTATAACAAAGTGAAATTAATGTCTTATGGAATTAAACAACGTCTTATAAATGTTTCCATCAATTTAGAAAAAGTCTTAAAAACTTTAATATAAAGTGTTATTATTACAATAAATCTTATGAAATATGACAAGTAGGTTGTTTACAATGCATATTAAAATGTTATTCAATAACTTATGAACTGTATATTTATTTATTATATATAAAAATTCTAGGAGTTATTACGCAATCTTACTCCTCCAAAAATATTTCAAAATATATCTGATATTCTAAAATACACTCTAAAATTATTATATTTCATTCATAACTATATGAATAAAAAAATTAAATCACCATTACTATGTATTAATAAATTGATCTCAAAAACTAGATCAAACATTTAATATACATTATCAACATCACTATTTAGTTCATTAATGAATTATTCATAGCACATGTATGTAGATTACATGTGTTTATGGATACCAAAATCACTATCTCTTCTCCAATCTTCCTATTTTAAAAAACATTGTCTTCATATTCCATTTTCACACCCATAACCATGCATTTTCAATATATTTAATCAAATCACTTTTACACATATTGTTATAAAATCCCACATAGATCCTCTAGGTTATAATAAACATTTGTAGATTATCTTATCATATTAGGGATTTTGTAAGATCTATTTGTGGTATTTATAACCAAATAAAAGATATAAGTATTATAAATAAAATTATTAGAAACAATCACCACTATATATACCGAAAACCAAGTCACATGCACAAGATTTTATATCATTTTTAATATAAAATACCTTAAAATAAAACATATGGATCTTTAGGGTTAGTATCATTTTGTGAATTAAAAAAAATAGATACCTTTAATTAATATAACCCATTCCTTTCCCAGGAAATGGTCATTTATAAAACTATATTTTAAACCACATAATCAATAATAAGTATTCAATATGTCCCATAAATTATCTAAAGTTGACAGACATCTAAACATATCAGTCCTTGTACACAACATAATAACCCATTGAAAATTTAATATAAGTGGGGTGATGTGTGATGCTCAGAAAGGTGAGAACCAAAGTAAATCATGATTAAGATATAATGCATATAATTGAAGAGTCATTATACCTTAAATATAATGATCATAAGTATAGAAATATGATATAATGAAATGATATCATGTGAACATGGAATGATAAATATGAGGAAACAACCTAAAGCATTACATTACAAGCATCAATCCAGGCTCACCACAATGACAACATAACATATCATGCTAGGCTAATCGACCGTGCACAAAACTTGATATCCCATGAGATGATATCATTTTCTGACACAATGGAGGGATATAACGTTAAAGGCCAACCAATCAGATAATGAAATTTAAGCATAAGTTACTCACAAAATTTATATCACCATATCATAAGAACAAAGGGAAAAATGGGTTTCAGTAACCTTTTTAAAAAATAACCCATGTGGAAACATTTATAAAACCATTGATAATCATAACATGGTAATCCCTTTAAAATTAAACACTTATATAATGATATTCAGTGACATTATGAGTAAATAACATTCAATTATGATCATAATTAGTATGGTATTTACAATTTATATATAAATGGAATTTGGTTGAGTCAGTAATTATTAAAATAAATCCATTTATTTCAATATCGTTGAATACCCATTAAAATACGAAATGAGATATGGAAGTCAAATATGAATGAAATTGGATAAAAAATCATGTTAATAAATTGTGGATGAATATATATGAAAAAAATAGTGAACAATCCTAGATATTTCACAACACACATATATAAGAATGTAGAAAAAAATTAAAGGAGTAGATGAATAGTTCTTTTTAGAAGAATATTAAAAACCATTTTAAAAAACAAGAAGGTATTAATTTATTTGTTTTATTTTAATGTATAATAAATAACAAGAAATTATAGAATAGTTTAAATTCTAAAATAATTTGAATTTTAAGAAGAATAATTAACTAAAATAACAAAATCATCCTTGAAAATAACACAATGCGGTGAGATAATTAGTTTAAACATTTCATGTACTCTCTATTGAAAAAAATTATGTTTATTGAAACCATTTTAAAAATATAAATTAATGATTTTATAAGGTCTCATTTATATAAAACTATACATATTTTAATTTTTGAATATGTTATTATGTTTACATAATTAATTGGTGAATCCAAATTTCTTCTTATAATATGTCCAAACCATATTAATCTAGTCTTAGTCATCTCTATATCCTTAAGACTCTCTATAATATTATATTTAATAAACACATTTATAATCTTTTCTATATTATTTTATACACATGACCGTATTATCATTTAAATTTATTTTAACCTTATTTCATGTTCATGATGTCGTTCCCAATACCCACACTCACAAAAATATAGAATAATTATTCAAATAATAGCCCAGTAAAATTTTACCATAGATTAAAAAATGAATTTTATGATCCCAAAAAATCATAGATGCATTTTAGAGTAATCCTCATAAAAATTGAAATATGATATGATACAATAATAAGGCCATGACTTTTTAAAGGCTGTCTAATTTCACATTTTTTATAAAGAAAGTCTAATTAATGAAATCACTAGGTTCTTTTGATGATAATTTTGAAAAATATTTCCTGAATATTTTGTGGGACATTATTTCAAAATATAAACACTATTAATAGAGTCTTTATTATGGAAATTTTGATTAATAATTTATTTCAATAAATATATATATATATATATATATTCATTTTAAATATTTAAAAATATATTTATCAGAATGAAACTCATAAAATTTTTAATAGGTATTACATATGAAAAGATTTAAACAATATGATGAATATAATAGGTACTAAATTATTATAGGGTTTAAAATTAGGAATTAAGAACACTGGAAGAATGTAAAAACATGGGTATCAAGGAAAGGGTTCATTTGAAAGGATATGAAATATTCCGAACAATGCCATATTTTTTAAGAGAAGTAAATCCACTAAAGTAGATAATTATGTTATTAGTAGTATAATCCAAAATTTAAAATGGGAAATAAAATTAAAAATATTGAAATATAATAATAAAACCAAATAAAAAATATTATCACTAAAAAATGTTATTTGTGGCCCAATGAAAATAAAAATAGTCAGCCAAACAACCACGATGGCCGTACATACCTATAAATAAAAACCCCACGAAATTAATTACTTAAAATAAATCTATGAATAATTATAATTTAATAAAGAATATGAAAAAAAAATTGATCAAGTGTTGTTTTCAACAATACATTATATTTTTATTTAAAGGGGAGTTTATATTAATACTCTATCTCTTTATGATAATGTTGATGCTCACAAATACCCTTAATTATTTTCTACTGATTTTATTTCTTAAGTATTTTACAGGAATTAATTATTTTATTTTACTCTTGAAATAATGGGAATTTATTACTAAATTATTCGTATCTAGCATGTTCTGGAAACACTGTTAATGCTCTACTTATTCGGAATCTTCTTGAGAGTGTTCTGAAACATTTTTCATACACTATGTGGATAAACATTGTGTAAGTATGAAAATCGTGTAAACTTTTTGAGATAAGGAAAAAGAACGGTTAACCAACCATATGTTATCGGCAATGTATGGAAGAATAACCCTACGTTAGGAAAGAATGCTACGTTTGGGATATCAGAAAATTATGGAAGGAGAACTGTACGTAAATTTTAAATGTTACATTTATTTCTCAAAAGTATGGTTCATCAACCTTACTTTTGTAAAAAACTATACATTCTTGGGAAAGTATGGATCAAGTAAAAGTATGGATCTTTTATCGTACATTTTAAAGTTGAAGAGAAAAGTATGGTTCACCAACCATACATTTGGAATGAACCTTATGTTTGTTTTCAAGTTTACATTTTCAACTTTACATTATCAACCTTACATTGTGAACCTTACATTTGAAGACTATGTCATCAACCTTACATTTGGCGTCAGAGAATTTAAAGTCGATATTTTTATACAACGGTCAGTACGCTAATTGTTAGGCGGATTTCAAGCCAGATTTAAAGTTAATTTTAATGTACGATTTTGATTGATTCCAAAACCGTTTATCAATGTTTTGATCGAATTTAAAGGAGATTTTTATGCTGAGACTTATGGGAAGTTATGAAAACTCTTTAAATTCAAATGTTTGAATATCGCGAGTAAAAAAGGCAACTTTTGTGGATCTAATTTTACAGGAGAAGATCTTATTTTTCTTTTATTCAAATGGGATTTTTGAAACTACATCGACAATTATTATTCATGTGTGATATTTTGATTAATGTAAAAAAAGGAAAACAAAGGCTACTGAAACATAACGATCCGTTATTTCAAAAGGAGCGTCAAAGCTCTGTTTGTTAAAGGGGAAGGAACACGATAGAAGACTCACTTGTTCTATATCTAAGATCTACTGTGGATCTGTCTCTACTAAAGTTGTGATTTTTTTTTTCTATATTTACTGCAACAGGATCGAATTAGAATGTCTCTTATGTGAATATTATTATTTTTTAAGGTTATGATCTACCTACAATCAATTACATGCTGCTGAAATTGTGAAGAACATCTAGAAAGTATTTTCAGAATATGAAAATCTTTATTTTCTATTATTTAGTGATCGGCTTCTCGTACTAATCTGTGTAGGTTCTGTATGTGATCTAGAAGGATTTTTTTCCTTGGATTGTAAAGGTGTCAACTGCCTGTACACAATTGTGAACCGGTCTGTTGAAATGAGGACCATATAATGAAAATCACCAAGCTCATAGAGTATAGTGTTGGTAGAGTGTACTAGGGGCCTTTTATTCCCCGAACCACTATATATCTTGTGTTTCTGCTATTTAAATTTCCGCTGCATCATTTTATATTATTAATATTAAAAGGCAGAATAGAATCTCATAAATTTTTTTGAAAATTCACAATTCACCCCCTCTTTTGTATATTTGGTGTAATCCGATCCAACAATTGGTATCAGAGGTTGAGCTTTCTAACAAATCTTTAACAATATAAAAGTGATTATACATAGAGAAAGATGACTGATACAAGAGAAAGAATTTCTATGGTCAGAGAACCATACTTCGATGGAGAAAACTATGGATGATGGAAGTCACGAAAGATTATCAATCTGAAAAACCTTGGTTACAGTGTATATTCCAAGATTCTGACTCCATATGAAATATAAAAAAAACCTAAAACATGGAGTGTAGCTACGGAAACGGATTATGACCTGAACTCGAAGGTAATGAATGCAATTATATGTGGTCTAGGACCTAATGAGTTTAACGGAGTATCTCAATACCCAACAACATATGAAATGTGGAAAACTATTGATGTTGCTTACAAAGGAACTGATAATATCAGGGAAATGAGATATACAACTGCTATGCTTAAATTTGATACAATCAGAATGGTTGAAGGTGAGAGTATTACTCAAATGAATGGAAGATTGACCGAGATTGTCAATAACGAACTGCCTTGGGAGATCCCATTAAACAATCTGGTCAAGCTTTAAAAGTATTATGATTACTGCTTAAAAAATGGAATGGAATCTCTACAGCAATCAGACAATTGACACCTTTCAAAGATTTAACCATGAGAGAACCGATTGGAAAATTATTGATGTATGAAGCTAAGATGGATTATGAATCTAATGAATATAAAGTTCTTATCAAAAGATATGATACTTCCTTGAAAGCGTCATCACAGAGCAAAAACAAAAATATGAAGAAAAATTTAAAAGAGAAGTCAGAGAGTTCTGATTTATCTAATTCTGATGTGGAATTGTCTCAACTAGCCCGAAGATTCACAAATTTCTATATAAAGAAGAAGGGATTCAGAAAATCCTTCAAAAATGATGACAAGGAAGTCAGATGCTATTAATGCAAGAAAATGGGGAATATCATACCAGACTGCCCTCAGCTAAAAGAATACAAGAGCATGAAATTTTTCAAAACAAATTACTATGAGCATAAGGAAAAGAAATCCATGAACGCTACATGGAGTGTATATAAAGACTGCAGTAGTAATTGTGAATCAAAATCAGAGATGGATGAAGAAAATATGAAATCCAACATGTGTTTTATGGCAGAAACAGATGAGGTACAATCTTACTATGCTTCTGATTCTAGTTCTAAATCTAATTACTCTAGTGAAAAACTTGCATCCTACTGCAATATTATTGAAGAAAAATAGGAATCTCTATTTAAGAAGCATATGTCTTTAAATAATGTTCATAAGGCCATTTCTGATGAAAGAGATACAATGCTAAAACAATATATGGAGTTAACTGAAAAAATTGTTTCAATTAATTCTAACAATATAGATTATGAATCAACGATAAAATCACTACAAACTGAAGTAGAAACATATAAAAGTACAACCCTTGTTTTTACTAAAGAATAAAATCCTTTAAATGAAATACTTGGGAAAAATGTAATTAAAAATGAAATATTTGGAATTGGCAGTAAAGGTGAAAAACCCAAGCTTTAAGAAAACTGTTTTATTCCAAGTGCAAAAAGACTAAATTGTAATTATTGTGGAATAAGGGGACATATTTATAAAAATTGTTTTTTAAGACAACCCCAAATAAGTGGCATTAAAAAGCTTTTGTATCAAATTATTTATTTGACTCATGTGAAATTATAAAATCAAAGCAAGTATGGATTCCCAAATCCTTGTTAGCTAACACCACTGGACCAAACAACCTATGGGTACCAAAGTAATCTTTGTAAATGTCTTTGCAAGGAGAAGGTCATAAGAGAAAAAAGGACATATGGTATGTGGATAGTGGCTGCTCAAGACATATGAGTAGAAACTCATTGAATTTCTATACACTCACTCAAAAAGATGGTGGACTTGTCACCTTTGGTGACAATGAAAAAGAAAAAATAATTGGTATTTGAACAGTTGGAGATCCATAAGTTGTCTCAATTAATAAAGTACTTTATGTATAAGGATTGAAACACAATATGATAATTATCTCTCAACTATGTGATGATTGTTATGATGTTTATTTTTCTAACAATGGCAGTTCTATTTTCAAAAATAAATTGCTTAAATTTAGAGCACCAAGAACTAATAATGTGTATACCCTGGATTTATATTCCTTGTGTAAACAAGCAGTAAATTTCATAACTGCTAAAATTATTGAATATTGGATCTGGCATAGGAGACTTGGTCATTGTAATGTATATGTTTTAAATAAGTTGTCTAAGAATAATTTATTTTCTGATTTGCTTAGTCTAAGATTTGAAAGTGTCAAATTCTGTGATGTGTGTCAACTTGGAAAGCAACACAAATCATCCTTCAAATATGTTCACAAAATTGCTACATGTAATCCTATAGAACATATCCATATGGATTTGTTTGAACCTTGAAGAGTAGAATTATTGGCTGGTGAATTATATGTATTTGTTTTAGTTGATGACTATTCTAGATTTACATGGATTTTATTTTTGAAATTTAAAAATGAAAGTTTTACTTTATTTGAAAGTTTTTGTAAAGCTGCTCAAAATGAAAAAGTTTTTAAAATAATTTCATTAAGAAGTGATCATGGTGGAGAACTTGAGAATCAAGAATGTAATTCCTTCTGCTCAAATATGTGTATTAAACGCACTTTCTCTACACCTAGAACACCTCAACAAAATCGAATTGTTGAAAGAAGAAATAGGACTATTCAAGAAATGGCTAGGACTATGATAAATGAATACAGTCTTCCAACCTACTTTTGGGCAGTAGCTGTAAGCACAGCCTGCTATACAATGAATGGAGTTTTAATTAGACCTATTTAAAAAAAGACACCCTATTAACTTTGGAATAATAGAAAACCTAATCTTAACTACTTTAATGTTTTTGGATTCAAGGTTTATATCTTGAAAACCAAGGATAATCTTGGTAAGTTCGATCGAAAATCTGATGAAAGAATCTTCATAGGATATTTTCCTACATCCAAAGCTTATATAATCTATAATAAGAAGTCAAGGATTTTTGAAGAATCTATTCATTTGAAATTTGATGAATCTGATCCCTTTGAGAAAAGGACAGATCAAATGGATGAATTTGAATCTAATGATAAGTGTGTTTCCTAGATATACTAGAACCCTAAATAATCACCCTTTAGAAACAATAATAGGAGACTTATATACAGGAATAAAAACTAGAATTAATGTAGGAAATATTGTATAATTCTATACCTTTCTATCCTAATTAGAACCCAAGACTATAGGAGATTCTTTAGATGATGAAATATGGATGATATCAATACAAGAAGAATTAAACCAATTCACAAGAAATGAAGTCTGGGAATTAGTTAAAAGACCACAGAACTATCCAGTGATAGAAACCAAAGGGGTCTTTAGAAATAAGCAGGATGATCAAGGAATAATAACTAGAAATAAAGCTAGAATTTTAGCTAAAGTATTTAATCAGGAAGAAGGTATAGATTATGATGAGACATTTTCACTTGTAGTTAGACAAGAAGCCATTAGAATCCTCTAGCCTATGTATCTCATATGAACATTAAATTATTTCATATGGATGTTAATTATTCCTTTTTAAATGGTTATTTAATGGAGTAATTTTATGTTGAGCAACCTCCTGGTTTTGAAATTTCCCAAAAACCAGATTCTTTTTTTAAACTTACTAAAGCTCTCTATGTCCTTAAACAAGCACCTAGATCTTGGTATGAAAGATTATCATCTTTTTATTTGAAAAATGATTTTACTTTTGGAATGGTAGATCCAACACTATTTAAGAAATCTGTGATTTCTATATTTTATTAGTTCAAATTTATGTTAATGATGTAATTTTTGGATCAACTAATAAAACCCGTTGTCATGAGTTTTCAAAGTTAATTAAATAAGAATATGAAATTATTATGATGGGAGAACTAAATTTCTTTTTAGGACTTCAAATTTATCAAAAATATTTTGGAAATGTTTGGAATCAAAGAAAATACATTACTTATTTATTAATGAAATTTGGACTTGAAAAAAACAAGACATATACAACTCCTCGGTGCAGTAATATAAAATTTGATTTGGATGAAACTGGAAAATCAGTTGAGAAAACGTTATATAGAGGTATGATTGATAGTTTATTATATTATGCTGCTAGCAGGCCAGATATAATGTATTCAGTATGTATTTGTGAAATATTTCAATAAAATCCTAATGAATATAATTTAACTGCTATTAAAAAAAATTAAATAATTAAAAGGAACTGTTTTTCAATCTCTTATTTATCCAAAAACTTATGATTTTAATTTTATTTCATATTCAGATGCAAACGTTGGGAGTTGTATATTAGATAGGAAAAGAACTTCCGGAACATGTCTCTTTTTAGGAAAATATTTAGTGTCATGGTCAAGTAAGAAACAACATTTAGTTTCCCTATCAATAGCTGAGAAAGAGTATGTTTCTGTTGGAAGTTGTTGTGCACATGTGTTGTGGATGAAGAACAATCTTATGGACTTTGGAAAAAATTTTAATAATACACATATTTTATGTGATAATACTAGTGATATAAATATTTCAAAAAAATCCTATTTATCATTCTAGAACCAATCATATTGATATCAGACATCATTTTCTAAGAGATCATGTTCTTAAAAAGGATAAATCATTGGAATTTGTAAGTACTGAAATTCAATTAGATGATATTTTTACAAAACCACTTCCCACTACATGGTTTGATTTTATTAAGGGGAAGCTAGGTTTATTTGATTTTAAATAAAATTTTATATTTCTATAGTAGTTATTTATTTTAATTTTACTTAAAATAATTTAGCTATTTTTTTTAGATAGAATATGATTCTTTTCCCCACGTAATCTATTTTTCTTATTTTCAAATATATGTAATGATTATTAAAAACACGGGAATCAAGGATTTCAGAAACCCTTTCGACTTCTAAACCATTTATTTTCTAAAAAAACCTTTTCAAACCCGCAAACCACACCTTTGCTCGTCAACCATAATCTTTGAACCTCTGAAACCCTAACATTCAATCCTTCAGAGATTCTCGCAAAGATGGAAAATACTAAAAGAGCTGATGAAGCCGAAACAATCAGTGCCAAGAAACAATGTTCAGAAGGAAGAAAATTCTTACAGGGCAAGGCGATTGATCTCGAATGGCTATATCAGAAAAATCTCATGTTGAAACAAGTACTGTCATTTTAGAATCTTGAATAGACTTTAAACAGTGAGAATAAGTAATTTCTATATGAGGAAGATCATCGATACTTCTTTAAATATGTATAGTTTAGCCTAGGAGATAATGAGGATAGTATCATGGCTATGATAGAGGATAGGGATTTCTCAATCTCTTTAGTATAAATTGGTCAGATTCTCAACTACCCTTATGAGGGAGTTTATCATTTAGATTTAAAAAATATTTGAGATTATGGGCATAAATTAGAGTACATAATGTCGTTTCTCTTTGGTATTAAGACTGTAAAGAATATTTTTATCAAGGATTTGGAGCCTGATCAGAAAATATTTTTCAAATTTATGCAAACTGGGATTTCACCAAGGATGTCTGAAATGGAAAATATATTATATCCCAATATGTATATAATGTATCTTTTTCTCAGTGATATTAAACTCAATTTTACTAGTTATATGGTTAGATTACTAAGATATTATTGTCAGAGTAATGCCCTAATGAACTTTTATCCTTTTGGTCGATTCATCTCTAAGATGTTGTTTACGAAGGACATGGTGAGACTGGTGGATGCCAGAGTACGCTTCCATCATAGTAATGTGTTTAATGCCCTATCTTTAAGAAAATGGGCTATTTCTAGAGTAATATAAAAGGAAAACTTTTTCTATTAGGAGCAAATGATGAATCAGATAGTGCTCAAGCTCAATCTGAAAAGTCCATGGAGGAAAAAACTGAATCGAGAGTCAGCACTGTGGCAAGGAAGATCAGATTTTAAGTGGAAGAAAATAAGGAAGAATGAAGTCAGGAGGGAATTCATACTTATAGGACAAGACCTGTGATTCAAGACATACTTCCCCTGACTTAACTACAATAGATTTACTCTTTTACATCTATGTAAAAGAAAAGGTTGTTGAACAACCTCAAGAATATAATGTCACTGTTACAGATCCTGATCCTTAAAGAATTTTAGTTGAATGATCAGAACAACAAGTTGTATCTGATGTTTCCATTTTACTTCAACAAGAAAAATAGGCAGATCCTGGTGAGGAAGAGGTCAGACCTCATGAAACAAAAAATAGATATCATTTTATAAATTTCATTAAAAGAACAAATTGCAGATTTTTGTGATAAGCAAGCTTCTGAAACTCACACAGGAGTTCTTCAAGACAATTTTTCTATGGAAGAGTCTGAAAAGGACTCTGAGGAAAAATATGTCGACCAACCTATACAGGAAAAAGGGAAAGAAAAATCTGATGCTGAATCATTACCTTTAGTACTGCTACATCACATAGAGCCTGAGAATGACAATCAAGCACATGGTGCTTCTGATTTAAGGAATATGGAAGTTAAAGAGTTGTACAAAAATTTATCTCAACTGCAATGTGAGAATGATTCTCCAAGAAGCACCTTAGCATCAGAATAGTTGAAATTTCAATAGCTTAAAGATAGTACTGTTTAAAGGAAAGAAGTTGAAATTTTTAAATAGGATATTCTAAATGATGTTGCCAAATTGAAATCAGAAATGGTTATGAAATCAGATTTCTCAGATCTTATGTTGTTTATGGAGACACAATTTGCATTAGTTGGGAATTGTGCTGCTAGTGGATCAGGTACTTAACATGATTTAATCAGAAGATTTCAAGCTATCACAGTTGCAATGAGAAACATGATAAACATGATGCAAGATCTTCAGTGAAACAGTGCTCCATTATATATTCTATTATACAATCAGAAATTCATGGTTGATCAGTAGACATCCAATGATCCAGGAATCCAATCTGTCTTAGAAAAATTCACAGAGAAGTTGTCTTTGTTTATGGAGAAAAAAGAATGTCTTAACGAGTTTTTCAGAACCAATATCATTAAAGATATTCATATGACTCAAGAGGCCAGAGATATTATTATTCAGCTCGGTGATGGATTAATGAAAAGGGTGAGAGAACAATTAGAAAAAATCAAGTCTATAGTTCAGAGAAGATAAACCCAACATGTTAAATGCAAAAACCTTGATTCATGTATTTATTATTTTTGTACTTTTAATGAAAATTTATTTCATTATATTTACTTGTTTTACTGTTCTTATTTCGATATAGAAGTAATGTAGATTGAATAATTACTAAACAGTAAATAATATAATTTATCTAGAGTTCAGTGCAACATTAAATGTGTTAAAATCCATGATTTATTATTATTTTATATATCACCAAAAGGGAGAGAAATTTGGATAAACACAACATTTTATTTTAAGCTTTTAAAACCTAATTTAAATGATTTCCTATATATTTAAAATTTTTTGGATTTATACAGATTTATACTTATACAAAAAAATATTTCAAGTTATTAACAGTCATTTATTATAAAGGGAAATTTTATTTTACTTTCCATTTGGGAGAAGTTTGAATAAATGTATTTTATTCTAAGGTAGAAATTTGGATAAAACTAAAAACTTTTATTTTATTCATTACTTTTATTTTTAAAGAAAAATAATTTTATTTTATTTTTATAAATAAAGGGGGAGATATTTATTTTTTAATAATACAATTTTTATTTATTGAAATGATTTTGTTAAAATTAAATATTGTTTTATCTTTTCAAAATTCTAAATTATAAGTAAAAAATTTTGAATGTTAATTTCATTTAATTAGCCTTATAAATTTATGGGTTTTATGATCATCAAAAAGGGTGATATTGTTGATCAATTGTTGTTTTCAACAATACATAATATTTTTATTTAAAGGGAGGGTTTATATTAATACTCTATCTCTTTATGAAAATTTTGATGCTCACAAATACCCTTAATTATTTTCTAATGATTTTATTTGTTAAGTATTTTTCAGGAATTTATTGTTTTATGTTACTCTTGAATTAACGGGAATTTATTACTAAATTATTCGTATCTAGTGTGTTATGGAAATATTATTCATTCACTACTTATTCGGAATCTGCTTGAGCGTGTTCTGGAAACACTGTTCATACTCTACGTGGATAAACATAGTGTAAGGATGAAAATCGTGTAAACTTTTTGAGATAACAAAAAATTATGGTTAATCAACCATAAGTTATAGGAAAATTATGGAAGAGGAACCCTACTTTAGGAAGGAACCCTACGTTTGGGATATCAGAAAATATGGAAGGAGAACCATACGTAAATATTAAACATTACATTTATTTCTCAAAAGTATGGTTCATCAACCTTACTTTTGTAAACAACCATACATTCTTGGAAAAGTATGGATCAAGTAAAAGTATGGATCTTTTATCATATGTTTTATAGTTGAAGAGAAAAGTATGGATGACCAACCCTACATTTGGAATGAACCTTAAATTTGTTGTCAAGTTTACATTTTCAACTTTACGTTGTCAACCTTACATTGTGACCCTTACGTTTGAAGACTACGTCATCAACCGTACTTTTGGCATCGGATAATTTAAAGTCGATATTTTTATGCAATGGTCAGTAAGCTGATTATTAGGAGGATTTGAAGCCAGATTTAAAGCTAATTTTAAAGTACGATTTTGACATATTCAAAACCGTTTTATCAATGTTTTGATCAAATTAAAAAGTGCTTTTTATGCCGAGTCTTCAGGGAAGTTATGACTACACTGTAAATTCAAATGTTTGAATATCACGAGTAAAAAAGGAAACTTTTGTGGATCTAATTTTACAGGAGAAGTTCTTATCGTTATTTTATTTATATGGGATTTTTGAAACTACATTGAAAATTATTATTCATGAGTGATCTTTTGATTATTCTAAAAAAAGGAAAATAGAGACTACTGAAACATACCAATCTGCTATTTCAAAAGGAGTGTCAAAGCACTGTTTGTTAAATAGGAAGGAACATGATAAAAGACTCAGTTGTTATATATCGATGATCTAATGTGGATCTGTCTCTGCTAAAGTTGAGATTTTTTTTATATTTACTGCAACGGGATTGACTCAGAATGTTTCTTATGTGAATATTATTATTTATGAAGGCAACGATCTACCTACTGTCAATTAAATGCTGTTGAAATTTTGAAGAACATCTGGAAATTACTTTCAGAATATGAAAATCGATTTTTATATTCATGAGTGATTGACTTCTCATACTACGATGTGTAGGTTCTGTAAGTGAACCAGAATGCTTTGTTTTTCCTTGGATTGTAAAGGTTCCAACTGCCTGTACTCGGTTGTGAACCGTTCTATTGAAACGAGGACCAGATAGTGAAAATAACCATGCTCATGGAGTAGAGTGTTGTTTGAGTGGATTAGGGGCCTTATATTCCCCAAACCACTATACATCTTTTGTTTCTGTTATTTAAATTTTTGCTGCATCATTTTATCTGATTATAGTTAAAAGGCACAACACAATCTCATAATGATTTTTGAAATGTCACAATTCACCCCCTCTTGCGTATATTTTCTGTAATCTGATCCAATAAACATATACATGGAATTTTTTATACTACATAATAGAAAAAAATAGTGAATATTGAATAACACTCAAAGAACAAAAAATGAGATGTGAAACGCCTTACCTTGTATTCCCGCTTAGTCGAATGTACTATATCCACATGTATAAACACAATAAAAATATTAATAACTTATTTAATTACCATATAAATATATAAAAATATGTATAAATTTTAATTATAAAAATTTAGTGTCCACATAGAAGTTAATTATTTTTTATTTTGATCAATAGATGTTAGTAATTTCAATTATATTACACAAGATGGGTGATGTCGAAGTATCTACCCATTAATTGATGATAATATAATTATCACTCTATTATTTTATGTAATATATTGGATGATTAGTAAATATTTCTAATTTTAAATTTTCATTTATGTTATTTTTATTTATGATTCATGATATGAAATTGGGAATGGTCATGATTTGGTAATTTTAAATAAAGAAAGATTGTATCATAATGATGTGTTATATATTATCATTAAAATGAAAAAAAATTATATACATATTATTAACTTTTATATATAGTAATGAAATTTACATATCCATCCATGATTCAAATTTTTATTATCGTTCATAATGGATATTAAACAGACCCAACCAAGAAAATGATTTATTCGACTAATGGGTATGGTCAAGAATGTTATTATTTTTTAAAATGTATTTATTAAATAAGTCTAATATATTAAATATTTGGTATTTAGGTGATGTATTATATATTTTATATAGTTTAATACTAAAAAATAGATTTTTTAAAAATGAAATATATTACTTCATGGAGGCAGTAGGCTTTTCATACATATAAACAGAGTTTCAATTATCCATAAAATATAAGGAAGGCATGGAATAATAAATATTTTAAAAATACTAATTATTTCATTTAAATAATATTTAATAATTAAATACACCTTTTAATCATCCATGTATGATGGTTATGGAAAATGAAACATGACATTTATGATATCATTTTTATCCACTTACGCAAGATGACATTTTCATTTTTTTCTATAAAGAAAAGGGTAGATAATATTAATTAAAAAACCATTACAAAAAATTATATATAAATTATAATTATTTTGAAATTTTACAGTTGGTGATATAGGTTTATAAGAAATTTACAGATAATTAAAATTATTAACGAGTTTTTTATACATTCATTTAGAATTTGAACATTCTCATAGAGACTTTGTAGAAATGGATGGAATTATCCAATTTTTCAAACTGTAAACATATTTACATGGTAGGAAATTATATGAAATTTTATATTTGTTTGATTTTAAGATAAATTCAAATTTTTATTGTGTTCGTTAAGGGTGATATATATAAACTTTTATAAATGATGGTAATGTAATTTTAAAATTATAACCCCTTAATATAAATAATACAGATGTTTCACATCGTAAATATATCAAAAAGTAGGAAATAAATGGGAGGATAAAAGTTTTTTAAAAAGATATAAAAAACAAATTTAAATAAACTATATAAATGTTTTATCACTTTTACAATTATGTTTATCAGCTTTAAAATTTTTTAGTATTTAACTATCCTATCTAATTTTTACATAAGTAATTTAATTTCAACGAATAAAATTAGAGATAAACATATTACATAGTTCTGTAAGAATGATTAAAAATATAATATGAATTTTATTAAATAAAATCTATATTATTTAGCTAAATTAATTTTAATATTATTTAACACATCACATTAAACCTAATATTTATGAAAAGTGATTCATTAATCATAATTTTTTTCATTAAAAAATTATCCATGTTGTTAATTTCTATAGAAATTATTGGTTTATTATTAAAAAATAATAGTCTCGGGTCTTTGAGATAAATCTAAACCTAAATTATACCATGTTAATATGTAATAAAATTGAAAAGACCCAAAAATTTATTAATATAAAATATTATCTAATATTGAAAATGTTAGACATCGGTTTCATAAATATTAATTAGTAATTTTTCAATGATTTATTTTAATTCATAAATATTTATTTTTCCATAAAATAGTTTAGAAAAACTAAAAAGTCATTATTCTATCATGATATTGTCATAAAAGTAATTTTTTTTGAAAATATCATAATTATTCACCATTCACCAAGTAATAAACATTTTTGAAATATTATAAAAAGTTATTCCAAAGAAAATATTACCATGTTGCTTCATATAATTTTGTTTTTTCCTAATAATTACATGTTTATCACATCATAATTTCTAATTTCATATCCCATCATTGCCTCTATATAAGACATTATAATAATAAAGCCTCTGATGGATTTCATGGGAAATGATTATAATAGTGTATATCTTGAAGAAAATTCCATGATCTTGAACATGTCTATAAAAACAATTCACTCATGTAATTATTTTTTATAGTTTAGAATTATCATGCTTTAGGTAAAACCATAGTGGCTCCACTTCCATTATGAATGTGGAAAATTAATCTTCATAAGATAACTCCCACTACCCGACACCATTTCAACAACAATCATTTTTAATTTTGTAACAATGTTAAATTTATTTATACCAGCATATTTAATGGATACGTAACAGGGGTCAAGTATATTTTCTTTATTTTTAATTAATATAATATTTAGTGGTTTTATTTTAGTTTTTTATTCTATATGTTATAAGATATTTAACATATAAAATTTTATGGAATTTATAATATAAAATATTATTGTGTTAAATTATCACCACTTAAATAAATTTAATCCAAATAGTTTCATTATTAAATAATAATAAAATTAGATAAGGTTATAAACAATATAGACAAAAGTGAAGATAAAATTTCAAATTAAGTGTTTTTATTAATATTATAGTGGTATCTATTATAGTGATCCGACCCTCGAACCCTAGATTCGGTGTCTTCTACTAATTAGATTGGCATGATTATAAGGAATCATGCCATGAAAGGCTAATGTGTTTAGTATTTTGGTAAACTGGATACCTAATTATTGTTGACTTATAAATTTACTAAGATAATTACTTCATACTTTTTTCTTCTTTCTAAATAAATAAATAACATCCAGGATATCTTTAGTCTATCTGTTAAATCCATGCATATCTTTCATTGTATCCTTCTTTGATTCCATGGGAATGAAACATAACAAGGGTGGGAAAAAATGATAAATATGGTTAATTTATAGGGGAAGAAATAACGAATCAATGGGATTAATAATTATGGAATTTTAAATATTAGATCACACTTACCATATAATTAACCATCTAATAAGAAAGTGAATAAAAAATTGAATGTTGTTATACTGAAACACATGCCACCTATTCAACGAACTGGAATTAATTGTATCCATAGGAATTTTGATGAATAATATCATGGATGAATAATAGTAAAAAAAGTATCAACATACATAATTATTAATTATTTTACATCATGATTTAGAGGAATATGATACCTTTACTATCAAGGGACGTTTTCAACATTTCTAATTTATGCAATTAATTTTTCTTCTGAGACTACTAAGGCGTCGAGGGGGTTTCATTAACTGATCCCCATCCCTTATGGATTGCATTAAATAGTCCCCAACCTATGTGTTTCAAGTCTAAAACATTCCTTATATTGAAAAAAATGATGTTATAAAATATTCATATTGAATAAATTATATATATTTGTCATAATTTCCCAAAAAAATAAAATAACATTCAAAGTAAACACAATATAAAAAAATCTATATGGTTTTTGAAATAATCATATCCATGAAAAATGATATTGATATTTCAGGGAAATTGAATTTCAAATGATCATAGAAAATTGAGGACTTTAAGGTCGCAAAAAAGAATCAAGGAAGTTAATGCGAATACTATCATTGGAAAAATGAATCATAATACATACACAAGAAGAATATGGATAATAGAAATAAAACAAAAAAAAGTGTATTAAAATAAAGGTTTGTTGTTGTTGATGAATCAAAACATTATAAAAATATCATTAAAAAATTATTGAGGAAAATGACCTTTGGATTTGAAAAAACACATTTAAAAAAATATTTATTTGAAAATAATTTTTGAAAACATTTTATTTGAATAAAATAAAATTTTAAACATTTATTGAATCGAACAATGAAATTATGGAAGGTAAATATTTACAAACCATTTAAGATAAAAATCATTCCATTTCCAGGGGTAATAGTTTGAAAAATTCATTTTTTGGAAAGTGATTAGAATTTTCTTTTGAAATTATTGTTAAAATAGAGAAAGGGTAAATATTTCTTTACAAAAAATTTTAAAATCATTTTAATAAAACATTATTTTATTAATAAAATGGTTCTTCAGCTAAAGAGAGATAAAAAGTTTGGGTTTTTCAAAAATATTTTCTAAAAAATTTTGAGTACCAAAGAGTAGAGAATTAGAATTAATTATTGAAAATGGTCATGAATAAATACACGATAGAAAATAAATGTTTCGATAAACAATAATCATATAATTTCCTTGAATATAAATACTATTGAATGAATATTTAATTTATTATTGAGGAAAATTATCCTTACCCATTTCAATGTTTCTCATATCACGTTGAAACATTTTAAATCATAATCCACCTAGAGGAATATGTAGGACCCCGGGACACCCTGAGAGGGGAGGGGTGAATCAGGGTGACAACTTTTTCTTTTAAAGTATAAGATCTTGTTCCCACATTGGTAGGAACTTGTAAAACCTGTATGATGGATATGATTAGAAAGAAGACATTCACATGCAGAGAGAAGAAACAGAACTTTTTACTTGGTTCTCCACTAAGGGCTACGTCCAAGGAGCATACGCCGACAGGTTGTCGGTCATACCAAATTCCACTAATCTTCACTAGTTTTGGATTACAATGGTTCGGGAATAATAACTATGACCCAGGGTCACTGCATTTAAAAAGGTTCAGGGATAGCTCACTGCTTCCCTCGGGTCACTCCCGTTGACTCTCCCTGGCTCACTGCCCATGGTGATGTCCCACTCAGTTTATAGACTTAGAGGTCTCTTCAATAGATTTGCATTGATGTCTTTCCCTCTGCTCAGCACGAGACTCTTCTTGCATCGATGTTTGGAAAAGATGCGCTAGAATGCACAGAACCACTAAACCGGATAACCAGAATGTGCATACAAACTTCACTGGAAATTTTTCACAACACCAAACCTTTGCGCGCAAAACCGTCTTATCGCGCGAAAACTTTACTTTTCGCACAGAAAAATATTTCGCGCAAAAACCCCCATTTTCACCCAACTGTATCTTTTATGCACGAACACAATTTTTACGCGCAACTCTTCATTTTTCGCGCATCCTGAAATTTTTCACACAATTCAGAGAACTTCGCGCAAGACCATTAATGTGATCCTTTTTCGCCCATCAGACCTCAGATCTATTATAAAACTTCAACTGTACGGAATGAAGGGGTTCACCTCATATTTATAGGCGTCAATGACCCCCACGCGCAAAAACCTCTATTGCGCGTAAAACTTCTCATCTGGCGCATAATATTTCACATCGATACCGTTTCTCACACACATCATCAGATATTTCGCGCAACGCATGCCATTGCCATTTTTTGAGGTTCTGATTCTGAAACACTGTTTGCGCGAAAAACCTCGATCCTCCATTTCACGAATCCTGCTCTTTTTCACGCCCAACTGAAATTTTTTGCGCAAGGCTCTTATTTTTCACGCACCACTTACTCTTTGTGCGCACCTCCTTTTGCAGACAATCCATGTCTTCATTTTCCGATTTTGAGGCCCAAAAATTTGTCAAACACTGGGAAACAGCGCCACAATCAATAAAGTTGTCTGCTTGAACTGTATGATCACTTTGCTGGCACACATTCAGAACTTCCACTGAGGATTGACAACAAACTCAAAACAAAACCATAATCTTACATAGAAAACCCATGGTTCCAACAGAATAAAATTAAATGGATGATTAATATACCGTAAAGATAAATCGATTAATGATATAATATTAAAAACTAGTAGTTGATACACCATATAAAAGTAGTAAGTGGTGAACAAAACTTCTAGCTTACAGATGTGAAATGTGAGAGGAGAATCAAATAAATATGAATCGAATTACCAAAATAAATAATAATCAACTGAAACATTTAAATACCATGAATATAAAATAATTCATGATATATATTATCAAAATGGGAAGTTGGTGCACCACACAATAGAATTAAGTCATTAATATGATATTTTTTTCAAAGATATAAAAATTGAGATGGAAATACATTACCATGAGTTTCATTTTAGATGAACATCATTAAAAATTGAGTACTAAAATATCTTGTTAATTTTCTTCTTTAATAAACTATTATGTTTAAATCTGGTGTTTTAGACAAATGCAGTTTATGTGTCAAAAACAACTTTGGTAGGTGAATTGTGGACAAAGGGGCCACTATTTAACATCTAAAGATTAATAATCATGCAAAAATTATCATATTTTTAAATTAATTATACTTTTGGAATAAATAATTCAAAATGGGTATGAAAAATGATCCAACATTACAATCATGGATATGGTAGATCATTCGTTTGCAAAAAGAATGTTCTTATTTTTAAAAGATACTTATGGAAATAAGGATAGTAACACTATATATCTCCAGAATGATAATTATATAATAAATATCATATAATTTAATCATATATACTTATATATATAATTATTGTGATGAAAAAATAATCACATCATGTCGAGGAGGTGGTAGTCCCCACATCAACAAATAATGTTGTCAAATTTATGGGTGTGAAAGGTAATAAAGAAAAGATATATATATATATATATATATACTTCCAAAAAGGTAGTTATTTCTTGAATTTTATATAGATGTTTATTATTTTTTATTTTTTAACTATAATCATCCTTTAAACAAACCATGTATCATTTGAATGAATCACGTCTCTTTGGTGGGTTTGTTGTCTACACTTCCTAAAACGATGATATCGTATTAAGGGAAAATGTAAATTATTAAAAGTATGTGTTATAAAAGGATTAAATAATAATAAGTGAATAATAAATATCATATATATCATATATATATATATAAACACCCACCATAATGTCCACCATTAGAGGTGGTTAATGAAAAATAAACCTTCCTTGTTTCGTGAGGAAATAGTTCACCGGACACAGAAATAATATGTTCGGTACCCACTAAATGATATTGTGTGTATGTATAGGTATAAAAATTAGAATAAAAACATACTACTATATTTATAATACTGGTCTTTCTATAAATTTATGAAATATGGTTATTTGAGTGTGTAGATAATTGAAATAAAATTAACAAGATTTAGAGAAGATGTTACTTCTCAATCAGGTAACTACATTTGGATTGTACCAAAATGAATAAATGGAAATATTTCATCCCCAAGGGAGGAAAGAAGATAAATGGTATGTATTTTGAGTAAATATATGGATGATAATGGCTTACATATAGTGGTTTTAGAGTTGCGAGGAAGTGGGAGAGGTGGTTCCCTTTTATTGGAAATGAAAAAGACTCACATGGAATTTTTGGAAACAAGTTAGGTGTGCACATGTTATTATCCATAAAAAATGTCATAAAAACCCAATAATTTATGGTTCATAGACTAATTATGACCATCCTATTATTTTGGTACAATTATAAAGGTCATTTGGTCCCTTATGATAGAGATTTAGTCCTTTATTAAGTTTAGTTTTACCTTAATAACTATAATTAATTTTAACCACATTCCCTACTTTTTTGGTCAAAAACATAGTTGGTATTTTTAGAAATAATAAATTATGTTGAATTAAAATATTTAATAATTTTTTTCAAATTCTAATCATAGAAGTGTCTGAAATTAATATTAAATTCATCCCGTAGGTGGGAAGACAATAGAGGTATTTAAAGTAAATACATAAAACGTTTTCAATGTTATAATAACCAATTTCAAAGTGAAATTTTTTCCAATGACATTAATTTTATTAATTTATTAAAATATTATCTAATGAGAAATTAAATATAATTAAATATATAATTTAACCTTATAAAAAATAATATGAAAAATATGTTTTGAACTAAAATTCAATATTTTTAACCTTTCATTAAAAATGAAAGGATTTAATAAATATATCCAAAATTATCCCTATCAATATTATTATGATTATATTTCAAATATGATGTTTATTTTTAAATATTAATTCAATTAATGTGTCAAATTTCATAATTAATATGGGTTCTCCATTAAAGGTAGTAAAATTACCCTTGTAAAAATATTTGATTTTATGTGTAAAATAGAGTTTGTCCTTATCTTATGTAAGTCAATCCTAATGAATTGTTATCAAAAATAAATGATTGAATATATAAAAGATATATTTCATTAAAATAATTAAATTATTTTAATAAATATTGTTTATTTACATTTCACTCATTTGGAGGAAAAATATATATTTTATTTTATATATGATTGGTTCTTATTTTCATTTATAATTAATTTGTAATAAGTGAATTAATTTTATATTTTTTTAAACCATATATTTTCATAAGTTACTGAATACTATTCATAACCAATAACATTGTGTATAATTTATATCATATTATATTAAATAATAATATTTTAATAATACAGTTTTATTTTTTTAATCTCAGTCTTGCGCATAATGCAAGATATCATGGACAGTCTCTCTTTCATGTAACAAAAGCTATAGAGGGGGGTCACTCTTGCATGTAATTAAATATTACAAATTATTTCATAAATGGAAATATATACAATCTATTTAATATTGTAAATTTAATTTAATGTATCTGGATATTATATTACCAAAGAAACATGGTGTCACATGTCATTCAAACTATCAAATACAATGGTCTTTATTTAGATTTTTAGGGCGTGAAATCTGTATTTAAAGAAAAGAATTTGCAAAAAAAATCATCACATTCCATATTAGCATAATAATTTTCATAATTTTTTTATATTTATGATCATTAATTAGAATTAATTTATTTAGTAAAAGATGGTGTAAACAAAGATGTTGAAAACGTTATAATTTAGAAGATGGAGACACTTTAGACCATGACACAATGTTATATTGAATGACATCAAATGAATATGGATTTTTAGAATTGAAGAATCATAGAAGGTTATTCATCACACCATGATTATAAAAAAAATTATCAAAAGGGATAAATATACATATCCACTAAAAATCTAGTTGAATCATCACATGTTGAGGGGGAATATTCTTACTCTGAGGCATCTAGCCTTTAGTAATGGATTGGGGATATTAGAGTAGATCATTGGTGATTTTAAATGTTTTTAAAATTATGTTTCATTTCATTTAGCGATCATTAGATAATTTCATGAATATTTTAGATGCATGAGTTTTGGAAAAGAGTGGAACTATTCATGTTCTGAAACATGGTTTCCACCATGAACCACTGTTCATTAGATGTTTTAAAGATATAATTTTTTAGAATCATGAGAATTATTTTTATTTAATTTGACCTTTAATTGAGGAAAAAACATGGATTAATTTGATTCCAACAAAATTATTATATTTCCCTATAAGTAATGTGTCATTTTTGTTTAGATGACAATATCATACAGGTGGATTTATAGTTCTTCAAGAGGAAGATTCCACTACTACATCTCCATTGTATCCATTTTCTCATAGGTTTCCTTTTCCACAATTTATCCTTCATGACTAGAATTAATGTTTATGTTTCTTATTTTATAATTATTAATTCATTGGGGGTTTTATTTTGTGAATTCATTTTAATTTTTTTTCTCATTTTTTATTATGTGTCCATTATTTAAGTCAAACTATATCCTTTTTTATCATAGACAATTTGAATTGATTTGGTAAGAACTTTTATATACAATACTAGTATCATTGACCCATGTATGACCACTATGTTCATTAGGGTGTATACGCCTGAATATGTTATTCAGTCACCTTTTACATCAATAACCAGGAGTAGTCGACCATATAATGTTGGTAATTGATGAATTAGAGATGGAATACCATGACAATGGGATTTTAAAATATTTGAATTTATAATCAACATAACCCAGAAATAAAATTTTCCATTATTATAACACATGAAACTCAAAATTGTAGAACATGGAATAAATTACCATTTATATTTGTCAATTTTTCCCAATGATTAAATTTACCATATTATTTGTATGAATAAAGAAATTCCTTTTAGGGTTTGATATTCATATATACCAAGTACTACACCATTTGTATTTTTTTAATTTTTATAAATCTGTAAATAATAAATACCTAGGGGGTTTAATGACACCTTCACAAAAAACATATTTTCTATCCATTGGGTTAATTGATTTCTTCAATTATTCTTGGGAAACATACTAATATATTACCTCTTTCTAATAAAATTGTCGTCCAGTTCATTTGAGACATTCCCTTATGTAATTCGTCCAAAGTATTTAACATGTTGGAAATTGAGTCATTTTCCCTTAGATTCTTCATTAACATAAACTTGTATGATATGTCATCCTTGTATTATATGGTGTGTTTTGTAATTGGTTAAGGATCGGGTTATTAATAAATTTTTGAGCTATATTGTTGGCCATAATAAAAAAAATTCCTTCGAGATCATAACATATTTGGTTTCTTGATGTCATATTCAATGTATTGTTTGTTACAGTCATTATTAACCAAGTTCCTTTGAGTTTCTTTCAATAAATTATTCAATTAATATTTTTTCATGATAATAATTAAACTATTAAATTATTAATAAGTAAACATAAAGGGAATATATTATAAATGTTGTGTAAACCCAACCATAATAATTGTTATGATTCAAGCATTGTTTAATATTATTACATTTCTGTTATGTTTTTTAACCTAACATTATTGTTAAATCTTCATAATGATTTTTAAAGTGAATATGAATTATAAAATGAATATTTTTGATGATTTTAGACAAAATATTATAGTCTTATGCCTACTCATTGTGAATTATGTGAATATTGAGTCAATGATGAACCTTTGTTTCATGGTGATTACTTCTTGGTGAATTGTTTTATAGCCACATCCAATTTCTAGTATCCAGACATGGCTATAATTATAATGAAACCATATAAATAATACACCATATAAATTTTATGTTTGTATCCTATACATTATCTAATATCTACGGGTTTCCCTATTTTTATCTCATCCAAAAACTCCAAAAAAATAATAGGCACTTGATCAGATACCAAATATCGTGATGTAAGTGTCATACAAATAATAATAAATGATTTATAACATAAAATTTCCAAAAAATAAATCCTTGTATATAGTGTTAAATTTTCATTGAATGAATTTTTAAAAAAATGAAATTTAATATAATGAAACAAATGTATTTCCTATATAAATGACATTTTAAAAGTTATATAGAGAACTAGTCCGTCTAA
Organism: Viscum album; assembly: GCA_963277665.1. Classification (NCBI taxonomy): domain Eukaryota; kingdom Viridiplantae; phylum Streptophyta; class Magnoliopsida; order Santalales; family Viscaceae; genus Viscum; species Viscum album. The sequence continues at coordinate 722,661,756 of OY728121.1, read as the reverse complement.
AATAATATTTCAACATCTCCCATATATTCAAAAAAAGTATACCCTTCTATATATATCATATCCATAACATTCCTTCAAATCCATAGGGAATGGAAAAATTAGTGGGGGTGATCTCATATTCTCTGTAAGGGAATAATCAATGTAATATATGAAGGTGAGACAACACATATAAGTTAACATAAAATATATTGTAATGTGATTCATCATATGAATGGAAATATGGTGTGAGTAAATGATATCATAAGATCATGAAAATATAAATATGTGTTAACTGTATAATTAATGATGTTAAGAGCTTATGGGAATTCTCACTACAAGAACAACATAATATAGTGTTCTAGGAAAAACACCTATGCACCATACATGTTATCTCATGAGTTGAAATTATTATCCCCTACATTAGAGAGATTTATAACAATACAACCACCTATTACATAATAAATATATAAAAATAGTGGGACCCATAATTTCAATCAGCATATCAATAAAATAAAATGAAAAAAAATGGTTTTATAAACTATTCCAATGATATCCTATAAAGAAAAATTTATAAAATCATCAGTAATCATAACATAGTAGAACCCTGAAAAAATGGATATCCATTGATATTCATTAACTTTCCAAGTAAGAACCCATTAATTAATAAAATAAATCATATATTATTTACACAATCAAGATAAAAGGCATACGATTAAGTTAATAATTTTATCAATCAGTTCAGGTATAAGAATATAGAGAAACACATTTCAATCAATGATATACAATGTAGGGAACTCACAATGAAAATAAATTGGAAGAAAACCCAATAAAATAAGTAGTGGATTATTAGGAATGATAAAATAATTGATTTTTAAATGATATTTCATAATTAAAATCAATAAAAACATATTTAAATTATCATAGTGGATAAGAATTATAATTTTATAGAGGAAAATTAGAAAATCCCAATGAATAACATAATTGTAAAACCTTTTCTCCTCACATCTTCCTTAGAATAAAAAATAGACGAATAATGGGGGAGAATATAATTTATAACAAAATATCAATTTATAGAGGATTTATAACAAATAATAAATGGAAATATTGTAGAAGAATATATTCAATAAAAATATTCTAAAAAGGATGTTCCATTTAACATTTTCTAAAAAAGTAAAATTGAGGGAAAATAAAATTTCATTTAAACTTCCTTTTAAATAATACGATAATAATATAGTTTAAGAAATTATTTAAAAATTTGTAAAATATTAATAGATTATTTATATATGTAAATAGGTTGAAACTTTTGGTGGATCATAGAATATATAAATGTAAAATAAAATTCATTTTAATTATTTATAAATTACATTATCGAAACCTAGATCCAAAAAAATGTTTTTGAGGCTCATTTTGAAATTATCTAAATATGTCCATGATCATAATTGGAGATAAAATACAACAGAGTTTTTATATAAGAATTTATAACATTGAATGAAATTAAAATAACTTATATTGAAGATATTGGTCATTATTAAGTGTCGGAATTTTATTGACAAGAATTTTCTTTTTGGAAGATGGAAGTTATTTAGTGTTTTATTTTGTTATCAAAGAAGATAAAAGTGAAAATAAATCACTAATTTTTTATTTTTTGGTGATTGCACTCAGAATTATTTTTTATTATGTTAGAATCGAAATTCTTAGGAAAGATTATTGAATTGGGAAGATGATTTCTAGATTAAAAGGCTCAACAGACTAACTTTGGTTTCAAAATGAGGTTCTAAACATAATAAAAAAGAAAATCATATTATGTATGGCTTTGATGCATACCTGAGGATTCCTTTCTATATTACGATTCAAAAAATTATTCATTATCTAAAAAATATTTAATTAAATCCGTTTGAAGTAATGGGAGAGAGATGATATTAGAAATCTTATTAAGGATTGGATAGAAAGAAATATGTTTCTAGTGTAATGGGAAGTTAAAATATTTTAAATTATAAGTTATATGATCTTTAGCATATTCAAAGACATGAGGATTTTAGGATAAATTTCGAGGTTTTTCAAGAAGGAATATTTATGAAGGTGAATCTTTTTTATATCAGTCCATCAGTATGAGATTACCGGATACAGAAATGCTTTAATGTTATGAATTTTTGTTTGAAATGTAAAAATATGATGAAACTATTTTAATTCATATAAATAATACATAATAAATATTTATTCATTCAATAAAGATGTTGTATCACAATTAAAAAAGGATATAAGTTTTTGAAGTCAAAGTAGTTGGAACATGTCCATCAGATGTGGTGTGACAATGTTCATTGGTGGAAGAATCATTTCTATTGGGAGTTGTTAGGTTCATTGAATAAGAATATAAGTGATGTTTTTGTGACTTATATAAGGAATAAAATTAAATTCCAATAAAAAATATATTCGACCATTTTCATAAAAATTAATTTTTTTTCACATGGGAACATTGTTTTTGTTAAATAAGTGGGTCTTGATAATGAAGAACACTAATATGATTTTAATTGGGTAATGTTTCATCAGATTGGAACTGAAACCGATTAACAAATTTTAGAATAGACCAATACATCCACTATATACTGATAGTGATAAGCATTTAAAAACTCAGGATTATCCTTATGAATAAATGAATTAAAGGATAAATGATTCATGTAGGTAAAAAACTATTCATAAGGGGGATATTGGTTGAATTTGATTGTAGTTCCTTCATGAACTATTTCCAAAAAAGGTCTAGAATTTTTATATAATGATTTTAATATCATCATGATTCCATTATAATAGTATTTATTATGTTATTAATAATTTTCAGGTTGGTCATGGAAAATCAAAGTGACCAAATGCTTCAATCGGGATAGGAAAACTAGAATAAAGAATCAGAATCAGAATGAATATTTAAAATAAAAACTAGAGTGATATAATGTTTTGAGAATTTAAAAAAAATTTTCAAGATGATTATGGATGCATTGAGTCAGTCTTGATTCATCTGAAATTCAAGGAGAATTTATTATTATGGTAATATGGTTTAGTGGGAATGTTTTTGAGAATCCTACTGAAACCAATTTTGGGTCACCTGTAAATAGTGGAATTACTTTGAACATTCTATCATAGATGTAATATTCAAGAGGGATGGTGTGCAACTGAAGAATTATATAAAGAAGGATTTTATAGATCAATAATTCATAAGGATGTTTTCTCAAAATATTTATAAAGTAGAAGAGACAAAATCATAATAAGAGTTTCTAGAATCAGATCGAGTATCTAGACTGGGATATTTGGATGGAAACATAAGTAGTTATGATTTGTTTTACCTGTATTTTTATTGAATTCTATTTTTCTATTATGTAATATGAGGGGATAATCAGATTAATAAATTTGGGTGAGTATCATTACAATGTCTAAGAATTTCATATCTATTGATGGGTAAGAAAGCAGTGCATTTTTTTGATGATGATATTTGTGAATATTGACAGGGTATCATAGTTACATGTTTCATAACATGATAAAAATTTACAATACATCATTATGTTTTACCCGATGTAAATGAACTATTTTATTGAATATAGTGTCAAATGAGTGTAAGGTAATGTCTGACTCGTTGTATTCCACAAAAAATTATTGTGTTCTAGTTGATTATGGGGTATTGGGTTATTTCAAAACCATACCAAGGATGATGATACTATTGATTCAAAGTGTAAATTGTAAATTACTTTTTTTCTAGTGGTTGTGTGATAGTCTTGCATTATGTAAAATTTAATACACAATATTTGTCACGACCCGTCCTCGGGGCCCGTGCCTTGACTACCCCAAGCCCGCCTTCCATAGGCCAGGGCCTGGCAACTAGCACCAAGGCGTAAATCCCAATAAATGGAAGGCATTTCCTTATAATGTAAACAACAACACCACAGAGAAAGAACACAGAAGAATTAAACACTATGTAAAAGCTGGTACAACAGTAAGTGCGGAAGTAAGTGGGCCAGAATACAAACCCAAACTGAAAGTAAAGTACAACTCGAAAGGGAAAATAGAAACTGAAAAGTAAATCCACAACGTCGAGTCGTCCACCGGAAGTCCCACATGAAGGGTGGGTACAGATAGCCTCCACTGCTCCTCGGGTCCAACCGACCGATCCGAGTACGTCCTGCCCAGTGGTCCACCACCAGGTATCGTCCTGCTCTGCAAGCCTCCACCACGATCAGTGTTGTCCGTCGTCTCCAGCAAACACAACGTAGTGTGGGCATAACCCTTGCAGGGGTGAGTATAAGCTACTCAAAAGGGACCCCGTGACCTCCGAAGGTCTCCCAGAATCCAGAATGGATAATCCACAAAGGAAAGATACAATCACGAAGTAACATCCGAAACAGCTTAGGTATATTCCCATACATATACCTAAGTCATCAATTCTCGCTCGGCTCCAACATCCGAGCTCATGTACAACCCAGTCCACACAGGAAAGAAAAACGTAAATCCACACAGGATAGCACAACAAAATCCACAAAGGAAAGAAAAACAGGGTTTCCGCTCACACATGTATACTTCTTCATATGACGTTAGAGATGATCAGATGTAGCCACTGATTCATCTAAGCCATCGGACCCACAAATGACCTGTAGGTAATAAACCCTGCAATGACCCACGCAGGATCGATCATGAAGTTGAAACCCAAGATATTGGGAAAATCCTTCTCCATCAAGTACAGTGGTTATTCCGCTACAACCATGCGCTTCCCTCTCACCTTGGACTGCTGTAGTACTCCGCCTATCGAGTACTGTGGGCCTGCTGCTACAACCAAGCACTTCCCACCATGGGTCTGCCGCTACAACCAAGAACTCCCCCTCATAGCCTCTAGAGGTACTCCTACTGTTGAGTACCACGGGTTTGCCGCTACAACCAAGCGCACTTCGGTCGTGGGTTTGCCGCTACAACAAAGCGTTCCCCGGTGCTACTACAACCAAGCGCTCCTCCGTCGTGGGTCTGCCGCTACAACCAAGCGCTCCCCCTCATAGCCTACAGAGGTACTCCTTCTGTTGAGTATCGCGGGTCTGCCGCTACAACCAAGCGCTCCTCCGCCATGGGTCTGCCGCTACAACCAAGCGATCCCCACTGGGCTATCCGTAACACACTGAGTCGTTCGATCAGCAGTTGTCAAGTCTCAACCGGCTCTAGGGTTTCCGCCCACATCATTCTCATTCCGGGAGGGTCCACTCCACATGCTAAGAGGTCGATGCATCAACTGACATGTAGTCCGGAGTTGACATATCCCAAGATGTACCGTACTGGTCACTGCCGAAAACACAGAGGATTCCCGTACTGTTTTCATCATCGTCGCAGTCGAATGCACTGAGGATCTCTGTACAGTCGTCGCCGTCACAGTAGCAGTCGCAGCCAGCTCTAGGGTCCCCGCACACAGCAAGCTCGTTCGGGAGGATCCGCTCCACGAGCCGAGAGGCTGATAAATCAACTGACACATAGTCCAGAGTTGATGTATCCAAAAGTTCTTTATCTTCAACAGGGACTCAACGTCGCAGACGTCATGTCAATCGGATGCCTGGTCTGAGTGTTATTGGCTTTTTTGTCCCAGGGGCCCGGTTGGTTTTTATGGAAAAACCGACCCGACCATACTCCACCTACATCCAAACCTCGGGCGGAGTAATCCAAAAGATCCATCTTACTTAGAGGAATTCAACAAAGTAGACGGCACGTCAATCGAACGTTTGAAGCTCAAGATATGAGTGTTTCCGCTCCGAGGGCCCGGTTGGTTTCGTGTACGAACCAACCCGGCCGAACCCAAAGTATTTTGAAACTTTGTGTGTGATATACCGAAACGACCGTCTCGATCCAAGGATCACATCGTCACTGACGACGCGTCGTTCGGAGGTCCGTAGCTCAAGTTATGAGAAAAAGACCGAAAAAGGTCCGGAAACGGGGGGTCTGGGCCCGGATCGACCAGGCCCAACCCCCCTGGGTTGGCCCGAACAGGGTCGACCCGACCCTGGTCCGGGTCCGACCCGGTTGGGCGTGACCCGGCCCGGCCCAGCCTGGGCGCGACCCGGCCCGGCGGGTCGCCTCGGCTCGGCTCGGCCAAGCGGCCGAGCCAGGGAACCGCGGCCCCCGCGCGGGGGCCGATCCGCAGTACCCAGACGGGGCTTAAGCCGCGTCCCGCCTCACGGTTCCGCGCGGCCACAGAACCACCTCACCGCCGCAGCTTCAGCCGCAGCGGGTTTTGTCGGCGGCGCGTCGGGCGCCGCCGTGCCAGCGTAGCACGCCGGCGGGAGTTTCCGCGGACCACCGGACGTGCTCCGGTGGTCCGTTTTGCGTGCGGTCTTCTCCAGTCTTCCTCTTAGGACCCGATCTTCACTCCAAGGCCCTCAAATCGCCCTTGCGGCCCCGTTTTCCGTCGTCCGCAGTTCCGCACACCAAGAACGAAAAAAAGGGCGGTGGGTTCGGACTTGTGCGTTAGTCCGCACCCACTGCGTTAGCGGTTTTAATAGTCTCCCAGTCAATCATTAAACAACCGGGAAATACAGATCACAAATATTTAGATAATCAAAACCCCTACCTCGTCGAAGTCGTCGAACGAGTGTTCTATACAGAATTGATCGTCGCGGAAGAATAGGATCGCCGCATCGTGGAAGGGCGTCGCGTCGTCGCGGTATATGGAATTGCGTCGACAAACTCTGAGGATCAAGAACATACAGATTTAATTATAACAATTAAATCCATGTTTTTGTTATAATCCACAAATATTTAAAAGATTTGAAATCTCCTACCTCAAGTAGTTGGTGATCGGAGATTGCTGCGGGGAAGAACGTCGCGGAAGAAGCGTCTCGGAAGGAGAATCGTCGGTATCGTCGATCTCCGAGGGTGAAGGTGTTCTTCGCATTCTTTGCATTCTCTGCATTCTTCGCGTTCTTCGTGAAGGAGGATGAAGGCACATAATCTCCAAATCCTCTCAACACAACGCACCCGAGAAGAAAGGTGTGTTGGTCTTATTTTATTAACATGCCAAAAAAAAGTAAAACAAACTAAGTAATGACCCATTAATTCATAGAAATAATTTCAACGAATAAACCGCCCAATTAAATAGGGGCGTTTAATTGTTTAAGAAAACACCCCAGTTGACTTTCATTAAAAAGGGTTTTCGCGGGTGCGTTACTTAGAGGAAAAGAAACGGTGGGGCTCGTCCGGGCCCCACCTCACAAATATCCTACCAAGAAGGTAGGATATTTTTAATTGAACCCTATCCGCTTCAACTCAGCTTAAGAAGCTTTAAGTGGCTTGAAGTGGCTTTAAGTGAAATAAAATAAAGTTGTCGCACCTCTTTATTTTATTTTCTTCACTTAACTCCCAAAATTTAAAAACCACACCCGAGCAAACGCAACTCCAGATGTGGCGTTTCTAAGCAATTACCGGCGCTGTGATTCCATCGGTACCCTCGGAATTCGATTCTGAGCACTGGTTCAAAAGACAGAAAAACCTGCTCGTTCGTTCACTGAACGTACCTGAGCCAAACTTCAGAAAATGATTCCAGGCACACCGGGCCTCGGAATCCGGTGCCGTCAGAAACTGAATTCTTGTAAAATTCCCAAAAAAAATTAAGAAAAAAAATTTCCTTGATATTTACGGGTCTTTACATCACTCCCACCTCAGGGCTTTACGTCCCCGTAAAGATACATCATAATATAGGGAAACAAAAGTGGGTACTGAGCACGCATTTGAGGCTCCCGCTCCCAAGTGCTCTCCTGGAGGTTCCCGTGCTGCCATCTGATGCGCACTAGAGGAATCGACCATCCACGTAGGACGTGCTCCTGTCGTTCATCGATCTCCATCGGGACCTCCGCAAAATTCACCCCATCATCAACTTCTAGCTCCCCATGGTCAATGATGTACGTCGGGTTGTGCACGTATCTCCTCAGCTGGGATACGTGGAAGACGTCGTGCACCCGGTGCAACTGAGGTGGTAGAGCCAGGCGATAAGCCACCTCGCCAATCCTGCTGAGGACCTGGAATGGTCCGATGAAGCGTGGAGACAACTTTCCATGTCGGCCAAATCTCCGTAATCCACGTCGAGGTGAGACATGCCAGAAGACGTGGTCTCCATCCTCGAACTCTAGTGGCCTCCACCTTCGGTCAGCACAAGACTTTTGTCGGCTCTGAGCTGCCCTCATCCGCTCATGGATAACTTGGACCTTTCTGGTCCTACAAGAGCTGCTGAAATTTCTTCTTTGACGATAAGAGAAATCTGGTCTCATCCCCGGGATGAACCATGTTCTTCACCAAATACAGTCAATCCTAACAAGGATGATACTACTCCATACCAAGGATGAAGTTGTAAGGCCTCGACACTACAACCAAGAGATCTAATTGTTACTCTCGCCTCCATGTGTTGAGTCACACTGTCAGCATCAGTGTGTGGTCAGTGGGTCTCCTCCAGTAGGTATCTCAAAGTGAGGGTCAAGTCAAAGGTTTTTAAACTGTAACCTCTTAGTAACAACTAAAAGATAGGACAGGAAGGTAAACGCCATAAGGAAAGTGTCTTTTATTACTACAGCTCAAAGTACAAAGACACAAAACATCTACAAACTAACGTCTAAAATGCTAGAAGCAACATAAACAAAAGTCCGCAGGTCTGGAGCTATTCCCGCTCCTGTTCATCTGCTCCCGGAGCTCCACCATCGTAGGCCTCAGTTGCCTAAAGCTGAGCTCTCCCATGTCCACCAGCTCCCTATAGTCAGGGTGGACCTCTTGGTGGTGGTGGGGGAAACACCTCGAAGCGTCGTCCACCTCCAGCTGCATGGCCAGCTCCCCTGCCACTATCTCCTGCTCCATGCGATCCGCCTCGATAGAACCTCTACCTATGCCTGGGAGGTCCTTCGTTCATCTGCTGGTCATCTGTATGGAGGGTCAGATAGTCACGAGCCATGTGACCAACCCCACCGTAGGATTAACAGTATCTGCTCATGGTAAACTGTTGTCCACCCGGGGTGCCTTGCACAAACAATCCTGTGTCACGCGGTCGACCACCGGTAGGTCTAGTCCTCTTGGACCCCTGCGTCATCTGTCTACTACCCTCTGCAGAAGACTCTGCCGCATGTCAGCTAGTGGTGGGTCCTACTGCTGGAGACTACTCAGCAAGGAAACTCTCCAATAAGAGGGCTCGCTCCAACACCCCTGTCTATGTCGGAATGCTGTGAGAAACAACTGAAGCTCTGATCTCTCACCTGAGCCCCTGCTCGAAGGTTTGGACCCTGAAGAATGGGTCTCGTACCATGTCCGTGGAATAGCGCGAGAGATCGATAAACCTCGACGCGTACTGGGATACTGTCATGCTGCCCTGCCGCAGCTGTAGTAGCTCCTGGATGCGCACCGCTCGGAGGGTGGCTGGGATGAACTCTGAGCAAAAAAGGCTCTCAAAGTCCGTCCAAAGGAGTGATTCCTCGTCGTGCACCTAGAGCATCAATCTCCACCATCTGCATGTTGCCGCATGCAGGAGGCTCACTGCAAGGACCACCATAAGTTCTACTGGTGTCCTCACTAAACGGAAAACTCGTACAACCGCCTCCAACCAGTCCTCGGCTACCTGGGGGTCCGTCTCCCAGCGGAACCTGGGCGGTCGCTGGTGCTGGAACTCATGCAGTGCACTAAGGCGATGTGCATCGTCAGCGACTGGGGCTAGAAGCATCGGTGGCTCAGCGGGTAGAGGTACCGCCGGTGCCTCTGCTGTAAAAGGGCCCTGCACCGAGGCATCGTCACTCGGTGGGCTGTCGTCACGTACAACTCTCAGAACCCTAGCTGGCTGCCGTCATGGGGCCATCCTGAAAAGAAACAGGTGTGCCATGGTCAGAACAGTATACCTGGTGAGCTGACATAAATTAATCACAAAGAAAACTTGTAACACACATGAAATCAATGTTTTCATGCATTAAGTCGGAAATCAGAAATCAGGGTCCTGGTGTACGGATACGTCGGCCGCCGCACCAACACTGGGCTCCCTGGACTGATAACCACACTCAATACGCTTAACACTATTGCTTCACATAGAAGAAATATCAGAGATTGCGGTAGAACCGAACTCCTCTGATACCAATTTTTCATGACCCGTCCTCGGGGCCCGTGCTGTGACTACCCCAAGCCCGCCTTCCATAGGCCAGGGGCTGGCGACTAGCACCAAGGCATAAATCCCGGTAAAGGGAAGGAATTGCCATGTAATGTAAACAACAACACCACAGAGAAAACACCCAGAAGAAGTAAACACTAAGTAAAATCTCGTACAACAGTAAGTTCCAAAGTAAGTGGGCCAGAATACAAACCCAAACTGAAAGTAAAGTACAACTCGAAAGGGAAAAGAACAACTGAAAATTAAAGCCACAACGTCGAGTCGTCCACTAGAAGTCCCACCTGAAGGGTGGGTACAGATAGCCTCCACTGCTCCTCAGGTCCAGCAGACCACTACGAGTACGTCCCACCCAGTGGTCCACCTCCAGGTACCGTCTTGCTCCGCAAGCCTCCACCACGATAAGCGTTGTTCGTCGTCTGCAACCAACACAACGTAGTGCGGGCATAGCCCGTGAAATGGTGAGTATAATCTACTCAGTAGGGACCCCGAGACCCCCGAAGGTCTCCCAGAATCCACAAAGGATAATCCACAAAGTAAAGATACAGTCACGAAGTAATATCTGACACGTCTTAGTTATATTCCCATACATATACCTAAGTCATTAATTCTCGCTCGGCTCCAACATCCGAGCTCAAGTACAACCCAGTCCACACAGGAAAGCAAAACGTAAATCTACACAGAATAGCACAACACCATCCACAAAGGAATGAAAAACGTAAATCCACACTGGATAGCACAACACAATCCACAAAGGAATGAAAAATAGGGTTTTACCTCACACAGGTATACTTCTTCATATGACGTTAGAGATGATCAGATGTAGCCACTGATTCATCTAAGCCGTCGGACCCACAAATGATCTGTATGTACTAACCCCCGCAATGACCCACACAGGATCGATCATGAAGTTGAACCCAAAGCTATTGGGAAACTCCTTCTCCATCAAGTACAATGGTTATGCCGCTACAACCAAGCGCTTCCCTCTCACCTTGGACTACTGTAGTACTCCGCCTATCGAGTAATGTGGGCCTGCTGCTACAACCAAGCGCTTCCCACCATGGGTCTTCTACTACAACCAAGCGCTCCCCCTCATAGCCTCTAGTGGTACTCCTACTGTTGAGTACCACGGGTCAGCTGCTACAACCAAGCGCTCTTCCGTCGTGGGTCTGCCGCTACAACCAAGCACTCCCCGGTGCTACTACAACCAAGCGCTTCTCCGTCGTGGGTCTGCCGCTACAACCAAGTGCTCCCCCTCATTGCCTACAGAGGTACTCCTTCTGTTGAGTACCGCGGGTCAGCCGCTACAACCAAGCGCTCCTCCGCCGTGGGTCTGCCGCTACAACCAAGCGATCCCCACAGGGCTATCCGTAACACACCGAGTCGTTCGATCAGTAATCTTCAAGTCTCAACCGGCTCTAGGGTTTCCTCCCATAGCATGCTCATTCCGAGAGGGTCCACTCCACGAGCTAAGAGGTCGATGCATCAACTGACATGTAGTCCAGAGTTGACGTATCCCAAGATGTACGGTAGTGGTCGCTGCCGAAAACACGGAGGATTCCCGTACTGTTTTCATCATCGTCGCAGTCGAATCCACTGAGGATCTCTGTACAGTCGTCGTCGTCACAGTAGCAGTCGAAGCCAGCTCTAGGGTCCCCGCACACAACAAGCTCATTCGGGAGGGTCCGCTCCACGAGCCGAGAGGTTGATACATCAACTGACACATTGTCCAGAGATGATGTATCCAAAAGTTCCGTATCGTCAACAAGGACTCAACGTCGCAGACGGCGCGTCAATCGGATGCCCGGTCTGAGAGATATTGGCTTTTTCATCCCAGGGGTCCGGTTGGGTTTTTAAGGAAAAACCAACCCAACCGTACTCCACCTGCATCCAAACCTCGGGCAGAGTAAGCCAAAATATCCTTCTCACTTAGAGGAATTCAACAAAGTCAACGGCACGTCAATTGGACATCTGAAGCTCAAGATATGAGTGTTTCCGCTCCGGGGGCCCGGTTGGTTTCGTGTACGAACCAACCCAGCCGAACCCAAAGTGTTCCGAAACCTTGAGTGTGATATACCGAAATGACCGTCTCGATCCAAGGATCACATCTCCGCTAACGACACGTCATTCATAGATGCGTAGCTCAAGTTATGAGCAAAAGCCCGAAAAAGGTCCGGAAACGGGGGGTCTGGGCTAGGACCGACCCGGCCCGACCCCCCCTGGGTCGGCCCGAACTGGGTCGACCCGACCCGGATCTGGGTCCGACCCGGTTGGGCGTGACCAGGCCCGGCCAGGGAGGCCCGGCCCGGCGGGTCGGCTCGGCTCGGCTCGGCCGAGCGGCCGAGCGAGGGAACCGCGGCCCCCACGCGGGGGCCGCTCCGCAGTACCCGGACGTGGCTCAAGCCGCATCCCGCCTCCCGGTTCCGTGCGGCCGCAAAACCGCCTAGCCACTGCGGCTTCAGCCGCGGCGGGTTTTGCCGCCGCCGCGCAGGCGTAGCGCGCCGGCAGGAGTTTCTGCGGACCACCGGACGCGCTCCGGTGTTATATTTTGCTTGCGGTCTTCGCCAGTCGTCCTCCCGGGACTCGATCTTCACTACAAGGCCCTCAAATCGCCCTTGCAGCCCCGTTTTCCGTCGTCTACCATTCCGCACACCAATAACGAAAAAAGTGCGGTGGGTTCGGACTTGTGCGTTAGTCCGCACCCAACACGTTAGCGGTTTTAAAAGTCTCCCATTGAATCATTAAACAACCGGGAAATACAGATCACAAAGATTTAAAGAATCAAAACCCCTACCTCGTCGAAGTCGTCGAACGAGCATTCTACGCGGAATTGATCGTGGCAGAAGAAGAGGATCGTCGCGTCGTGGAAGGGCGTTGCGTCGTCACGGTATACGGACTTGCGTCGACAAACTCTGAGGATCAAGAACATAAAGATTTAATTATAACAATTAAATCCATGTTATTGTTATAATCTATAAAGATTTAAAAGATTTGAAATCTCCTACCTCAAGCATTTGGTGATCGGAGATTGCTGCTGGGAAGAATTTCGCGGAAGAAGCGTTGTGAAAGGAGAATCGTCGGCGTCGTCGATCTCCGAGGGTGACGGCGTACTTCGCGTTCTTAATGTTCTTTGCGTTCATCGCAAAGGAGGATGAAGGCACATAATCTTCAAATCCTCTCAACATGACGCACCCGAGAAGAAAGGTGTGTTGGTCTTATTTTATTAACATGACAACAAAAAGTAAACCAATCTAAGTAACGAACCCTTAATTCATAGAATTAATATCAACGAATAAACCGCCTAATTAAATAGGGGCATTTAATGGTTTAAGAAAATGCCCCAGTTGACTTTCATTAGAAAGGGTTTTCGCGGGTGCGTTACTTAGCGGAAAAGAAACGGTGGGGATCGTGCGAGCCCCACCTCACAAATATCCTACCAAGAGGGTAGGATATTTTAAATTTCACCCTATCCGCTTCAACTCAGATTAAGAAGCTTTAAGTGGCTTTAAGTGGCTTTAAGTGAAATAAAATAAAGTTGTCGCAACACTTTATTTTATTTTCTTCACTTAACTACCAAAATTGAAAAACCACACCCGAGAAAACATAACTCCAGAAGAGGTGTTTCTAAGCAATTACCAGCGCTGCGATTCCATCGGTACCCTCATAATTCGATTCTGAGCACTCGTTCAAAAGTTAGAAAAACCCGCTCGTTCGTTCACTGAACGTACCCGAGCCAAACTTCGGAAAATGATTTCAGGGACACCGGGACTCGGAATCAGGTGCCGTCAGAAACTGCGTTATTGTAAAATTCCAAAGAAAATTAAGAAAAAAAATTCCTTGAAATTTACGGGTCTTTAAAATATTAGTATGAATATTTTTTATCATTAAAAAGGAAACTTAAAATAAATATATATCACTTATGAACCCCACCCCCTCTATGTGATACTAGATCTTAATTGGGAACTTACATGTGGTATTGTAGAAAAGGGTTCCAGTTTTTTATTATTTGATGACATATTTAAGGATAAGTTGTGTTGTAAAATCCCCATTTTGTTATCATTAAGTGGAGTTTGGTCTTTTATGATAGGAACATTCATATCTGGAAAAATAGAATGGTTCATTATCTTATGTCTATTGGGAATGATGTTCTTGATATTGCAATAGATGGATTTTATCATATTCATGATAAAGTTCCTCTTACAACTAATTCTAAGAAGAATCATGAGAATAATGAAAGGGACAATAATTTATTACTATCATCACTTTCTAAAAGTTAATTTTTATTAATGAATTGTTTTTCCACTCCCAAATGTATGTTAGATTAGCTGAAAACATTTATGAAGCTGTAAAAATGTCAAGAAACAAATGATAAAAATATGGAGTCTAAATTATGACAATCTCAAGATAGTTGAGTATGAATTTTTAGGTTAATTCCTTACTATGATGAATGATATTCTTAACAATATAAAATATCTAGGTGAAAATATAGAAGATTCTACTATTTTAGAACAGATCAAGAGAACTATTCTTGAAAAGTTTGATACAAATTTTTTCTTATTGGAAGATAGAAATACTAAAAAAATGTCTATGGGTAATTATCATAGATATATCACTACTTCTAAAATGAATTTCTAATAGTAAATTAAATGGGGAAAAAGTTGGTCAAGAAACTTATTTTAAGGATTCCCTAAAAGAAAATATTGAAGTAGATTCTTATTTAATAAGAATCTAGTGATTCTGACTTACAAAATGAGGTATGTACAAATATTTATAAATTCATATCCTTGTTTTTTAAAAATATATAAAAATGTACATGTAAATATAAAGTAAAAAAATCACATGAAATGAATTGAATATGGAGTCATTGGGAAATTTTTGGGCAGTTTTACTTGAATAAACAAAGAAAAATATAGTGAGGATGATGTTAGAAGGTATATACGATCATGGAATAGACATAGTGATAAGGATAAATCATATTCCTAATGAAATTATAACAAATTCTAAAATCATAAATGGATAATTTTCTTATCATAATATGATGAAAAAGAAGAAAATTATAATAAACATGAAAAGTCTATTATGTTTATTGATAAGGCTTTTATTGCAACTATAAACAATAAAGAATTTGGATGTAGTATTTCAAAATAATAATAAACTCAATTATAATTTCATATAGTAGAATAATTGAAATTATGTCTGAGAAATAATAGGATGCTTGAGAAATAAATAAGAAATAAGGCAGGATAGACTTTTAAACAAATCAATATGATAACTATTATGTATTTTTGAAGACAAATAAAGTGGATAAGTAATGAGATTCTAAAAATGATGAGACCAAAAAAAAGTCTATTACATTTGGTTTTAGAATGGTTGAAAAGAGGATTGAGTAAAAAAAATATGATTCTAGTTGATAATATAATGGTTGGTGTTCCTTAATGTTATGATAACAAAGAGAAGAATGTTGTCAGAAACATGATTCACAACTCTGGATAATATGAAAATTTTAGTGGAAATATTTAATCTATGGATACATTTGGTATTTTGTATTATTTATAAATATGGAAAATATTTTATGGTTTATCCCAAAACATTTCTACCATTACATTAATAATAGAGGGAAATTTTTTAGGAAATTCAATCCTCCCTAATCAATAAATATGAGAATATTAAAGTAAAATTTGTAAATAAATTCCAACTATTGGAAATATTATTTGAAATGTGTGAACAACCTGGAAACGTTTTTATTGGACTTATTGTTTTATTATCAGTATAATAATGGTTTCTTAAAAGTTTTCATAAGTCACAAGTAATGAAACAAAAAGGGAATGAAGATTCTCCTGTAGTAGAAATCATTGTCAAGGCTATAAAAAGAGAATGAAAAGGATTCTACATGATGGGTTTTCTTATGTTATGAAATGTGTTTTGATATTTTTATATAATTTGAAATGTTTCTAAGAAGGAATAGTGACATTTTTCAGTGATGAATCTATTAGAATCAATGGTGTTGGATCAACTGTCATTGGGAAAGAAAATGTAAAATACAATAAAGATTTTTTTATTGATTGGATGAAACAAAACATGATAAGTGTTTTAAAAAAATTATCTTGAAGGTAATAAAATTGTCTTGAAAAATATGAGTTTTGTGTTAAAATAGTGGATGATGGTAATATTGTAAAAAGTGGCTTTAAACCAAAGGAATATTATTCCAAATTTTTGCGATAATAAACACTTTCTACATAAGAATAGTAGAAGAATAATAGTTCTGGACAAAATAAGGTTAGGAAAAAAGTGTTAGAGAAACATTTGAATGTTATCAATGAGATATAGTATCTAGGGAAATATATATACTGTTAGGAGGAGAGATTGATGATGCATAATTTTTTATAATTGAAATTTTACTAATTTTGTGATTATAAAAGATTAAATTTGTTCAAAAAACCATGGAACATATTCATTCCACTATCTATGAGACTATGAGAAAACAAAACACTCATAGTTATAAGTACATAATCACATTCATTGATTATTTTAATTCAATTGCATTTTGATTTCTATGAAACATATGTTAGATTATCTGAAAATATGTAATAGTTTTAGGAATAAATATGATGTGGAATGTGAATATTATGTGATGTAGTTCAGAACTAACAATGTTGGTGAATAACAAAATGAATAATTTTAATGTAGTCATGAAAATAATGGAATTTATCATGATTTAAGTATAACATAAACTCCCCACAAAATTTTATAACTGAATGAAATAACAGGTGTCTAGTTGAAATGGTAAGAACTATGTTACATGAACATTTCTTTTCTCGTTACATTTTGAGGAAATCCATGATCAATATTTTTTATATTAAAAAATTGATCTTTTTATAGACCCTGATCATATATGAGTCCTTATAAAAAGTTTAAAGTAAAACAATGATGATATAAAAAACAATGAGTTTTTAAGAGTCCATGGATTATAAAGTATGAAGGTTGATTCCTTGTATTTTTTTAGAAGAGTGGCGAAGATGTAATTTTTATTCACTATGATCTTGATCAAAAAGGAGATATATATATCAACAATTAGTATGGATGATTAATTGACTCTTTTTATGTGAATGTTATTGAAAAAAATTAGGAAGATAAATAGACTCTTGTAGATAAGGAAAGTGAAAATGAATAAATTACTTCTGATATGGATGAAACCAATTATAATCCTTCTCAATAAGATGGATAATTAGACTAAGATATTTATAGTCATGATCAAGAATCTATAAAATCACATCCTAGGTTGGGGAAGTATGTTGATTCTAAAAAAATTAATTGTGATCGACATAAATGTTTTTAAACACCATTAACAATTGCCCTTATTTATATTCAAAAGATGATCAAAAAGATATGAATGAAGCTTATGAGTATCTAGAATGGTTTTGGCCATTGAATAAAGAGACTAATAAGATTGAAAAGATTTATATGTGGGAACTCATACCGAAATATGATAAAAACATCATTGATATAAAATGGGTTTTCCATAAGAAGTTGGATTAAAATGGTTAAGCGATATGGAAAAAGAATTATTAATGTGAAAATGTTACTCACAGATTGAAGGTATTGATTTTGATGATGTTATTCCTCTTATATAGAGATTATAAACAATCAGGATCCTTATTTCTATTAAGTTAAAATTTTATTACAATTTTTTTTCAAAGGAATGTGAAATCATCATTTTTTAATCGTTATCTTGATGTGGATGTTTACAATAAACAGCTATGTGGATTTCTTAGGATGGATGGATGCTATGGATGGAAGTTGTAGATAGCCTTGTATGTGCTAAAACAATATCTAAGGGAATAATATTAAAAATTTGATACATTATTAAGAATGATGTGTTTTATGAGAGGAAGAGATGATCAAAATCTATAAATTAATGGATATCATAATTTTTCCATAATTATAATTGTTTTTTATGGAATTATCATTTCTATAAATGAAGATATAACTTTAGAATGATTTTTAAGAGTTAAAATATATGGTTTGAGATTTATAGAATGGGTGAAATTAAATTCTTTCTTGGGTTAAAAATCATACAAATAGGGAAACCAATTTTTCATTCTTAATAAAAGTATACTAATGGAAATCATGAGAAGTTATTCATAGATAATTCGAAACAGGTTTCCACACCGATTTCATTTGGAAGCCAGTTGACTAATGATATAGAAGGTATGGATATTGATCATAAATTTATTTATGAGATGATATGTAGTGTTTGATATTTGAATAACTTAATAACTAGAATGGTTTATGTTGTTAACCTATTTTCATTATTTCAGAGTGCTAGAATATAATCACATTTGTTAGATGTAAATGTAATTCTCATATATTTCAAAGGCACGTCAATTTTTAGAATTAGGGATGATTTCTCTATAATTATATAGTTTTTTGGGTATTAATATCATGATTATTAAAGAAATGATGATGTTAAATATTGAAATATAGTGGAGTTTTCTTTGTAGGAAATAATTTGTTAGTTTTCCTACAATGAAACCAAATTCAAAACTTATTTGCATGGATGAAGATGAGTATGTTGCTGCCAATTAATTTTGTACCTCTGATGTTGATTGTAAAGTTAATCCAAGACTGATTCATCTAAAATTGGCTAACATTGATAAACATCATTGGATATAGGATCATTATTGTAATGAAATTAATTATACAATAAATGTTTCAAATAGATTTAAAATTATTGTCAGGGGGACATCAAAAGAATTAGTTTTTAGTTATTTTTTTCGGTGTTGTCAAAGGAGGTATGAAATGTTGATATAATGGTTTTAATATCATCATTTTATCATTATAATGGTAAGTCATTAGTTATTATAAATTTTTAATTTTTTTAAGGATAACAGGAGTGACCAAATTCTTTTATCATAATATTAATAAATATTTGTTGTTGGAAGGATGTTTAAAAGAAAAAATGAAGCAGGATGAAATTTTTAGAAGATTCAACAAGTTTTGAGAGTATTTGAAAGGTTTTTAATAATTCAATATTCATATAAAATCATGGATAATTTATGTTTCAATAAATTCTATTTATTGGGAATGTTTTTTATAATCCCACACACATTATATTTTGGTCACATATAAATAGAGGAAGTACATTGTACTTCATGACATGTATGCCCTACTATAGAGAGATGGTAGAGTACTTTAGAATACTTGAGTGAAAGAGATTTTTGGTAAATAATTATAGAGTAATTTTTATGGACATAATAATAATAGAGAAGAGGCAAGATCTAAATCAGAGTTTCCTGAATCAGACTGAGGAATTGGTTTGGGATTTCTGGAGCAAGATAGAATAATTTCATATTTGTTTCTATGGTATTCTGGAATAATTATATTTCAATATTATAAAATTAGATAGGATAATATGACAGAGTATAATTATGAATACATAGAAGTTATTCCCTTCTACTAGAAATGAAATTGAATTTTTTTTTTGAGATCATATTTGTGAAATTTAACATGGAATCACAATTATATGTTTTTTAAATTGTAACAAATAACTGTATTACATCACTTCATGATAATTGAATCACAAGCACTATTTTATGGAAGTTAGTTAAACACAAGTGTGTGGGAATATCCTACTAATTGTATTCAACACTAAAATATTTTTTTCTACTACATTGTGTCATAAAGAACAGTTTTCAAACCATACCAATGATGTTTCCACTCCTTTTAAGTAGTGAACCTTGTAAATTATTATATTCTAGTGGATGTGTGATTGTTGTTTTCATAGAATTTGATAAATATATAATATTAGGTGATGTTTGTTTCATAAATAAAGAAACATAAATGAAAAATATATCCCTTATACATCCGCTCCCCCTCTTAGTGATACTTGATCATGACAAGGCACTTATAGAAAAAAGGTAAATTATTTTTTAAATTGTAATATTTTTTGGAGAATGAAATCCACTAAAGAAGAATATTATGATTTAAAGATGTAATTTCACTAGATTAAAATGGTATAAAAATGTAAAATAGATAAATCATGTTACAAAATAATATTTATGTTATACAACCAACGAATATTTTTTGTTACTGAATAAAACTAAATCCTGACAACCAACGTACCCTTGCGAAAGTGGTAAAATCCAAATAAAAACCCCATGAATGGAATATCTTGAGATATATATATAAATAAAATTAATTTCAATATATATATGAAAGAAATTCAACAATGTAAATTTATATAACATATAAAATAAAAATGTGGTCAATTTTACGTGAGTCTCATACATTGAAAGTTAAGATTTGATACCAAATACATTGTGTTCCTTCTTAGTCAAATTCCTACTAACCTCCCAGGATAAAAAACGACCTTAATAATTCATATTAGAGTTTTTATATATATATTAAATTTTATTCACTTCATTTATAATCATTTATATCTCATTTACTAGTTAGTTATATCATATTATTCTAGTATATATTATTCATTGAATTTGTTTACACATTCCTTGAAATTTAGATATAAATCATCATTCAATGAAACCAATTTTTTAATTATATTATTATTTAAGTTACTTTAATAGATTTTTTAAAATGATTACTAAATTTCTAATATCATTTCATGGGATATTTAGTTATTATTCATGATCATGAAAACTATGACTCCCTTTTTTCAGTAATTTTTAACAAATAAAATGTTGTATATTAAATAATTTTTTGTATTTTCTAGTTATTTAAATGATATTATAATATTAAGTCATTAATTTAGTTTCTATATTATTCTATGAAAGGAATTTAAAACATAATTATTGTACATGGTTAGACAAACATTATAAAAACAAGTTATTATTTATTGGTGAGTAAAGAAAAGATACTTATTATTTGTAATAATATCATTCATACAAGAATATAATGATATTATATAAATTTAATTATGGTGATGAATTTGAATTTAAGAAATTTTCATTATAAAAAAATTTCTAAAGGAAAATATGGAATGGGTCTATTATAGGAGGAAGTAGTTACATATGCACATAAATAACATTTTCCATATCAATTGAATGTAAGAAAGTCCAGATAAATTTATCACTTCATAAAAATAAAAATGTTATAAAATAATATTTATTTATATAGAACATTGTTTTTACCATCCATTTATGTAGTTTTAGGAATATGAAATGTTTCATTAATGGATTTCATAGTCCGCATGCACACATGATATGTTTTAATTATTTATGGAAGGTGGAAATGGTGGAAATTTTTTATTTATAGTCATGAGAAAATTTACATGTATAAATAATACTTATTTATTATTATTATAATGGTTGATATGGATTTGGAGGGGAAATATTTGTATGAAATAAATTTTTTGGAAGGATATGTACTTATGTTGTGAATTTGAATTTTCCCTTGGAGACTTCATCAAAATGGAGAAATTTGTCCAACTTATTGTGATCAAAGGATTATGGTCAAGGAAATGGATTCATGTAGAATTAGTGTTGGTAGGGTTTAAAGAGGAGTTATAATTTCTAGAGTATCCTTGAAGGGTAATAAAATACACCTTTTATGAGTAAGTAGAATGTGACTTTTTTAAATATATCATATTAATATAAAGAATTAATATTTTCACATATAAAGCTACTCCAAAAGTGGAAATAATAGAAATTAGGTATGTTTTGGTTTATCTATAACTAAAATAGTGATAGGGAGACATATTTTAAAAAAACAATAATTTATTTTTCTATATAGTTTATACAGATTTCAATTCTAGTTTTTTAACAAGGTTAGTAATTTTTTACAATGTATTTATATTTTATGCCCAAAAAACAAAAAATAGAAATTATGAAATAATTTTTCCCTAATAATTAAATATATTTAATCCATTTTAAAAAAAATAATGTTGAGAAGATATCTTTTTAATATTAGTTCACATGAGTTGTAAAACCCCCATCATTGGAAAATTTTATTATTAAGCATAAATATGACATTTGGGAAAAATAATAATTATTTATTATTTTATCGATTTTATAGATTTATTATGAATAAAAAATGTTTTATTGGGATTTCAAAATCAATATGATGGAAAATTTATCATTTTGAAAACTTAATTAAAAGGAAAAGTGCAGAAGGAGTTCTTATCAAAATGAAATATTACATAAGATTAAAAATGTTATAACTAGGTTTTGAAATTTTTAGAATGTTAATTTTTAATTAATATATAAATAAGGGTTATTAAACATAGAATTAATTCTTCCTTCATGATAATCCTAAAAATGTAATAGTATTTTCAATATTGATATTTCTCACTATTCAACTACAAATTATCATTTTTAGAAAAATTATAATAATTTATCCTAATATTAAATTGAAGTGTTGAATACAATAATGATGTTCTTTTTATCAATTTGTTTTAAAATATTAATTAATTTTTATATATGATCTCATAAATGGAATTATAATCTTTGGTGTAAAATGATTATTATGTAGATATTGTTTTTCTATTATATTAAATATTACTAATAAATTTGAATTTATCAATAATTACATGTATATATCATACTAATTCCTACTTATAGAAACCCTCAATAAATCTAGGTAAAACCTTATAAAATTATAAGATCAATAATCTGTCGTGCATTTTTCTTCTACTAGTTTGGATCTCAAGGAAGTTTCCACAAGCTAATACATCTCTTGAAAAGGACTCCCCTCATACTATAATTTTTGGAGTTTACCTCTGTTATGGTGTAATGATAAACCCTAATGGAACTAATTCCTTTATAATATTACACAAGTGTTCTTCATAAGGATGAATCCCGCATCATGATGTAATTTATTTTATTTTATTCTTGGATTTTATAATATGGTTACATTTATTTATACCATCTTACTCAAATCCTATGAAGAACCCTTGAGGTTATCTGTTGATTTCATACTTTTATGTTTATCCTTGTTGGATTTTGTGTGACCTTGAGAGTCTCGGGGTCCCTAATGAGTATCGTTATACTAACCCCAGCACAGGTTATGCCGGCACCTTGTTGTGTTGGTTGCAGATGACGGACATCACTGACTGAGGCTGAGAGTACCAGGACTAGACATCTTTACTCCCATAATTTTTGGTGGTGCTGGGATTATTCTACTAAACTTTTGAGATATAAAAGTATGCATAAAACCTGAATCAAAAAGTACATTCACTATTCTCAAATGAATAACTGGCGTACCTGTCACCACTTCTTTGTTGGGGTTCGCTTCACCCGAAGTGATCGAAAAAGCTCTTCCCTACTGCCTTGGAGGTTGTTGGTTGCCTACGAAAACCCTTGGTTTGGGGAACTGATTTGAAAAATGCCCCAGTTCTTTGCAGTTGTAGCAATGAACAACTTGTTTAGGTTTGAACGAAGCGTCCTCTCCTCTGTCGCTACCGCAGGTCTTTCATGTCGACAGTTAACAGCTAGGTGCCCTTCTCTTCCACACATAAAGCATTTCCTCGTCCACTTGAGGAAATTTCCAGGGTGCTTCTTTCCGCACATTTGGCAAGTGGGGTGCTAGATCTTCTTAGCACCGTTGGATTTATCCATCAGACCACCAACATTGAAGTCCACCTTACGCTTCTTGTCCCTATGATACCCATGTGATTCCCCGATCTCCATTTTGACCTTGAGGGCACATAAGACAATTTCCTCATAGCTGTCGAAGTCACAGATCGCTAATGCTTTCCGCAGGCTAGGCTTCAGCCCACCAAAGAAGCGGTCAACCTTGCATTCTGGGGTAATAAAAAATATGAAACCCTATCGTACAAGCCTTGTGATTTTTGCCTCATATGCTCGAACAGATTCTTCATATTTTTTCTTGAGGGAAAGGAAGTCCCTTTGCATCTTAAGCCGGAGGGTGCACAGAAAATGTTTATCGAAAAAACATCTTCCGGAAATCCTTCCATTCCAACGCCTCGATCTCTTCCTTAGGATTCGTATTTTTGATCAACGTCCACCATTGATCAGCTTTAGCCTCTATATGATAATCCGTCAGGAGAACCATCTCTTGTTCAGAACATTGAATGAAGGAGAATATCTTTTCAATGTAGTTGATCCATTGTCCAGCGATCGTGGGATCAGATGATCCACTAAAATTAGGAGGCCTTTGTCTCATGAAGCTCTCTATAGAGACTTGTTCTTTCTTAGGGGGTGTTGACAATTCATATTGACCCGTGTTTCTATTCAATGCTTGAGTTAGCTGAGAGAGAAGTGTGATAAAGTTCACGATTCCCGCTCTCATTGGATTGGGACTCTCATTAGTACAGTCATCACACTGATCTTCACATCAATTGTTAGCCCAAGTCCTCCTATTACCCGCCATTGGCTGGAATAAAAGGAACGTTTCGGGTAACACATAAAGGGTAATCCAAAGACAAATGTTTATGACTTATAAATAAACTTTTATTTCCTTAAATAATTAGTCTATAGGCTTCAATATAGGCTTTTCATGATCTACTTACTATCATATATTGTTAGGGGGGGTTTTTTAAATTCCCTTAATAAGGGATCATACCAAGCTTTTGAATTTATCAAAACATATCCCCCAGGAGTGTCGTAACCAAGACTACAACAAGGCCCATTATTGTGCAACAGTTTGTGTTCGAGTCTAGCTCAAAGCGGTGTTTTCGGGTTTTACCCCTAGGATACATCTATGCCAGAGCTGCCTCTACCTTCTCGTATCCAAACATGGATGTATTTTCCTGATAAACCACATAATCAGTACATACCAAAACATAGGTATGTTTTTAATATACTTAGTCTTGTCTCTAAGCCTTTACTAGGGTTTTCTAATCCTAATCCTAAAAAAATAAACCTAATCTCTGATACCAACTATGACAACCCTGCTTTTTATTAAAAACATAAACATGATTTATTACATAAACTATTCACTTGATACAACAATTTTGATCGAGAGTTATAGTTTCTTTGGGTCTTAGGATCATTAAATAACAACTTAAAACATGAAATACAACATCTTTATTGAAAACTTCCTTTACATGACCACTACATTCCCTCGTACTTAGCATTGCATGGGATAACCTGAGGTCTTGTAGAAGAAAATGGGTGAGCTATGAATCCCACTAAGGGAATGAACATGGAACACATGAGGATAAAAATACATGTTAGACAATAGGCATATCAATAGAGAACAAGGGAAACATGAACATAAATACATGATACTGCATGATAATCATAACATGGAAATGTGGCAGCAACACTTAACATGGAATTAGCATGGTCCAAGGCTCATTGCACATGGGGCATGAGTAAATCCTTATTGCACATGAAGCACGAGTAAACCCTCGTTGCACATGAATTATCATGATCTAATACTCATTTCACATGATGTATCATGATACTATACCTTACCCAATGCATTGGAGTGCTATAAGGGTTCACCCTTCTAAAACATTTCATTTCATGCATAAGTGTGCCACAGTGGTCATAAAACATGGATTCAAAAAACATAATAATTTATTCCATGATAAAGGAATGTGGCATTCATACATGAAAATTTATAATCAATAAGTAAATTTTCATAAAGGTGAATACCCTTGATGGAGAAATGGGCATGGTATTCACAACACAATGGCATTGTCTAAGAAAATCGGTGCGACTTCAGCAGCGTAACAGCGTGACACAATAATTGATAAAAACATTTGATGAGAGATAAAGGGGTTCCTCATCATATTTACATGTAATTGAAATTAAAAAGGTCATATAGATACATGTCCCAACAATTGTAATGGAATTTAGATTCATGATACAAATGTATTTCTTGAATGAAAAAGAGGAGAGAGAATCTCCTTTCAGAATTTTGGCATAGTAGCGGGTGTACATAAGAGGAATTTAATGAGAGAGAAAGGGGTCTCCCATCATTAAAACATAAAATAGGGATGTATGAGGGAGGTGAGAAACCATACCCCAACATTCATAATGGAAATTAAATGGGAAAACAACTTAAAGAAAATTGGACAAAAATGAGAAATGATGAAAAACCCCTTACTTGGAAATGTGCTTCTAAAGGCTTGAGAGAGGCTTGATAGAGGCTTCTTGGGAGCTTGGGGTACCTTGAGAGGATTCTATAGAGAGTAGGGAAATGTTTGGAAGAACTCCAAAGTCTTTGAGTGAGCAGGAACTGGGATCTTGGGTGGGTATATATTGGAAAGGTGAGTGAATTCTTTATTATTTAGGTTTGGGACCCCTTACATTAAACTAATCCAAACCACAAATCAACTCATGGTTTTGGCCCATGGTTTTTAGAAAAGGGAATAGTAAAACAATATTTTATAATGCCAAAGTCCTAACTTCTTAAAATAATGGGTTTGCTTATGTGGAGGAGAGTCACACTCCAATGAAAAATAATTTAAAAAGACAAGATGCTTAATAAGTCTTGAGGGGTCCATTAATGATTTGAAAAGTAAGTCTAACAAACCCAAAATAAAATTATTTTAATGGTAAAACATATATTGGTCGAAAATAAAGCTTTTCGTAATTTATTACATCACTATTGGGTCATTATAATTTCATAAAACACATTATATATTTAAACGGTATTTACTTTTTACCCAAAAATTTGACTGTTTCAGAAAATTATGAAAAATTCACCGTTGGATAATTTCGATGTATTGATTCCAGAAATATCATTTTTATTATCTAAATAACTTTCTAAATATGTTAATTTTCACTTTTAATATAAAAACATACAATTATCGAAAAATCACGGGTTTTGACAGAAATGGATTTCAAACATTAATAAAAATTATAATTGCATTCATAAAATTATATGATCATTTATATATAATAAAATTAATTTAATATTAATATTAATATTTTATTAAAATATTATTTAGTTCAAAAATACCTTAATTTAATAAAATAGTTTTCTTAATTAAATAATAACTAAAAACATTATTTGTACTTTAAAAACTATTTACAATGTATCCATAATTAAAAGAAGGTATATTCATTCTTATATACAAATAAAATAATATTCATGAAAATATTACTAGAAATTTGTTACATAACCCCTTAAAAACAGCCGCATAAGTCCTAAGGGTAAGGTGTGCGATGGTGAAAGACTCTTGGGGTGGCTTAGATAATATCACTTGAGTGGTAATCTCTATAAACATCCACTTTTCCCGTAGACAGTCCCGTTCAAGCTTGACATGATGAAGCTCAGCTTGGGCTTGGTCAAGAGAGAAGCCCAAGGATGCCACCTCTTTTTCGAGCTCCGAAAAATGGGCTTTGTATGGAGCAATTCTACAAGATGAAGTCATCGCTTCTTTTTTCTGAGTAAATTGGATTTTTTAAAGCCCTATATTTATACTAATCACGTGATCACTATTCAACGGATATAAAAGTAATGATCACAATTCATAACATAAATCAAAAGAAGTTGACATTTTATATAAACGTTTTACATAAAGATACATTTAACTAGATCAAGAGGGATATCCATTACTGAAACTTTGGGTCGTTACAATTACGCTCTCCAACGAAGAATGATCCACCGAAGAAGAATGTTGACCTCCTTCGACCTTCTTCCTCGGGACTTCTTCGGACATGGAATATCCCCGTCTTCGACTACGAAGAAACGACGAACGAGCCTGAAATTGGAGGTGTGTGGAAGACCAGACAAATGTCGACAACTATTTTAAATGACCCGTCCCCCGGGGCCAGTGCCTTGACTACCCCAATCCCACCTTCCATAGGCTATGGGTTAGAGACTTGCACCAAAGGTATAATAACCTAAAACTGAGAAGGCATTTCCTTTATAAACTATAAACACACAGAAAAGAAAGCACACGACTAGATATGAAACACTATGTAAACTGTTTAACAAAAGAGTTATGAAAGTAAAAATGTCTAGAAAACAAGGCCAACTGGAAAGTACAAGTACAACTGTCATACAACAAAACTGAAAGATAACAGAAGACAACTATTGGATTGTCCTATGGGATTCCAACATGAAGGGTAAGTAAATATCACCTCATCAGCACTCCACGTCCATCCGTCTCGTAACGACACGTCTTATGGTCCACCTCTGTGTACCATCCAGTCCTGGTACTCTCAGCCTTAGTCAGTGATGTCTATTGTCTGCATCCAACACACAATGAGCGAGCATAGCCCGTGCAGGGGTGAGTTAACGATACTCAGTGGGGACTCTGAGACCCTCAAGGTCTCACAGAATCCAACAAGGACAAACCACAATGTATAAAATCAACATATAACCTTACTTAAGTATATTCCCATACATATACCTATGTTATCAAGTGATCCATCTCAATCATTAGGAAAAACACAGAAAACCTGACTCAGCTCAAACAGGATTTTATTCTAGGGGTAGTATCAAGTAACATCCCCAGTCACATTGTCGAAGGCTCAGCAGTTGGAGAACTCTTCCTATATCGAGTACAGTGGGCATGTCGCAACACCAAGTGCGGTTCCCACAAACCCTGGACTGTTGAGGTACTCCTCCTCTCATGTACCGTGGATCTTTCGCATCACCAAGCGCGCTCCCCACTGTGGGTCTTCAACGTCACCCAGCGCGCTCCCCCTCATAGCTTGCTGAGGTACTTCTTCTGTCGAGTACCATGGTTCTGCCATGACACCAAGGAACTCCCCACTATGGGTCTTCCACGACACCATGGCGCTCTCTATTGAGCTAGTAGAGTCACTCTGAGTCAGAATGGTTAGCATTCGTCAAGTCTCAGCTAGCTACTAGGTCTCCACACTATGCTCGCTCATCTCTGGGGGGGTCCGCTCCACAAGCTACTGGTCGATACCCCAACTGTCACAAAGTCTCATGAATATGTATATCAAATATTTTCCACATCATAGGAGTCTCAATTCAATAGACGGCGCGTCAATCAGATGCTTGGTCTATGAGTTATTAGCCATTTAGTTCTAGGGGCCAGTTGGATTCTTGCTCGATCCAACCTGACCATTTCCCATCTCAAACCAAAACTCCAGTTAATTATACTCAATGTTACCCTCTCGCTCCATGATTTCCAGCGCTGCTAATGGTTCAGCAAACTGACATCTGGTGCCAAGGATATGGCCGAATGAGGGTAAATGGGTTGTAGTGGGCATGTGTCCAGTCTGACCCGGTCGGACTGACCCGACCCAACCTGGCATAATTCGAACCAGTTCAGGTCAGCTCGACCTGTCCAACTTGGTGAGGCCCACCCCTCTAGGATGTCTAGTAGGACGCGAGGGGCCGTGGAGCCCGAGGGGCCACGCGATGGCTCTACCGCGGGGGTGCCAAGAGGGTGCAGGTCTCAGCCAGCTACTAGGTCTTCGCACTATGCTTTCTCGACTATGGGGGGATCCACTCTATAAGCTACTAGTCAATACCCCATCTCTCACAAAGTATCGTGAAAAAGTATATCAATGTTTTTCCATGCCATAGGGGTCTCAACACAATAGATGGCGCGTCAATCAGACACTTGGTCGGTGAGTTATTAGCTATTTAGTCCCAGGGGACCGGTTGGATTCGTGCTCGATCCAACCTGACTGTTTCACAAATCAAACCAAAACTACAATGTAGTATACTCAAAGTGACCATCTCTCTCCATGATTTTCATTCTCACTAATGGTTCGTCAAACAGACGTCTGGTTTCAATGATATGGCCGAAGGAGCGTAAATGGGTTGTAGTGGGCCCTGGTCCGGTCTGACACGGTTGGACTAAACCGGCTTGGCCTGGCATAGGTCGACCTGGTTCATGTCGACCCGGCCTGACCAGCTGGGTCAGGACCACCCCGCTGGGAGGTCCGTCAGGTCGCGAGGGCCGCGAGGGGCTGCGGAGCCCACAGGGGCCACGAGTTGGCTGGTCCGCGGGGGTGCTGAGAGGGTGCAGGGCCGGTTCAGCTGGGGTGCCACAAGGGGGGGCATGTGGCCGCTTTGGCCAGGGCACCATGGGGGTGTGGTGCTAGTTCAGTTCAGGAGCCACGAGGGGCGCGGGGCCGGTTCAGCCGAGGCGCCGCGAGGGGCGCGCGCATGTTCAATATGACAACTGGGCCCCCTTTGTTAGCACAAACACCGCACCTTAACTTGGCAGTCGGGTCCCGACCAACCAGGTGCCACTAGTTGTTCTTCATACATGTGGTCCACACCCTGGGGCCCAACCATGTGCCTGAATAGGATATCTGACAAATGATATTCACCAGATGACAACACATGTCCTTTCTAGTGTGATTTGTCCCCACTCACACACACCCAGAGAAAATTTTCCAGAAGGTCACCCATTTTGATCAGTACTCTTGGCCAAGCATGCTTAACTGTGGAGTTCTAATTAGACAGGGTCCTGAAAAAGATGGAACACGAGGTAAACATGAGTCATATAATTTAGCCATTTAACCCTTTATCATTATGGGGTGTTACAATCACCCACCCTTTAAAGCACAACATCCTCGTTGTGGGCCCTACATCTCAACCCAGGTAGTGCACTGCACTTAAGGCTGGGTACCACCTCTGATTCAAAATGTAAAAACTGGGCCCCCTGTGATAGCACAAACACCCCGCCTAAACATGAAAGTCAGGTCCCGACCCACCAGGTGCCAGTAGTTGCCCCGTAGACACGTGGTCCCCACCCTTAGGCCCACCCACATGCATGAATGGTTCATCTGACTAATGATATTCCCCATAGGACAACACATGTCCTTTCCAGTGTTTTTTTTCCTCACTCACACACACCCTGAGAAAATTTCCCAGAAGGTCACCCATCCTGATCACTACTCCAGGCCAGGCACACATGACCGTTGAGTTCTAATCAGACAGGCTCTCGAAATGAAAGGTGTGCCTTGTTAACATGAGATATATCATTTAGTCAATTAACCCTTTTTCATTCTGGGGTGTTAGAACCCATGTATACAAGTTATGACCCTCTAGTGAGAACCCTATTATTTTTTAATTATACATGTCTTCAATTATTTTTCATCATACAGAGATTTTGTGGTTATGGATGATACATTTTTTCTACCCTTTGGGGATGCAATCATTTTCGTCCTCTCCTTATGGTTTTGAACCATTTAATTTTTTTTGGATTTCACTAGTAGAGATTAATGAATTCCCCTTAGATATTTCTATGAATTTGGTTTCTTAGTGACATCAATTTTTCTGGATTGGGATTTCTAGTTGTCCCCCCCCAGATCACTTAGTTTAAAAATAGTGCGTAGAATGATGTTTAGTCTATATTTCCATAGAGTTCATTATTGTTTTGTGTTTATAAGGAGTTGTTTGGGATTATTTTAGAAAACTATTTAACATCAGGATTATTTTATTTCATTCAAGTTATTCCCCAAATTCATTCCCTTTTTGAGCTCTAATTAGACATAAGACTTTATGGGTGATTAAATTTGTATCAAGTAGTGTTTTTGAATCTCATACTATCTATGTGGTTTTTATTTTACTATTATTTTATGAGATTGTGGATGTTTTTAATTGTCCCTAGATTTTCATCCAAAAACAAGGAGTTTTATGAGGATTTATATATATGTGTGGTTAATGTTAATGGTTTGATGGAAAACCATGTTTCCACCTTTTCATGTAGTTAATAATCAATTCACTTAGTTAGGGTTACATGGTCTACACAGGGTATGGTCCAAAACATGAAAAATATAGGGGTAACTGTAAAGGCATTGTGTTGAGTCTAGGGTGTAGCACATTACTTTCAAATTGTATGTTAAAATATGTGATGGGAATATTTTTCGTCTCTAAAATCAAAATATTGTTAGTTGGAATAGTTTTAGAATATTACGTTCAACTTTTAAACACCAAAGGGAAACAATGTAATAAGGATTTTCGCTAGGGAGATCCTTGATCAATGTTAGAACATAGTTTGATAAATCATGTGAACTTATCATGTGTTTTCATTTATTTTCAAAAAATTTATGTTATTTTTATTTTAAAATATTTCCTATTTTTAAAACCCATAAATAAAAATATTACCTCACCTCACCCCACCTCTCAATTCAATAAAAACCCATGGACTCCCTCTCTACACACGATAGCCCCTTCCCCCTCAACACTCCCTAGTCATGAATTTATCCTCCTCCTCTCCATCCATTTTTTATTTATATCCTCTATGGTTATATGTGATATCAAATAATGTAATAATATCCTCCACACCATCAATTTATTCTTCCTAACCATTCTTCCTCTCACAATACTGTGAGGTTGGCTAAACCCTATATTAAAGTATTTTCATTATTTTTATGTTTTTTTCTATTATATCATTATATGGGTCACTTAGGTTTACTTCAAGAATGTTTCCACATCATCTAGAGGTGGTTATGTATTTAAGACTATTTCTTCTCACCCTCCATTATTATTATATAGTTCTTTCTTTAGCGTCACATTTTTTCTTGGTAATAATTTAATAATGATTTGTAAATTATTTTTCATTTAAATTCTGTCAATATTTATATCCCATAACTGGAAATTTTATTATCAATTTTTTTAATCCTTATCATTGGATGTCAATCGATGCCAACTGTTTGTGAAAATTATAAATTAGCCTTTTAAATAATGTTTTAGTTTTCAATGTGGTGGAGAGAATTAGAATTATTTTCTAAAAAGTGTTGTGGAATTAAGGTGGATTTAAAACCCAATTCTTGGTGTTTTAAAATAATTTAATATATATATATAATGGGATTTTTTATTTTTAAGGGATGTGAAAACCATTTAGGTGTTTAAGGTTCATTTTTTAGATTTCTAAATGAGTTGTGTGAGTTAGCACCCATGTGGAATTTGTATTATAAACTCATTGTGTAATTGAGTTATTTAAGAGGAGATTTTACAAAGGGATGATCATGTACCAATTTGAGTTTCAATAAAAATTCTTTTTGAAAAATCAAGTCATCCCATTATTGTTTTAAAGTGATTTCGAATTTTCCATTTTTTTGAAATGTGTTTTTACAAATTATATTATTGCCTCTTTAAACCCTAGTGATTCTTGAGGCCCAAAGTGGCATGTGAACGCTATTGGGGTTTTTATTTCTATCATATTTCATATGATGTTTATATTTATTGGTTATGGGGTTTCCTTTGTCAGTGTATAAGATAATGTGCAAAAAAAATTTTTAAAAAATTATCCTTTAGTGAAGGATTACTTTATTATGCTCACCTCTATTTTAACTAGTCATGGGAACATGGGTAACTATGTAGTGTTATAGACTTTTTCTTCATTAGGTAGCCACACAAAAATAGTATCCCCTCTAGCTAGTGATAGAGATATATGGGGTGATTCATTTTTAGGAGGATGTGTATAGTATATTTTTGGGGTTGGTTATAGGATGCAATAATGGCATATATGTAGTAGGAACTGGGAGTGCAGTGGAAGCCCCAAATCAGTGGGTTTTTAAAAATTTTCCACTGAAGATCAATGTGAACTTATTGACGTCAGTGAAGAGAATCCTGATCAATGCTGAGGATCCTGTGTGGAGGATTTTATGCAGAAAATAAATAGTAAAAATAATTGGTTTAAATCTGAAGCCACGCACAATGTCTTCTCTTCGTTGGTGATCGCTGCTCAAAGAATCTGAAGCCTAATTCGACTAGATCATCCACATGCGCTTCAAGTAATTTTTTGGAGAAATGTTCTTCATAATCCAGATGCTAGCGTGGAATTTTGACGCCGCCATCGATGCTCCAACGACCACCGCATCACTTCGCTAGCGACGCCTGAGAGAGAGAGAGCACGTTCTTAGATCCTTGGATACAAAGACTCTCTCCCTAGATTATGGGAGGGAGGAGATGAGAGAAAAGATCCATCAATTGTGTTTGTCACATTCCCCCACTCATCTATTTATAGTGATTAATTAAAATATCTGATATCGCCTCCCCAACCTTGAATACCTAACGCACTATCAACCACATTTTACGACTACTTGTCTAAGTCATAAATATTATTATCACTTACCTTTAATATATTAAAATATACTATATGATAATAATTATGTCATTAACTTGACTCTTCTCTCCCATAATTATTAATTAAACATTGAACAGTTTAATATACGTCAATTAATATTTTTTAATGTATTTAACAAAAACTCATAAATACATATAATAAATAAATTCAATACTCATTATTCTAAACACAAATAATAGTAATTTATTTATTTCACCAGTGATCATTTAACTTTGGAAAAATCCAGGACCCCTTGGGAGTGGCCCACCATGTCCAAAACTCCTATTAAACTGAATAGGGAAGATTCTTGAATACGCTATTGTGTGTGACCCTCTAGGCCCTTATTTCGATAGCCGTGAATAGTATTCACAGACCAAGAGCAGGATCTAGTAACCCATCAAGGCCCCTAAAAAATAACGATTGTCACAGTAGTGACAATCAACCTACGAACATGCACTGTGTAATATAATCTCTTTGTCTGTAATATCTCACAAAGCAAGACGCACTCACGTGTCATCACTCTTTTCTTGCTTTATAGTTTTTTGATTTAACTATACGGATTTACCCTGGACTGCCATGGCCATGGTCTTATAATGGTACTTCCATCCATATCATTATGGAATGAGATATATTACTTCCATAACCAGGAAGTGAAAAATCCTTTCTTAACCATTCAACCAATGTCATGCCACCAACAACGAACCCGACACTAACTACCTCTCCAAGACTTCATCGCCAAGGTTTTCTTCTTATATCAACATACGTAATCAAATGAAATATATTGGTAATCATCTCAAGTCAAGAGACCATTACACATGATCATAGATACGAGCATCCAATGACACCTGAAACATGTTGAGTTCCAATTGGCGGGTCAGTCCTCATGATCTCACTACTAGAGGTCCCTAAGTTCGAACATCATGAGAATAAGTCTCAATGCTTATGATCCCCCAGCACCTAATAGTCAAACATCTACTGTGTCGAATTAGTAAGATGTATCTAGACTATAGAACATATATTTAAAAATAATGTCATAGTATCTAGAGGTTCTAAATATAGCATGGGAACTGATATAAGCTTTCAATACCACAATTAATGCATTAGACATTACCATTTCAATAGTGGATGCAGAACAATATACACTATAATAGTAAATGACATCATGCATAGATAAATGAATACATGATCTGGTAACCAAAATAACTGAATAATTGGGTCTATGGAACCCACTATTTCAACATATGTTAGTCTATTTTGAGAAAATTATAACATGGTATCAATATATGACCTAATTTTGAGCCCATGTCACTAGGATACATTAGATCATTTCAGTTGAATTACCTAGTGATTAAATGTTTTTCCCCAATTTACAATTTTATTTCAGGGAACATATATACTTCTAATTTGATTCTTCTTATTCAGTGAATTTACATTGTATTTCTGGATTGTTTTCCTCCTTTCTTCAATATTTGGATTTCTTTTTGAAGTCATTGAAAATGGATTTTTAATAATACACTATTGGTGGATTATGACATCTTGGATTTAATATTTTGTTAAAATATTTTAATAATTTTTTTTAAATTACACTTTGATGTGAAATTGGGAAATGATTTTTCTAGAACTCTATATATATATGAATTTTGAAATGTGTTTCTAGGACATTTTGGATGGTTTTATATATTTTTGATATTTTATTTTGGAATACCATGTGAAAAATGAAAGCCTCTTTTTTAATAAAATTTATATTTATAAATTATTTATTAGGTATAAAAATTAAAATTGAACTTTAAAATGAGGTTTTATCTATGTGGTTTAAGTCAGTAAAATTTCTTTCCATGAAATTGTATTCGTCTGATAAAATTATAAGAAACAAGTTTCCATAACATTTTTGGTTCTTTATTGCTTAATTTATATAGTTATATGGAAAATTGTTTTTTTATATTTCATTTCTAACTATAAATCATATGATGTAATATGGAAGAAGATTCTTTGTTCTGGAGGGATGTAGTGGCCAACCAAGTGTTTATGTGCTCACACCATATTCATTATCTTAGTTACAGGTTCATAATTCTTCTACAGACCACTAATTGAGTGTTAATTTATTAAGGATAGTTTTAGTTGATGTATTTTTATTTTGGATCTCATTCTATGACTTTTTAGGGTCTTTCCTACATTCATATAATGTCTAAAATGTTCATCATTGACTAAAATAACTTGGTCACAAAAGAACATACTACATTCAACATATGGATGCTAATTATAGTTTTTAGTGTATTATGAATATCCAAGGAAGTGGTTTTCTTATCCAAGAAGGAGACTGTGTTCGGCTGGAGGGTGTAGATCTCTTTTATCCTAGATTTGATATTAAGTTTATGTTTTTTGTTTTCCTTATGACATGGGCATTTGATGTATAGATGGGTGATCATAATGTTTTATTTACAATATGATTCTCAATTAATTTATTATTTATTGAAAAAACCTATTCCTAAGTAGATATTCCTTGATTCCAAATCACTTGTGTTAGCCTATTGGAATAGAGAATTCCCATTGGCACATAGGTAGTCTAGTTCTAGCATCCAATAGATGGATAGTACTGAATGGTATATTTCGAATCCCTCATGGTATCTATAAAATTACAAATTGTAATAAAATATCTAGTTACATTAATTTTTGGTGATTCAACATGCATGGATATCATGGAATTTCATATGGTCTTTAGCTTCCCCCAAAAATTATTTTTCATATACCATATTTGTTGGAGTTTGGATTGCTTCATGTCTAGAGAAAATCCATATTGTTCTACATCATTTCTATAAATGAAGAAAGGAACTTCATAAGTAATAATTTGACTTCCTAGACATATTTTTTCTACTTTCATTATTGATTATGTAATATGGTTATTTAAATTTAAAACAACTAACTCAAATATTATCTAATAACGATCATATGTTATTACTATTTTCACTAAATTAAATATATCACAATTCTATGTTAGTTTTGTATTTCATGAATTACAATCTATTGATCATATTATATTTTAAAGGACTATATTATTTAAAATATTATTATGTTAAAATAAAATAACAATGTGTCGAGACTTATGGAATATGATCTCATAACCATGACTTCTGATAATAATCATACTAAAAAGTGTACTTAAAATTTATTTCAAATAAAAAAACACATTTGAAATGTCATAATAAAATATTTATTTAAATTCAAAGGAAAATTATAGAAATTTAATGATAAAAAAATTTAAAAATATATCTTTAGTGAATTTATCACATGAATGGAAAGTAGATTAAATTGGGGAAACATAATATATGAATGAAAGTAACTTTTTTCATGTCTTAATTATGTAATAGTTAAGAATACCATTTAATAATGACTTTGTTTTATAATCTGTATAGTTAAATTTTATTTAATACCAACGAAACTATAAATATTTCCTCTAATATGGAACATTAAATCAAGGTTCTCAAAGGGAAATAGATTTTTATTGAAAAATATATTTATTAATGATTAATAATTAGAGTAAATGTTCCTTGAAAAATTTTAAATTGAACATTAATATATATATCTATGATGTTATGAAATAAATGGTTTAATTAAACATCTCTAAATAAGAAAATTAATATAATACTAAATGAGTCATTAGGATGAAAGTTGAACATAATGTATATATTGTAGAGTTATCCATTCGACCTAATAAATTCTAAATGTCTTATTTTTTATTACAATAATAAATTGAATATGTTGACAAACATGAAGTCAATAATACATAGATATATGATGTGGATGAAGAGGCCATGTCTTAAAAATATACATCTGCATAAATAATTGATTTCATGTTCTAAATCAAAGATCAATCCTAAATTATTATTTATTTGAATAACCAGTTGATGAAATGATGTATGAGTATTGAATCACTAAAAATAAATGATGTGTCATTAAAAAATAATCATGAAGCAAAAAATGGAGGTGAAATGAAAAATCATGAATTTAAGAAGTTCACTGACTAGTAGTTGATATAGAGAGTAAAAAGTTGTGTAATAAATTTGAGATGATAATTAATGAATATTATCTAATTAATATGGGTAAAATGTATTATATTTGAATCTAATATTTCAAAATCTAGTTGAGATGTTATATAAAACTCATTAAAGTAATACGTTTTGAAATATATCAATCAATAAGTCTATCCAATTATTTTAGAAACAATACCAAATCTAGAAAAATGATGAGAGAATGTAATGGAAATATATATTTTTGATAATTAAATAACAATTTTATGGATTCTTAAAACATATGATGACCAAGTTTGTGTAACTGAAGAACACTTTTTGAGGTGAAACTCCTTGGAGTAAACAAAAAAAGAATCCACCAAATTCAAAATCCCAAAAAAATTATTGTCCTATATATTGGTTTAAATATTGTATCATTGGTCTCACTGAAAATAGAGAAGTAAAAAATACTATAATAGTTGGAATAATAAGGATAGATGAATAACTACTTCAGATTCTTTTGAAAAATGATTTTATCCAATTAAGGCAAAGTAGAATGATCCGACATCATATAATGAATAAAATGATGATCGACCATCTTGTGTCTCAAATAAATTTGGTATCTCTTATAAGGAGAAGACTAAGAGTGAGAAGAATTTATTATAATTTAGTTCTCTTTTCTAAACAAATAATATTAGCTTCATGATATCTTATAGTGGTTGGTTATCCCACATGATCGTTAATGTAATTCTTTGGAAGTGATCAATGATCCGAGTAGATGGGATGATCAATTTGACAATGTTAGAA
Source organism: Viscum album (assembly GCA_963277665.1). Classification (NCBI taxonomy): domain Eukaryota; kingdom Viridiplantae; phylum Streptophyta; class Magnoliopsida; order Santalales; family Viscaceae; genus Viscum; species Viscum album. Next base: position 722,622,890 of record OY728121.1, on the reverse strand, counting down.
AAATAAAAATCATGTGATGAATAATTATGAGGCTATCAGTGTATAACGTAATGAATAGTAATGTATTTTTATAGACACAATTTGATATAATAATCATATATTGAGTCACAGATGTGACATTATACTTGATGTGACACTCTATTAGAAGGAAATCTATGTCAAAAAAATAAAATTAATTTTTTTAAGGGATTTAGGACCAATGGAAATATTTATTATATATATTTCAAGGAAAATAACATACTTTTTCAAATATAATGGTGGAATTAATCAACAATTTCAATGTAGGAGTAGTCATATCTACTAAAATGGTAAAAAAAATAATTAAAAACTTAAATATACAACAGATATTATGAATCTAAAATGAGATCAATAGAACTATTTTGACACATATGTAATTTGGAAACTACAGATAAATGGTTACATAAAATATAATATTATTCCACAAAGTCTATTTGGACCAAAAAAATTCGATGTGTCTGGTCCAACAATGTTTCTTCATATAAATATTATGAATAATCTAATATTATTCATTAATGATTATATTTGAATAATATTTACTCTTTATATGAAGAATAAGGAAGACGTGATTTATTTGGTCAAATATATTCTATGGAAAAATGTGAAAAAAATAGAATAATGATCATAGTTCATCATTATGATAATTTCATCCAGATAAACTCTCATGATGTATTAAATTACATGGAGGAATATATGATTAATCATGATACTTCATTAGTGGCAATGTAAAGACCACACCCCAATATTCTGGAGTCAGTGGTTACATTATTAGATTGGTAGTAGATAAATGGTTTTGTATCCCAAAGGAACAAACAGTTTACTATTATTAGTAAACAAGATAAAAAAAGTAATTTCAAATATAATTGAAAACATAAAATACAATAATTTATTTTCATTGAGTAAATTTTTATTCCTCATAGCATATCTGTTGTATCAATCATAAAACACTTTCTCATGTTATGGAAAAAAATAAAAAATAAGAAAAGGGCGATCTCAGTAACCCAGAAAGGGTAATTAAAAAATGGAATATACCATAAATAAATAATAATAATTTATTTTTCATAGTAAATATTGTAAATAAATTCTATTTCATCAATAAAATGTGCATAAAATGTAAAAAATAAATATTGATAATATAAATCCATATTAATAACCACATAAGCCTAAAAAATATTCATGAACATTATAACTAATATAATATTCATATGGACATTAATATATGATCTCATAATGAGTTATTGTATAATAATGGGCATCTAAAACATAGTTTAAAGGAATTTCCCAAGATTCTTTAAATCTTTCTGTAGAAACCCAATAAATTTTTCCAACTAGTTTTCCCCATGTGTTTGGTCGACCCATAGAGGGGGATCTATAAATAGGATACACCCATTAAATACTGTGTAAAATACATTCATCGTATTAATTTATTGAAACAAAATAAAAATGAATATTCACATACAAAAATTAATTGGAACAAGTTTAAAATCAACCCAAATCAAATAAACATAATCCTAAACCAATCAGATTAAAACTGTTAATGGTAATAAAAATTTATACCTTATGAAAAACAGATCATAAACCATCATAATAAATAATATATATGGTATAAATACAATATATACCAATTTCATAATAATTCGAATAATGGTTTGTTTCATCGATGAATAAAAATTCTAGGAAATAAACCTTTTGAAAATTTTGGAGGAAAATATCCTTTTCACTTTGAAAATATTTTATTTTAAAAAGTCCACAAAACATATATAAAATACTTTCTCTAAAAAAACTTTTAATGTTATAAAAGAATCATTAAATAATTGAGTGGTGAGGATGGTATGAAAATTCACTCATACAATACATTTTAAAACATATACTATTTTTAGAATAACAAAAAAAGAAAAAGAAGTAATGTTTTGAAAATGACTAGTTTATTCCGTTGAAAAAAGTTTATGAATTTTCAAAATTGGTTATAATTTATCTAATAAATCATTTTTATGAGGTTAAAAATATGTGTAATTAATTTTCTTAAATTTTTTTAATGAAAACATATTTTCAACTGAATAGTGTAACAATGTCTGATTTTCATAAAAACATTTTCATAGTCATTTAATCATAGAAAGAGTAGAATCTAGTACTGTTAACAAGAAAATTTGATAAATTACCATGAGAGATGAAATGATATTGAGTTTTGGTTTGAAATAACAAATAATTCTCCCAAGAGAGATTGATATAAAAACAATACCAAATAATGATTAGATTGTGAATTAAACTCTTAGCACTTTGGTACCGTTTGAAACATAATACCCATGAAAGAAATAATGAAAAGTCATACTGAAAATATATTGAAGTGAAATATAATCGCGACACAACATATCAATAGGATAATTATATAAATGACACTTTGGAATAATCAATTAATATAGAGAATGTAATAATTATGCAAAAGTGAGATGAGAAGTTGGTATGTTTGGTTTGATACTATTTTCTTGTGTTCAAACCTCCTATATAAATAATATAGGATTATTATGAATCAATTATATATAAATAATCATATATATCATAATATATATGATCCTATTATAAAATTTTACCACACCTTTGATAATATTATTTCTTTTTTTTAATGTTAACTGGATTGTTTTCACCTATGTGTTTTATCAGTAATGTTCTCATTCATGTTAATAAGTTACACATACATAATATTAAGAATATAAATAATATAATAAATATCATATTTACTCAATATAAAATTTATAAGAAGCGCTCAAAAATATTTTTCTATGAAAATGAATGAAATTAATTTTTGGAGATGGTTGGTCATGAATACACATGATTAACGATATCATCCCATTAATAGGTGAAATGGTAATGATGTCTATTATATATAAATTGTAAATAATTTATATCATTTCTTATATATATCATATATTCATGAAATTATTCTGTATAAATTTCCACAAAACATGTATGTGAAAAAAAGCACATCAAATTGCACGAAATAATCATTCATACACATGAGTTAAGTTATGGTATTTTAAGTTGTATGTAAACTAATAAGGTATATTTGATAGTATAATTCTATAAGTATAATAATTTCATAATTAATTTTTTTATTTAATTCATCATTATAATCAACTGTGATAAGTGTATATTTAAAACAAGAATCATCTGTTCTCGAACTCATAGTATCTCATACACATGATTTATGATTTTTTTCCATTCTTTATAAAATAAAGATTGAAAATTTTGATAAAACAATAAAACAAATTCTCAGTATATAGGGTATAATTTTTTTATTAGACTAAATTTATTAATACATAATTTATGGAAGTAAAGTAATAATCAAATATAATGAACTTAGTGAAGAAAATTACCTTCTCTTAGAGATACCTCCTTAAGACATCTTTTTAAGGGCCCTAGGTTTGGTCATTTGTGAAGACTATAATATATATAAATTTTATAGGTATGTTGGAGGGGGATTTTTCAAGGTATGTTCAAGCCAAATGGATTGAGATGTGTTATGAAATCTAGGGATTGTTTACCCTTTAATAATCATGGAGTGGTATTTTTATGAATACCCAAAACTATTCAATAATAGGTTGTCACTCTCAAGTGAAAAAAATTATAAATTATATATTATATGGAAGAAATTTTCCATCCAAACATATAAAATAAATCAAATATTTCTAACATGTTATTCTTCTTATTTAAGATCACTTAATTTTACCATTTTAGTTTTCACTACATTAACTAGTATTTTAACATAAAAATTTATCCATTATTTATAAAAACAGTTATCTTTATTATTAAATATGTACATAATTATAACAAATATTAAATTCAATAAAAATAAATTTCTATTTTTGAAGAAATTTAATTTTAACACAAGAACATGTAACTCGCAAATTATCATTTTATCTTTTATCTTGTCAATTATTTTCTAATTGTTTTTACTAATTATTATGATCTAAAATATAATATAAAGTTATTATATAATTTATTTTATGATGATTTAAATAATGGAATCAATTTTATAGAAAACAATTCAATGATTTTTTAGAATTTAATTTAAAATTTATCTTGTAGACATGTAGAATAATTGATTTTTCAAACAAAAAAACATTCAATGGAATAAAAATTATTTATATGAGAATTCTATATGAAATGAATATAAATTAACTAAATTAGTCAAAATTTTAAAAAAAAATTAATCAATTTTACATAAAAACAAATTTTAAATTTTATTTAACTTTGTAAATAATTTTAATTAAAATGATGTTTTCAGAAAAAAATAGTTATTTTTCATTATTCATCAAAAAAGGAAACTTTCTAAAAAATAATAAAAATAAACCCTATGAAAATTTTGATATGCTTGTTAAAAAATGAATTTAATTATACCATCTGAATTTTTTATTTTTTTAATGATTAATTTTAAAAATTTTGTGTAAGGAACAATGAAACATCCATATTGAAAAATACATTTTTTAGAAAATCTTATCATTTTCTTTCAAAATATTTTTATTTTATTTATAATTAATTGATATGCACTGAATCTATTTTAAGAATTTATAATCCATATAATTTTCTTAATTCAGGTAGTCTTATTTATACCCACCAATTTGTCTTCTAGGTCATAATGGTCATTTTTTAATCACAATATTCTAATAGAGTATCACATTATTTTTTAACCCAGTATTGTGTGAATTACAGGCTACTGAAGAGAATGAATTTATTTAAAAATAAAGATATTATTATGTCTCATGGTGTTATATACTCTTATAAGATTTGTGTTTCATGTCATAATTCAATTAAACATGATGATTGTCATGTGAAATCTTAGGGTGTTACATTATACCCCCTAACAAAAATTGCACCATCATTATTTAATATTCATATATGAAATTAACGGTTTTACATTTGAAAATACATTGTTTTGAAAACCACTTCATAAAAAAATGTTAATAAAATATAATAATGAAAATTCATTAAGGGGAGTGAAAAGGATTTATAGAGTAACACATAATTAGGTTTCCATATAGGATAATGTTTGCGGGAGGTGAAGATTTTCACATAGAAAATAAGTATAAATAATTATAGAGGGTATTAAAGATAACTGATCACAATAAATTGAGTGATGAATAGAAAATTAAGGACATTAAAACATAAATCATTATTAAGTTAAAATAACATTTGATTCCTCAGATATGATTTTAATAGGATAAAATTTTTGATTCAATAACCTTTTTCTATTGTTCGGGAATTATTTTACTATCAATATGTATACCACAATAAAATATATTAAATAATATTCTTTAATGAATAAATTTTTACATTGGTTGAACATCATTTAACACTATAATAAATGACGATCCAAGAGGAATTTTTTATTCTTGAACCAATAAAATTTACAATCAATATATCATAAGATATATAAATGGGTAACAATATATTCCTCCATTCTTTACTAAAAATAGATTGGTTTTAAAAAAAATTCCTACATAATAAATTAATTATAATTACCTTAATAGTAACACTAAAAATTAAACATAATCCATTTCATAATTGGTTAACATTAATACTCATCCAAAATATGTCTGAAATAATTCAACGACCAACAATTTAGAAGGAAGGTCATCAATTCAACATTATGTTCTGCAGAAAACATACACTGGATTTTAATGTATCATTCCAAATGCTTCAATATATTGATCACTAAAAAACCATATTTAATTTAAGAATTATTGAGAAAATATATATCATATTTCTGAATATATTCTTTAAATAAAATCATGTAATAAATGTCACGACCCGTCCCCTAGGGCCCCTTCCGTGACTACCCCAAGCCCACTTTCCATAGGCTAGGGGCTGGCGACTAGAACCAAAGGCGTAAATCCCTAAAATGGGAAGACGTTGCCTTTATAACTATAAAAAACACATCAGAGTACACAACTGGAAGTAAAACACTAAGTAAAACTATATACAAAAGAAGTGCGGGAAAGTAAAAGGGGTTGTAAATACAAGCCCAATAGGAAAGTATAAGTACAACTGAAATCAAGTATAACTAAAGAAACGTAAAGCAGTTACTAGGTTGTTCTCCGGGGTTCCTACCTGAAGGGTAAGTACATATAGACTCCTTAGTACTCCACATCCGTCCAGCTCCTTCGTCTACCAACTCTTCCTAAGGTCCACCTCCGGGTTCCGTCCAGTCCTACAACTCTCAGCTACAGTCAGCACTATCTGTCGTCTGCAACCAACACAATGAGGTGCGGGCACATCCCGTGTAGGGGTGAATATAACGTTACGTAGTAGGGACCCCGATACCCTCAAGGTCTCACAAAATCCAAAAAGGATAAACCACAAAGTATGAAATCAATGGATAACCATTACATCAGTGTGTTCCCATACATATACCTATGTTATGAAGTAATCCATCTAATTCATGAGGTAAACACAAAAGCTGCTGACTCAGCTCAAAACCATGATTTTATGCTATGGGTGGTAACATGTAACACTCCCAGTCAAACAGTTGAAACATCAACTACTTGTGTACTAATCCTCTATTGAATATTTTGGGCCTACCTCATTACACAGAGGTGATTCCCACTATCTTGGACAGCTACGGTACTCCACCTTTCGAGTATCGTGGGTCTGCTGCATCACACAGAGGTGCTCCCCACTATGGTTCTGTGGCGTCACACTGAGGAGATCCTCCTCATAGCCTGTGGAGGTACTCCTCCTATTGAGTATCGTGGGTCTGCCACATCACACAGAGGCACTCCCCACTGTATTTCTACTGCATAACATAGAGGCTCTCCCCACTGGGCTAGTCGAAACACTCCGAGTCGAAAGGTCAGCACTCGTCAGGTCTCAGCCAGCTACTAGGTCTTTGTACTCTTCTTGATCGTCTCTTCGAGGATCTAATCCACGAGCTACAGGTTGATTCTCCAAAAGTCACAAAGTCCCATGTAAAAGTATCTCAAATTTCCACCTCATAATAAGGGTCTCAATGCAACTTACGACGCCTCAATCGAACACTCGGTTTGTGAGTTTTTGGTATTTCATTTCCCAGGGCCCTGTTGGATTTTAGGTTCAATATAACCCAACCATTCCCCAACTGTCTCCAAACCTCGTGTAGGGTTTTTCGAAAGAACCATCTTGCTCCAAGATTTCTGTCACCGTAGATGGTTTGTCGATCAGACACTCATAGCCCATGTTATGGGCGAAAAGGTGAAATTGGGTCGAATGGGTTCGGGTCCGGTTAGGCCCAGTCGATCAAACCCAGCCCGACTTGGGTCTGAACTGGGGCACGACCCAGTCCGCGGGTCCAACCCGGCTTGAGGGGGCATCCCCGCCTGAGGGGGCGGCCTGGCCCGAGGGGGAGGCCCGACCAGTTGGGCTGGCCCACCCCATGCCGGGTCCGGCGCGCGCTGGGTCAGGCCAGGCGGCCTGCATGGCTGGGCTAGCAGGAGGCTGGCGTCGCCCTGTAGGGGCCCTCCATAGCCCCACATGGGGGGGGGGGGGGGTGCGGTTCCCCATATCTTATGAATAGAACCGGTGTTAGGAAGCGTTTCGGTAACCCACGAGACCCGGGAGGGTCCCACCTTGTCTGGATGGCCGAGCGGTCAGCCAGTTAGCTCTGTTGGCAGCCTACCCAGCCGGCTGCTTTTTCTCCACCGCCACGGCCAGGGGGATACAGCTTCTTCCTCCACATGGGATGACGGATCGATTCCCCTCCGACAGCCTAGCGGCCGCCCGTGTACACCACGATAGCCAGGGGCCGTGGCCTTATCCTTTGCGTGGCACGACGGCCCTGTACCCTTCCAACGACCCGGTGGTCCTGTTCCGCTGGTTCCCTTCGTGGCTGTCACAAATCCAGTCATCGTCGCTCTGCCACGGCCCATTAACCATGCACCAATCCTCCAACAGTGTCGTTGCGCTTTGGCCGTTATCAACAAGCAAAGGAAAACAAAGGGTGGTCGGGCCATGTTTGTGCGGCCCGCACCCTCCGCGTTATAGTGATAACAAATGGCTAACCAATAACCCCAGATTAAATAACAATGAACTAGAAAACAATTAATTCAAATACCTTACCTCAAGTTCGTTATTCATTGATGATGTCGAGGAATGGTGTACGTCGATTCGTTAACATCGAAAATAAGGAAGCTGAAGATGGCGTCGTAGACGTTCTTCAAGGACGGTGCTCCCTCCTTTGGTCCGGTTGAAGAAGGAATAAGTTGTATGTCATTCTTTGTTAGAGAGTTCTTTCTTCCTTGTCATTCTATCTCCAAGTTCTCCTCAATTCTCCCTTACAACAAAATAATGATGCCAACCAAATGAAATAATAGATTATCTATTGTTTTAATTATTGGGATGAATTCAAAAAGTGGTGTTTAATTATATGAGATAACTCACTTAATTAATGGGGTGGAGTTGGCTCAATTAATTAGTGGAGAAGGTCAATAGTTTTCTCCACATTAATGAGGAGTTAATGGGGCTAAAATCTCGGGTGGACCCCATCAAAATTTATCCTCCCAAGGGAGGTAATGTTCAGGTGTTCCCCACCACCATGAACTCTCATGGGAGGTTAAGGTGTGGTGGCCCCACCCCCAACCTCCACTTGGTGGTTTTAACCACCAAATAGAAATAAGCTACAAACATTATTTTTATTAATTTTATTCATTAAAACCCAAAAACTATCTTTCATTCTCGACCAACTTCCATCGAGGAGAAAGTCTTCTTAATCAAATATCGGCACTGCAAGTTCAACGGTGCCCTCAGATTTCAATTTTGAGCTCCCATTCAAAAGTTTTAAAATCCCACTCGTACGTTTATTGATCTTACCCGAACAAATCATTAGAAATTGGTTTCGGGAACACCGGGCATCAGAAACAAGCGTCGAAAATTTTCGCAGACTCATAAAATTCCCATGTATTTAAGAAAGAAAATTCCACTGAATTTCCAGGTCTTTAAATTTTCCCCACCTCAGGGATTTACAACCGCCATAAGCTATAACTTGATCTATGGGAACAAGTGGGGGTACTGAGCATGCATCTGAGTCTCCTGCTCCAATGTGCTCTCTTGGAGGTTCACGTGCTGCCAGCCAACATGCACCAATGGTATCAACCATCCACGTAGGACCCGCTCTTTTCGATCCTCTATCACCACTGGAACCTCCTTGAATGTTCCCTGTCATCGATGTCTATCTATCCATGGTTGATGATGTGGGAAGGGTTGTGGAATTATCTCCTCAGCTGGGATACGTGGAAAACGTCATGAACCCGGTGCAACTAGGGTGGAAGAGCTAAGCGGTAAGCCACCACCCCTTCTCTGCTGAGGACCTAGAATGGTCTGATGAACCTTGGAGATAACTTGTTGCCTCAGCCAAATCTATGTAGACCTCATCAAGATAAGACCAATAGAAAGACATGGTCTCCATCCTCAAACTATAGAGGCTTTTGTCACCTGTCAGCATACGACTTCTACCTACACTGTGTTGTCTTCATCCGCTCCTGGATGATCTGAATCTTCTATGTGGTAGCTCACACCATCTATGGTCCCACTAGTGCTGACTCCCTTGGGTCTTTCCAGTACAATGGTGATATGCATGGTCTCCCATACAACGCTTCGAAAGGTGTCATACCTATGGAGGAGTGATAGTTGTTGTTGTAGGAAAACACCACCAAAGGAAAGTGATCCTCCCAGTTATGACCGAAGTTGAGGACACAAGCACACATCATGTCCTCGAGGGTCTGAATGGTCCGGTCATTCTGACCATGTGTCTGAGGATGGAAGGTGGTGCCTGGGTGAAGCTGCGTCTCTAAAGCTTCGTGCAATCCCTTACATAGTCGGGAAGTAAATCATGCTTCACGATAAGAGGCAATAGATGAATTTACTCCATGTAGCCTCACAATCTCCTACACATAGAGGCGTCCCAAGATCTCTACTGAACTCTTCTCTCTGATCAGTAGGAGGTGGGACAACTTGGTGTGTCATTCGACGATCACTCAAATCGAGTCGTGACACCAAGATGTAAATGGAAGACCGATCGTGAAATACATGGATATCCCTTCCCAATTCCAGTCTGGGAAGTCTGAAGGCCGAACCAAGCCTGCTGGTACCTAGTGCTCTGGCTTTACTTACTGACAAGTGAGGCATCGAGAGACAAACTCCGTTACTAACTTCTTTATACCTGGCCACCAGTGCTGTCGTCGGAGGTCCTGGTATATCTTCACCACTCATTGAAGTACCATAAGAGGGGAAGTGTGGAAATCCCTTAACACTTCCTCCTAAAGTGAAACTGGTACCAAGGATCGTTCTTTGAAGATGATGGCATGCTCCCCACCTTTAGAAAATCCATCAGGTGCCTGCCCTATGGATATCTGAGAACATCATGTCTCACAGTCAGTGTCTCCACACTGTGCCTCACTGACTCGCTGAAGAAGTGGAGGTGTTATAGTAAGAGACTAAAGGAAGGCTAATCCATCTAGGTCCACATAATAAATCTGTAAAGCATCCAGTTGCTCTATGTCCTCTCCTAGCATATGTATACCAGATATCTTACTGGGTGAATCTGCAACAACATTCCCCTTATCAGGAGTATAGAATATCATGAAATCATAGTCCTGGAGGAACTCGAGCCAATCTCGCTATCTCAGGTTCAGGTCTATCTGGGAGAAGATATACCTGAGACTCTTTTCATTAGAGTTGAATGTGAAACGCTGGCCCATCAGATAGTGCCTCCACATCTTCAAGGCACAGACCACTGCTGGTAAATCTAGGTAATGGGTAGCGTACTTAGGCTCCTATTGTCTTAGATTCTGAGAACCATATGAAATCATAGCTCACTCTTGCATCGGGACACAACCGAGTCTGGTCCCTGATGTGTTGTAGTAGACTACATACACTACGTCTTACTCTGGAAGCCTCAATATAGGGCACCTGTTAGCCACAGACTCTGCTCCTGAAAGCTCTTCTGGCATCTATCCAACCACACGAAGGGTTACCCCCTCTTTGTCATAGTTGAAAGTGGTGATGCAACTCTAGAGAAGTCTGGAACGAATCTCCAGTAGTATCCAGCTGAGCCTAGTAATCTTCGTACCTCTATCACACTCCTAGGTGGCTCCCAAGAAAGAACAACCTCAATATTCACTGGATCTACTGCAACTCTAGCCTCCGAGATGACATGTCCTAATAAGTGAACCTCTTGAATCTAGAACTAGAAATTCAAGTGCTTACCATAAGTCTGGTGATCACATAGTTTGTCCAGTACTACCTGCAAAAGGTAGGAATGATCCTCCTCAATAGTCGAGTAGATCAGAATGTCGTCGATGAAGACCATGAAAAATGATCAAGGTAAGGCAAGAAGATCCTATTCATTAGACTCATGAACACTCCAAGAGAGTTGGTTATGATGAAGGGAATAACCAAGAACTCGTAGTTGTCGTACCGACACCTGAAGTTCATCTTTTTCACATCCTCATTTCGAACTCTGTACTGGTGATAGCCTGATCTGTGATCTATCTTCGAGAACCATTGTACTTGCTTGAGCTAGTCAAAGAGGTTGTCAATACTCAGGAGATGGTACTTGTTCTTCACGGTCACCTCATTCAGGTGACGGTAGTGGACACAATGCCTCATGCTCCCATCCTCCTTCTTAGTGAACAGAATCTAGGCTGCCCCGGGAGAATCACTAGGTCAGATGTTTCCCTTTACCTGAAAGTCATTCAGCTGTACTCATAGCTTAGAAAGGTTAGTGGGAGCCATCTGATTTTCTGGTGTGGATATCAGTGTGGTCTAGGGGTACAAGTAAATGTAAAGTTCCATATCTCTATGAGAAGTTAGTCTAGGGACATCGTCTGAGAAAACATCCATGTACTGGTCCACCACTAGAGGATAAGTCGGACTCTCCACATAAACTGCTCTGAGGGTAAGGCAAGACCACTGGTGAGTGATCAACTGCACCCTACTCTGCGTAAGTCTGTGATGTGATGAAAAGGTTAGCTTCTTGATTTTGAAGGTCAAATTGGTCCCATATGCATAGAAACACCGCACTTTTCATCTATTACAGTCAATCTGATCGTAGACTTTAGATGACATGTCCATGCCCAAGATGACGTCATAAGGCCTCGATGCCGCTACGAGGAGATCCCAACCAAAGCTCTCGAATACTAGGGTAAGCTCACACTACCATTAACAGTGCGTAATTGTCATGTCTTCTCCCATAAGAGTGTCTATCCGTAAAGATCGAGCCAACAGATCCATCAGAATCTCCAAACTTTGTACGAGGGCGGTGGCAATGAAAGAGTAACTGGCACTTGTGTCTGTAAAAACTACAACTAAGGTAAAGTAGATAGATATGGTACCTCGAATCATCTCCGGAGCACTGTGGTCATATGCCACAACTGCATGATGGTGAGCTCTCCCCTTCCCAACTACTCTCTACGGTCGGGGTGGACCTCCTAGTTGTGGTGGTGGTAACACCTCGAAACACCGCCCACCACTAGCTGGATGACCCGCACCGCTGCCACACCCACCTACGCCCTGCGGACCGCATAGATCAAATCTCTTCCTCTGCCTGGGAGGTCCCTCGACTATTTGGTGATCATATGAATGGTAGGTCGGATAGTCACGTGCCATGTGACTATGCCCGCCACATGAGTGACATTGCCTACTCCCGGTAGATAAGTCACTGCCCCGGGTGCCCCAAACATCTGATCCTGAGTCATGCGGTTGTCCACCCATGGGTCTGGTCCTCTTGGACCTCTACATCATCTCTCTACTATCAGCTCCAGAAGACTCTGTTGCATGTCGACTAGTGGTGGGTCGCGCTGCCAGATAATGCTCAGTAAGGAAACTCTCCACTAGGAGGGCTCTCTCTAACAACCCTTCCAGCATCGGGATGCTGAGTGAGATCATCGAATCCCTGATCTCTTACCTAATCCCCTACTCTAAGTTCTTGGACCTAAGGAATGTGTCATGTACCATATCTATGGAGTAGCATGAGAGGTCGGTGAACCTCTCTGAGTACCGAGCTACAATCATCCTACCCTGCATAGATGTAGTAGCTCTTGTATCTGCACCGCACAAAGGGTGGTTAGGAAAAACACTGCCAGGAACAGGCTCTCGAAGTCTGTCCAGAGTAGTTTCGTCTCGTCATGCACCTGGAGCATCATGATCCACCCTCTGCCTGCTGCTTCCTGAAGGAGAATCATGGAAAGGATCAACAGGAAGTCTGCTGGTGTCCCTAATAGCCTAAATACTCTCACCACAACCTACATCCAATCCTCAACTGCCTGTTGGTCTGTCTCTCCTGGGTACCTGGGTGGCCTCTGGCACTGTAACTCGTGCAAAGCACTCAGGGGGTGTGCATCGTCTGCTGTTGGGGCTGGTGGAATCAGTGGCCCAATGGGAATTAGTACCGCTGGTGCCTCTGCTGGTAAAGTGCCCTACACCGAGGCCTCGTCGCTCGGTGGGTTGTCTGAGCGTACGAATCTTGGGGATCTAAATAGTCGTCCGTGATGAGGCATCCTGAAAGAAATAGATGCAACATGGTCAAAAGAATATACCTTGTGAGCTGAACTGGTTGGGATGACATAATGAAAACTTTTTAAAGCACACATGCAATCAGTGTTTTAGATAGTGCCTTGTGACAATGATAAAATTTCAAGGAATCTCCGCTTGATAAATTTGTCATGTCCTTATACTTCCACATGGAAATTGTGGCATGTTCATATGTCACCATAGGATCAACCGTAATTTTCCAAGGATTATATGTAATCAATTTTACATGTCATAGGCAATCCAAATACATAACTCTACTAGTATGGAATATTTACATTGCTTGACCGTAAAATAGTTACATGGTAGGGTCTCCCATATGTATTTAGGATCACATGCATGAAAAAGGGTACATGCTTGAGGATTGATTCAAACTATCTAAAGGATTTATTCCTAAATATGAATGGGATGTGATGCATGCCTGAGTGATCATGTATTGGTCTTACAACATTGGGATTTTATTATAAAAGGAGGAACTATTAATGGACTCATATGCATATAAAAAGGCACTCACACGATGACCCATTTTTCAATAGTTTGACATGAACTCAGAATGTCCTTAAAAGGGAGTCTACAAACATGAACAAAGGTTTAATATCAAAATTGAAGTATATATGGGTGATGGTATAAATTTGAGGGCAAGGATGAGTGCATGGAATTCGGGGTTCATATCTTAAAGCTTAAACCATGAGTCCGAACAGGGATTCCATCACAAGGATTGGAGAGTGGATTTTTAATTCCTCAAGAAAATGTTGTGTTTACCCAAACATCACCTATGCATTGCATGACCTTAGAGGGAATAGGTTAGGGACTCCATGAACTTGTGATTATGTCTAATTTTGGTGCCTCAGATATAGAAAAGGTCGTAGAATAAAGACTATAGACTAACTTTCTTTCATGTGTTTCCCACTCCAGATGTCTCCTTCACATAACCAGGGACATGTTGGGCTTTTCACACTAAATCCATTTATTACAAGGATGTGTTCGAGCAGTGTGAAACTGATGGTTCATAGTGTCTAAATATGCACATACATAAATGTATTCATGGTGACACTCATATGGGTGTGTTGTATGTTCAACAAACAACAGAGTCTCATCACATGAGGTTTTATTACTCATTAAATCACGTTTTCTGAAGGGAGGTATTTTTTAGGGATCCTATAAAATTTTGAAGAGGTCTTTGTTCAAGTGAAGACAACATCTTATAGGGTGATTCTCATGATATTATTTTCTCACGGGATCATGCGATCTTATGATCTTTCAATTAATTATTTGTATAGAATTATTTCAATTGTTTCTCATGATGGGAGCTTCATATTTACCTAGAGGTGATGTGTGAAGGTGTAGGTTAGCCCCCATATTTCATTTCTCCCATATCATTTCCACATGTGTGTATTTTTTGAATGTGATGAAAAGGAATTTACAAGTCAATGGAGGCTAAGTGTAACACCCTGAGCTTTCACGATACGCTTCTCATTCAATAATGCAATAGCTTGCATTGTACGCAACTTCGAGTTCTAAAACACCGCGACTAATCAAAGTAGCCATTATGAATAGTAATAACCACTTTTTAAAATTATAGAAATTTTATATTTCAAAATGGACTTCATTTTTGTATTCGTAATATCGAAATTATCCTAAGTTGAATTTTTTGTAACTTTCTGAGAACTTCCAATTTTTTTATGAATAGTGAAAAATACTTAAAACAACTTTTTTAATCAAAATAATTTATTGTGATAAATTATACTATTTAGTGGTTTTAAAGTATAATTAGAATATATTTTTACCATTTTATCCAATGGTGGTCATTAGAATTAATTTAACATTGAAATTGGACATAAACAATTGCCAATCTTTTGATATAAATTGTTTCTTAAAAACACGCTATTTGTTGTGATAGCGGGAATTAAGTATAAAATTAATTAATGCAACTTATATGTTTGGAATTTTGTAAAATAGACATCATTTTTTAATTCGGAATATCAATTATAGCTTAGGGTGAAATTTTGGCATTGTTCTGAAAAACTTCAATTTTTGATGAATAGTGAAACAACTAAGTGGTAGTTAAATAACTGATTTTTCGTTTGAATGAAATATTACCACTTTTGTGATTTGATTTTCAAAAATCTGACATACATGGTTGTCATTATGAAGTAAAATGTGGTTCAATGAGATTAAAATAATTTTTTGGTGAATAGTAACTTTTACGTTCTTAATCGCGATTAGAGGTAATTAGTGTAGTTTAAGGTAAAAACAATGTTTTAATAAAATGATATGAGATTGAAACTTGTCCTACTCCTATTGGATGAGTCATGGCCGACCAAGAAAGCCCATGGGTCAACTTGGGGACCCCATGGAGCCACTTTGGTTGGAAAATTACATTAATATATATTTATTTAATGTTAAAATTAAATTGACACAAACATGAGTTGTTTTACTAAAACAATTATTTAGTGGGGTTACACAAGTCCAAGTTTTGGTTATAAATATTCATTAGAAATCTAAAAAGATTTCCTACATCATTGTATTTTGTTTATAATTTTTAGACATTAAAAAAATTAAATTATTTATGACATCATGATGATGCAGTGATGACCTCATTATTTAACGATTTAAATAAAATGGAAAGATAATGTAAAATCCAAAGCTTAAACTTGTCAAAAACCTATTGTATGAGTAGATTTCGAACCATTATCATATTACCCTTGAATTATATATGTGTGGGACCTCTAAAATCCGAAAATCATTTTATAATAAAGTGACATTTCTTTACTTTCCAAGAGTGCCCCTCCTCTCCACTTATAAAAGGCCCCCACCTCTCCCACCTTATTCACACCTTCAAGCCATTTGGCTCGGCCAAAATCTGCCCAAATACTCTCCCAACTTCCCCCTCTTACTCCTAGAAGGCTCACATTGGGCAGAACTCTTCCCAAGGAAGCCTTTGGCTCAAATCAAAAAGAGTTACCCGATTTTGAGGTAATGTCTTCTCTAATGTTGTTTTGTTTTATTTTTCTTCTCCAACCCCCTAAACTCTTTTTATTAATTTCTTTTGTAACAACACCAGTATACTCAATATACTAGGATGTAGTTATAAGAAGGATTCGAGCTACACTTACACACACCTACATCTAATGGTTAAAGAACATACGGTTTCTGTGGATGGCGAATTTCTGTCTCACGAAACGATGATTGTTCAACACTCATATAACACCTTCAAAGGTGGCCATTAAGATGTAAATATATTTATATATGATATATAATGTGTTTATGTTTTACTTATGCTTCTGTATTTATCATTTATGGCATACTTTATGATTTCCATTATGGGTAAAACGCGATAATTTCATTTTAGGAAGTACGGACTATCGCCCCCTCAAAGTGATTTGAATTGCTAATGCCATATGTGGGATGTATAAAGGATGGATTAAATGGTATTATACACTATATTATAATGTAATTATATTATAAATTTATATAATTATTATTCCGTTCCATTAAATATGAAATATAAATGAAAGTAGCGTTCATGCGTACGTACGGCTTACCGTCTCCATGAACAGTGCATTTCATTTCATACCTCTAAATGTTACATGACATTATGAATGAATGTATATACTGGATATATATCATATATATGATATCTACATCATGAATATAATTCTGGATATAATGGATATTTCACCACATGAACAACTTGTAATTATAAGAATTTTATTTTTGACTCAAGTACCAAAGATCGACCAAACGACCGTTATTAACTTAAATAATTAAATAATGTTCATAACATGGTAATAAGTGATATAAATGGAATAATGAACATGAAAAAGGTTCTTAAGTAAATAGAAATTAACTCTAGTTTATTATTCAGGAGGTTAAAGAACGTTCGAGTCAGGACAAGACGCAAGGTAAGGGAATTTCTTAACCCAACTTCCATTCTTTGGGTTAATCTCCAACTTTCAAATTATGTCATGATATTATTATGTCCTATATTGTATTTGTACTTTCTTTATGTGTATGTATAGTGAATACACATAATATATCTATTTTATTTTAAAAATGATCTTTGTATGGGACTTCGTCTCAATATCCTTTCATTGAGGCATATTTGGTTTTATACACAACTTTCTTTTATACGGTGTATAAACCCCTTTGACTTTTACGTTTATTCAAAAGGAATTTTTTTATACGAAGCATTTTACTAAACGACAAAAAGGGAATGTTTTTCTTTCCGTACATATGCGGCGACAATGACTTCTCCGCCGCCGTGACCATTATTTGAGTTTCGGCTTCCTCTACAAGCCATCACTTTTTTTAATGAAAAATAAATACAAAGTTTTAACTTTCTTTTATTTTGGTATTGAAAATGGTTTTGAAAGCGTTTTTATTATATCAATGTGTTGTATTGATATCTTTTGATTGAAATGTGGAAATTTTATGTTTCCTTTATTCATTTTTATGTGATACGATTATGTTATGGTTTATGAGATGTTTAAACCTATTCATATGAGGAATGTATTGGACTTAATAAGTGACGAGTGGAGCCCGCTATAGCTCCTCGATGCATCGGTAGGTCTCACAAGACAACTAGACGTGGAATTGGCCGAGGCCCTTTCCCAATTTGATTTATGGTTTTGGCCGAGGCCTTAATCATTTTAGACGTCTTGGACGAGGCCTTGACAAAATGTTTCAGAATGTCTGGCATTATACATTCCCTCATTATTAAAGTGGTTATTGATATTGCATGTGATTATTCGAATAGTAGAATATCCATGTGAAGAAGTGAATGGCATTATCTCATTTTACTTTTTCCATATTATGTTGAAGTTCAAGTTTAAAAGGCTTTTGTTTTAGTTATACATTGCCTTAAATGTTAATGTTTATTTATGAATGCTTTCGCTATATTGTTAACCTTACTGAGAATCTGAGCTCACCCCTTTCAATGTTTTAATATTTTTCCAGGATGTGAAGAAGTATTTTATGAATGACCTACAGGGGTAGTCAGGAAGGGATATGAGTGTGGACTATGAAGACCATGTTATTGTAGTTTGTTTACTTTTTGATGTAATGAAAGACTTATAAATGTATCTAGTGTTTCCAAGGCAACTAAACTAATCGGTCTTTCGAGACTTGATCTTTTGTGATCATGCCAATGTTACGAAGTAATGCACCGACTCTGGGTAGCTGGGGTCGGGGCGTTACAATTGGTATCAGAGGCAGTTTAGTACTAACCTTGGAAGCTAGATTTAGACAAACTCTGATTAGAGCACGTAGACCTAAGATGAACTTTGAGGATTAATATAGAACAACTTTCTAAAATTTTTGGTATTGTAGAGATTTTGTGAGTTTTCCGAGCTATACATCCCTGTCTGGATACGAGTAGGTAGAGGCGGCTCTGGCACAGATGTACCTAGGGGTAAAACCCGAAAACACCGCTTTGAGCTAGACTCGAACGGGAACTGGTGCATGACAACGGGCCTTGCTGCACTCTTGGTTACGACACTCCCGAGGGATATGCTTAGGATAATTCTCATTTTATTTATAAACCACTATGAAGGGTTATGAGTATATACTTCCTCAAAGAAAACATTTCTTTTTATGATTATGGATTATATCCATAAGTAGTTCAATTTATGTTAAGTGTTTTATAAGTATGGGATTATGTATTTTGATTCATAAACTAATATAGTTTATTCCATTGTTTAGAAATGGCGCCTAGTGGAAGGAATGGAAACCGTATCAATGCACGAACTCCGTGTAGGGATTGCCCTCCTGCTCAAGATAATTATTGTGGATCTGGAGATACAACTGGTGCTAATCAACTTAATACCATACTGGGACAACTCACTCAGGTTATGAATAATAACCTTACTCGTATGGAGCACCCTGATCCGCAACGTGGAGGATTAATGCTAGACCGTTTCATGAGGAAACAACCACCAAACTTCAATGGGAGTACAAATCCTATAGTAGCTGAGCAATGGATAAATTCCTTAGAGAAAATATTCCATGCCTTGGGGAGTAGTGAAAGGGAGAAGGTTGTCATGGCAGTTTACCGCCTCACTGGAGATGCTGATCAGTGGTGGTCGCTGATTCAAAACACAAAGGAAGATGATGACGTATCGAATATGGAATGGAGGGAGTTCAAAGATCTTTTCTTAGAAAAATACTTTCCTCGTGACCATCGAGCAGATATGGAAAGGCAATTTCTGAGTCTGAGGCAGAAGGAGGATGAGAATGTCGCAAAGTATGAGGCTAACTTTACAAGGTTAGCGAGGCATGCTGCCGATTATATACGTAACCCAAGGAGTAAGATTGATCGTTTCTTTGATGGGTTAAAACCATTTCTCCGTCGAGCTTTAGTATCAAAATCCTTCTCATCATACGAAGATATTGTCTCGGGTGCTATCAAGACAGAAAAGGAATTCTCTAAGTCTTATGACAACAAAGTAAAGCAAGAGAAGAAGAGAACGGGGGAACAAGAGACAGATAAAGGAAAAAAGGGAAAGAAGGATTTTCCATTATGTGATAATTGTGGGAAGAATCACCCTGGTACGTGCCTAAAAGGAATGCGAGTTTGTTATAAATGTGGAGAAAAGGGTCACCAGGCTCATGATTGCAAGGGAAAGAAAGAGGCTTTCAAAGTTGAATGCTACAATTGTAGGGAAATGGGGAATTATGCAAATGAATGTTCTAAGCGTCAAGGAAACTTACCTCAGAAAAGTACAAGGGATCAAGGCCAATCTTATGATGTGACTACAGTTGAAGCGGAATAATTAATGTATTGGTGCTTTTGGACTCAATGATTATATTCTGGTTATAAGAATAATGTGATATATATAAATATTGTACTGCAGTACTTTTTGATTTCAGTAAGGGTTTAATATGATTAAGGTAATCATATTTTTAGTATGTGACAATAAGAGAAACTTTTCTTTGTTTGGGGAATCTGATGTTACAATTGATTTTGGAATTTAGAGACCTTTTAGAGAATGTCTGGATGGAGGTATTTTGGATAACTATTAAGGTTGGAATGGATTAAGTTGAACCATGGATAGTATTGTTTAAGGTTAAAGCATTTCTGAATAATATTTTTGGAATATTATAATACTATAGTTTTAGGAAAAGGACAACCTGCAGGGTGGGGAATAACCTGTCGCGTCGGACAAATCTGCAGGAATCGAACCCACAATCAAAGTGCGACAGGCCTTTATTTCCTACCACTAGCCTACAGGAAGTCCCTAATTATTACAAAATAATTTTACTAATCTAAATGGTATGTGTTAATATTTGGAACCTTATACAATTAGGATAAATATAATATTTTTGAGTTGTATTACCTTTTATCATGAAAGATGGGTTTGTGGTAAAAATTTATTAAAGAATGAAATTCTAAATGACAAGTATGTATATTCCCTTACATTCTTATAAAATCTCCTAAATAAATTCCTCAACTTTATAAAAGTTAACTCAAAACAAAAATGTTGTCGGTTAACTTTTCCTACTAAGGAATCAATGATCGTTTAACCAATCACAAGTTTGTGATTTTCTTGTAGTTAAAATTTCTCCTAATCCTGTTTTCTATAACTCTCCATCAGACCTTGATGGTTTTTTTCTCCTCCATATCCATATTTTCATAGAATCCTAGAATGGGCTATATCGGGTGACCTTTGTACTTATCTTTCTTTCTTTTAATGTTATATATTTATTAACCTTATTTCCGATGTGGGTTTTCCTCAAAGGTATTTTCTCTTTCCAACCATTTATTTTCAAAGAAAAATTTCAAATTGCGAGGACACAATTTATTGAAGGAGGGGATAATGTAACACCCCGAGATTTCACGATACGCTTCTCATTCAATAATGCAATAGCTTGCATTGTACGAAACTTCGAGTTCTAAAACACCGCGACTAATCAAAGTAGCCGTTATGAATAGTAATAACCACTTTTTAAAATTATAGAAATTTTATATTTCAAAATGGACTTCATTTTTTTATTCGTAATATCGAAATTATCCTAAGTTGAATTTTTTGTAACTTTCTGAGAACTTCCAATTTTTTATGAATAGTGAAAAATACTTAAAACAACTTTTTTAATCAAAATAATTTATTGTGATAAATTATACTATTTAGTGGTTTTAAAGTATAATTAGAATATATTTTTACCATTTTATCCAATGGTGGTCATTAGAATTAATTTAACATTGAAATTGAACATAAACAATTGCCAATCTTTTGATATAAATTGTTTCTTAAAAACACGCTATTTGTTGTGATAACGGGAATTAAGTATAAAATTAATTAATGCAACTTATATTTTTGTAATTTTGTAAAATAGACATCATTTTTGAATTCGGAATATCAATTATAGGTTAGGGTGAAATTTTGGCATTGTTCTGAAAAACTTCAATTTTTGATGAATAGTGAAACAACTAAGTGGTAGTTAAATAACTGATTTTTCGTTTAAATGAAATATTACCACCTCTGTGATTTGATTTTCAAAAATCCGACGTACATGGTTGTCATTAAAAAGTAAAATGTGGTTCAATGAGATTAAAATAATTTTTTGGTGAATAGTAACCTTTAAGTTCTTAATCGCGATTAGAGGTAATTAGTGTAGTTTAAGGTAAAACAATGTTTTAATAATATGATATGAGCTTGACACTTGTCCTACACATATTGGATGAGTCATGGCCGACCAATAAAACCCATGGGTCAACTTGGGGACACCATGGAGCCACATTGGTTGGAAAATGACATTAATATATATTTATTTAATGTTAAAATTAAATTGACACAAACATGAGTTGTTTTACTAAAACAATTTTTTAGTGGGGTTACACAAGTCCAAATTTTGGTTATAAATATTCATTAGAAATCTAAAAAGATTTCCTACATCATAGTATTTTGTTTATAATTTTTATACATTAAATAAATTAAATTATTTATGACATCATGATGATGCAGTGATGACCTCATTATTTAACGATTTAAATAAAATGGAAAGATAATGTAAAATCCAAAGCGTAAACTTGTCAAAAACCTATTGTATGAGTATATTTAGAACCCTTATCATCTTATCCTCGAATTATATAAGTTTGGGACCTCTAAAATCCGATACTCATTTTATAATAAAGTGACATTTCTTTACTTTCCAAGAGTGCCCCTCCTCTCCACTTATAAAAGGCCCCCACCTCTCCCACCTTATTCACACCTTAAAGCCATTTGGCTCAGCCAACCTCTGCCCAAATACTCTCCCAACTTCCCCCTATTACTCCTAGAAGGCTCAATTTTGGCATAACTCTTCCCAAGGAAGCCTTTGGCTCAAATCAAAAAGAGTAACCCGATGTTGAGGTAATGTCTTCTCTAATGTTGTTTTGTATTATTTTTCTTCTCCAACCCCCTAAACTCTTTTTATTCATTTCTTTTGTAACAACCCAGTATCCTCAATATACTAGGATGTTGGTATAAGAAGTATTCGAGCTACACTTACACACACCTACATCTAATGGTTAAAGAACATACGGTTTCCGTGGATGGCGAATTTCTGCCTCACGAAACGATGATTGTTCAACACTCATATAACACCTAAAAAGGTGGCCATTAAGATGTCACTATATTTATATATGATATATAATGTGTTTATGTTTTACTTATGCTTCTGTATTTCTCATTTATGGAATACTTTATGATTTCCATTATGGGTAAAACGCGATAATTTCATTTTAGGAAGTGCGGACTACCGCCCCCTCAAAGTGATTTGAATCGTTAATGCCATATGTGGGATGTATAAAGGATGGATTAAATGGTATTATGCACTATATCATACTGTAATTATATTATAAATTTATATCATTATGATTCCGTTCCATTAAATATGAAATCGAAATGAAAGTAGCGTTCATGCGTATGTACGGCTTACCGTCTCCATGAACGGTGCATTTCATTTCTTACCTCTAAATGTTACGTGACATTATGAATGAATGTATATACTGGATATATATCATATATATGATATCTATATCATGAATATAATTCTGGATATAATGGATATTTCACCACATGAACAACTTGTAATTATAAGAAGTTTATTTTTGACTCAAGTACCAAAGATCGACAAAACGACCGTTATTAACATAAATAATTAAATAATGTTCATAACATGGTAATAAGTGATATAAATGGAATAATGAACATGAAAAAGGTTCTTAGGTAAATAGAAATTAACTCTAGTTTATTATTTAGTAGGTTAAAGAACGGTCGAGTCAGGACAAGACGCAAGGTAAGGGAATTTCTTAACCCAACTTCCATTCTTTGGGTTAATCTCCTACTTTCAAATTATGTCATGATATTATTATGTCCTATATTGTATTTTTACTTTCTTTATGTGTACGTATAGTGAATACACATAATATATCTATTTTATTTTAAAAATGATCTTTGTATGGGACTTCGTCTCAATATCCTTTCATTGAGGCATATTTGGTTTTATACACAACTTTCTTTTATACGGTGTATAAACCCCGTTGACTTTTACGTTTATTCAAAAGGATTTTTTTATACGAAGCGTTTTACTAAACGACAAAAAGGGAATGTTTTTCTTTCCGTACATATGCGGCGACAATGACTTCTCCACCGCCGTGACCATTATTTGAGTTTCGGCTTCCTCTACAAGCCATCACTTTTTTTTAATGAAAAATAAATACAAAGTTTTAACTTTCTTTTATTTTGGTATTGAAAATGGTTTTGAAAGTGTTTTTATTATATAAATGTGTTTTATTGATATCTTTTGATTGAAATGTGGAAATTTTATGTTTCCTTTATGCATGTTTTATGTGATACGATTATGTTATGGTTTTTGAGATGTTTAAACCTATTCATAGGAGGAATGTATTGGACTTAATAAGTGACGGGTGGAGCCAGCTATAGATCCTCGATGCATCGGTAGGTCTCATGAGACAACTAGATGTGGAATTGGCCGAGGCCCTTTCCCTATTTGATTTATGGTTTTGGCCGAGGCCTTAATCATTTTAGAGGTCTTGGCCGAGGCCTTGACAAAATGTTTCAGAATGTCTAGCATTATACATTCCCTCATTATGAAAGTGGTTATTGATATTGCATGTGATTATTAGACTAGTAGAATATCCATGTGAAGAATTGAATGGCATTATCTCATTTTACTTTTTCCATATTATGTTGAAGTTAAAGTTTAAAAGACTTTTGTTTTAGTTATACATTGCCTTAAATGTTAATGTTTATTTATGAAAGCTTCCACTATATTGTTAACCTTACTGAGCATCTGAGCTCACCCCTTTCAATGTTTTAATATTTTTCCAGGATGTGAAGAAGTATTTTATGAATGACCTACATGGGTAGTCAGGAAGGGATATGAGTGTGGACTATGAAGACCATGTTATTGTAGTTTGTTTACTTTTTGATGTAATGAAAGACTTATGAATGTATCTAGTGTTTCCAAGGCTACTAAACTAATCGGTCTTTCGAGACTTGATCTTTTGTGATCATGCCAATGTTATGAAGTAATGCACCGACTCTGGGTAGCTGGGGTCGGGGCGTTACAGTAAGGTTGGTTCACTTTTCATAATTATACTGTCGTGTTTTTTCCCATAGTGGTAGATAATTATCTAGATCTACATTATGCAGCTTTTAGATGAATTCTCCTGATCTTATTTCCTTCCTATGATGAATATTTTATGATTTCATGATCATTCCATAATTATGGAATTCCAAAAAAACTGTTGAAGATTATAATAAATAAGATTTTAATTTATATTAAAAAACAGGATGAAGGAGGAAGTATCTCATGGCCGTAAACTTATCGCAATGATCCCAATGATTTTCTTTTCTCGATCTCATGAAGAGAAGACAATTACTTGAGATCCTTACATTAGGGTGTATGTTCTTGGGGAATTCAACTAGTGTTTGTAGTTGGATCTCATGAGGACATGGATTCATCAATGTTATGAAAAAAGAATCAAATTATTTCATTAGTTAAATTTGGTCTTTGTATTAATGAAACTTTGGTGGATTGATTTTGAGATAATATATGGAAAATGTCTCATTACGAGGATTATATGATAGGTGTTTTTACACTATATGAGACTGGTTTGAATTTATGTAGCACAAGACTATTAATTTTTAACATGCGATGTGTTGGATTTATCAGATGGCGCAGGTCGTCCAATCAGATGATCAAGTGGTTGGGATTCTATCACCTGATCAATACAACAAAAATCATGTCCAACATAAAATTAGGAATTATCTTCCCACTATTATATAAGAAAGGTTTATACCTCTATTTGGTTGATCCAGCTATTTGGTTTGACAACCGTACCACCAACACACTCTGCCACTCAGGCTCCAGCCTTCTGGGATCTCATCGGATGATATGTTCACCTTTTGATTCACACACCATGTGCCCAATAAATGGTCCCACCTGATGTTTATTGGAACTATACCCTATACCATCTATTGGTTGGCCTAAACTATCTCCCACAATGAATGGTTGACATCATACCCACATGGGCTTCAGGTTGATCCCTGGGCATCTTGGTTTGTTGATTGGATTTATTAATTTTTTCGTTAAGGCTATGAATATATCCAAAAATGAATAAGGTAAAAATTGTATGCCCTTATATCCTAATACCATATCAATTATTTAATGATTCTATCTCTATGTATGTTTTGAAAATTATATCAATACACTTCTTGTTGATATAATTCAAATGTGCATGTCACACAAGATTATTGGTGCCAACTACTATAATGGGATTACCTAGGACTATATTGGATAACCGATCGTATAAGCTATAAGAATATTACCCAGTGCTCTATGGGAAACCCCATTATATAAGTTATAATGATAATTCCCAATTCTACATTGGTCACCACAACGTATAATTAATGTATAAGAACACAAACATGAACAAAGTACAAACATCGTGTATATAAACACAAAAACTCACAAAAACAATAATTATTATTGCATAAATTGAGTAACCCATGAAAAATAAATGGTATTAATGTAAATATATTTAAAACATGATTATCAAATATAAAATTATTAGGTTTCATAACAATCTATTTGAATCTTTCTTAACTTGGGGAAATGAAATAGATTTCATAAACATCCATCCATCAATACATGAATGACTTGGAGAAATAATATGAATGGTATACATTGATCATATCTCCTATAACCCATAGGTAACACCAAAAGATTCCATAATATATGGAATATAATTTTTAAAGGATCATTTTAAACATTTCTTGGGGAAAATATCTGTCCTCTTTTAAATTGTCCTTTTGAAACATAAAATATTTTGAAAACATTTTTCTTCTAAGATAACTACGAAAAATTATAAAAGAATAAATGAAAATAATTTATAACACTTTTTAAAACATAAAACAATTTCAAAATACTTTTCATTGAAATTTCTATTAAAAATACTTTAATTTTTTAAACTTAATTATCAAAATGCGTTTGTAAACCCCAATAATGGAAATCCCTCACCTTAAGTCTTGACTCTCATCATACCCGTCCAAACCTAATGTATAATAAATATAATTTTATAATACATATATTAAAAAATAATAATTATATATAACATAGTAAATATGATTTTTTTATAAAAATTTATTACCTATTTATTAATAGATCAATGTTATTGTTGCATTTTTGGTAATCGCTTCTTTGTTTTCTATATATGTTTTGTCTTTCTATTTTTGGACATCTACATAGATAATCCTTTCATAATTTCCATAATGTAAACCAAGATATAAGTATCATATATATTCAATATATATATATAGTTATATTAATCCATAAATATTTGTGAATGAAAAACAAAGACACCCTCCGTAGAGGCGGTAAGTCGTACTTATGCATGAACGCTGTTTCCATAGGTTGTATAATTAAATAAAAGAGGACACTACTTCAAAACTGGCCTTTAACAGCATTGTTATTTTATCAGTTCTAGAAAAATTCACTAAGAAATTATATCTTTATCAGGGCTAAAATAAGCACAGATGAAGGGGGACCTTCATTAGTGCTAAGAAAAGCATTGATAAATGGTACCCATTATAAGCGCATTTTGTTTAGCACTGGAAAACTTTCACGTTAATCAGTTCATTATTTTGGAACTACTAAAGGTTACCCTTTATCATAACTTTAATTTTAGCAGTGATAAATATTACCATGTATGAATGCTGACAATATTACATTGATAAATAGTAACCTTTATAAAAAATTTATTAGCGCTTACAACGGTTCAAAAAAAATTAATAAAAATTACCAATTTTATTAATTAAATAATTATTGTTAAAATTAAATAAATATATTTATAAGTTTTAAAAATTATTAAATAATATATATATAATATATAGATATGTAAAATGAACATAGTGAAATAATAAAACAAAAAAAAGGTCAAATGAGTTAATTTAGAAAAATATTAATCATTTTATTAATTAAATAATTATTCATAAAAATGAATAAATTTATTATATTTATAGATTATAAATTTTTATAAATAATATATATTAAATTTATATTTATAAATGAATATAAAATCAATCAAAAAAATTAAAAATGAATTAATTACATGATTAATTAAAAACTTATTAATGAAATAATTATTAATAAAAAATTTAATTGTAATATATATATATATATATATTAATTATGCCAACTAATTAATAATATATATGAAATATACATATAAATAAAATAAATAAAATGTTTACTCAAAAATATTAATGCCTTATTTATTTTTAATGTTTTTTTGTTATTCAATTTAACATATATCAAATGTCATGCATTACATTGATTTCACATACATATTAATATGTAATTAATTCATTTTATATGCAAACACACACAAAAATATATTTATGCAAAATATAGAGACACATCCACCTAATATTTAGGTAATTTGTTCAAATTTCAGTATATTTTATAATTTCATTGTTAACAATGTATATTTAATATATTATTATTCTAATTAGTCAATTATTTTTATTTATATTTAATATTATCACAATTAGGGAATTTATTTGTAATATTTGTTTATTTGTTTATTTTATTTTTTAATTTGATCATTTTATATTTTTTATTGATATATTTTTTTTATTATGTTTTAGTATTTTTAATATATATTCATCTTTACTTGAATATTTATATATATCCATAAATTTTTAAGAATTTATATTTAAATAATTAAACTTATCCATTTTTTCAATATTTAAAAAAGGACATATTTTGAATTATTCAATTTCACTCATTTTTAAAATGCACGAATTTAAGATTATATTTCATCAAATAATGTGAAAAATAAAACTAAAAATGTATATTTATAAATGTATATTTAATATAATTATATATTTAAATATTTATAATGATTATATATAAATAATAATAATTTTTTTGTAATTATTTATATAATATAAAATAAAAAATTATGTATATTTGATAATTATAAAATCATAATAAATAATTTTAATAATTCTATTATCAGTGATAAATATATTTCCTTGATAAGGATCCATATTTATGAGTGGTAAAATATTAGCAGTGATAAATATGTTTTTTATCATTTCTTTTTGAGTGTTGTTATTTATTAAGATTTATAAGTAATTGTTTTGCACTAGTAATGATCTCATTTATCAAAACGTATCAATTTTATGGTCATAAAGGGGATATTTCTCACCAATTTTCGGAAAGCACTGTTAAAATTGTTCCATATCTATTTAAAAGAACCCTAATTGGTACACAATCCTCATGATTCTGAAACTCTAATGGAACTCTTTTTATGCAGATGTGACTCCACTATGATCCATCAGATGAATCTAGGATATAATCCAATGTATGTTATTTTATAATTTTCTTATATCGTTGTTCGATATTTGGGGTTCCTCATTTTGTGTTTATCTAATGTTCTTAACCTTGATGAGCCCTATATCACATCTCCTCACAGCTGATGGCACTACTCCTCAGTGAATTTTAATGTCTTATTGAGAATATGAATATTTCTTTTTATCGTTATGCAACTAAGATGAGAGAGGCTATATAATTTTAATTCCTACCGCCAGGATGAATTTTTGTAGTTTAATGTCATGAAACCAAGAAGAGAGATGTTGTGATGTTTAACATCTTTCTTCTAGAATTTATTTTTATAGTTTAATATCTTATAACCAGGAAGATATATAGTGTATAGTTTAACTCATTTCTTTTAGGCTGAATTTTTGAATTTTAACATCAAGAAAACATGATGTTGGACAATATGCAGTTTAAATTATTTCTTCTAGGATGGATTTGAGCAATTTAACATCCTGGAATCATAACGAGAGATGATTGATGACCAATCTGCAATGTATTTCATGAGAAATATTTTATTATTGTGGGTTTTGACTCATTACTCATCCATTTTGTCCAATTTGTATGATCTTTTTGTGGATGATCTTGCATTGCCTTTCCAAAATGGTTCTTGGAAATGGGAAAATGATTTTAAAAATTGTATTTTATTAAAAAAATGTGAGTAATTATGTTTTTAAAAGTGGAATTTGAAATATTTTGATTGTAATTGAAAATGAAGTAATGGGGTTTAAAGACATAATTCATTTTTTTGTATGATATTGGGCTTCTGAGCCCATTTTTTCCCAATAAATTCGTCCTGAATGTGTTTTATATTGATTTTGAACCAGATTTGATGATTTTAGTTTTATTAAGAATATTCCACCTAGAATGTTCCCTGATGTTTCTAGTGGGTCTCTCCCTATTTCTGGTTCTCCTTAGTTGTTTCCCGTCATTTATGGAAATCAGGTTCATTATAGGTAGTGATGTGGCTTGAGGATGTAGGGCGTATCTTCAGAGTCTTTGGAATTCCCAATTCTGTTAGAGTTTTTGATTTTCTCAGTCTGCTTGGTTGTCTAGAATTGGTAGTATGGGTGTTTTCTTCCCCACCAATGATGAAATTTGGGATGTCATGGGACGATTTTATGTCCCAGTCTTTTTGAGGGTTTATACATAAGGGTGTGAAGATGAGTAAAATATAAGAGCTCATGATTATCAAATATGGTTAGCAGATAGTGAAGGCTTATGTTGAATACTTCAAAGATCTAGCTTCCTTTGGTTTGTAGGTGGTTTTGAAAGATCTGTTGAAATCTTATCTTTTCATTGGTGGTCTTCAGCCAGATATCAAAGAGCGAGTCCTCTTATCCATGGATATTCATTTTGAAAATTTTGGGGGAGGAAGTTTTTTTAGCCGAGAAGTTATGAAAGAAGCATAAACACATTAGACCATTTTTTTCTCCCACGTTGGGTTGAAGACGTTCAGAGTTTCGTCATTTTTTGGTGGATGTTGTAAGTTCATCTTTAATTCTAATATTTTGATGAAATTATCCTTCCTTAGTTCAAATGGTTTTATTTTTTTTGAATGCGAACCTATAAATTTTTATCCTTTTATGATTTATTTTTCCTATCTCAATCATACTTGTTTGGTGATGTATATTTTATAAAAATTTCTCTTTGTTCCTTATGTCTTGGTTCATTAATATTTTGAATTTTGATCATTTATGTTTTTGTTTCTACAAATGTAGTGTGTTGGAAAAATAATGTTGTTTATTTGGCTACACTGATCAATGAATCCAAACATGGAATGGTTTTTAATCACACATATATTTAATAATAAAATTAAGTATTATTTGTTCAATTCACTACTATTGGTTATCTACCACTTAGCATAGCATCTGACCTGAACATCCTTCTTGTCGTTCCCATGACACTCTCATCTCACACATGCTAGCCACCCTCTCAATCATTTAACCATTTAACATTCACATTTTCTTCTCTTCTTGCACCCATTTAGAATATGCATGTAGGTGCATGAATTATGCATCTTTGCAAGTAGTAAATGGGTGAAAGAATAGAAAAAATGTGAATGTTGAATCATGATATGATAGAGATGGTGGAAATCATCTGTGGGATGAGAGAATCGTGGAGATACCAAGCCAGATCTTTAGGTTAGATTCTATTCTAAGTGGTAGTTAACCAACAGTACTGCAGTTCACAGAGAACCGTTAGTTTTTTTATTAGCTTATATTTAGAACAAATAAACCATTTTGAAATATATAAATGTAAGGTTTTAATATAATTTCTCTATTATTCCAAAAAATATATAATGAAATGTTGATTTAATTTTCATTATACCATGATGAGTTCTTTTTTTTAAAATATTTTTGTCCATGTTTCAAGACATTCCTGGTAGAGATATGACACTATCTCTACACAATTAGAGAGGTAATCATGATATTTGAATAGTAAAATCATTTTTCACCGAATTAATGCATTGTTTCATATTTATGATTTATTTATTTATTTATAGTATTAATCATATTATAATAGTTTTCTTATACTTGTGTATTATTTTTTTCAAGTTGTGTTTCAATATCCAACATTCATGATTCTTCTCCCTTGGATAATTTTCACCCCTATAGTGTTTCATCTATCACTTTATTTCATGTTCTCTCTATTGCCATTATAGGAAGAGAAACACCAATGAATATTATCATTAACAATGGTAATGTTGATATTTTAATAGTGAAATCATTAGCCATAGAATTAATGTATTAATTAATATTTATTTTTAATTTATTATATTTTACCATTACTCATAATAATTCTTTTCATATAAAGGGAGGATCTTTTTCAAGTTAATTTGGTTTCTTTGAATCTTCTTATGCAGTGTTGGTAGTTCAATAAAGAATGTAAATGGAAATCATGGTAATATGGATAGTTTGGATTGTTTTTTAATGAATTAAATAATTTGTATATAAGTAATTATATAAACCAATATTTGAAATGTTTATAACATAGTGTTTTTTTGGTATTTGTGCTGTAAATGTAATTTAATTTTAATTTTATATTGGGAATTCTTTTTGTTGATATCTAGTGTTTTTCTGGTGTGTTTTTGTTGTGTTTATGGTGCTTCTGGTTCTACGGTGTGCTATTATAGGACACTACAGTGGTGTTGCAGTGTTTTTTACATCACACTGTAGTGTGTCTCTTTATTAGCGCAATTAAAAGCACTGATAAGAAGTCCATTATTAGCACTTAAAAAAGAACTAATAAAGGAATCATTTAGCAGGGCTAAATAAAAAAACTGATAAATGAGCCTTTTATCACTTCTATTAAAAGATATGATAAGGGTCCCATTTATTAGCTCTTTTTTAGCACTGGTAAAAGTCTGGTGTTTTTTATGTCGTTCATGTTTTCAGTGCTATTCTAGAGTTGATAAAGGATATTTCTTGAGTTATTAATGGCTAGTTTTTTTGGAGTGATTGTATATTATATATATAATATAAATATAGTATTCTTTTTATTTCAAATATATAAAATTTTTTATTAAAATCATCCATGATACATTCCATGTAATGTGGGAATAAATATCATCTCTTTGCGAGGCGGTAGTCCACTGTACACATGAACGACATTATCGTATTCCCACAAAATGGAAAAAATAATTCATATGCTTAATTACACTTAAAAAGAATAATGTCATCATAAATATAATATATATCATATATAAACTATAAATCCATCATTATTCTTGTCCATGAAAGTGATAATTGTAAAA
Organism: Viscum album; assembly: GCA_963277665.1. NCBI lineage: Eukaryota > Viridiplantae > Streptophyta > Magnoliopsida > Santalales > Viscaceae > Viscum > Viscum album. Next base: position 722,589,673 of record OY728121.1, on the reverse strand, counting down.
CAAATGACATCGGTTTGCGAGGTGGTAGTCCATTGTACACATGAACGATGATTTCATTACCCATATGAGCTAACCATGTGTGGGTTTAAGTTATAACTAAAACATAAAAACATATAATTTTTTTTAAATATATTAACTCTATTTTATAATAATTATATATTAATAATTGAAGGGTGTGGAGAAAGAAATAAAATAAAGATGGTTATTGATTGTCATTACCTATTCTTAAGGTATATTCCTTAGTTTTTCACTAAATCTTTCCTATATCAGTTTTATGACCAAATTAAGGATTAAAATATGATTTTAAAGATAATGGGAAGGTCTATTTTTGAGTTTGGTCGATCAAAATGGCTTGATATGTGTGAATAATGGGGGAGAGTGAGTCCACTTCTGTAAATTAGGAGTGGAATTCTAGTGAATACCACAAATTATTCATTATTGGGAGGTATACCCTACATCATGTTCTTAAAAAATAAATCAACTATTTAGTGTAGGGATTTTTTTTTGTAGAAACCCTTCTCCCAGAAAAAAGAGACATATTTTTAGTTCAAGTTATTTTTGTAGGTAAGTTAACCTATAATACTAATTTTTAAAATGAAATTTTCACATAATTTATTCCTAATGATTATATATATGTAATCAAAATTACTAAATAAAATTAATATATGTGTTCAAAATTAATTTTAATACAAATATATGCAATGTGAAAAAAAACTCTGTTTTAACATTAATCATGGTAAATAATTATAATTTTCTTCAGTAATAATTTTATATAAAATTAACTTGACCTTATTAAGAAATATAAATTATTTTGATTCCAAATTTTGAATAACTTTTTTAAAATTCCATTCATATATGTGTTAGAATATAATATAAAATTAATTCTGCAGACATGATGAGAATGCGAGTTTTTAAAGTGATGATGTTCAAAAGTTTACAATGATTTTACCTGAAATTTAAAAATGAAATCTATTAAATTAACCTAAACTGTATTAATATATTTAAAATCTAACTAATTATAATTTCAAAACTATATGATATATAATTTAAATTTTTGTAAATAATTTTACTAAAAATACACTTTGTAGTTAAGAATAAGTATTTTTCAGTAGTCCTAAAAAATGAAACATTTCATAAAAACCCTAAAAAACAATCCTGAGAATATTTTTATATTTAAATTTAAAAAATGATATTTATTTAAAAAAATTATTTTTATTAAACTTAAAAAAATTATAATATTTTCTCTAATAAAAGTTAAAAAACATGTTTTCACAAAAAATAAGGTTTCTGAGTGTAAATTTTGATTTATTCATTCGTATTTTATAGAAAGAATATGAAATAATTTTGAACATTTATCTAAATATATAATATAAAAATTTAATTAAAATATATGGCTAGAAGTGAATTGTTTATTTTACTTACAAAAAATACACTTTTGTGTATAAAAATTGTTTTTCGTAAAAGTATTTCCATTTTTTTCCAAAGGGTTTTATTTTAATTTCCAAATTACTGGTCACCAAATGCATATATAAACATATTTAACTCATATATTCATATTTTATTTAATATTTTTCATATATTCCGTTCCAATGTCTATAGGATAACTATCATATTAAATTACAATATTGTAATAATATTTTTAGCTTCATTTAAAATTAGTGTTGCATGTAAAGCCAGTTGATCTTGGTGTAGAATGTAACACAATCCAGAATCAATGTTTATTATAACTCAAGATAAACTTATAATTTTGTATTAAGAATGACATTTGATGAAAATTTGAAAAAAAAATCCCCAAAATCATGTGGTGTTACAAGTCATACACAAGATAAATCATAGGCCATGACGAGAAGTAAGCGTAATGAATTTTAGTGTTTCTAGAAAATTAATGATTCTTATACGATGGGGATTATGATCACACTGTGATCTGGAAAAGGTAAAAAAATTATCTAAACTTATGAATATATTGAAAAATATATAAAATTCATTAGGTAGAAAATGAAAGATATATCTAGTGGAAAAATTACATTTCTTTTCAACATTTAGATATTTTTCATTCCATAACATGAAATGACATGTTTCAAAGGATGTTTAAGATAATATCAATGCTTATTGAGTTAATATTCACTCACCATGGATAATAGGATGAACCAAAATGATGATGATTATAAAATTTGATTGAGGAATCTGTCCTATAATACCATACTGGGAGAAAGACACAAGGTCATGATTTTGGAAGCCTTAGTATATGTAAAATTGGAAATGAAATACACACCATAAGGTTAAACCTCATTACATGACTCATATAAGACTCATGTAATATATAAGTATCACCTCATTATATTCAAGGAATTAAATTGGGGTAACTCAGATGATGAAATTAGATCCAATGGTTGAACATGGAAGACACCATGATATAAAATATTCCCCTTTGTCTGGAATTGCTTGATGTGGTACACACCATGATATACAAGGTTGTTGCATGACTATAAAAAAATATAAAATAACATGATATAAAATTTGATACATATTTTTTAGATTTATGAGGACTATTCATAATTATAGGAAACTGTTAGATTGATTTTAATGACATAATGAATGGATTGTGGTGGAAAATTAAAAAGAATTTTTTTTCAATAAATGATTCAAAAATGTAAAATCAGATTAAATATGATGAAAATGGAATAAAGAAAAATATTATAATAATATAAGTAAATATAGAATAAATAAATTATGAAAATAAGAATGATTTGTTTCATGGAATAATATTGTTTGATAATTCCATTGAATATCCCAACTCTAATAATAAACAAAATATCAGTGACAAAAAACCTCTCTAGATTAGTATATTTAATTTATCAAGGAATTAAATGTTTTACTAATATATCACATATTTTTACTCCTTATATCAAAGTAACTAGCTGGTAGTTAATAATTGGGTTTTCCCCTAGATTGGTATTGAACCTTTCTAAAAATAATTTAAACACTCAAAATGTATTGTGTTAATCCTTAGGAAATCAACACATTGTCATAGTATTCTCATTTAAAAATATGGGTGCGATAAACCATGTAAAATATATGTTCCTATGATTAATTTTATACATATAAATAATGTTTATACTAATATTTTTTTAGGTTAATATTTTTCTTCTTAACATGAAAACATGATACAATAAAAGGAAAAGTAGGAATGAAAAATTTAATTCTCCCCACCCTCTCAATATTATGGTGTATTGGGACTATGGATGAAACAATCAATAAATAATTTATGACTAGTGAGTTATAAATCAATATAGGAAACAAAATTTAATGTATATAACATCGGGTTCATCCATGTCACTCATAAACTATTAAAAACTAAAGACACTAGAGAAATTAGTATTCATCATAAATTCAAAATAATTGATGTAAATAAGTGGCTTCTTGCTATGTATTTGAGTTATAAAAAATATTGAATAAATTTCTTCCACATGTTTTAACAAAATCATGATACCAATTAATATTTTTGATCCTACTGCCACATAAGGTGCTTCCTATAATCAAAATGAGGTAATAATTATTTAAAAAATTAGTATTTATCTCATTTAGAATTTAATTATCTCTAAAAACACATATATAATTTTTAAAAACTGGTTTATATATACCATGGGAGTTTTATTTTATCATTATTTTGTTTTATAAATCACTATCAGTTTATACTTATTTGTAAAAAAAATACAAATCACTAATTTTCAATGATTTTTTTTCTTCTATATTAACATGTATTCTATTATATATAGTATCTTGCACCACTAGATATGACCCCATAGCACTTTTTTATAACCATGTTTTTTATGAAACCATTTTCATTTCTTTTCAACACTTACACTATTTTTAAACTCCTAAAGAACATACAATTCAAACATGACATTGATTTACATTGGTTGTATAAATTATGATGTGATACGAACTAAAATTACATTGATTTCATCCTTTTCATGTAAAAGACTCTAAAAAATAAAATTATATACTTATAAAGGAAAAAATGTGATTAATTTAACTACATATGGTATTTTGTCTTTGAAAGTATTTTCCCTTACTAAGACACCACTATTTAATGTTTCTCATTTCAATAGATTCACATATGGATCATATATCCACCATAAACAGCCACAAATTCAACATGAAATAGTAAAAATAAACTACATGGGGTTAGGAGTATGTCTTGTACATCTTCAAGTGTATGAATGTGATTGGGTTAGATTAACCAATACTTATCTTCCACCTTACTTTAAATCATTCTTCATGGTTCTTCCTTCAACCCTACCAATTCACATGTATTCTGTAGAATTTTTTGGAATCCACTAACTTAATTGGGTTTTGATTATTCATCATTTTATGAATAGTCAAAATTTTCATGTTTCATCAATAGATACAACCTTGTTGTATCCTTCATCATACTTCCTACACCATGGAGGTCATCCACTAGTCTTCTCTTCATTCCTTGTGGTGGTATTTTTGAGACAATATAATTATTGTTTTTGATTATCCTCTTTGAAATCCACAAAGACTACCCCAGACATTATTATATATGGTTATTCATTATTCACATTTTCGACATATTAATATTTTGGAGGAGTTGATTCATTCTTCGTCATCTACCATAATTTATTCATGTCATTACATGAGTTCCACTTCACAAACATAGGATATGGTTTGTGATAAAAATCTCATTTCCTTTTTCCTCATACACATTAATCATCTAACATTTTGAAATAAAATTATTACATTATCTTTCCAATAATATTTTCTACCCCATTGTTATGGGAATTATCATTTTCTCCTCACATCTTCATAGAATACCATGTTTCACTCAAATGAAATATTTTTCAAGAAAAAAAATAATAAGTTATATTTAAAAAATAATTAATATAGTTCTGTATAGGTTTTGGATATGTTTAAAATATGATTTTTATAATGGAGATAAATATCTATTATTTTCAAAATTCATTGTATGTCTAATGGTTCTATTATAGTATCTATTTTTGGACACCTACATTCAAGATCCATTTTATCATAATTTTTTAGAACAAATTATTTTCACACAATTTCCTAATTATATTATATTTACAATTTAGTTGTTGAATAATCTATAAGAGAAATATCAATATTATTATATGATTATTTTAACCTTTCTTATGGATATTTTAGATTCATGTCCTCTCCCTTATATTTTCTAGTTATATCATTCTTATTTGAGATATAATCCATCCTAGATTTTTTCCACATTAAATTTTGCGTTAATATGGATAGTACTCCATTTCATATCCTTATATATAACCAACCATTTTTACAATTCATGTTCAATTTCTCAAATTAATTGTATTAACCCATCATATTTACATCAATTTTCATCATTTTCAAAACAATTACCACAACTTTTTTTCAATCATTCATTCTCCAACCATTGATTTGACATGAATATTTAGTCTTTCTTATAGATATATTTCAATTCATCCACATTATCACATAAGGGTTGGATATTATATTAGTTATTTAATGAAAATAAATTAGGTTAATAAATTCAATTCATTTCCACTTCTTCTATAGAATCACCATCTAATTAAATCTATATAGGGAAATCTGAATTTTAAAATTTCAAATCATAAAAATTATTAATATAGAATGGAATTAAAAATTAATCAACTATATTTGACAGCAAATTTTCCCATGAATATTACTCTTATTTCAATTTTTCTAATTTATTTTTTACCTAAGGATGTTTTCTATAACTCTCACTAGTGAAAAAAATGTTTAACACATCAGTATTGTTCATGTCGGTTCTATATAACCGATGGGCAAAGCTGTTAAAATTGATTTGTCGCATCAGTTATTTTATAACTGACATCATAAATCGATGAGAATTAATTTTTTACATCGGTTATTTTATAAACGTCCTAATAAAAATTGAGATTAGCTTTGTTACATTGGTTATTTTATGACCGATGTGATATATTGAATCTTTTCACTTTATCATGTCAATTATTTTATTACTGATGTCATAAAGCTAATCTCAGCAATTTATCATGTTGGTTATCAAAAGATCCAATGTGATTAAGCGATATTTATCATGTCGGTTATAAAATAAACGATGTGATAAATTGTTTTATACACTGGTTATCAAATAACTGACCTTATAAACCTTAAAAAAATATTTTACCATGTCGGTTATAAAATAACCGACGTGATAATGATTTTGAATGATTTATCACACCCTGTATTCAGTCATTCTATTTTCATCAATTGGGAAACTTGTGGATCGTCTCTCTCATGCAGAAAACCAAGAAACGATTCTTTGAAGTCATTCCCTCTAGACTAATTTTTCCAACATCATTATTCATATTTATTGTCATTAGATCTATCTGGTCGACTCGCAACACTAAATTAAGCCTCCCATGGCTTGGATTCAGGTTTTATTTTCCATGATGCCCTAAACTAATTGGTTGAGATGTAATTTTTCATTGTTCATTCTATCAAGCTAAGATTTTTAGTGTTCATTGATACCATGCTAAATTCTTTTCAGGTAAAATAAACTTATAGAAGTGATGACATAGAATTTTATGATTTTTCTGTCTTCTATAATGTGTGTTTGCGTGTACAGAGGGTTTCCATAGGGTTGGGGGGATGTGCAAGTGGGTGGGGGTGTCCAGGGGGTTGGGGGTGGTGTTCAGGGGGTTTTGGGGCTTTCCAACGGGGTTGGGGTGTCCAAGGGGGTGGGGGTGGTGTCCAAGGGGGTGAGGGGGCTATCCAATGGGGTAGGGATGTCAAGGGGTGTGGGGGTGGGGTTTCTATGGGATGAGTGGTGTAACGGGAAAAAAATTTCAATGGAAATTTCCCTTCTTATAAATATGTCATAAACTAACATGGAAACGCAACATAAGGAACTAATAAGTGTTATGTGGCCCTTAAACATAAGTTTGTCACTTCTCTGTTTGGAATTTAGAAAATATGATATAAATGGTTGCAATCAGTAAGTTATTTGGATTCCGATAAGGAAAAACATAATTTTTGGAGAATAGTAACCTACCCTTATGAATATTAACAAACCCTTATGAATAGGGAAATATCCTAATGAATAGTAACCTTACATATGGTAGTCATGAAATAATATTCAAGTAAAATTATGATGTACCTATATTTTAGAATAAGAAAATAAATGGTTTAAAATTGATTTTTTATAATAAATTATTATTTTTACTAAATATAGAATTAATTATATTTAGAAAATTATTTTTGAAAAATGGACTTCATTTTTTGATTCTACACGTCGAAAAATTGTTAGGGTGAATTTTTTGGATTTTTCTGAAATACATGAAATTTTTATGAAAAGTTGAATCTGATAATTCACAATAAATGAAAAATTGTGGATTAATTGAGTCACTGATGATGATTTGCTGATGTCAGACCATTTGGTTCGAAGTCACAATCATTTATTACAATTCCTGGTCCAAGAGTACTTACTATTCCTTAATTATTGAGGAAATAATAAATTAATGATTAAAAAATTATGTAAACCCTCCTCTCCTCCACTATAAATACCACATATTCTTACCTCTTCTTTTCACTCCTCTCAAGACTTGTCCCTTGGAAATATTCTTCCCAAATCCCTCCCCAATATCCTTTTTTATGTCCAAAATCTCCTAGTCTCTTCAAAATACCAAAACCTCTCCTCATAAGAGGTTCTCAAAGGAGGAAGTTTCAAGAGGTAAATTCAACATTCAAATTCCTTCATTTCTTTTATGTTCTTTTATTTTTTGTTTCTTTCCTCACCACCCTTCACCCAAATGGTATGAAAACTCCAATTTCATACAAGAACTGGAATTATATTATTCTAATGGGATTCTACATTATCTTCTCTTCTTCCCATGCCTATTGTTTTAAGGAAATTAAAGCACAGTTTGAGATGTTACAATTTAGCACGTTCAAGGACAACATTTTATCAATTTGTATTATGATATTTAAATCTGGCCACGAAACCATTTTTGTTATGGTTGAACCCGATTATATATATGTAATATATACTATTTTTATTCTGTAATATTTTTTTACAAATTGTATTATGTTATAAATCAAAATATGTTCATTGTAATCAAACCCACCAATTTACAAAAGTCGTTGTCACTATGGTTTTATATAAAAGTTCAGCTTCAATATAAGTAACAAAAATAAATATAAAACCATGTAATCTCCTAGATGTGAACAAATATAATATAAATTCATTTCTGGAAAACCACTTCCATCTTTCATGTTTATCCGATCTTGAATATAAGTGAACTGATCTTTTGAAACCAAGTAAACAAATGAGCCTGAACAATGAAATTGAACATTATAACTAGTCAAAAAGGACATGAATGAACTAAAACGGGTTATAATAAATCAATTACATATATAATAGGTTTTTTAATTATTAATTAATAAGCTTAATTTGTTTTTTCAGGTCTTTAACGACATGTGGAAAACACCAACAGATTTAAGGTAAGGGAACCTCTTCTTTTCACTCTTAATCAAGATCATTCTCTATGCTATTATTTTTTGTAAAATATCAATTGATGGGGTATGTCTTATCACCTACCCCATACTTCCCTAATATTTTACAAGTGATGGAAAACCCTTTATCATTCTCATCAATCTCTCTTAGTTACACCTGATACCATGCCGATAAGCCGTAATGTATTCTACCCAAATTCCCTTTATTCCTTCGGGTTGCTCTATCATTGTCTTTACCAAAATGTAGTTGTATTTTATTTTCATGTAAAACGTCTGAATTTTGTTTATATGCTCAAAAATCATGTTCCAGGATCCATATATTTTTCTATTTTGGGGATATAAATGCTTTTAAGTGAATCCCTCCTCAATACTTCCTAATAAGCACACTCGTTTTGAAGGAACTTCCCGAATTTTTACCCAATCTCAACTTCACTCCATCCTATGTTTTAAGATTCCATTGTATTTATAAAATCATTATTTTTATTATGAAAAATGTCATTGTTCAATTCTTGTTTTATATAAAAGAATGTCCTATTTTCTATTTTAAAATATCTATAGTATTTTCCCTAAAACCGCACAAATTTTTTTTAATGCTAATGAATCTAAAATAAATTTATTATATGTTGTCACTTATATTTTTCACCACATACCATATTATATGCCTATTTACCTTACTAACATCCATCTATGTTCTAATCCCTTTCTTTCATGGAAACTTTCCTGATACACTTATTTGATGTGCTTTATGTCATGATTATGGTACCCAATTCTCTCCTTGGGTATCCTTATGTTTATGAACGATTGATTATGTATGATTAATTATGATGAAAGAATATTTATGTGGAATGAATATTCATGAAAATGTTGAGATGGGTTCACCTAGATAGTTCTCCAATGCATTGTGTAAAGTTAAGTCTCATGAGATGCGATGTTAGATGGGACTGGTGGTTAGCCTTGACCCGTACTAAAATGCGAAATGGGATTGGTGGTTAGCCTTGACCCGTACTAAAATGGGAAATGGAATTGGCAGTTATCCTTGACCCATACCAAAGAAATGTTTTATGATTCTTCCACATTTATATGATTCCATGTTTATAAGATCCTACGATTGTACTATATGATTTCATATGTTCCATGCTTTGGATATCATTATGTTATGCCTCTTAACTCATGTTCTTAAGATGTATCCTTATGTCCATGCCCTTATTTGTCTTTTCAGCTCACCCCTATGTTCATGTGTTCCCCAGTGTACCATATGTAGATGTAAGAGCAGAAAGGTAGTTAGGAGCTCTTTATGGAGATTAATTAACGAAGTGTTTTTAGCCCGATGTTTTTTGTTATAAGTACCTTGTGTTCCAAGACAATAGACTTAATGATCCTTGGCTCATAATATGAAGATTAATTATGCTTAAAATCATGAAATGTTATATGTAAAAGTCTTGGGTTTCTATAAGTGGGCTGTCTAAGGGGGTAGGGGTGTCCAGGGGGTGGGGGAGTCCATGGGGGGCTGTCCAAGGGGTAGGGGATGTCCAGAAGATTGGGTTACTATCCAGGGGATTTGGGGGGTTGTCCAGAGGGGTGGAGGCTGTCCAAGGGGGGAAGTGGTGTCTAGGGGGTATCCAAGGGGGTTTTCCAAGGAGGTAGGGGAGTCTAGGGGTGTGGGGGTGGTGTCCAGGGGGATGAGTGGGTTGTCCAAGGGGGTAGGTGTGTTCAGGGGGTGGCAGTGTCCATGGGGGGAGGGGGGGGGGGTGGGGGGGGGGGTGGGGGGGGGGGTGGGGGGGGGGGGGGCTGTTCATAGGGATTGGGGGTCGTCTAGGTGGTAGGGTTGTTGAGAGGGTTGGGGCTGTTGAGGGGGTGGGGGACTATCTAGAGGGGTGGAGGCTATCCAAGGGGGTGGTGGTGTCCAAAGGGGTGGGGGTGGTGTTCAGGGGTGAGGGGGCTTTGCAATGGTGTAGGGGTTTCCATGGAGTGGGGGTGGTGTTGAGGGGTGTGAGGGGGCTGTCTAAAGGGTGGCAGTGTCTAGGCGGTGTCCAAGGGGTAGGGGGTGGTGTCTAGGGGGTGGGGGTGTCTAGGGGTGGGGTGGTTTACAGGGGTGAGTGGGTTGTCGAAGGGGGTATGGGGTGTGCAGGGGGTGAGTGGGTTGTCCAAGGGGGTATTGGGTGTCCGGGGGTGGGGGTGTATAGGGGGGTGGGTGGCTGTCTAGATGGGTTGGGGACATCTAGGGGGTGGGGGGGCTTTCCAGGGGGGTGGTGTCTAGGGGGTGCCAAGGGGATGGGGGTTTCCTGGGGGTGAGCATTCTTTCCAAGGGGGTGGGGGTGTCCCAGGGGTGGGGTGGTGTCCCGGGGTGATGGGGCTATCCAGGGGGTGGGGGTGTCCAGGGGTCTGGGGGTGTCCATGGGTGTATCAAAAGGGGTAGGGGTGGGGGTTGTGTTTAGGGGGGTGAGGGGACTTTCCAATGGTCTAGGGGTGTCCAGGGGGTGGGGGTGGTGTCGAGGGGTGAGGGGCCTATCCTACGGGGTGGGGTGTCCATTTGGTGTCTAAGTGGGTAGGAAGGGGGTGTCAAAGGGAAGTGGGGAGGGGGTCCAGGGGTTGTGGGTGGTGTCCAGGGGGTGGGTGGGTTTTCCATGGGGGTTTGGGTATCTAGGGGGTGGGGTGTTCCATGGGGTTGGGGGTGTCCAAAGGGGTCGGGCTATTGTTTAGGGGGTGGGTTGTCTAGGGGGTGCAGCCTACCCGTGTGAAGTGCCCGAGTTCCTTAAAAAAGTATTTCTTCCATTTCCCTTATCAAATTTTAACACCAAAATTCCTCTTTCTCTCTTATTAGGAACATGTAACCCTAGGAGTATCCTCATCCTCTTCTCCTTTCCTCTAACCTCCTTCCAATGGTGATTCCAAGTGGTTTCTACAAGTTTGGGGGTGATTTTTCCATATAATATCCTCCTTCTCCATCTTATTCCTTATTCCTTTTTCTTGTTAGTCATTCTTCTTCATTGGTTCCTTTGGTTTAGGGTTCCTGTTTCTTTATTTTAATTTAGGTTTTTTTGTTGTTATGGTTCTTCTTAGTATTCGTTGCTCATTTGGACCTTCTTGAAGCCATTTTGAGTGGCCATCATTGAAGTCATCTTGGATTGAGGTTGGTTTCCCTATGTATTGGACATTACATTTGATAATCATTTATTTCATGATTTTTATACCATAATTTGATGCTTGTTAAAAATAAAAAATTTGTTGAAAGATTACTTGAATTAAATCAATTTGTATTCTGATTGGATTAAATTTTATGGAATTATTATATATAGCCCTAAAAACAAGTGTTTGATTAAAAGCTTGGTTGGCCCTTATAAGCGGTTGATGATTTCCAAATGATTTTGTGCCTTTTCAAAACTGTATCAAATATTTCATGGATTAGAAAATGGTGTTTTTGGATACTTTTGAAAATGTTTTTCTTTTAAAATAATAGGTGTGGCCCGGTTGGCACTTTCCGAAAGTGGGGTTTCTTTGAAAAAATCTCCTTGGAATGTGTCTATTGCCTTATAATTATTTAAAGGAATTGGAATGTCATTGGTATGGGACTTCAATTGTGTGTTTATGGCCCTAAGGCAAGCGTACTTCCTTGGAGTAGTGTTCTAGGTTGATTCTGGTAGGTTTGTGGCTAATGGGTGTCTTGTGCATATTTTTTATTTATGGTTGATTGTTTGATACTCCTCATATCACCCCCATTTTAGAAATAACATGGTAACCTAGTATTGGTAGTGGATTATTTGAGAATTCTTGCAACACTATTTTAAGATTATTCTCAGTATAATTAACCCTTACTATAAACATTCTCTACTTTGGGGATAGTTCCCATACTGTGTTAGGGCTATTTGATTGCATCAAGCATACCAAAAGGATGGATTTGTTAACTATATGTTTTAGATTTACCTATAATATCCTAGGTATTACCATGTTCTATGACACATTTTTATTCATAGAGTATAATCTTAGTTCCTCATCTGGTAAGGTTACTTGAATACTGCTTACACATTGCCCTCATTATGTCGTTATTTATTATTCTCTAGAATTGTGGTATGTCTCTTTGGTAAAGTTTAATGATTGGTTTTAAATGTTTTACTGAGGAATATTTTTAGAAAATATATATTTATTTTCCTGTATTTAAAACTTGCAACAAATGGATCTTTTATTTAAATGTAATGCATAGGGATAGCACCTACCCATAGACACCCCCTACCCCCTTGGACACCCTAGACAGCCCCTACCCCCGTGGACAGTCCTTAAGGCCTTGGATATCCCCCACCACCCCCTGGACATTCCCCTACCCCCTTGGAAACCCCCTTGGTATACATATATCCCAATGGTTTCATTGAAAATGATAGAATATTTTAACTTCAGGTAGTCTATACCAATGGTTCCTCTAGAATCGTTGGTATAGGGATATTTCAATGACCATCATGCCAACAGTGTGTGAATACATTGGGTTATTCTATCCCAATGGTTTTAGGAGCTATCCTAGTGGTTTTAAATTGTTGGGATATGTGTAATTTTTAGTACAGAATGTATACATATTTTAATATTTACACATTATGTTTTTTTACGGAAGGGTTAATTTGGTATCCAGTTTCATCAGATTGTATTCATTGTGTACCTTAAAAATATAGGATCCAAGATGAATTTAAAACTATTGTATCTAACTATATTTTCTATTTAAAATTATTTTCATGCATTTTTTTAAAATGCGCATATTTTTTTATATTCCAAAATTGGTTTACATTCAATTTATGATATTTTTCATATAAATATATATTTGTCTAATTTTAACAAGATGTATAATTTTTATATTTTTATAGGTAATAATGAGTCGAATTTGGATTATGGAACATAAAATGATTAATGATTATGAGGAAGGTGTTGATGTCTTTTTGGAATTTTCTAAACGAAATGTTCCAAGAAGTGACATTTTTTCTGTCTATGCCTAAACAATTTGAATATAAAGAAGTTGAACAGTAGAGAGATCGAAGATCATCTGATTTGTTATGGTTTTAATCTGAGTTACAACCCTTGGATTTGGCATGGTGAAATTGGATAAAATTCTTGATATACTATTTATGATGATTTTCAAGATGGTAACTCTAATGGAATTGAAGAATTGATTCATTATATTAGAGTTGAACAAATTGAGATAGAATCGACAGTTTTACGCCTATATGGTGATGTGGAAAACCCATTGTATCCTGGTTGTATGGATTATATAGTTTTTCCAGTGGTGTTAAGATTGATTAACCTGAAGGAAAAACGTGGATGGAGTGACAGAAGTTTTACAGAGATGCTACAAATGTTGAAAGGCATTCTTCTAAAAGACAACAATCTTCCAGATTCACATTATATGGGAAAGAAAATATTACTCCTAATGGGATTTGGATACAAGAAAATACATGCATGTCTGAATTACTATATGATATATAGGAAGGAATATGAATTTCTGTCAGAGAGTCCTAAATATGGGACATCACGAAATAAGTTGAATGAAAAATGACATGGTGGTGTAGAGATTACAAAGATCCCTTCCATCAAATTTTGGTATTTTATTATAATTCATCATTTTAAATGTTTATTTTCTAATTCACATGATGCAAAAAGATTAAGATGACATGATTATGAGTGTATATGTAATGAAAAAATATGTCATCCAACTAATTTTCTACAATGGAAGAAAATTGATGAGCAGTATCCTTTATTTGGAAATGAAATTATAAATCTCAGACTATGGTTGTGCACAGATGGAATGAATCCATACTAAACCCTTAGTTACACACATAGTTCATGGCCTATTTTATTTGTAATTCGTAACCTCTACCCTGAAGTTTATATGAAGCACAAATATGTAATCTTGAGTATAATGATCTCTGGTATGAAGCAAACCAGAAATGATATTGATGTTTTCTTGTCACCATTGATTGATGATTGGAATACTTTATGGGAGGATGGTATTACGGTGTATGATTCTTATAAAATGGAATATTTTCAACTGCATGCAGTGATTATGTTCACTATAAATGACTTCACAGAATATGGAAATTTATATGAAACAGTGCTAAGGGGTATAAATCTTGTCCAATTTGCAAACAATAGACTTCATATTGTCAATTTCATCATAGGAGGGAAACAGTGTACATGGCTCATCAAAAGTTTTTCCTATGGATCACTCTTATAAAAGACTAAAAAAGTCATTTAATGGCTCACATGAATTTGATATTACATCAAAACCATTATCCCCTGATGAGTATTTTGAGAGGGTGGAAAGCCTTGATGTGAATTGGGAAAGACATAAAAATCTAGTAACGATAGGTATATTTGGAAGAGAAGGTCAATATTTTTTTGAGTTACCATATTGGATATATCATGAAGTGAAACATAATATTGATGTCATGCATGTGGAGAAGAAAATCTATGATAGCTTGACTGGAACTTTTCTATATATTAAAGGACTGGAAAAAGATAGGTTGAATGCAAGTTTAGACTTAAAATCAATGGGAATACGTTTGGAGTTAGCTTCTACTCCTAATGGAAGACGATAATTTCATCCCCCGGCTTGTCATACATTATCCAAGAGGGAGAAAATTAGCTTTTGTCAGTGTCTTCATGATATCAAAGTGCCTCAAGGTTATTCTTCAAATGTAAAAAATTTTGTCTCTTTGAAGGATTTGATGTTGATAGGCATAAAATCACATTATTGTCACGTCATGATCCAAAAAATTCTACCAGTTTCCTGAATGGCCTGAAGGCCATCATTTTTTATTGATTATTTTGATAACCCCCTTTTCAAGGGATGATGGGAAACCATAAAAGGTCCATAGGCACTGAGATTACATGGCCCGTGGGATTAGGAGATTACATGATCCGAAGGTCTTTGGAAATTCAATCAAACTATCTACAAGGAACTACCCCTCCCCAGTATCTGCGCCATTATTGTAGCTCTCCACCTTCGCATGGATATCTGGGTAGGATTCCTATGCAAGCACTGGCTGGTACCAATGGCATAGTCATACCCTCTCATTTTGACAAATCCATTTGGTTCTGCTCTGTGAGTGCACCTGCTCTGGTGAGTGAACCTGTTCTGAATCCTCTTCTAGGGATGCTTCTTTTTCTATAGTGTGTCTGGGGAAACTTCTATAATGAAGTTGCGTTATTTTTTCATTTCAATTTATAATAAGGTGATTGATTTAAATGCTTTGAACATTTTGGAAAAGGATGAAATTTCTAAATTTTTTCAATTGAAAGTGTATTTTTTCCATCTTCTTTTCATATAATGGTGCATTTAATGATTCATCTGGTTCGAGAAATAATGCATTTTGGACATGTATATCTTCATTTGATGTATTATTTTGAAAGGTATTTGAAAATATTTAAGGGGTATGTTAAGAATCCATATCAAACTGAATCCTCCATTATTGAAACGTATATTACAGAGGGCATTGCAGAGTTTTGTACTAGCTAATTGGTTGTGGCGGAGCACATAGGTTTGCCTCCATCTCACCATGAACAAGTTAATAATGAGAGAAAGGGGATTCAAGGCATGAAAGACAAATCCTTGTTAGTTTAACAGATAAAGAAGTTAAAATTATACTTCTTGAATAACATAGCTGATGCTCAATCATATATCACATTTGATATTAATGAGTTGAAAAAAATTCATCCAAAGAAAAATGAAATGTGGATTTTTAATGAGAAAAACTAAACATTTTTTTCATGTTTTAAAACGACCTTGCATGGTAGATCAGTTGTATCAGAGACATTAAGATGGTTAGTTGGTGGTCAATGTTTAAATGTGATAACATGGTCTAGTTATGAAATTAATGGCTATACATTTTATACCAAAGCTCAGGACTAGAGAAGTGCAGTTCAGAGTAGTGGTGTATTTGTGTTGGGAGAAGCAATGAATTTTTCATGTTCTAAAGAAAAAAATCCAATTTCTACATCAACTTCATATTATATAGTCATTGAAGAAATATGGGAGGTTGATTACATTAAAATTAATGTTCATGTTTTTAAATGAAAATGGTCTATCAGTAAAAACAGTGTCAGACACGATGAATTTGGAATGACAGTTGTTAATCTAAGTAAATTAGAAGACACGTCAGATTCTTTTATAATGGAAACACATGAAAAACAAATTCTCTATGTGGTTGATCAATCAGATATGCAATGTCTTGTTGTTTTATAAGGGAAATAACAATATGTTGGAGAGGATAAACTTGATGAAGATGCTAATTTATTTGATATCCCTACATTCCTAGAAATATTAAAAGTACATAATTATGAGAATGATGAAGACATGGTTTGTCCCATAAGGAATGATCATGATGAAGGAATTTGGAAAAAAAATCCATTTGTACAGTCTTAATATTACACGTAACATATGTTTTTTTACATTTATTATTTTCATAAAATGTTAGATATTGTAATTTTGTTCAATATTAAAATTCGTATTAAAACAAATAATTTTAAGTTATGGTTCATTTTATCTTTGTTTAGTTTAGTTTATCTTATTTAACAATATGTAAATTATATATCTATTATTTTTGTTGAATGAAAATTACATTACCATGTTTACCAGGTTTACCATGATTACCATGTTTACCATGTTTACCATGTTTACCGTGATTACCATGTTTACCATGTTTACCATGTTTACCATGTTTACCATGTTTACCATGTTTACCATTCCACCATGTCTATAATGTGTACCATGTTTACCATGTTTACCATGGTTAGCATGTTTTCCATAGTTTAACATAGTTTACCATTACATAACATATATATTTATTGATTTTGTAGAATGAAAATTATAATACCATGTTTACCATAGTTTTCCATGTTTACCATTTTTTAACATGCTTAACATATTAACCATGTTCACTATTATGTAACATAGTTCAATTTTCCATTTCTTATTTACATTAGTATTATAGTATTTGAATTTTTATATTTTTTAACTAATGTTTTTCTTATTTGATAGATAATGAAAGACCAATTAGTTGATAAACTACAGGATCCTGGATATGTGCATAATTTACAAACCTCTAGGGAAGAACATTCACATGCTCTACTTGATGTTCCCCAATTTTCTTCATGTTCTCCCATAATGACAAAGAAGAGTTCAAGAGTGGGAAAACTTGGGTGAACATGTTTACCAAAATTATAACTTACTTGTATGCAGGACCAGAGGATACTCATTGAGTTTGATGAGAATGATATTCCTAGATCTCCAAATGCAAAATATTTTAAGATTTTTTTTATTCACTCAGGGTAAGAGAAATGTAAGAATTTTGATTAATGATTGGAGAAGTGTAGACAAACTGATAATATATCAGTTGTGGGAGAAAATTGTTGTAAGATCTTTTTCTTTTGTTTTCTTATTCTTTAAATGTTTCAAGTATAATATGTTTTACCTCTTCTTTATTAGATGAAATTTGATATTCCTGACACAAGAAGAGTTAGAAAGAAATTATTATCGATGGATTATAGGAGATTGAGGGATTTCAAATAATCCCTCGCATCTGATCTAATTTTTGGTCATAGGAGTCATGAAAATCCTTGTCATATATATCCTTTCATAGATGAATAGACATGGACACAGTTTGTTGAAATTAGAAGAAAATATTCATTTTTAGTAAGGGTAATGTAAACTTTAATAATCATTCTTATATAAATGATCTTATTATTTTTTTCAATGATTTATTATTATTAATTTATAGAAAAAATGACATCTCATTGGTATATCCAATCCAAAAATGTATACCCTCAATGATTATCTCATGGAGGGTATACATTATTTGAAGAACAAATGATTGTGGAAAAATTACCAAAACTGAGAGCTAAGTCTTCATGCTCTGGAGAGGATGCCCCACCATCCCCTCTATTTAGACATGAAAAATGGAAGAGATCACAGATGGGAAAAAGGGCTAATATATTTAGGAAGATTTTAGAATCGTTGCTAAGAGGATTGAAAGATATTTATTTTATTTATTTAAGTAAAATATATTCTTTATATATTTTGAATCAATACATAAATTTTAAATTAATTAATATGTGATTCTATTGAGGAGTAGAGCTCATAGGGGGAATTTACAACTGGTGGGAGGCAAGATATTTTATCTTCAGCATTGGTAAAGCCCATACATCCTGGACATGTATGAGGATATCTGATGGGTGTGTCGGTAAGAAAAGTGTTGCGACGTTCTTCAACTTCTTCCACTAAGGGTGTTTTAAAAAAATAGAATCCTTGGAGGTTGAAGTTCATACTATTAATGTGACAATGGAGGATATGATTAGAGTTTCAGTATAGTCAATGTTTGTAGAGATGCTATGAAAATTTCAGACTGCAGCTCCCACTCCTCCACCTCCCCCTATAGACATCATTATTTATCTTCCACCTCCACCAGTAGCTCCCACTCCCCCACCTCAGCCATCGGACCCCATTTTTTATCCTAATCCTCCGCTGCAGCTTCCAACTTATTGAGAGTTATATGTTTATGATCCTTAATATCATATAGTTGCATATGGGCTGGTATATTGTATAAGAGATGCTTTTCATCATCAATTGTTAGAGGCAGATCATCATAGGGTCACTGTACCGGATACTATAGATTGATCAGCTCAAGTACCATTACCTATAGATGAGGTGATGACAGTTGGACATAGTATTAGCCATTTTTTAATTTGGACATCAAGATTTCTACAGCTCATTAACATAGAGGTATGTATGTTATATCTTCTATTTTATTTTTTTATTAATGTTTTTTTAACATTTGAAAACTAATATATTTTGTATTTATTTTTAGAGGAATACATCAATGATAAAGAAATATTGTATAGAAAACAACAAAGAAAAATGGCTCTGAAATCAAATACATATTCTAGTATTCTCGAAAAATTGTGAAGATATTAAAATTTTTTGATGGATCATTATGAGTTTCCAATGGGAGCTCATGTTTGAGGATGTGAAATAAATGTAGGGATTCTTGAAAAATGATATCTTGGAGCTTGTTATTGGAGATAAGTTGGGAATGAACATGGTGAAATTTTTATCCATGTATGTCTTAACACCTTTTCCCTATGTTATATTTACTAAAAATATATATTTATGTCTCTTTTGTATTAGTTATCTTTATAAAATGTGTGAGAAGAATGGGCAGACAGATGTATATGGATTCATGGAGTAGTATTTGATTTCCCCTGAGGCACATGTATTGGATGAGGAACAAAAAATGTTTTATATTGCTGAATGGTTTGAAAAGAATATAATCACACAATGTTGGATGATGACTTTTTGTGAGAGGTATTAAACTTATCTCTGTCAAAGAGTTCATTATCTTTTATCATAAAAACCCACTAACCTTAAATTTTCTTTTACCAGTGTTCATTCGATGTTAGGTGTTTTTCCCCAAGGGTGAAAAAACATTATTAGATTTGACGTGTCCATCGAAATGTGCAGAAAAGTTATAAGAATATGTTGGAAAAGTATGTTTTAATTTATTAATATATTTATATATTATAATTCATTTTAAATTTATCCTGTTCTTAATATTTTATAATAGGGGATGGGTCTGTATTCGAAAAAACAAAAATCAGAGGAGTTCCAAGATCAAATATGTAAAAGTAAAGGTAAATATCCATTTATAATGTGTAATTTTTGTTGTTTTACATAAAAATAATACATTTAATTTACACTAATTTAAATAGTATTATCATGAAGAAAAAGGCATCGTCGAATGTGGATATTATATGTTATTTTTATGTATGAAATAATTATAACTAGAACACAAGTTCACTTTGGCATGGTAATATTTCCTTTTAAAATTTCCCATAATATTTCATTTGATTTATTCATTATAAATTTTAGCAATTATCTATTTACCTTGTAGCTATTTGATGACCCTAAACCCTATAGGGATCAAGATTTCAAACACTTACCACTGAAATGGTCAAATTATTTTTCATTTCTGGTTGGATTTTAGTTTGTTTGTAGTGTAAAATGTAATTTTGAATATTGTCATTATAATTGTGTAATTTGTAGTCTTTTAGGATTGATTTAGGTTTTTTTTATTTGACAATATATGTTTTGAATGTTATATATGGGAATGCCTAATTTTTTTCTACTTCTTGTTTTGGACTATTTTTTATGGTTTTTCTAGTATAGATTCTGGTCTTGGCGGTGTCTAGGAGTGTGGGTTGTGGGGGGGGGGGGGGGGTCCAGTGGGGTGGGGGTGGGGGGTTTCAGAGGTGTGGGAGGGTTGTCTAGTGGGGGTGTCTAGGGTGTCCATGGGGGTGGGAGGGTGACCATGAGGGTGGGGGGGTATCCAGGGGTGTGTGGGGTGTCCAGTGGTGGTGGGGAGTCTAGGGGTGTGGGAGGGGTGTCTGGGGTGTCCATGGTGTTGGGAGGGTGTCCGAGAGGGTGTGGGCTATCCAGGGGGGCGCTTTCCTAGGGGTGCCCATGGGTGGGGGGTTTCTAGGGGTGTGGGAGGGTTGACAAGTTGGGGGTGTCCAGTGGGGGTGGGGGTTCTAGGGGTGTCGAAGGGATGTCCAGTGGGATGGGGGTTTTCAGGTTGTCCATGGGTGTGGGAGGGTGTCCAGGAGGTTGGGAGTGTTGTCTAGGGGAGTGGGGGTTGTCCAATAGGTGTGGGGGCTATACAGGGGCTATCCAGGTGTGATGGGGTGTCTAGTGGTGGGGGTTTCCAGGGGTGTGGGAGGGTTTTCCAGTGGGGTGGGGGTGTCCGGGGTGTCCATGGGGGTGGGAGGGTGTTCTGAAGGGTGGGGGTGTGTCCAGGAGGTCGGGGGATGTCTAGGGGGTGTCCAAGGTTGTGAGGGGTTTTTAGTGGGGTGGGGGTTTCTAGAGGTGTGGGAGGGTTGTCTAGTGGTGTGGGGGTGTCCAAGGTGTCCATTGATGATGGGAGGGTTTCCAAGTGGGTGGGATGGTGGTCTAGAGGAGTGGGGGCTGTCCAGGAGTGGTGGTGTGGGGGATGTCTAGGAGGGGGCTTTCTAGGGGTATCCAGGGGTGTGGGGGTGTCTATTGGTTTGGGGGGGTTTTACAGGGGTGTTAGTGGGTTTTCCAGTGGGGTGGGGGATGTCCAGGAGGGTGGGTGGCTATCCAGGGGTGTGGGGTGTCTAGTGGGGTGGGGGTGGGGTTCCCGGGGTGTGTGAGGGATGTTCGGGCTGGTTTTGGTTTAGTTCTGTTCTTTTTTTGGTCTATTTCTTGGCTGATTTACGTTTTATTATGCCTAGCATAGTTGTGGTTTAACCGTTTTATTAAAAAGAAATTGGTTTTTACGTCGGTTATTTTATAACGGACGTAAAAAATGTTTGTTTATGGGTCTTAACATTGGTTATTTGAAAAATTACGTAACAAATACAATAGAATTGGTTTTTACGTTGGTTATTTCATAATTGATGTAATCAATGGAATGAAAATAAGTTTTTATGTTGGTTATTTTATAACCAATGTAATAAATGGAATGAAATAGTTCTTTAAATTGGTTATTTAATAACCAATGGAGTATATATGTTTTCACGTCGGTTATTATTTAACCGACGTGAAAATCCCTAGGCAGACTAGTTTATCATTTTAGTTATGAAAATAACTAAAGTGATAAAATCTTCAAAGGTTGAGTTTATTACGTCGGTTATTCTATAAAAGACATGAAAAAGTAGATACCATGTCATTTATTTAAAAACCGCCATAATAAATCATGAATCCGAAGCATTTTCCACGTCATTTTTTGATTAACTGACCTGAAAAACCCTTCTGATTATTTTTTTTATGTTGGTTTTAAAAAAACCACCTTAAAAAATATATAACGTCTCCTATAATAACGTCGTCTAATAGCCGATGTAAAAAATAAAAAATAACCACCATAAAAATGTTTACTACAATAGGGTCTATAAAATATTGAATAAGAATTTCCAAATTTCCATTTAACACTTTAGGTAGATTCAAAAAATACCTTAGCGTTTATTAATTTCTCATAAAAAATTTCTATATGCTTCCAAGTATCAAATACACTAGAACATAGAATGGTTTTCCTTATTACCTCACAAGAAATACCTATACTCGTTATTATTTTTTTGATTTTTATTATTAATAATGTCACTATGTTTTATCTAATCAATATCTTTTTTTGGAAAAAATATCGATATCATCACCACAACATAAAATAATTCAAAACAACTCCTATCATCCAAAAAATTCTGTAAAATTTAAATTTGGAGGCCTCACACTGGTGCAGAAAACATTTTTTATGACAATTATTTTTTATTTTTTACATTAGATTTTGGTAGACTTTATTACAGGAGCCATTATAAATATTGTTTTTACGGTGTTTATTTTAAAACTGAGGTAAAAAAAATAATCTGATGCGTTTTTCACATTGGTTCATCAAAAACTAATGTGGAAAAGGCTTCAGAGTCATGATTTATTATGGAATTTTTTAAATAACCGACGTGGTATCAACTTTTTCACGTCTGTTATAGAATAACTAATGTAATAAATTGCTCCTCTAAAGAGTTTATCACATAGGTTATGTTCATAACCAACGTGATAAATCTATCTATCCAGGGTTTCTCACATCGGTTAAATCATAACCGACATGAAAAAATATATACTATATCTGTTATTATATAGCCGACGTAAAAACCTATTTCATTGAATTTATTACATCTATTATCAAATAACTGACGTAAAAACATTTTTCATTCCATTTATTACATCGGTTATGAAATAAACAATGTAAAAACCCATTCCCTTTCATTTGTTAGGTCGGTTTTCAAATAACCGATGTTAAACCCCATAAACATGCATTTTTTACGTCAGTTAAAAAATAAACGATGTAAAAAAACAAATTTTTTTAATAAAACCGTTCAACCACAACTAGGCCCTACATATGAAAACCCAAAAAAGACTAGAAACAAACCAAAAATAGAACAAAACTCGATGAAAACTAGCCTGGACAGCCTTCCCACACCCCTAGAACCCCCCCCCCCCCACCACCACCACACCCCACCCCACTAGAAAACCCACCCACACCACCCCAAACCACTGGACACCCCCACTCCCCTGGATACCCCCTTAATAACCCCCCCCCCCCCCCTCATGGACAGCCCCCTACTCCCCTGGATAGACCTCCCACCCTCCTAGACACCCTCATATCCCCCATGGACACCCTTAACACCCCCACCCCACTAAATAGCCCTCCCACACCGCTAGAACCCCCACCCCCACCCCACTGGACACCCCCACACCCTTAGACTCCCCATGTACTCCCCCCTCACCCCCTCCTGGAAAACCCCATTCCCTCCTAGACACCCTCCCACCCCAATGGACACCCATTACACCCCCCCCCCCCACCACTAGGAACCCCGCACCCCTTGATACCCCCTAGAAATCCCCCCTCCTGGATATCCCCCATTCCCTTAGACAACTAGCCCACCCTGCTAGACACCCTACCACTCATAGGGACACCCTAGACACCCCCACCCCACTGGATAGCCCTCTCACACCCTTGGACCCCACTCCTGAAAAGAATGAACTCCCCTGGACAACCCTCCCACCCTCCTAGACACCCTTCTACCCATAGGGACACCCTAGACACCCTCACCCCATTAGATATCCCTCCCACACCCCTGGACTCCCCCCACCCTGCACACCCCCTGGACATCCCCCACCCTCTTGGGCACCCTCCCACCCCCATAGACACCTTAGAGATCCCCACCCCACTGGAAAACCCCCCCACACCCCTGGAAACCCCCCTCCCCACTTGACACCCCACACACCCCTAGATACCCCCACCCTCTTAGACACCCTCCCACCCCCATGGACACCCTGGACACCCCCCTCCCCACCCCACAAAACAGCCCTCCCACACCCCTAGAACCCCCCCACCCCACCCCACTAGACCTCCCCCCTCCCCCACACACCCCTGGACACCCCCCCCCCCAAGACCAGATTCCATAACAGAAAAACCATCAGAACGAGACCCAAACAAGAATTAGTCCAAAATTAAACATTCACATATATAACATTCAAAAAATACATTGTCAACTAAAAAACCTAAATCCAACATAAACTCCTACAAAATACACAATTATATTGAAAATATTAAAAATTAAATTATACACTACAAACAAACTAAAATCCAGTTAAACTTGTAAAATAATTTGACCATTCCACTTGTAAGTGTTTTAAATCAGGAGCACTATAGGGTAGAGGGTCATCAAATATCTATAAAGTAAAAGGATAATGGTTAACATGTATAATGAATAAATCAAATGAAATTTTTTGGAAAATTTTAAAAGGAAATATTTCCAGGTCAAAGTGCACAAGTGTTCTAGTTGTAATTATTTCATGCATAAAACATAACATATAATATTCACATTCGATGATGTCTTGTGGTTCATGAAAATTCTATTTAAATGAGTTTAAATTCAAAATATTATTTTTATGTAAATAATCAAAAGTACAAATTATAAATGGTTATATACATGTACTTTATCATATTTATCTTGGAACTCCTTTTCATTGTGTTTTTTCAAAAGTATACCCATCCCCTGTTAAAAAATAATACGAATGGGATAAATTTAAAATGAATTATAATATATAGAACTATTATGAAATTGAAACATACTTTTTCGACATATTCTTAAAACATTCTCGCGCATCTCCATGGACACATCATATCTAATAAAGTGTTTTCACCCTTTGGAAAAAACACCTAACATACCATGATCAGTGATAAAAGAAAATTTAATGTTAGAGGTATTTTATGACAAAAGTTATTTAAATCTTTTCCTGAAAAATGTTTCAAACCTCTCACAAATAGGTATCATCCAAAACTTTGTGATTATATTCTATTCAAATATTTCAGCAATATACAATATTCTTTGTTCCTCGTCCAATGCATGTGCTTCATAGGAAGTCAAATTCAGGTCCTTCAATCCATATACATCAGTCCTCTCATTCTAATAACCCATTTTATAAAGATACCTAATACAAAAAGAGAAATAAGTATACATTTTTTAAAAATATAACTTAGGGAAAAAGGTGTTAAGACATACATGGAAAAACATTTCACCACACTGATGCCCAACTTATCTCTTGTTACAAGCTCCATGATACCATTTTTCAGAATCCCCATATTTATTTCACGTCCACAAACATGAGCTTCCATTAGAAACTCATAATGTTCCATGATCAAAATTGAATATAATTTTAAATCTTTCAAGACTACTAGCATCTATATATGATGTCAGAGCCTTTTTTCTGTATTGTTGTCTATACCGTATTTCTTTACCTTTGAAGTATTTCTATAAAAACACATAGAAAAATATATTAGTTTTCAAATGTTAAAGCAGCTTTAATTAAAAAATAGAAGATATAACATACGTGCCACTATGTTAATGAGTCACAGATGTCTGGATGGCCAGATTAAAAAAATGGTCGATACTATGTCCAATTGTCATCACCTCATCTGTAGGTAATGGTTCTCGAGCTGATCTATCTATAATATCTTCTACATTGACCGTATGATACTCTACCTCTAGTTGTTGATGATAAACAATATCTCCTATACAATATACCAGCCCATATGAAATTATATGATGTTGAGGATCATCAATATAAAACTCTCAATAAGTAAGAAGCTACGGTAGAGGATTAGGATAAAAAATGGGGCCCATAGGTTGAGGTGGGGGTGTGGGAGCTACTGGTAGAGTTGGAGGATAAATAATGGGGTCTGAAGGGGGAGGTGGAGGAGTTGGAGATGCACTCTGAAATTGTCTTTGCATGTCTGTAAACATGCATTGTATCGACAATCTAATATTTTCCTCCATCATCGCATCAATATTATGAACTTCATCATCCAAGGAATCAATTTTTTATAATCACCCTCAATGGAATAAGTTGAAGGATGTGGAAACACTTTTCTTACTGATACACCCGTCAGATATCCTCATACACGACCAAGATGATCAGGCTTTCCCAATGATGCTGATAATATATCCTTCATCCCAACAGCTATAAATTCCCCCTTTGAGCTCTGATCCTCAAGAGAATCCTGTATTAATTAATTGAACATTTATGTAGTGATTCAAATTATATAAAGAATATAGTTAACTTAAATTAATAAAATAAATATTTTTCAATCCTCTCTGAAACTATTCTTGAATCTTCCCAATGATATTTCCCCTTTTTTTCCATCTGATCTCTCTTCCATTTTTGTGTCCTGATAGAGGGGATGGAGGGGAAACCTCTCCAGAGCATGGAGACTCATCTCTTAGTTTTTCTAAATTTTCCTCCATCATTTTTTCTTCCAATAATGTATACCATCAGCGAGATAAACTATGAGGGTATACATTTTTGGATTGGATCTCCTGATGAGAAAGGCTTGTTTGTTGTAAAATAAGAATAAGAAATAATTAACAAAACATTAATAAGATCATTTATATAAGAAATCTTCTAAAAGATTACATTTCCCTTACAAAAAATGAATCATTTCTTCTACATTCAAAAAATTGTGTCCGTGTATCTTTATATATGAAATGATATATAGGACATAGATTGTCATGAGTCCTATGACCAAAAATGAAATCAGATGTGAGGGTTCATTTGAAATCCCTCTATATACTAGCAGCCATCAATAATAATTTCTTCCTAACTCCTCCTGTGTCCGAAATATCATATGTCATCCGGTAAAGATTAGGTAAAACATATTATTCTAGATACATTTAAAGAAAAGGAAAACTGTATCAAAAGATCCTACCAAATCGTCTCCCACAACTAAGATATTATCGCTTTGTCCACACTTATCCAATAATCATACAAAATTCTTATTTTCTCTTACCCTGATTTGATAGAAAACTCTTAAAATATTTTTCATTTGGCCCTCTAGGA
This sequence comes from Viscum album, assembly GCA_963277665.1. NCBI lineage: Eukaryota > Viridiplantae > Streptophyta > Magnoliopsida > Santalales > Viscaceae > Viscum > Viscum album. The sequence goes on along the minus strand of OY728121.1, from coordinate 722,562,213 downwards.
ATATCATTCTCATCAAACATAATGAGTAACCTCTGGTCCTACATACAGGAAAGTGATAATTTGGGTAAACATGTGCACCCACGTTTACCAACTCTTGAACTCTTCTTTATCGTTATGGGAGCACATGAGGAAGATTTGGACAATATCCAGAGGATCATGTGGATTTTTTCCCCAAATGTATGATCATTATTCTCATCTCCAAAATCATGTGGTTGATCAACTGATTGACCTTTCGTTATCCTTTAAATGATAAAAAACATTAGTTCACAAATATAAAAATTCAAATACTATAATAATAATGTAACCATAAAATGTAAAATTTAACTAAGTTACATATTAGTAAACATGGTTAATATGGTATGCTTGTTAAAAAATGGTAATCATAGTAAACTATGGTAAACATGATAGTGTAATTTTCATTCAAAAAAATCAAAAAATATATAAGTTACATAAATTTAATCAATGGAAAACTATGTAAAACATGGTAAACATGGTAAAAATGGTAAACATGGTAAACATGGTAAACATGGTATACATGGTAGACATGGTAGACATGGTAGACATGGTATACATGGTAAACATGGTAATGTAATTTTCATTCAATAGAAATAATTGATATATAATTTACATATTGGTAAATATGATATACTAAAATAAACAAAAATAAAATGAACAGAAACTTCAACTTATTTTTTAATACGCATTTTAATAAATAGAAAAAATATAATATGTAACATTTTCTGAAAATAATAAATGTAAAAAAGAAATAAACATATGTTGCCTATAATATTAGGATTGTAAAAATGGATTGTTTTCCAAATTCCTTTGTCATGATCATTCCTTATGGAAAAAACCATGTCTTCAATATGAACATCATTATGTTATATTAATCTTTCCATGGATGTAGAAATCTCACATAGATTAGTATCTTCCTCAGTTTATCCTCACCAACATATTTTTATTTCCCTTGCAAAGCAACATACCACTCCATATCAGATTGATCAACTATATATAATTTTTTTTTGCGTGTGTTTCCATTATAAAAGAATCTGTTGTGTCTTACAATCTACTTAGATTATTAAATGTCATTCAAAATTTGTCGTGTCTGACACTATTATTACTGATAAACCATTTTCAGTTAAAAACATGAACATTAATTTTAATGTAATCAACATCCAATATTTCTTCAATGACTCCATAATATGCAGTTGATGCAGAAATTGGGTTTTTGTCTTTATAACATGAAAAATGTATTCCTTCGGCAAACACCAATACACCACTATTCTGCACTGCACTTCTGTAATCCTGAGCTTTCGTATGAAATATGTAGCCATTAATGTCAAAACCAGAACATGTTATCACATTTAAACATAAACCACCCACTAACCATCTTAATGAATCTGATACATCTGATCTACCAAGGAAGGTCTTTTTAAACTATGACAAAAAAATTTGGTTGTGCTCATTCAAAATCCACATTTAATTCTTCTTTGGATGACTTTGTTTCAAATCATTAATATGCAATGTGATATATGGTGGAGCATCATCTGTGTTATTCAATATTTATAAATCTAACTTCTTCATCTATTCAGTTGAATATGATTTGACTTTCATGGCACGAATCCCCTTTCTCTCATTATTAACTCATTCATGGTGAGATGGAGGCAAACCTATGTTCTCCACCTCATCGAATTATCTCATACAAAACTCTGCAACCTCCTTAAAAATATACTTTTCAATAATGGAGGCTTCGGGTTGATATGGATTCGTAACATCCCCATTCAATACTTTCATATACCTTTCAAAAGGATACATCAAAAAAAGATATACCGGTCCACAAATATTTATTTCTCCAACCAGATGAATCATTAAATGCAACATTATATAAAAAATATGGAAGAAAATAAATTTACAATTAACAAAGTATATAAATTTAATCCTTTTCCAAAATTTTCAAATCATTCACATGAATTAATTTATTAAAAATTAAATTGAAAAAATAAAACAACTTCATTATAGTCTTTCTAACATGGATGGCCAATATTCCACACAATGTAACTAGTAGTTGTTGTTGCATCATCATGTGACAATCATGAGATTTTATACCTATGAACTTTAAATCCTTCAAAGAGAAAAAATTATTTATATTTTAAAAATAACAATGATGCACTTTGATATCATCAAGACACTTAAAAAAGATAATTTTCTCTTTCTTAGATAATGTATGACAAGCCGGGAGAAGAAATGTTCATCTTCCATTATGAGTGGGAGCTAAATCCAAATGTATTCCCATTGATAGTAAGTCTGCTCTTGCATTCATCCCATCTTTTTCCATTCCATTAATATCTAGAAATGTTGCCATCAAACTATCGCCAATTTTCTTCTCCAGGTGCATGACATCAGTATTATTTTTCACTTCATGATATCTCCAGTATGGTAGCTCAAAAAATATTTACCTTTTCTTCTAAATTTGTCTATCAATACTAGATTTATGTGTCTTTACCAATGTCACATCATGGTTTTCCACCCACTCAAAATACTCATTAGGGTACAAAGATTTTGGTGCAATATTAAAATCTTGTGATCAATTGAATGACTTTGTTAGTCTACTATAATAGTGGTCCATAGGCAAAAACATTTGATGACCCCTGTACCTTGTTTTCATCCCATTACACAATTGACAATATAAATTCTTTTTTTCACAAATTGGACATGCTTTATGCCCCTTAACACTGTATCCAGAAAAATTTCAATATACTGGGAAGTCATTTAGAGTGAACAAAATCACTGCATGCAGTTGAAAATATTCCATTTTATGAGAATCTTACACTATAATACCAACCTGCCATAACAGATTCAAATCATCAATCAATGGTGATAATAAAACATCAATATCATTTCGAGGTTGCTTCAGACCATAGATCATTATAATCAACCTGAAATATTTTCATTTCATACAAACTTCAGGAGACAGGTTGTAAATTATAAATAAAACAATCCATAAACTATGTGTGCTACTGAGGGTTTGGTATGGATTCAATCTATCTATGCACAACCCTAGTCTGAGATTTCTAATTTCATTTCCAAATGAAGGATACTGGTCATCAATTTCCTTCCATTGTAGACAATCTGCTGGATGACATATTTTTCCATCACATATCCCTTCATCAGCATGCCATATTAACCTTTTTTCTATCATGTGAAGTAACAAATCAACATTTCAAACGATGAATTATATGAAGATACCAAAATTACTTGGAATGGATCATTGTAATCTCTACATCAGCCAATGATTTTTATTTCAACTTATACTTTGATTTTCCACATTTAAGACACTCTAAAAAAATTCATACTCATTCTTATATATCATAGAGTCATTCGGACAGGCATGTATTTTATGATATCCCAATCCCATCAGGCATAATATTTTCTTGGCCTTATATTGTGAATTTGTAAGATCGTTGTCTTTTGGAAGTATGTCTTTAAACAATTGTAGCAGCTCTGTAAAACTTTTTTCACTCCATCCATGTTTCACCATCAGGTTAATCAATCTTTACAGCGCTGAAAATATCAAAAAATCCATACAACCCGGTTACAATGGTTTTTCAAAGTCACCATATAGACGCACAATAATCACTTCAATCACAATTTTTTCTTCTATAATATCACGGATCATTTCTTCAATTCCAACAGAGTTACCATCTTCCAAATCATCATCATTAGTAGATCTAGAAATATTTCTAGTTTCACCATTCCAAATCCAAGGGTAGTAACTCGGATTAAAACCATGACAAATTAGATGATGTTGGATCTACCTAATTTTTAACTTCTTCATATTCAAACATTTCAGGCATGGACATAAAAAATGACACTACTTGGAACATTTTGTTTAGCTATTTACAAAAAGGGATCAACACCTTCCTTATATTCATTACTAATTGGATGTGTCGTAACCCAACTTCGACTCATTATTAACTATAAAAAGATAAAAAATATAAATCTGGTGAATATAAGACAAATATATATTTACATGAAAAATATCATTATTTGAATTTAAGACAGTTTTGAAATATAAAACAAATCTATGAATATTTGAAAGAAATATTCCTGAAAATGATTTTAAAAAGAAAAAATTGTTAGATATAACAGTTTTAAATTCATCTTGGATCCTTTCTTCTTATGTTTCGCAAATAATACATCCTGTAGCAACTGAATACCCAATTCATTGTTCCGTAAAAAAGAAATATGAAGTGTGAATATTAAAATATGTATACATTCACTACTGAAAATGATATATATCCCAATGATTTGAAACAATTGGGATCGCCCCAAAAACTATTGGGATAGAATCCCCAATGGTTTTAGACACCGTTGTCATGATGGTCATTTCAATAGTCCTATAACAATGATTTTACAGTAACTATTGGTATACACTACCTGATGTTAAAATATTCCAATGGTTTTAATGAAACCGTTGGGATTTATATATACCAAGGGGTTCTCTAAGTGTGTATAGCATGTCTAGGGTAGTGGTGGGGCTGTCCAAGGGGGTAAGGAATGTCCATACAGGTAGGGACTATCCAGGGTGTCCTAGGGGATACGGGGAGTCCAGGGGTTGGGGATGTACCTATGCGTTTCATTTCAATAAAAGATTCATTTGATGCTAGTTTCAAATATAGGAAAATAATTATGTTTTTCCAAAAATAATACTCATGAAAACATTTAAAACCAAGAATTCAATTTTACCAATGTGGCACACCACAATTAGGGAGAATAATCAATAATGACATAATGAGGGAAATAGGTAATCAATATTCAAGTAACCATACCAGATGAAGCACCGTGATTATCCTCCACGAATAAACAAGTGTCAGAGAACATGGTAATACCTAAGAGATTTTGGTAAAATCTTCATCATATTGTAACCTAATCCATTCTTTTGGCGTGCCTGATACAATAAAACATCCCTAATTCATGAGGGGAACCATCCCAAAATAAGAGTGTGTTTATAATATGGGTCAATTATCCAAAGAATAATCTTAAACTAGTGCAGAAATCTTTCTCAAATAATACACTACCAATTTTAGGTTACCATGTTATGTCTATAAAGGAGGTGATCTGAGGAGTATCAAACAATCAACTATATATAACGAATAATCACAAGAGACACATAAGCCACACACCAACAAGAAACACCCCAGAACACCACTCCAAGGAAGTCCCCATACCTTAGGGCCATCAATGCACAATGGAAGCCCCATACCAAGGACATTCCCATTTTTTTAATAATGATAAGGCAAGAGACACATTCCAAGGAGAGTTCTCCAAAGAAAACCCACTTTATGAAAGTTCCAACTAAGCCACCCCCATTATTATAAAAGAAAAACAATTTCAAAAGTATCCAAACACACCATTTAGGAGTCCAAGAAATATTTGAAACACATTTGAAAAGGGACATCATCATTTGGAAATCATAAACCAGTTACAAGGGCCAACCAAGATTTTAATAAAACACTTGTTGTTCAGGGATATCTAAAATAATTCCACAAAATTTATTTCAATGGGAATGGAACTTGATTTAATTCAAGTAAACATTACAGAAAATATAAATGTTTAACAAGCATCAAATCAAGGTATAAACATCAAGAAATCAATGATTCTTAATTTTAAAGGCCAATACATAGGGAAACCCACCTCAATCCAAGACACCTTCAATGATGAGCACTCAAAAATGGATCATGAAGGTCCAAATGAGCAAGGAATACCAAGAAGAACCGTAATAAGAAAAAAACCTAAATTTAGAAATAAAGAATAAAGAACTCTATACCAAATGAACCAAGGAAGAAGAACAACTAAGAAGAAAAAGGATGAAGGATGAAGGATGAAGGGGGAGAAGGACGATATTATATGGAAAAATCACCCCCAAACTTGTAGACACCACTTGGAATCACCATAAGAAAGAGTCATAGGCATGTAGAAGAGGAAGAGGATAATGTTAGGGTATCATGTTTGAAATGGGGGAGAAAGAAGCATTTTGGTGTTAAAATTCGAAAGGGGAAATGGTAAAAATACATTTTTAAAGAACTCGAGCACTGTGCACAATTAGGTTGCACCCCCTGGACACCCCCACCCCTAAACAGCACCCCAACCCCCTTTGGACACCCCCTGGCCACCCCCACTCCCTAGATACCCCCTACCCCCTTTGAAAGCCCACTGAACCCCTTGACACCACCCCCACCCCCTGGACACCACCCCACTACCCCTGGACACCCCCCTAGAAACCCCCACCCAGCTGAACAACCCCTTCACCCCCTCGATACCAACCCCACCCCATGGACACCCCTACCCCATTGGAAATCCCCCTCCCCCACAGACACCACCCCCACCCCCTACCCCATTGGACACCCCCTAGACACCCCCACCCCCATGGACAGCCATGTCACCCCTTGAACACCAACCCCACCCCCTGGACACCCTATCCCCTTGGAAAGAACCCCCCCAGGACACTACCCACCATCTTGGACACCCCCTGGACAGCACCACCCCCTTGGAAAACCCCCACCCCCTAGACAGCCCCCAACCCATCCAGACAGCCCCGCACCACTGGACATCCCCACCCCCTGGACACTCCATACCCTTTTAGATATCCCACTCACCCCCTAAAAACCCCCACCACCACCTATCCCCTTGGACACCCCCTGGACACCCCCACCCGATGGACAACCCCCTCACTCCCTTCGACACCACCCCCACCCTTGGACACCCCTACCCCATTAGAAACACCCTCTCCCCCCTGGACACCACCCCGACCCCCTTGGACACCCTCTAGACACCACCACACCTTTGGATATCCCCCCCCCCCCCACCCCCTGGATAGCCCCAACCCTCTGGATAGCCCCCCCCCCCCAGACAACCCCCCATCCCTCTGGACATCCCCCCACCATGGAAACCCCACCCCATGGACACCCCTACCCCCTTGGACAACCCACTCACCCTCAAGACACCCCAGCCCCCCCCCCCCCCCCCACACCCCCTAGAGACCCCTACCCCCTTGGACAGCCCCTCACCCCATGGACATCACCCCAACCCCCTTGGACACCCCCTGAACACCACCACACCATTGGACAGCCCTGCCACCCCTTTGGAAACCCCCCCCATGGACACCCCCACCCCTAGACACCCATTCCCCTTGGACAAACCACTCACCCTTGGACACCCCCACCCCACACCCCTGGACACCCCAACCTCCTTGGATATCCCCCTCACCCCCTGAGCACCACCCCCACCCCCTTGGACACCCCAAACCCCCTTGGAAAACCCTGGTACCCCCTAGACACCCCCACCCCCTTTGACATCCGCTGGACACCCCCACCCCCTGGGCAGCCCCCCTAACCCCCTGGACACCCCAACCGACTTGCACTACCCCCACCCCCTTGGAAACCATTTTATGTGCATAGCCACATGATAGAACAGACACAAAACGTAAAATTTCATGATATCACTTCCATAGGTTTATTTTACCAGAAAATAATTTAGCATGATATAAATGAACACTGTGAAACTTTCCATGATAGCAAGAACAAAGAAAAATAACAACTCAAAAATTTAGTTTTGGGTCATCATGGAAAATATAAACTGAAACCAAGATTTGTGAGGATTTCTTGAGTGTTCTGAGTTGAACTGATAGATCTTATGATAATAAATATGAATAATGATTTTGGAAAAACGAGGTTGGAGGGAACAACTTCGAATAATCATTTCTAGGATTTCTACGCGAGAGAGACATGTCGCGGGTCGCCTAATCGAAGAACACAGAATGACTAAATATGGAGTGTGATAAATCATTTAAAAGCTTTATCACATTTGATATTTAATAACCAATGTGGTAAACCAATTTCTTTTATTGTTTATAATGTCAATTATTTAATAACCAACGTAGAAAACAATTTATCACATGAGTTATTTTATAATTGACATGATAAATATCACATTGTCACGTTAGTTATTTTGATAACCGACGTGATAAATTATCGAGATTAGCTTTATCATTTCGTTTATTTTATAACTGGCATGATAAAGTGCTGAGATTTGATATATCATGTTGGTTATAAAATAACAGACGTAAAAAATTGATTCTCAATTATTTATCACATCAGTTATAAAATAACTGATGTGATAAATTGATTTTTATAGCTTTGCAAGTCTGTTATTTTATAACCAACGTGATAAATATCTCTTTATCACATTGGTTCATTTGATAAAAGACATGATAAATTTTTGAGATTAATTTTATCATGTCGTTTATTTTATAACTGGCATCATAAAGTGCCAAGGTTTTATATATCACATTGGTTATAAAATAACCGACATAAAAAACCGATTCATAATGATTTCTCATGCCGGTTATAAAATAACTGATGTGATAAATTTATTTTTATAGCTTTTCACATCGGTTATATATATCCGACGGGAAAAATACCATCGTGTTAAAAGTTTTTTCCACTAGTGTCATCAGTAAATACTTATGTGAAAAAAATTCAAAAAAGTCTTTATAGATATAGCCATAATTAATAAACCTTTTTATCTTATAAAACTTATTAGTACTGTGTTTAATATATTTACTATTGTTCATAAGAAGCGATTAAACCCTTAGTGGGGGTGAAATTGGGTATATCATTCATTTACTTTTAACCCTCACTATTGATCTTATTATACTATTATAGGAACCAATCTCTCTATAAATTTGAATATGAAGAGATAAATAATGAAAAATATGGAACACTTTAGGATTACTATGTACATGAAATCTTTGATAATTCATGAATCATATACTAGAAATTTTTCAATTCATTGAATCACTAAGATTGTTAATTTTACAATTTGGATTGGAAGGACTAAACCAATAGTTTTGTTACACCTAATAATTTAGTGGGTTAAATTATCTAAAACTATTAGGGAACTCACTTATCCTCTATGTTCTACACTCATCAACATTCCTGAAGCAGATTTAAGAGTACATGAGATTTGGAGTATTTCCCTTATTGACTTTATTTCACCTTATTAAATAAATAGGAATATAGGGAGAGAAATCCACAGAACATCCTTCTTCATTAGAACTTATTTTTAGTTATTCCAAATAATTCCCTCTCATCTACTATATTTTTCTAGTATAGTCCTAGAATTAATCTCATATTTCTTATGTTTCGCTTATCATTAAATTTTCATAATATTAATTCTCTGCTTTTTAGAAATAAATCTCTCATATAATTTAACACCTACATTATAATAATCCTAAAGATCCCACATAAATAATTTTCATTATTGTCCTTAAATATGATTGTACTAGTAACAATTATGTTTTCAATATTTTAAATGAAAATAGATTTGATGTATAGGATGTTAACTTCTTTAGAAGATTTATAGTTTCAAAAATTAAAGGGATGTTTTTACCATTTCAAATTTGGTAATTCATACTTGATGGAAAATATATTAAAGAATTTTGAGGTTTCTAAAATGATTCCATACTTGAATTTTAAACTCGAATTAAAATTATATATTTTTAGATGATGTAGAAGTCATTAAAAAATGGAATATGAAGTTATTTCATGAATATTGAGAATTATAGGGTAGTTATCGAATTACCAAATCTATTTAGATTTTCTTTTTAGATTTTTTTTTATTTCTAAAAATATAATTATATTTTTTTAGTAAAAAAAATTAAATTTAGATAATATGGATTGGGTGAAGCATATAGGATGTGTATTATCGATATAGCCTAGGGAATGAATATGGAGACACTCAAGTAAGAAACATGGGAATCTATTTTTGGGTGTATTAAGACCCACTATAAATTTATAGAATTAATTGATTTTATTGAGACATATAAAGTGATTCATGTATTGGAATATATCTAACTTCATATCCATATTTTGATGTGGTACTTAAAAAATATTGATTTTGTTGAAAACATAAATATAGGTTCCACACATCATTTAAAAAAATCCCTTCCACAATCTATTGTCTTTTGCCTCATATACCTAAGGGAAATTCATGTTCGTGGTTTCATGTTGTGACACACCAAATATATTAATCTTATGAAGTGATTAAATATGAGATTTGGAAGATAATTTAAATGTTTTAATGTGATATCATTGAATGATATAAAGATGATCATGAAATCATGAGGAGATATGATGTGTGTAGTTGTGGTATACCATAAGATTGAACACAATGTTTATATATAGGATATTATGTCCATACTATGATTAGACAATAGAATAATGTAGGGAATCGACCAAAAATTGGATGGATTTTTTAGAATGAATATGGTGGTCCTTAAAGTTCTAAACATCAACAACTAACTTAAATGTAATGTTTCACTATATAAAAATGGTTCACTACATAAAAATAATCTTATATTTGTGAATTATTTCACACACTAATAAATTATTTGTTGTTAAATATCATTTACGATCAATATTGGGATCTATATTTTATCATTATATTGTGAGTGAATAAGGGTCAAAACCTACAAACATAATGATCATCCAATACAATATAATTATAAGTTACCAAAACATAATGATGAATCTAAATTATGTTGGAATCATTATATGATCTTCCTAAAGATTCATAATGGTGAAATTAAATATAATAATAAAATAAAACTAGTAAATATTATAGCATAATTATCAAACTATTATCCATATATTAGAAGTTAAAAGAGATGATTTACCATTACAATAATATGATAACCTATAATTGGGGGAGATAAAATTTGATTTCGAACAAAATAATGATATAATAGAAGATAGGATACTAAATAATAATTTCAAGATGGGTAAAAAATAATTCTAAGGAAAAAAGGAAATGATTTTAATTAATACCTTTTGAATGTAATGGATGTATTGATATTGAAATTGAAGGATTTGCAGAGGATATTTTTGATGAAATTTCACTATAAGAAAATTAGTCCCTGTGAAATTGGAATGTTTTTCAACCCAATGTGGATTAATTTTAAATGGTGGAAAATAATGATTTTTGGAGTAGTGCTAGTTTAAAATAAAAAATTATGGATACCCCAAGACATCTTAGAAAATTAAATAAGTATAGTGACTCGATTTACATTTACCATATGAGAGAAGAAGTGTTCCTTAAAATTATTATTAAAATATTTAACATGGGACTTTATGAGGGTTAAATTTTAATATTAGGTATATAATATTAACTATATTTTGTAGGGATTTATCTATAAATATATTATCGAGGAAAATGGATTCTAATATAGAGATACCAATACTATGATTCCTAAAAAACTCTTGAGCATCCAAGAATGTTAGATAATCCTTTAACACTAGAATATGCATTGAGAAACACTACATGTCAATGAAGAAGAATATAACCTTCAATATATTCATCTTACAAGATATAAAAACATATCTAATAATAATAACAATGTGTCCTGGATAGGGAGATTGATGTTGTGGATATTTTATACACGTTATCTTATGACTCTTAAAGAATACTTATGATTCAATATAATAGTGAGTCTGAGTAAAGAATGGGACCAGCATACATGTGTGAATTTGGATAATTATGTCACGGTTGAAAACCAATTCATTTATTTATAGAGGATCCTAAAGGAAATTATGCAACCTAAATAAATAAAACCATTGATGAACTAGTGGACATAGTATAAAAATGGCATATTATGGAAATATATGATGTCTATCCAACCACGTTTTGGATATTGAATTACAATTGTGAAAATTATAAATTGAAAGTGATAATAAAATTTGTAGATAACAAAAATGGTTATGAAAAATATGATGGAAATCCCCTGTATGTTAATCTGTATTATTTATATACATATTTTGTATTTATTACCAAGGAGAGGCTTGAGTGGGCATCTATTGATCCATTCCACTTTATCACGGTATGGGTTTGAGTAACAAGAGGAGAGAACATGTAACACCTCATTATTTTCTGAATTTTTTATTTATAACATAATTTAATATATTTATTTTCAATATATTGTATCATAAGAAGCATTTATTTTGGATTTTAATACAAGAAACACCACATTTAGCTAAAATTATAGGGAACACTGAGTTTAAATGAAACGTTACATACTATTAAAATAATATGTTAGTTATCACCTAACTGTTAGATTGGATGGTATAAATAGGATTAACTAAATTATGAAAATATATGGTTTACACATATATATAAAAATAATCTATTTGTTACTTGTTAATTAAATGTTAAATTGTAAAACCCATTACAAATTTAAATATATCATTTCATGGAAATTCTATTTTTAGGCACACAAATGTGTTTGATCCAAATAAATTAAATAAATGGTATTTAGTGATTTATTTTAAATAAATAATTATATATTATATTAAATAAAATGTTTTATATTTCATCAGAAATTTTTTCAAGGCATTAGGAATTTCTAAATATAATATTATACTTAAAAACTAATTTTCCCTAAAAAATTGGTTTTGTGGAATTTTGAAAAATAATTTTCCATTTTTTTAAAATTTAAGAAAAATAATTTTTAAAATTGAAATATATTATTAAAATAATAATTTAAAAATTATCTTAGGTTTCTGTTTTTGTATTTTTCTTAAAACAATAATTTCTCAATGAATGTAATAAATACTAGTTTTATTGAAAACAATATTTTCATTTAAATAAAGTATAAGAGAAATTTTACGATAAATTATTTTAAAAGTAAAATAATTTCAATTACATGTTTATTAAACCAATTTATTTTATTGGGCTCAATTTGATATTTAATGTTTATATAATCTTTCTAAAAAATTAAATGTTTTCCCTTTGGAAAACAGATTTCTCGTCATCTCTTGCAGTTTAATTTAAAATTAAAATTTTCCAATTATGTGAATAGTATTTGAAAAGATGTATTCAAATTGATAAATATGAATAATTTATATAAAATTATAATTTAAAAATATTTTTTTCCAAATTATTTCTATAATTAGTAAAAATTAATTATCACGATTAATGTTAAAACAGGTTTACAAAGGGTTAAACTAAAAAGAAAACTGTTAAGATGCCATAAATTATCTCCAAAATCCATTTTAAGTACAAATATCTACATTAAAAAATTTAATTTTTTATAATTACCATTATTTGATCCTTTTAGAATGTGAAAAATGTTGGTGAACCATTTTATATTCTAAAATTACAAGTGTTTCCTCCCCCAACTTATCAATGTCACCCATATCTCCCCCAATTCACAAATCCAAAAAAATTAGTTTTTAAAATGAATAATCAATACCATTGCATAATTCCCAAAAAAACAACCATTATCCCATTTTTATTTGAATCCATCTTAATAAATCATTAGGAATGAACCTAAAGAGTATCTCCAAATAATAGGTAAAATTATTAAACCTGAGTTTTTTGATGTATTTCTTCATAAACACCATTTAATATTTTTAAAATATTATGATATGATAATAAAATAAACTATGAAATAATTTTATGTCATTTTTTTAATTTATTAGCCTATATCCATCTCCACTTTAATAAAATGGAAAATGAATCTCCTGATCTTGTGTATAGTGGAATACTTCCTAAAAAACCAATGTTATTTGTATTCCATCACCACCACACATAGATTGATGTAATGAATGATTTGAAATTTTTATAAGATATATATATATTATATTATTATACTTATGTATTTATGATATCACACATACCTTATTACAATACAATACATTGAAAAAAACATTGTTAATATGTATAGAAGACTACCGCCTCACGAACTGATGTGGTGTGTCTTCCATTCCAGTTTTTCATGGATTGTAATATGGATAGATCTAATAAATTTATGTTATATTTGAAAAATATGTATACCTATATAATTAAGATACTTCATATACCTTTTTACTTTTAATTCTATGGGGGATATGATATGTTCCTCGTGTGCGCAGTCGACTACTACCATGAAAAGCGATGTCATTCATTTTTCACTAATTATTTGAATGAAAGGTAATAAATATAAATTTTATAAATATATTTGAAATAAAAGAAATCATAATTTTTTTTATTTTAATTATTATTTACCTTCACTTTGTTCCATCCGTTAAATAAATGGACCAGCATTCCCATGTACGTATAGTAGACCATTTCCATGAATGGGGTATGTTAATATCTTTCTCTAGATTTTCAGAATTAATCTAAATACATATATATAGAATATATCATGTTTATATCATGGTTAACATTTTTTGAGATGATGAGAGCATGATTAATATAAAATGATCAGATATAACAAATAAGAAGATACATGAAAACCACATAAGTGATTGCAGAAAAGTGATTTTATAAATGAATTTGTAACAATAGCGTAATAAAATGACATAATTAATTCAAAAATGCTATGATATGTATAATTATGATTCTTTAATATATCCATAATAAATACATATTTATTATATTATAAGTTCAAATGTGTACTAAGGAATTCGAGACTTCAGGTAAGGATTTATGTCTCACTATTATTTTCTTTAAGACATATGAAATATTCACCAGAAGAACTACTACAAATGTTACATATACCAATAGTTTCAAAAATCATTGGAATATAATCTAGTGGGATATCCCTATGCCAATGGTTCATAGTGAACCATTATCATATTTTGGTTGGATGTTTTCTTACCAAATGGTTTACAGAGAATCATTTGTAAAGATCTATTCCAATGGGTCACAACTGTTACAATCGATGTAAAGAAATGTTCCAAACTATTGGGAGAGGCATATTCCAACAGTTAACTATGAACCGTTGGCATAGAGGTTTGGATATGTAGATTCCAATATTTAATAACTATTGGAATAGAGGAACTGTAATCATTTAACCCCATTAGAATGAATCTATCCAAAAAGTCTAAAAATTATAGGAGATTTCAATGTCGATAGTTCACTTTGAACTATTGGTATTGGTAGTTGGACTTATGTATACCAATAGTTCCATAACCATTGGAGTAGACCCCCTACCTCCTCACCAACATCCTTAATGAATCCAACATAGATGACAAAAAAACAAAAACTTACATCATCCCATACAAAAAATTAAAGCATCCCCCAACTCTCCAAAACCCAGACACAACACTCCATGTAGTACATCTCACCTCGAACCAAAAACACACAACAACCAAAAACACACACCAATCCGCATCCCACTAAGAATCCAAAACACACAACTAGGATCCCATCTGAAATAAAAAACACCGAACATGTAGATACCCACAACACTAAAACATCCCAATCCAATAAAATATAGATAATCGATACATATGATGCGTAGAACAGAGCAACTAAAAACAACATGCACCTGCACATATAATGTACAAAAAGAACCTGTACAGAACACTGTACTAAAAAATAGAAAGAAAAACCTAAACAGAACCCCTGAGCCAACAATTCCCACTCTTATGGTCATTCTCAACATAATATAACACCATCGTAGAGTAAACTAATTGATTCATTTATCCAATTATAACAAATAAAAAAATTATCACATATATTCATTCAAACAAAATCATAAAATACCAAATGTCATAAATAAGTAAAAAATGTAACTGATTAATATCTCACTCATCACTATCAATATCATCACCATCTTACATAGAGTCATACTCAGCCTCATACTCATCCTCATACTCTTTCTCATCCTCATCCTCAACCCCACCCTCTTTATCACCATCATCCTCATCCTCTTCCTCACCACCATCCCCAGCCACTTCCTCACGGTCATCCTAATCATCACCATTTCCACGTATTTCATAATCTTAATCAACACTAGGACTAATACCTGGTTTATTATGAAATATATGAATCATTTACATATATGTATCAATAGATGAAGTAGTGACTGGTGTAAGTGTTGGACATAATACTTCTATTAGTTTAAAAAATTCAGCATTTTCCATTTGAGCCCTTTACTCCACTTGTATAGAACTTTTTTCAACTATTACTTCCTTTTCCTCTAGTTTTTCTACCCATTATAAAATCATATTACGAGAACCTACACCTAAATTGGGATTATAGCTCCATAGTATAATACTCTTCCCCAGTCGGCAGCGTACTCTTTCATGGTGCCCATCTCCTAAAACATGGTGCAAGTTATCGTTTGGGCCAATTTTTTCAGGTTACTGAGCATCAATGGCCTCAAAAGTATACTATTAAAAATATAAATCTACTATTAAGTTAAAAAATAGTTATTAAAAAATTTTACAGTCAAATTAAAACTTATAATTCATTGTTGTGCCTGTTTGCTTACTCCACTTCCATCTTTTTTCATTTTTCTCAAGAAAAATAGTTTCACATGAGTAACACATCATTTTATATTTAAAACCCCTCTATCTAATGAAATTATTAATCTATTTTTAATAATTGATAACAAATAAATATAATATATTAAATATGAAATTCTAATAATAAATATAAAAATGATTTAATTGTGAAAAAATAATCATTCAATCATGGAAGTATTAATATGGGATGATCATCAAGTGTGAGAATGTGATGATTTTCACATGATTAAAGAGAAACATAATCAGATTAATATAAAAAAATTCACTGATTCATTTCTAAAATTTAATTATTTCATAACTATTATGAATTTCATACTAATTAATACCAAATCCTTCATGTGTAGAAAAAACGCTTATTTCTTTTAGTGTGAATATTAGAATGTGAACTATTACAACCATATCATATACGGGAATTGGTTTGTTTGGAGAATTGTTTTGAAATTATTATCTTATTATTTAGAATATGTGATAGCTCAGAAGTGGAACTCTTTCACCCTTATTTTATAAGTATATCTTCATTGAATCATTTTATCCAAGATAAATCTTATTTTATAATTATCATTCTTTCGAACCATAATTCCAAATATGATTTATCAAATATAATATGTATTAAATAAAACATCACACATTCTTCATAGAAAATGTGTGTCAACAAATAACTTCCCTTACCATGTAATGAAATGAGATGAAAATACAAATAATATATTAAGAACCTTTTCCGATCAAAATATTTTGTTTTCTTAAAATAACTGATGCAACAATTGTATGATTCATTTTTTGAATGAAAATGACATGACTCATAAATTATTACAATTATTTAGAACTCAAGTGTATTTGAAACACATTTAAGCTATACATTTGGTTTTATATATACCTTTAAACAAGAGAATATATTTCTAAATAACAAATACCATTTATTTTTTGTTTTTGTAATGTTTCAAAAAATCCTTCACGTAGTATGAAAAATACCATTATAAGGAATTAATTTCCTTTCTTCTTGACTCAACCTTTTGGTTTCAATTGTCCAATCTAGTTATTTGACATATTTTTTTTTGTTTTCAAAATTCATTTTTTCTTTAAGTTTTAACTCTTACCAACTTTATGTGTCGTTATTACCCGTGAACAGGGAAATCACAATCTGTAATTCCCATATGGATAAAAATATGATCTAATCTAGATTAATTTTAAGGAAATTATTCAGATTATTGAAGAAATAAAACATTAGTGATAGAATTAGTTCAATTAATAAATAAATATATAAATTATATCTTTAGTCTCACCACATCATGCTACACTCAATAAAAATGATTGTATTATTGGTTAACAAAAATAAATTGATCATCTTGAATATTATAACATCGAGTCCTCAAGAGAATAATTATATGTGTTTCATTATCATTTATAATCATTTATTGAACAACATCAAAAAATTATTTCCCAGAAATAGATTTTTTCTAACACATAGAACATGTCCTTTTATTTATGAATAATTAATACGATTTATACTATTATAATATGTTTATAAAAATAATAATCTATTTTCAGTAGGATTGATCTCAATGTAATTTAGGTTGTTAATGATTCTATTTATCTACAATAGTATGTTTTCATAAATGAGAATACTATATCAAAATCATTTATTAAAGAGTTTTATTAAATGTAATACCATTGGAATCTTGGTATGTTTGGAGGTTTTTTGGTGTATAATCTGGATACCAAGTGCAAGGGGGTACTATAGAGTTGTTTTTGGAGTGCTAGTTCTAGGAGGCTAGTGTGTAAGTTAAGGAGTCCAAGGTGTGAGATGTTATCTTCAACACTGTCTCTTGGTGCTTATGGTAAGCGAGGAACCGAGCCAGATATGAGTGGAGAAGCGCCACTGGTCGATCTGTGTTGGCCAGTACCCAGAGCATGATGATCTATGTGTTTGGCACCACAGGCATCGGGATAGAGATTCCATCCTTTTGTGTGTTTCTGGATCCTCTAAGGAGGGAAACCCAGAATGATGGGGAGCATCAGGGAAGGTGGATTCATTGGATCCCCCCAAGCGATGGGATCAAGCTCAATACTGACGGATCCTATGTCTTGGGTGACATGAGGGGAGGTGGTGTTGTTCCGGACTCCAAAGGGAGTCTATTGATGACCTTCTCAGCTCAATATGGCAGTGGTTCTTCAATTTGGACGAAAGATATGGTGGTTCTTAAAGGAATATCTTTATACAGCCTCAAGGGAATCTCTATTAACCACATGGAAATGGACTCTATGATTACCCACGGCGCTCTTCTCGGCAGAGGCACCATAACCTGGTCTATCATCTATACAATTATAACGTGTAAGTCACTCCTTAATGACAAAGTCAGTATTTACCACACATGGAGAGGGGGGAACAAAGTGGCAGACTATATGGCATCTATTGGGGTTCCAGGTATGCAGGTGACATGTCCTACCAATGTGTCCAGTGTGAAACCGGAGGGGGTGAACCTTATTCTTGGCGATGCCCTTGGGCTCCATTATTTCTGACCTCCATGATACGGGTTGTTTGTGTGGGTGACCCTTCAAGGACCCCGTTTCCACCTACCCCTTTGTTTTTTATGAATAAAAAAATTAACGTTGGATGGTGATACCATTGGAATGAAGACTGCTATTAATTTCATTAAACATTCTGTTAATATATGACTAATAATTCACTCAGAATTGTGTTTTTAGTATTCCTCAAACAACATAGTTTTTTATATAGGACTCGTGTAACACCCCAATCCAAATCACTATGTTCAGGAAAGTGTCTTATATGACCTTATGTTTACCTCTACTTAGGAAAGAGGCTGACGAGTTTTATAAATGGTCTAAATATCATTCTGAATATACTATAACATTGTTAATAATAACCATATACTAGAATAAAAAATATATAAATAAAATATCCCACTATAAAAAAGTAACAGAAAAAAGATCAAAATTCTTGAAAAAGGTCATATTTGTCTACCATTGGAACCTATCCAACTAGAAATTATTTTTTTTCAATGAAATTTTTGAACTAATTGACCCCCTTATTTTCATGAGATATACAATATCAATTACATCTAATTAAGTGTTGTACTGAATTCCTCTCATGGTTCAGCATCATAGTCTACCCCAAAGTGTTAATGTCTGTTTTACAATCCTTGTTTTTTATTTTTTTTGGTTGATTCCTAAAAACATAAATAATAAAAATGTATGTATTAAAGAAAATCATAGTAAATTCCAGTTAAAAAATCATATTTTATTAATACGATGAACTTGAAACTCATCCAATGTTATCTAATTTCGTGATAATATTATATTTGGTTGTCGTTCATAAATGGGGGGTCCTCTAAAAATAGTTCCTACTATAGAACTCCAGCCACAATACAATGAATGCTTATAGCACCTCTTGAGATCACCTAATTCAATAAGTCATGCTTGTATCACATTCTCTCCATTGGGAAAGTTAAATGAAATTTGACACAAAAATATTAATTCAAATTAATAAAAAAAATATAACATTAAATCAAATCCATTTTTGTTACCAATATTTGACCCCAATAAATATCCTTCATTTCATTTGTTCGGCATCTCTAAGAGAGTGGATGGATTGGAATGGTGTTAGAGTATTTGGAATGTGTTGCCAATAAAATTCTTACATTCTAATCCTGTTTTTTCCAACCATTTGGTTATCATAATTATACTTTGACATCACTTTTATGTGGTGTTTCTGCACCACTAAAATATGTGTATGTGCACATTGCTTATTGGTAGATCAATCTATTAAATAATAAAAAAAATATTATACCTATAATAATTATAATGAATATAAATTTTGAAAAAAAATATTTATGCGGGTTATATAAATATTCCTAAGGTAGTCTGATTAATAGGCATCAATGACTCCATAGGTACTATAGGAACATTAACCTGAATAAATGTAGTTGGTCCCAGTGTATGCTCCACTAGGTCAAATGGTTTCCTAGAACAAGTTGAAGAAGAATGAATGTAGTATCGCATGAAAAAGGATGTAAATGGAAAAGAAGATAGAAAACATGGTTGTGAAAATACATAATAAGGATGAGGATTATGAATCATCATTGTATATGGCCAAGAGAGGCAAGGAGGCTTAGATGTGAAAACATAGGTGTCCTAAATATCCCATATGTATGCAACGACACAATGGGATATGAAATTGTTGTGGATGGTACATTAGGGGGGAGTGATAGGGAACACTAACCAGATTACCTACCTATATTACCACCAACCTTAAAATCTCTAGACTGAGCACTATAAACACTAGTATGGTCTGTGAATAACTATAGGCTTTGTGGGGGATCCTGATTAAATGTTAACAAAATTTAACCACAATAAATTTATTTTTATTAATATTTATTTTTGACATAAAATACTCACACCAGACACTGGGGGGTAACCATCTCACCAATTGAGATATTTTTGTCTGCCTTCTTATTTAATCATATCCCCTAAGTGTATCATTTCATTAATTTGAAAAAATAATAATGAAATAATAAATAATATCTTACTAATGTGTAACCAAAACCAAAAAAAAAGACGCGACATTTCATAATTAAGGAATACTGCATGTCAAACCAAATATAGGATACACAATGATATAATTGAAACATTCCATATCTACTAGAAATAATATCAAAACTGTAGACATATCATAGAAAGAACAACACATTCAAATTAACATGTTTAGCATGGGAAGTGATATATTTGGAAAACCTGTTGATAGTAATTAATTGAGGAAAAGTAATCAATCAAGTGTTTTGGAATAAATGTGTCCAAAAAAAAGTTATTTTTAAGGTTGTTTTCCAAATTCATTATATGGGTTTCTTAATTAAATTTAGTAATTAAATAGTACATTTTCCAATATTTTTTATTTTGGAGAAAAATAGTAATATATAGATCATTTATGCTATGATTTTCATTTATGAGATTTATTTTTGAAATAAATCTCAATTGGGATAATTCAAAAAATATATTATGTTCATTAATTGAGATAATTTTAGATATATAATAAATAATGAGAAATGGAAATATTAAACTCAATAGAGTTTTTTATAAACAACAATTCATGGAGGTTGTTTTGTAATCGAAACACTTCTTTTGTTTTTTTTAAAATGATTTCTTTTAAGATTTAGATTTTTGATCAGCTTTTTGTTATGTCATTATTTTCATTGGGTTTCATTTTCATATCAATTTTATTAATATTTAAAATTTAATTCAACATGTTTTTTATTACAATTTAGTGGTTTTTATTTTTCGGTTTTTTATGCTTGAATATAGTTTAGTTCAACATTAGAAAAGCCAACTCAAAGAAAACTGCAACAAATAAATATTTAAAATACACATTAATGTATGGTTGGAAAAAATTATTTATAATAAATAGTAATCCAATTTGTAAATCACTAACCTAAAAAAATCAAGTCTAGATATACAAAAATAAGTAAAAACATTGACGATTGATTCTATATATTTTCCACCACAACATTAGCTTCACAATCAACTATTTGAATTGACGTATGGGTGTCTTTATAAGTAAAAAATTGACCTGTTCCAATGGGAGTATGGATTTTTTCAATTACATAATCACAATCATTAAAAATATTTTTACAGATTACTTTAATAATGACACAAAAATTCTGGTCAATGTTGATAATTAACAAAAAAACATGTTTCTCCATTGATTCCAATATATATGTGTCATCTATAGCAAGGTTGTCATTCTTATCAATAACTCAAGATCCAAAATCATAAATAAATGTATCATACAGCATCATTGAATCAAAGAACTAGAATTTCATCATAATGACCCATCAATGAGAGTAATAATACAATATTATTATTTTCTCATGGACTCCAAAATAAGATACATTTTCAAATTGAGATCTATTATTTGATGAACAGACATAACAATCTATTTTTGAAGTTAACATAACACCATCATGTTGTGTTCTCATGTTCTTTTCTCTATGAGTGATAATAAATCTATACCTATTGATCATAATTGATTTTCATTTATGAGCTATAAAGCTAAGACCAAAAGCCAAAGATCTCATTTCCTTATAGGTACATCTAGTAGAAAAAAACCACACCTAAAATAAAAATGAATATTAAACATAATTAAAATCTCATTTTACTAATATCTTATATTATTATTTCTAACTTTAATTTTAACCAAGATGAAACTTTTTGCTATGAAAAGTATCTCCCCTTATAATTAGTGAAGAACAATTCTTTCTATTTATCATTTTTTTTGTTCTCTACTGAAAAAATAAAAATAATTTAACATATATGTAAAATTAAATTGCATGAAATAAGATATATAGGAAAAAATTACTTATTTAATGTAGTCATCAAACAAATCACAGTTAAACCAAATTGTGCAATGTTCCATATCCCGCACATCCAGGTTTAATGTCATCAATGTATATGATCTGGGAATTCTGCCAGTTTGGGGAAGTGATTGAATAATAGTTTTAATTTTTCTATAATGTTCTTCTTTATTTTTCATTGGTATGTTCCCTCTCATGGACAAATCGGGAAAATACATTAAACGGAAATATATACATTCTTGAGCTAAGTAACATTTGATGATAGAACCATTGGTATGATTTAAATTTCGAACATAAGACAAAAATTCTAACTTGTTTCTTTTAGTTGGAAATATCACATGAAAAGTAAATAGACCTCCATGAAGTATTTTGGTTGGATGATGGAATGTTAGAAGGCATGTTAAAAATGATGGAGGAAATATTTTCTCCACCTCACACAAAATTAATGGCGCATCTTTGAACTTTTTTGTCACAAATACTTCAAAATATTCTTTTCACAAAGATCACTAATGAAATGGCACAACTGAATAACTGTGACACTCACATTACTGGAAAAAAGATGACATATTTATATTAGAATCAACTCATATAGTAGAATGTGATAATCATGATTCTTTAATGATTTTATCTTCTACTATTTTATGTTAACCTATTTTGATATATTTCATGAATATACATCAATAAATTTAATAGTCACTATTACTTCTATTTTTTTCTCTAGGTTTCATCACAAATGAAGGACATGGATCATTCCATTTATTTTTACAAATACACATTGGATGAAATTATCTTATGATGTTCCAATCCATCATGTCTTGATGATATCACAAATCATCTTTTTTTTATTTCAATTGTCATTTAAAATAATTGGAAGAAACATTTCACATATAATATTTTCAATGTGAATTATGTTTATGAAACGACATAACAAATTGGTTTAGGAATAATGAAAATCAAAGAAGATACTCATCTTCTTCCAATTGTAACTGGTTTCAATAAAAAACATTCTTCCTCTTTATAGATTTTATCTGACCCTACCTGAATAAATAACTAAAATATTTTAATTCATTAATAACATCAATTGCAGATATACACTAAGGTGGATGGTTGGTCTCCATGGTATTGTAAAATCTTCAGCGATTATTCTTATATGGGTAGTCCATTGGAAATAATCACTAATGGTCCATAAAGCTGAAACTATAGTGATATTTTAGTCTTATAAATATTGTATCTTCATACAAACAAAGGACATGATGGTTTTCCCTTTGTTCTCCATCTAGACATCATTGTAGAAGTAGGAAAATCATTGATCGTCCACATAGGTACAACCCGCATCTGAAATATGCCTTTTGAACAATCATCGTATGTGCACAAAACCAAATTCCAATGTTGTTACGAATAATTTATTAATGTTTTCATGTATACATCAATGTCATTTTTAGGATTAGAGGGACCATAAATGAGTATTCTTGTGAAATTTAATGGTATTTTGTACACATACATGAATGATGTTTATAAATGTGTATGAAAACTAGCCAAGTCATGTGTGATGTAAGCATATTCCCAAATAAATTGAAACTATCAAATGGAAGAACAAATTTCACATTATATATGTCTATTGTGAAATCAAGATATTGAGTATAAAATTCATTTCATTTAAATCCATCTCTAGGGAGAACCAACTCATCATTAGTCTTCTTTCTATCAGTATCATTCTATAGAATTGTTTTTGGATATTTTATTACACATGAAAATATTATAGATTCTAGGGATCATTGGAAAGTGCCAAATTACATTTTTGGGGAAAAGGGGATGATGTTCCATCATCTTTTGGATTCCATTAGGATGTCCCAAATTATATATAATCACTCAGTTCAATAGTTTCCTCTGATAATAAGATACAATATTTTGGACAATAATGAAATCTATTTTGTGGAAATCCATGTCCGTTAACAAAAATCCCTTCCATATAGTGGTTTGAGAGGACATTTTCATCATCTATAAGAAATTATTTCAAAATGTTAAGCATATAATTTATTGGAGAATGAGAAATTCCATATATTATTTTCCCTTGAAACAATTGGATTAAAAATTCCAGATTCTTCATTTTACCACATTTCTGATTTATTAGAGTAGTGGAAGCATAATTTAATTGTTTTCATCCTATCAACATCATCAATTTCATCAGAAACATCATGTGTCCTTATATGAAAATATTCTTAGGTCTACATTCATTTCTTATCTTGATGAAAAATAAATTGAAAATGATCATCAAAAAAATTTCTATTCTTGTCCTCTCATTTGGATCATGATAATTTTGGGATTGAATTTTCTAACCAATATGATAGCACACATTGTTTTCTTTTTTAAAATAATATCTAATATTGTAGTTAACTTCTTCACAGCTCAACCAAACTCTTGCAACGCAATGTTAATATAGGAAATGTACATATCCACTATATAAATCGTTATCAAATAAAAAATATAAAAATATCTCCAACTTGTTTTAAAAACCACTTATGATCTGATTAGTTCCATACATTTATATTCTAGTTATTATGTAATAAAATTATATGTCATTTTATAATAGAAATTAAATAATATTGATGTTTAGTCGATAAAATATTTAAATAAATTAAAAATAGTCATTATATATGAAACCAAATCTTACACGCTAGTCTATGTGGTAATCATAATATAAATGAAAATGAAATAATTTATATAAAAAAATACTATAAATATAAAACCATGATATTGAATTCCATTATATCAATGATTAATAGTGTGTCAAATCCATCGAGGTTCAATAATTTAATTAAGAGAGTTTCTATTGTGGAATATAATTTCATTAGGTGTTAAATAAATGGGATTTTCTATATATAAGAACATATATAAATGCATATAATAATAAATCCCACAACAAGGAATACTTAATACATAAAATGATCTTAATTTAACCACTAAAAATCCACACTCCATTTCCCCAACCTTATCTAGGAAATTTCTTTTACATATTACTCCTATAAAAGGAAGTTTACTCGTCTTACTTATTCTTATGAATAATTTGAATATAATAAGTTTACACATATTTGATATTCATATTAAATATTTTTTTTCTAATCATCACAAGATTTATATGGACATATTAAATACTCTGTAAATCAAAATAATTCCATTATTTACATTATTTGTGTATTTAAGGATTGTGATGTATACTCAATTTTTTAGTACTATGCGGATTTACTCAGAAAACAACACAAACTTTATATCATGATGGTCTATGTAAGTATATATTCTATTAAACTGCATATCACACAACTATGATAATGCAATATATTTTATAGATTCCATATCATATGGAAGAAGACATTTTCTAAATGGATGATCATATGGCTGACTGACTTATATGTGAGTTGGATTTTAATAATATGAAATTAAATATTACATATGTTTTTGAGATAAAATTTATAATGGAATAAAATATGATGACCTTCATATATTCACACATTAATTGTTATTTATTGGATTATGTTCCACATTTCATTTATATGTCTATAAAAACCTAGTTCCCATCATAAATACATGTTAAAAATCAATAATGATTGGTTCTCCTAGAAATGGGAATACATCTCTAGAACATATAAAGATGAAACCATCCAATGAGAATGTAGGATCAAAATAGTGAATTTAGATGCTCAATTACAAGTGGGGATGAATTTTAAGTTTAAATACTTTCATTTTTATCCTTATGAAAACTATGTTTAAAAATAGTACTATATGAAAAACTTTCTTAGGTTTCGGAAATGTGGTTATGGAAAAGAAACATAAGAAAATTTTTCAAAGGGAAGATTCTACCTTAAAGCAAATAGAATCTCTATTTTCAGAGTTAATAAAAGTAAAAGAAATTATAATGAAATTATACAGACTTCCTTTGTCAAGATATAGTGGAAATAAAACATTAAATAAACAAGTATCAATTACAATATATTTTTACCCAAAGAGTATGGTATCCAACAACCTTGGATAAAGATCTCTTGATTTATACTTTCATGAAAGACTATCTAACCCACACTAGAGTAAGCCCTCGACAAGAATATCTGAATCTTCCTTGCTATCCCCACAAGCCATCATCCTTTATGACAGTCAGAACCTCTATCTTCCTATCCCTAGAAGTCCTCGAACTTTAAGGTAGTCAGAACCTCTGTCTTCCTATCCCTAGAAGCCCTCTATTATACACAACAATAATCATAGACACATGAAACAAGCTGAACAAGTTGTTCAGTATGCACAAAGCATGATTGTCTTTCTCTCTCTAGATATCACTTCACAACATGTAATCTCTAGGTTGATCAACTGATAATGAGATCATTCAAATGAGGTCCTATTTATATGAAAAACTCCAACGGTTGGCTCCATCCTCCAATAGTCATATTTTTCATTGAATCTCGAAGGGACCTATACCCATGTCACTCAACCAATACTTAGTTAGAAATATATTATACAACATTATTTCACAACAATAACATGTGTAAGGAAAATTATGTTACATAACCAAATCTATTTTTTGGATTCCATGGTAAAATATAATTTTGAGTCTAACAATGTAAACATTCAGAATCTATAAGACCTGGATATTTGGATTTTTTTTCAAAGAGTTTGGAATATATATTCTAATTATTTCAGAGCCTAAATTACAATGTATTTGGAATCTTATTTCTGAGGAATTTAGAGTTTTCATTTTAAAGAATATGATGTCATAATTATGTGGAATTTAGAGTCTGAATTATGAATAATTCAATGTCTAGATTTCATAATATTTAAAATCTGAATTTTAGATAATTCAGAGTCTGAATTTCCTAGAATTAGAAGTCTAAATTACACATAACTTGAAGCCTAAATTTTATAGAATTTTTTGTGTGGATTTTAGTAAATTTGGAGTCTGAATTTCAGAGAATTCAGAATTGGAATTTCAAAGAATTCAAAGTCTAAATTTCAGAGAATTCAGAATGTGAATTTCAGAGAATTTGGAGTCTGAATTTCAGAGATTTTGGATTATGGATTTCATTGAATCTATAGTTTGAATTTCATATAATTTAGAGGCTAAATTTCATATAATTAATAATCTGAATTTCCTGGAATTCGGAGTCTGAGTTTTTGAGAATTCAGGGTCTGAATTTCAGAGAATTCGATGTCTGAATTTCAGATAATTCGTAATCTGAATTTTAGATAACTCGGAGTCCGAATTTCAGAACACTCTATATCCAAGGAATTATACAATTATAAGGTATTAAAAAAATCCCAATTTTGGACTTAGTAATAAAATGAGTTTGATTTAGATAGATTACAAAATAAAATAATGAAAACAAAGGTAAGGGTAAAAATTTCTTTAGATAAGGGAAATTTTTCATATGAAAATTATCCTTATCGAAAATAACATGCCTTAAGATAAAGTTTTTGTTATTTTCAAAACATAGAGGAATGGAAAATTCATAAGGAAACCTTATTGACTCAATAGGGAATACACTAGATAGTGTTGTAATGATGCAACACTACCCTATCCCTGGATATGGAGTTGTGTTCAATTGTTCTAGAGTAAATTTATCATCTTCTAAATAAACCAATTAGTAGTGGCATCACATAGTTATCCAACATTTTTATTTTATATTATATAATGTAAGATTATTTATTTATGTGATATATTTTAATTTATAAATTATTAAATATTGATTTAAAATATACCAAAATTGAAACTAAAATACTGTAAATTGATTATAAGTATATTTTATTATCATGAAATGGTTAATTAAATATTCCATATACATGTAGTTATATAAATGTAAAATAGAACTATAGAGATTTCATTAAGTGGACCCAAAATGAAGTAGAAAAATAAAAATAAACCAAAAAATAATTTAATAAAACTAACCAAAACCAAACTAAACTTATATGAACTAAATGAAAAGGAAATGAATGGAATATAAAAAACCTAAATCAAACCACATGTAAAAAATAAATTATATTCCCTTAAAATTAAGATTTTTTGTGGTGTTTTATATCAATAATAAAAAAATCATGGTTTTTATAATACCCGAGTTATTATAAAACCACTGATTTAATATTGAAGAATACTCAAGTGAAATCATGAATAAGATGATTTTACTAGTTGTGAAGATAAGAATGTCCATATAGATGGTGTTTGGGATAATATATGCAATGGTGAAGGGGGTTTTTACATGTTGATGTTGGCTCAAGATTAGATCTGTATCGAAGTGATGATAGGGCTCAGAGGAGGGATACATTCATGTCACTACTGAATCCAGTGGGAGGGGGGGATGTGCACACACAACTACTCATTCCGAACTGAGGACAAGAAACTCGCACACAATACAACTGGTTCCAGAGGGAGGAGGGGAGACACAAATTCATATATAGTTAGAGAACTATAAGGGTTGATAGGGGGGATTGGGTTTGAAAGAGGTGAGTCGAGTTTAGATCATGATGGGGGGAGGGAAGGAATTCACAAGCCATGATTTTGAGGGTGGATTTCCCAACAGTTTGTAAAAACCATTAGGATAGATTATATTTCCCAAAGATTATTTTAAAAACATTAAGAAAGATTCAGCTAAAATAGTCTATACCAATGGTTTTCCTAAACCATTGAGATTGGTGTGTTACTATAGACAGTGATTCCAGCAGCGGTGTTTATTTTACGTGTTGTATAAACTATCCATTTTGGTATTTTATGAAACTTATCCTAAAAATTTTGGTCATTTACATGTATATTTGAGGATCTCGATTTAATGGTGTTTAAAATTTAAATGTTATCAAAATTGTAAGAGTTGTTTTCCTAGATTTCTCTTATTTTGGATAAATGGTATGTTACATACATATCTTCTTTTATAAGATGCATATAAAGAACCTCTATCATCTTATATCAAGATTAACATATAATAAATTATATTTACTGTTTTTTTAATTTTATGCATTAATTGGTCTTACGATTCAAAATTTAAAAAATATGTATGGGTATGGTGTTGCGTTCTAATTGTTCATCTAGATTTTTTTATCATTATGCATTAGATGGGGAAATATTATGGTTAATTTATCTTGAAAATCATGAATTTTATTCTCTTATAGTTGTCTCATTACAATGAAATTTTTCCTTAATTCTTATCTCTTTATGCACTCATGATTCTAAAAGAATGTTTTTTTATGAAATCTCACTTTATTTCCATGTTTGGTTGGAAACTCTTTTCTCATCAATATACATGTTTTCTAAAAAATGATTTCAATTTTATTACTTATCATATAGGATTCTGTAATGTCATTTTTAGTATTTCATTTTCTTTTTATATAATTATTTAAAGAGAAACATCATGTCATTTTCAAAATATGTCATGTTTTTATATTTATAAAAGATTTAAAGGAATTTCTTTATCTTGTATGAAATTTCTCTCAGTCCTGGCCAATATTGGTTTTAAAAATTTCTATAAATGATTTAAAGGTTATTTTTGAAGAATAATAATTCTAAAATATGCTAACAATTCCTAATTTTAAAAATATTATTTTCAAAGAAAATATTTTTTTCCATATAAAATGTTTTAAATGAATTTAAACATTCCATTATATATTTTCATAGTTATTAATAGGAAAATGATTTTGAAATTTATTTATTTTTGTAATTTTTTTTATGTTTAAAAGATATTTTATTTAATAAATGTTTTTACTGTTTTTCAAATCATCATTTATAAAATTTTAAAATTATTTTAAATGAAATAAATTTCTCAAATATTTTATGATTTTTTAGTTTCTATCATGTGATTTATAAAGTAAGAATATTTTCCTCAAAAAATTAATTAGATGATTCAAAAACATTTTATTAGAAGTTTTCAAGTTTATTTTCAAATAAAATGATTTTAAAAATGTATTATATTTTAAAAATAATCATAGTGGAAATGATTTTTTCCTCATGAAATTTTTTAAAGGAATTTTAAATAATCCTTAATAAAATTTAATGTTTATTTTAAAACACATTTATTTCAATAATATTTTTTGATTTTCATGTTCTAAAAATGTGATCTTCAATGAAATGTTATTTTCCTTAAAAATTGTTTTAAATAGTCTATAATGATTCTATTATTCTTATAGAAAACTTTCAAATAAAATAATTTTTATAATATTTTATGAGTTGGTATTTTAAAAAATATGATTCCTAACTAAATGTTTTTTAACTCATCAAATATTTCAGTATTTTTTCAATTAAAAATTATTTTCCTTCAATGATGGAATAACTTGATGTTACATATTCATTATTGAGTATATGATACCATGATGAAATATTTATGAATTATCTAAATTTTATATATTTTCTATTAAAATATAATTATTAATATCATTTATTTTTAACAAGTTATGACATGATGAGATGTTTTACAAAACCCATTTCTATTCATGCTATGTAATTGATGAAATTTTTATGAATTTGTGGAACATGTTTGTATGATTTTAATTATGTGATAGGTGGGACCTATATCATCCATTAATGCATTAGGAAATTAAAAATGACACATGCGATAAACGGTTACATGGTAGGTTATAACAACAAAGAAAAAGGGTACATTGGATATTATCATATGCCCCATAGAGGATATATAAGAGGTTATTCCAATCCTAGTGTAACTATATAGACGGTTAGAAATAAAAACACTTTATGAATTTATTTTTATATATCCTTGAAAAAATATTTTACATCCACCATAATATTTCATAAATATATGCCTAATGAAATTTTTTTGATCCCCTAGCTTGTGTTCTAGATCAATGATATTCAAGGTATGGTTTTCCAATTCTATTTCCATGTTATAATACCCACATGCACATGTTATATTGATATATCGATTTTTTACCATTACAAATATTTTCAAATCACACTTTCTTATGTTCTCATTAACAGGGAAATGAAGCCGGGTATTATCTATGATATGTATAATAAGGATTATATTTTTGAAGAACTTAGTTAGAGATAAGATACCTCACTTACAGACTAAATTTTAATGCGTACATTTTTTCAAAGAAACCAAAACTAAAATATTTAGGAGTGTATCGTTATATTATGTAATTAATATTCATCTAATACTATGTAATAATTATTTATGAGACGTTTGGGTCTCTGAATTTCGTATTCGAGCATGGTTTAGTTAATCCATTGCAAACTGTGATGAGGAAATGTGATAGAAAAACATAAGGACAATTATAAGTGTATATAACTATCATGGAATATTGGTGAAGAATAGAGAAAGTGTATTCTAGGATATTATATCCCTTTATATATATTTCAGGTGACATCATTCTACCAAAAAAATTACCTATGGGAAATAACTCTAAAAAATCATTTTGTTCTTAACTCAATCATTATTTAATAATTTATAATAGGCATTACCTAACACCTAGTTTGACACTCCTCGGGGATATTCTTTGTAAATTAATAGACTATATGAACCATCATGAAATATTTTAATGATTATAAATAATGATCTTGGTCAAGCCTAAGGTGTTATATATTGAAAAGAAGGTCTCATTATTGAAAAATACTATATGTGATATTTTTGGATTATGTAGTTTCCCACAATTATTATTGTAACTCACTATGTGGTTATTTTTTGTTAATGTATGGAATCATATGTAATTGGTTTTCTGATAAATGTGATGGGTATTTTTTTTATGAGTAAACAAATTAGATAATTACTGGAGTGAAGGATATTTTTATTACTCTTAATCATATTTTCGGATATATGTTTAATAACATCCACCTTAACCAACTCTTGGAATCAACAAATAAGTGAAGTAAATATTTCAATTAAGTCTCATGTTTAAGAAAACATAGAGGAAAAACTTTTAATTTCATTATATGTATAGAATTTGGGGAAAAACTCAAGGAAATGTATCAATGGAATGATAAGAAGTTTTCTAGGATAATAAGAATGACACATAGTAATTAATTTATGAGTGAAAATGAATATTTCATTTAAAAAATGGATGAAAATATTTATTACTATAATGAATCATCAATGGTGGAATTTTTTATTTTCATAATGTATAGAAACCATGAAAAATGATGTTCAAGAGTGAAAGATAATAAAGATAATCATGATGGTGGTATGATTAATGGTAATAATACTAATGATCTACAGGTCATGAATTAAATATGTAAGGTATGGCTAGTTTGAGAAATATTTTTTACATTAAATGAGAGAAGAATGATTAAATTGAGGTTCATGATTGTTAAGACATGATTCTTATTTCATATTATGGTAAATAGGTGTTATATAAAATAATGATAAGGAATAGATGATGCTTTAATAATTAAGCGGAATGTTTTATGTTTATATATATCAGAATTCAATAATTATGTTTTGTGAACAATGAAATATGTAAAGATCATTTGGAAAAAGTTTTAATGAGGAATTTTAATGAATATATTTAATGGTACTATTTACCTAGAAAAATGAAATTTTATGGAATACATATGATCAAGGGAAGGATAACCCTTGAAAAGTTCTACATGTGGAGATAAATATTTTTATTTGATATAAAAAGATGACTAATTTAGATGATGTATATTGGATAGTATTGATGACCCTAGACCTGATTATTGATTTATAGAATAATTGCTATGTGTTTTCATTGATGGAGACTCCACCCTTTCTGGATTTATTTAATATATTTAATAATTAAAGGTTTTATATATGGAATGTTGAAAAATTTATGATTTTATTAATGTTTTATTATAATTATACTTATTTCCTTTCTTGAATAAAATATGTATAAGTTATCTACATATTTGGTATGTGACCATTATGATATTGAAAAATACATGTGGTATGCATGTCTAGTTGATTTTTCGAAATTTATAGTTCAAATTTATAAATTTTTATTTTTTTAAGGTTCATATAGATAACCATTTATTGATTGGTTTATGTTAAACATTAGATGAGTTTTTATAGATTAATGTATTACATCTCAATATGATGATTTATGAATATTGGATAACATTTTATAAGAGTTTTGTAATGAAGATTACTAGAGATAGATTAAATGATTTACAATCCTATTATAGATCTTTAGATGTGTTAGTGATTCATGTATAGAAAATTTATCTTTATTTATTACAGAAAGATATGAGCTAGAAATTGATTGTGTCAAAATCAAAGGATGCAATTTTTCTTATGATTTAATTAAATAAAATTCCTAGGTGTGTCCATCCCTTTGAATTTGTTGATCATATTAGGATGGTAACCTATCAATTGGAGCTTTCATTGAACCTTTATTAATTACATCGTGTATAAAATGTATCTTTGATGAGGATGTATATAACTGATCCTTCACATGTACTATACTAAGATATTTTAATACTAGATCATGAACATTATTATCAAGAAACAATAGTGGATATTTTGGATCATAAAGAGAAATTTCTACAAAACAAGACCACAAGAATTTTTAATGTTTTGTGTCGAAACCCCATATTTAAGAGTCCACATTAGAACATAATGATGTAATTAGGTATAACTATCCTTATTTTTTATAAGAGTGTCAAATTTTAAGGGAGATATTCATATTAAAGGGGTATAATGTGACACTATTAGATTATATATAATATATTTTTCATATTTTTTTTCAATTTTCAATAGATTAAAAACTGATTTTTCTTGTGTTTCTCCCAACATTGAGTTTAGCATGCACTGTATGCAACATCTATTATAATGAAATTTAACTCATAATTAAAAGAATAAAATATCTATCAACTCAATATTATAATGTTGTGTACAAATATTATTAACTAAATTATGGAAATATATGTTTTAAAACTATA
This sequence comes from Viscum album, assembly GCA_963277665.1. NCBI lineage: Eukaryota > Viridiplantae > Streptophyta > Magnoliopsida > Santalales > Viscaceae > Viscum > Viscum album. Next base: position 722,527,630 of record OY728121.1, on the reverse strand, counting down.
TATAATATGGATTATTTAGTTTCTAAAGAAATTAAAATAAAAAATCTATTTGAAAATTAAAGATATCATTTTCTGAAAATCATTTTTATTCTCTCAAATGAGTTTTACCTCATTAAATTAATTAATAAATTATGGTAAATTTATTTTTTAAAATTTATATATAATATATTCAATCAAATTTTTTTTACATACATTTTTTGCATTTTTGTAAGAATATGGTATGAATATATCCAATTTTTTTCTTAAAACTATATTTTCTTAAAAACAACTTTATCACATTTTCAACACATATTTTTAAAAATAATTTCTGAAATTTTATAAATATTATTTTTAAAATTAAAATTCACTTCTCATATCACTATTTTAAAATTATCATTAGGTGAATTTTTCAGTTTTTTCTAAAAAGTAATATTTTTTTATGTATAGTGTATAATATTGGGTTTTATAGAAAACATATTTTTCATAAAAAAATATATAATTTTTATTTCATATTAAAATGGTTTTAAAATTAAAATTATATAAATTATATATTCATCAAAACAATTTAGGTAATTTTTATCAATTTTATATTTAAATTTGATATAAAATCTTTTTATACTCTTGACCATTTTATATTTTCAAAATTATTTTATCATAACATTTTTTGGTTTTATTTTTAATTAAATATTTCCAATTATTTTAATGTAATATTGAAAAATCTATTCTGTATTCTAAATTATAATAATATATATTAAATAAAAATTTCATCATAAATTTTAGTCAAAACTAACAGTACGAACTATATAAATTATTTACCTTCATTAATATTAAAATGGGACTACTTGGGGATAAAACTTAGAAGAATGCATGTAAAATGACCTAGAAACTTATCCAAACCCCATTATTTGGAAAACATGAGGCCTTATAACTTCAATGTATCTATAATGTCACTTTTTAGAACCTTTTTCTTATGAATACTATGGTTACACCTTTTTCTTTCAAAACAATCCATGTGTGTCATTTCCCTCAATTATAAATTACCTACTCTTTTCATACCAAATTAAAATATTAATGAACAATTTGTTTATATAATAATATCCCAAATCCAATATTTAATTTTATAAACTCTTCTTGGAATCCTTATTAAGGTTACGTATCCCTCATAATTGGGCTTTAGGTGTAAACATAACGTGGATCTCCGATGATGTAAAAATTTTAAACATGCTTTCTTATTTTATTTATTCTTCCTCCTACATTAATATTACTAAAATAAGATGATATTAGGAAAAAATTATATATTATTTACTAAAATTATATTATTTTAACGCAGTAACCTATATCTATCTCAACTCCCTTCAAATGGGTAATAAAACTATCGATCATGTGTACAATAGACTACTGCCTCACGAAATGATGTTGTTCTTTTTACATACCCACCAATTATAGATAGATATAATGATGGGTAAATGTTTATTTAAGATATACATGAAATTTTTATACTTATGTAATTGTAATTTCACACATAATTTCATACCTTTTAACCCTTTGGAAAAAAATCATGTCAGTCATAGGTACAACATAGTATCACATCATGAACTGATGGGATGTATTTTTCTATTTACATTTTAGTTAGGTATATATAAGGATATATTAAATGAATAAATAAAATATTTAAAAAAAATTATTCATAATTAATTAATAAATAGAATATACCTTTTTACATTCCATTATATAGGGTATATGGTAACATCGCTCATTTTTATGGCTGACTACCGCCCTATGAAACGTTGAGATTAATTTGCCGAAAATACTTTTCATGGAAGGTAAAAACGATAAATATAATAAATTAAAGTGATATATATGAAATTATGATTATAATTTAATGATTTATTATTATTTACCATTCTGTTTTCCATCCATCAAAAAAATTAAAACAACATCCATGCGTACGTACGACCAAATGCCTCTAAGAATTATGTATCTCATTTTTTATCTCTAAATATTATTGATTACTATAAATACATATATACTTAATATATATGTTATTTATTTAATGGATAAATTTATTTTGGTGACATAACCATTATGAATGTTAACGGATTAGAAATACTATGTCAAAATATTTGGAAAGAATAAAACAATTATTACCCAAAACATGATTTTATCTTTCAATTGTTAATAAATGAGTAATAAAAGGTCATTGGTGAATCCTATATGGTTTAATGATTAAATATATAGTTATATAATATATTTTAAATAAAGAAATATTTATTATACATGATAATGGAATGTGTACGAAAGATGTTGAGGCTTAATGTTGTGGATTCTGCCTCATGTTTATTTTCTTTAAGGAAAATGCCATTTTCTCCATCGGATTTGTAACACCCTGATATTTTATGAGAAGTATATTTTTTTATGTCTTATTTTATACACAAAATAAAAGGAATCTTTCACTTCACACAACACTAGCTTTTCTTGCGTTGCACACAATCACGACCTTCCTCGATAGCGTGTGTAGTACGCAATACCGAGTTTCACTAAACAACGATATATTGTTATAATATTATTATGGACTAGCCTTTATGAATATTATTAACTAAATTTTGAATTTTATAACATTATTATTCATCTTACATATTTTCTAGAACATGTTTTGAGAAAAAAAAATTTCAGGTAAAATAAGTATTTTTCAAAAAATGCAGTTTTGCCGCATTTTAATAGCGCACCAACATTAATTATAGTATTTGACAAGTTTATAAGTTAAATTTGACAAAATAAAATTCTTATTTGGAATCAGGATATAAAAATTTACTTTGTATAAATTTTTCATATTATTCTGATAACTTTCATATTTTAATGAATTGTAAAAACACTCTATATTTTAATTAAAAACAACTTTTTTCATCACAATAATTTATATAGTTAAATTATAATTTTGAATCGTTTTAATGTTTAAATATAATATATTTTTACCATTTAATATAATCTATTTCATTACCATTAATTTTACATTGAATTCACCGGAAAAAAACATTTCAATCTTTGTCAATGTTTTAACTTTTAAAACCTGTTTTCTTAACAAAGGGATAAATTTTAATTTAATTATCGCAACTTATATGTTTGTAATTTTGAAAAATGGATTCAATATTTGAATTCATTGGTTCTAAATTATTTTAATAGGTTACTTTTATTTTTTTTGATATTATGAATAGTAACTATGGTAATTTTTATTTACTTCACTTAATGGTAAATTGGGTAATTAAGGGTAAATATAAGATTATTAAATTACCCTAAAACCTTCCAAAATTATATTGGATGACAAAAAGTAGACCCTTATCACCTAAGGATATAAATAAATTAATTTTATGGAATTTAGACCATTACAATAATTTAATTGTTATTAAAACCAAAGAAAGTGACAACATGTCACTCTCTTAAATTTTATAAATATAATAATTTTAATTTAGTGATAAACTTCCTAAAACAACAAAAAAGAATAGTATCCAAAAATAAAATAAAATTATCTACATCAACATAATTTATTTTAAAATTTTAGGGATAAAATAATTATAATTAATGAGGACACAATAGTTATGTAGAAATTATTTTATTAATTGAAATATCAAATAAATCATTTTAAAAATATTAAAATAAATACTATATGAACTAATTAATGTGATCAATTATTTTTATAGTTAAATATGATATGTTAGGAATCTATTAAATATTTTGGTTTGAACATATCTTCTTTGTGTATTTTATTTAAATTAAAATAAATGAATTGTGTCAAAATTGACACTATTTATATTTTATATTATTAAATTGTATAAAAATCACAAATATATTTTAAAAATTAAAAATTAAAATTTATATGATCCAAAATATCATAAGTTATAAAATTATGTATAATTAATAACACATAAGTAAGTATTTATAACCATATAAAATTTAAAACATGATTACCACAAATAAAATTAAATAGATTAAATAAGGATAAATCAAAATGATAAGGTTTACAATAAAATAAAAACATGTCTAAATTTAGTTGGTTAATGAGATTACAACCCTTTCTTATCAAATATCCTAATTTTACTCACTTTGGAAGTTTTTATGTGGGTTTAGGGTTTATTGCAAACTAATATTTTAGAGGTTTCCAAAGGTGCCCCTCTCATCCATTATAAAAGGGCACCTCCTACCTCTCCTCTTTACACAACTTTTAGCCTTCAAGCTCGGATAAACCATGCCCATTACTCTTCTAAACTCCCCTAGTAATATTCTAGTGGTCCTGGTCTTCTTCAAAGACCAACATTCGTTCCCTAAGAGGAGGTTTCAAAGAGGCGTGTCGAAGAAGAGGTAATATTCGTTACCGATTCTTTCAAATTTATTTCTTCTTCTACTTACTCTTATTTATTTGTTTAATTATGAAGTAATAAAATTGGTATCACCCATATACTTATATGTTATTATAAATATTAAACAAACCTATTTCACCTTCTATCCATCCTACGGAAAACGAAATCATCGCGCGTGCGTATGTACGGAATTCTGTCTCCACGCCGTGGTGTAATCTGTTTTCCACCACCAACAAACTTGGATGGGTATAATGGTGTAATGAATAAGTATATATGATTATTTTAAAGTGACATTGATTCTGAAATATTATACATACACTTAAATCCAATTCCACGTTCATGGGAACTGTATCATCGTGCGTGCGTACGTACGGCCTACCGTCTCCACGATGTGATGTGACTCATCCTACATGATCTTCGTTGAATAATGATTATATAAATGAATTTAATGAATAAATATGATATATATTACACTAATAACATTTTGGAAATGAGGTATCTATAACCTAAAAATAATAATAAGAATTTATTCGACAAAACATGCATAAGAACATAAAGCAATGAACACCCGAATAACAAGTAGCAATAAAATATTACTAATAAGAAGATAAATATATGACACTATATGATATCATAACAATGAATATGATTCTGTAATAATTAAATGACATTATTTAAATCATTATACCGGAGGTTCGGATACGTACAAAGCAAATTGGACCTAAGGTAAGGGAAAATCTCACAATCTCAATTTTTATCAGAGATTGTTTATACTTTCGTATTTACTTGGGAATATTTATCATCCACATCCATTTTTTCACAATATGAAATATTATTTCTATCCTCCTAAAACGTTTTAAATAAAATTTTACATATTTGTGATTTTTTAGTAAAAATATGAACGGAATCATTTGTCGTTTGAAGTATGAGGTACTTTTTGACTTTTTCAGCCAAATATGAGAAGAAAGTTTTTTTAAATTATACGCCATGAATGGATTTTTATGATTTCATAGAACATTATTTCCCTGAATATTAATTTAAACGTTTTCAAGTTTATTTTTTAATCAATTTATTTTAGCTTAAAACTGTATGACCTGTTAAGAAAGGAAAAATGTTTTTAAAGTATAACGGATATTTTCCTCAAGAATGGAGTTCAAGTGTTTTATCAAAATTATTTTCCATATAAGATAATATAGGGTTCTATTTATATCCATATTTTTACATTGATTTAATTATGTTATGATGGAATTATATTTATGATGTCCTTTTATGGATTATGTTATGATGACATGATGTTTAAGAATCCCATTTTTATTACATGGGTTATGTTATGATGTATGATTTATGATTTTGTGGCACACATAATAATTGTTTAATTATGAGATGGGTGGGAATTATATCTCCCTCCAATGCATTGTGTAAATATTTTTATCTCATGTGATAGACATGGATAGAATGGAAAGTTAATCCAGTTCAGTGATACAAGACTGTAACGAGGAGTGAACTCAGTTCAGTAATGGACTTTTTCTGCTATGATGGTCTTGGTAAAGAGCCTTGACTAATATGAAATTATTTCTATGATTATATGTGTATTCCACAAAGTTTCATGTTTTATGTTATGATTATTTGGGATTACTTTTCACTACTATGATTCATCCCATGGCATGATATTATGATCTCTTTTACAGGTTACAATTTTCAAAATGTTATGTTCTTATGGATATGATATGATTGATAATTCCTTTGTTTACCCCTTACTGAGAATTTGAGTTCACCCTTTTGTATGTTTTCTTTTCCCTAGGTCTAGAAGAAGGGTATTAAGTAGAATATGCCAAAAGGGACTCTAGATATGATAAAATAAATTGGAGACAATGTAGATGATTTATGAACTAGTTGTTTATGTTTCCCAGATTCTAAAGACACTATACCTATACGGTCCTTTAATAGTTTTGTTATATGTTGTAATAAGTATGCTTAAATTCTGATGTAATAACAATCTATGTAAAGTATGGTTCATTATAGTTGGTATCACAGGAAAGGCATAGTCAACCTTTTGAAACTAGGGTGTGAAAACCTTAGTAAGAACCCTAATGATATGTCTAAGCATAGAACACAATATTAGTGTTTTATAAATGGCAATGAACAACCTATGATAAGACCTAAAGTGTGAAATTTTGTTCTTCATTAAGTGGTTTCCCTGTTATGATTAGTGTTACTCACACTTTGCATATTGGTTTTAGTCAATGGATGGAACCCGATGGAACTGTGTTAATGCTGAATGTGACGGGAAATGCAATGATTGTCCCCCTGAGCAACCAAACATTATGGGAGCTGGAATGAAAAATCATATAGCCATGCTCACACAAAATTCTCAAACTATGAATCATGCAGGACTTCCAAATGAGAAAAGGAAGGAGAAAAAATCTATTGAATCCTTCATGAGGTTGTGTCCACCTTCATTCAGTGGGTATTCTGATCCATTAGTGGATGAACAATGGATTAGTACCACTGAAAAGATTTTTTCAGTCCTGCAATGTTATGAGCATGATAATGTCATCTTAGCAGTATATCATCTGGAAGGTGAAGCTGATCAATGGTGGAATTTTATTAAGAATACGAGGAAAAGGAATGAAATTGAGTTCATGGAATGGGACAAGTTCAATATCTTATTTTTCAATAAGTAATTTTCTCTTATTCTTCGAACAAATATGGAGAAGGAGTTTCTTGAACTGAAGGAAAAGGATGATGAATCAGTTGGTACCTACAAAGAAAATTTTACAAGACCTTAAAGGCACGCTTCTGAAATTATTATCCAACATGAGAGTAAGATCGACTGATTCTTTAGTGGCATAAAACCAAGTCTTAGAAGTTCGGTTTCCATAAGGGACTTCAATAGCTACGAAGTAATTTTTCGATGTGCTCTTAAGGTTGAGATGGATATTGGAGTAAGCCATTAGTCATATGGTTTTGATAAGAAGAGGAAAATGTAATTAAAAGGGAAATAAAAATACCACAATGAAAAGTAGATGAGTTTTCCCTTATGTTCAAAGTGTGGAAAGAAACATAGAGGGAATTGTCTTAAAGGTACAAGTAAATGTTTTAAGTGTGGAAAAGAAGGTCATCGGGTGGTTGAATGTCGAAATAATGGGAAGAAGATGTCTAATGATTTGAACAAAGAAAGGGATACAGAGAATGCACCTCCTACAATTCAATGTTTCAAGTGCAGGTAAATGGGGCATTATGCCAATCAAGGCCATAATCCAAGAGTTTTTTATGATGATTGACATCAACAAACTCATAAGGCCAAAGGCAAAGTAAAGTCACATGAAATTTCTATTGTCTATGTGGAGTATGATAACGAAGTGGTGAAAGGTACACTTACCATCCACTCTAAAGTAGCAAATGATTTATTTGATTCTGGATCCACCCACTCTTTTATTTCTAAATTTTTTTAAGGGTATCTCTATATTACCTCAGTAGTTAGATATTGAGTTAGTTGTGACAACCCCTAATGGCACAAGAGTCGCATCAAAAGTTTACAATTCTTCTCCAATCGAAGTTTGTTGGAATGTGCTTCCTACAAATATTGTGATCCTTCCTATAGTGGAATTTTATGTGATTCTTGGAATGGATTGTCTTTATTTATACGGATCTCATATCAATTTCCAAGGAAGGGAAATCATATTTAATATTCCTGATCAATCTACTATCATCTATCAATGCAAGGATGAATATAACCTTCCGGTGGAAATATCTTCCATCTTATGGGTGTTGATTCTAATAGATGAAGGTTATTTATCTCAAATGGTTAGAGAGAAACTCACAATTAATAATATTCCTATTGTATGGGTGTTTGATGATGTATTTCCAGAGGAATTGCTAGGTCTTCCACCAAATCTTGAAGTTGAGTTTTCAATAAAAGTCATACCCGGTGCTATGCCCATTCCAAATACACCTTATAGAATGGCCCCCATTGAGTTGCAGAAATTAAATAAGAACTCCATGATAATCTTGATATGGGATTCATACACCCTAGTGTATCACCTTGGGGAGCACCTGTTTTGTTTGTTAAGAATAAATATGGATCAATGAGACTCTACATTGATTATCGAGAACATAAAAAGATCACTATCAAGAAAAAATATCCTCTCCCACACATTGATGAATTATTTGACCAATTACACAGAGCTTGATAATTTTCAAAGATTAATCTTCCTACACGGTATCATTAATTAAATGTCAAAAAAGAGGATATACCAAAGATGGATTTTTGTACAAGGTATGGACACTATTAATTTATAGTGTTGTCAATTTGTCTTACTAATTCTCCTGATATCTTCATGGATCTAATTAATAGAGTCTTCAGAGACTATCTTGATCTGTCTGTGGTAGTCTTTATAGACGATATTATTGTGTATTCAAAGAGAAATAATTAACATCAAGATCAATTGAGATTTGTATTAAAGAACCTAATAAAGGATAAGATTTATGCCAAATTTAGAAAGTGTGAATTTTGGCTTCAAAAAGTTTCATTTTTTGGTCACATAATCACAAAAGAGGGGATATATATGGATCCAGCAAAAACAGATGTAGAGATCCAAATCATGACGTACATGAATAATAAATTACTTTTTCGGAAGACATAATACATAACAAAAACCATAACTCAAGGATAGTAATAGTTTAGTGTCTTCATAAACACAGAACATAATTTTCTAGTCATGGAGAAAGATCTTCAACTTCTCTCATAAAGGTCTTCCCCTTTTGTTTTCTTACCTAAAACCTTTTTTATATCTTGGGGAAAAGAAAATATATTAAGGGTGAGATCAAATGCTCAGTAAGGTTAAACATAGAGAATATAAAACAATCCATAAACATTTGAATGTAAAAACGTGAGCATAAAATCAAAACATAAAAATCTTGAGCAATGACATAAAACATTTTCGTAAATAATGCATAGATCATAAAAAACATTAATCATGACAAAATAGAATGGGAATAAAACTTGTAATTGTGGAAAAACATTAAGCACATGATATGATTTCCGTGGTAGCCAAGGCATTACTTCCAAGACCATCTTAGTGGAAAAAGCCCCTTACTGAACCGGGTTTACATGTCGTTCCGTCCCTGTATTACTGAACCAGATTTACTTTTCATTCCAGCCATGTCTATCTCATGAGATATAAATCTTTACCCAGTTAATTGTAGGGAGATATAGGTCCCACCCATCTCATAATCAAACCATTCTTATGTGTTCCACAATATAAGCATAAATCATTCATCATAACCCAAAGAATAAAGTGGGTTTCATAAACAACATCCCATCATAACATAATCCATTTAAAAAAATGGATATCATTTCATCGTAAGAAAAATGAAACCATGTAAATCATAGATACATTATACTATAAAAATACACAATATAAATAATTTCATCTTAGATGGAAAATGGTTTTGATAAAACATATATAATGAATTCTTGAGGAAAATATCCATTCTTTTTCAAAATCAATTTCTTTTCACAAAATGCCATCAAAATTTTAAAGAAAATTATTTTTTTGAAAATATTCATGAAATCATGTAGAGTAAGCTTCATGAAAATAAGGTGTTATGAAACCATAAAAATCCATTCATTCAGTATAAGTTAAAACAACATTATCCTCGCACTTTTTTCAGAAAAGTCAAAATGTTCCTTGTATGGTAAAAAAAATATTCCTTCCATAACACGTGGTAAAAGTAAAAAATTGGTGAAAAGTACTTTAAACATACATGGAACCATTTTTAGAAAACAGGGACATGGATAATAAATATAACCGCAGTAAATACTTACGAATAAACAATCTTGGATAAAAACGAGATTGGAAAAGTTTTCCCTCACCTTATGTCTGATATGCTTCGTATGTATCCGAACATCCTGTATAATGATTTAAATAATGTCATTGACTTAATAAAGAATCATTTTCATTGTTATGATATCAAATATGGTTCACTTATGACTTTATATTACTTGTTCTTTTGTAAATTCCATGTTAAAGCAGCGTTTTGGGTAAAATCCTTTAATTTATCTTCCGTGTTTTGACTTGTATTTATTCATATGATTACTTAGATCATGATTACATAATTCTAGAATATAAACCATGATTTATATATATAATATATTTTCATAATATAAATATATATAATAGATCGATAAATGCAATGAAATACACCGTTCATGGAGACGGTATGTCATACGTACGGATGAACGTTGTTTTCATTTCCTTATTAAATTTAATAGATGTAAGTAAATAACATATAAATAAATTCAGTGTCATTAATATGTCATATATTTCATTATTACTTATTGTATATACTTTATAATCATTCTTGAATTGTTAACATAGAAAATGAATCTCATCGCGTTGTGGAGACGGTCATCCGTACATATGCACGAGCGATGATATCGTTACCATATTTATCGAATGGAATAGGAGTGGATGATATAATATCTTAGAATAAGTATGATGTAATAATCATCATATATAGTTTTTCTTTACACCATTATACCCATCCAAGTACGTTGGTGGTGGAAAACAGATTACACCACAGCGTGAGGACGGTATTCCGTACGTACGCACGTGCGGTGATTTTGTTTTCTGTAGGATGGATAGAAGGTGAAATGAGGTTGTTTGATATTTATAATAACATATCAGTATATTATTTATTCTTATGTTATTACAATATAATGAAAAAACTAAAGAAGAAGTTGAAGAAGAAAGAAACATGAAAGAATCGGTAGAAGAGATTACCTCTTCCTCGACGCACCTACTTTAAACTTCTTCGTAGGGCACTAGAGTTGGTATTTGGAGAAGACCAAAACCTATATGATATAACTAGAGAGGTTGATAATAGGAATTGGCTGGGGTTTTCCGAGATTCAAGTCTCAAAAGGGTGTGAAGAGAAGAGGGAAGGGGTAACCTTTTTATAAGGGAGGAGAGGGGCACTATTGGTAAAATAAGAAATATTAATTTATAATAAATTCAAACTCAGTGAAAAACCTCCAAAAATGAATCAAATCCAAATATTATATTATAGAGAGTTTTAATATAATCAACAAATAATATTTAGACATGTTGATAATTTATTTTAAACATTATCAACTGGATTTATCTTTATTTAATCTATTTAATTTTATTTGTGGTAATAAGATTATAATTTTTAAATTATTATAAATAATTACTTATGTGTTATTAATTGGCCATAATTGGATAATTAATGAAATTTCCGACCATATATATTTCAATTTATAATTTTTAAATATTTTTTTGATTTTAAAACAATTTTAATATATGTTATTTTTATAAAATAACAATAGTGTCAATTTTGACACTATTCATTTATTTTAATTTAAATAAAATCCACACAGAGGATATATCTAAACAAAATATTTAATATATTCCTAACATGTCAAATTTGTCTTGAAAATTCTTGGATCACGTTAAATTGTTCATATAATATTTATTTTAATATTTTTAAAACCATTCATTTTGTATATCTCTTAATATAATAATTAGAACAACATTTTTGTATAAGTATTTAATATACTGATTTGTTGCATAAAAATTAAAAATAAAATCATATGATGAAGATAAGTCTCATATATTTTATAATAATACTTTTACTATAATTTATCATCTTAAAATAACAACATGTAAATTGTTATATTTATTAAATTATGAAGGTGACAACATTGGAATCATTTAAAATAAATTAATATAAGTGTCATAATCCCCTTTATAAGTATCCAAATGGGCCACAATTCGGCCAGTGGATGATTAGTGTTTATATATGCACTACCAATAAGTTTTGTTCAGATTTTTGGGCCTTTTTATATGTATTACTATTTCAATAAAAACTATATTATTGATTTTTCACTATATAAATAATTTCTGCATAATTAATGTATAAGATAATTAGGTAATTAAATAAGTATTAAAAATTAAAAATAAATTACCATGATAAAGAAAAATATTTTATCTTTCAAACGAATATTTATAACCGAATTTATATTCTGTATAACCTTATATTAAAAATACTTTATTTATTAATGTTTGAGTGAGACATATTTCAATTTCTTTTAAATAAAATAAACTAAAGGTCAAAATCAAATACAAGTGGGTTCCATTAGATTCAATATCGTCCCAAATATGATTTATGAAAAAATATAATCACCCAATTTTATTAATAAAAGTGTTAGGGTAATTTTATAATATTATATTTACCCTTAATTACCTTATTTACTTTTAACTATGGTCAATAAAATTTACTGTAGTTACTATTCATAATGCCTAAAAATAAAAAGTAGCTTATTAAAATAATTTGGACCCACTGATTTCAAATATGGAATCCTTTTTTCCTAATTAAAATCACAGAAGTTTAAGAAATTAATTTAAAATTAATCCCATTCTTAAGAAAACGAGTTTTAAAAGTTAAAACATTGCAAAAGATTAAAATGATTTTACCTATTAATTCAATGTAAAATCAATGCTATTGACATACATTATATTAAATGGTTAAAATATATTATATTTATACTTTAAAACCATTATATATTATAATTTAACAATATAAATTATTCTGATGAAAAAAGTTGTTTTTAATTAAAATATAGCACGAATCTACTATTCATTAATATATAAAAGTCATTAAAATAATATGAAAATTTTATCCAAAGAAAAATTTTATATCCTGATTCCAAAGAAGAATTTTATTTTCTCATATTGAACTTATAAAAATGTCAAAAACTAGATTTAAAGTGGTTGTGCCATCAAAATGAGGCAAAACTGCATTTTTTTAAAAATACTTCTTTTACCCAAAAAATTTATTTTGTTCTTATAAAATGCTATAGAAAATTTTTAAGAAGAATAATAATATTATAATTGTAAAATTTTAGTTAATACTATTCATAATGGCTATTTAATAATAATATTATAATAATATATCATTTTTTAGTGATACCCGGTATTGCGTACTACACACACTATCGAGGAAGGTCGCGATTGCGTGTAATGCAAGCCAAGTCAGGGTTACGTGTAGTGAAAGACTCCTTTGTTGTTTCATATCACAAAATACAATCATATTTCATTTCTAAATTGAATATATATATATATATATATATAATCAATGTTGCGTAGAATGACTATTATCAAACAAACTTGAAATTGTGTGTAACACGATCCAAGATTAGTGTTGTGTATACTGCAAGATAATACGGTGTTCTGTATAGTGCGAGATAATATTGGTGTAGCGTACAATAGAAGATATGAAATAAATTAAAAATAATATATCTTATAAAATCTCGGGTTGTTACATTCTACCCCCCTTAAAATGAATTTCACCCTTGAAATTCGTCGGGGTTATAAATGATTTATTACATGACAATTTCTTTCATAGAAACCCACATTGTAAAAAAGAATACCAAAACATATCATTAAAAACTGAATTCTGAAATGTAAGGGTTACCCAAATTAACTAATCACAAGGTTTCCAAATAGGAGAACACAGGTGAACATATGGACATGGAAGAGAAATCTGACCATCGAATTCTTATGGATAGTGGTAGAGAACATGGCTATTAAAAATCCAACAATCACAAAGACATAAATTTTTGATGATCTAAGGCACCATCTGATTCATCAGATATAAGATCACTAGGACAACATTTTTGGTTTTCAAGATCATTTCCCTAAAGTTGATGAATTAAAAGAAATACTTACATGATTTTGGTATAATCTCATTGTTGTTCATGCCTTGAACAATTTCCACTTCATCTCTTAAAGAAATGAAGTTGAATTTGTTATTCTTGAAGTGTTAGCAGATCATGCGACAGAACGATGGGTCATTCCATCTCTTTTAAACAAAAGGTTAGAAAAATTTATCAAATATACACAAGCCCATCTATGGTGAGGTTTATCATATATGATTCCAAAAATGAACTTATACTTTTTCTATCATACCTATTAATAAAATAAAACTAGTTTCTACTAACCAGGGACTTCCTGTAGGCCAGTGGTAGGCGATAAAGGCCTGTCGCACTTCGATTGTGGGTTCGATTCCTACAACCTTGTCCGACGCGACGGGTTGTTTCCCGTCCTGCAGGTTGTCCTCTTTCTAAAACTACATTATTATAACATCCCATTAATAATATTGAAAAAAATTTCTATCCTTAAGCAATAATAACTTATGTCCAACATAATCCATTCCAATTTTTAGGCTTATCCAAAATACTTCTATCCAAACTCATAGTATAAAGAAAACAATTACTAGAAATTTCATCAACAAAGCATGTGAATACCATCATTTATCCCCCAAATATCATAAAATATATATTGTTGGTCACATTCCAGACATGTCAATACCTTAATTATGTATTCTCTTGATAAATTAATACCCATTGAACCTTAGTGAAAACATGAATGCTGTCAAAAGTTAACTCTTCCCACATACCAAAATCCCGATATTTCTATATACTCAAACCATTATATAACTTTTTCCTTATATCAGTCATGAGCTCATGAATACTATCATACATATTATTTTCTCTTTATCCCTTTATTATGTGCATTTCATCCGCTTTCCAAAAATATTTCAATCACTTTTCATGGTTACCGATGCCATATTCCTATGGAAATCCATAATGGAACAATACATAGATATTCCAATATACCATAAACATACCTCAAAAACAGTATTCTAGAATACCAATACATAAAAACATCAATCCATACTATTCAATTATTGTCATGTAATAAGTCATTCCTTGATTTAGAAATAAGTTCTTAGGTCAGGGCATTGAGTTGGGTAATGCCCATGTTCTCCATAGATAAGACATTGAACTCCATAATAGTCTGTCACTCTAGGACTCTTCTCTCCACATAGATAACATCCTCCCCTCCATTTGATGTATTCATCAAGGTTCTTCTTACCTTCATTAGAAATCCTAATCTTCCTTTCTCTATGCCCCTCAACATAGGAACATGCATAAAAGTCTATCTTCCTCTTATTTGATGAATTAAGAAAACCACTAAAGTTCACCTTGTTATTCATATATCGTGATGACTGATTTGGCATAATCAAAAAATCTTTCTTTCTAGGCATTACACAATTTAGTTGCTCAAAGTCAGAAATTTGTCCATTGGAGTCAATGTTGACCCAATTTCTTCTGGTTCCCTCCATTAACTAAAACCAAAATCCTAGTGTAAGAAACAGTTAAAATAATGGGGAATTACATAATCATAAAAATTAATTTATGGGATGTCTATGTTATCAAACATTCTTTAATACAGGACACCTTAGGATCACTCTAGGTTATTCATGATCGTCAACATAATTCTAGTAATTTAAAATATAATTATACTAAACCTTACAGACATCGTTAGACATACCTTAGAAATATATCTAGGGATATCACTAAAGTTTTTAAATCCATGTTTTCCAATGGTTAACTAAACCTTTCCTCTGATACCAAATGTAGAGACCCAAATCTTGATGTACATGGATAGTACATTACTTTTTCTGAATACTTAATACATAACAAAAACCAAAACTCAAGGATCGTAATAGATTAGTGTCTTCAGATACTCGGAACATAATCTTCTAATCATGGTGAAAGATCTTCAACAAATATGTAACACCCCGGGATTTTTTGAAAAGTATTCTTTTTAATTTCATTAATGTCTTGTGTTATAAGCTACACCAAAAGAAGCTTGCACAACACGCATCCTTGACTTGCCTTGTATTACATGCAATCATGACCTTCCTCGATAGCGTGTGTAGTATGTAACAACGAGTTTCACTAAACAACAATATGCTATTAAAATATTATTAAAACTAGCCATTATGAATAGTAATAACCACTTTTTGAAATTTTGTAAATTTTATTTTTCAAAATGAACTTCATTTTTTGATACGGAATATTGAAATTAACATAGGGTGAAATTTTGGTACTTTTTGGATAACTATCATTTTCTGATGAATACTGAAAATTACTAAATTTTAATTAAAAACAACCTTTTTAATCGAAATAATTAATAGTGATAAATTATTAATTAGAGAGGTTTTAAAGTATATTTAGAATATATTTTTACAATTTAATACAGTGTTGGTCATTGTATGTAATTCTACATTTAAACCAGACATAAACAAGTGTCAATCTTTTGATAGGTATTATCTCTTAAGAACACGCTATTTGTTTTGACGACGAGAATTAATTTTTAAATTAATTAATTCAACTGATATGTTTTTAGTTTGGTAAAATAGACATCATTTTTGAGTTCATAATATCAAATATAGCTTAGGCCTAATTTTTGGTATTTTTCTGGAAACTTTCATTTTTTGATGAATAGTGAAACCACTAAGTGGTTGTTAAAAAATATGAATTTTTCATAAAACTTAATTTTACCACTTCTATGAGTGGAATTTCAAAAATCCAATAGACATGGTTGATGTTAGTAATTAAAATTTTGTTCAATGAGATAAAATAATTTTTGGTTAATAGTAACTTTTTACTTTTTTTTTACCACGGTTAAAAGTAAATAGGGTAATTAATGGTAAAAATGTTATTATTATTACCCTAAAACATGTCCTAATTCTATTATATAGGTGTATTTAGACCAAAAACAACCTTAGGAATAAAATATGACCATTTAGGCCCACTTGGATTAGATTAGGACATTTATTATTAATTTATTTAAAGAAGGGTCAAAATAGTTAAAATCAAAGTTTTATAAGTAAATCATTTTTAATATGGGGTTATATATAAGATAAATTCGACTATAAATGTTCATTAGAATGCTAAAAGGATTTCCCACATAATCGTATTTTATTTTTAATTTTTATACATTAAATAATTTAATTTATTTATGACACAATGATGATGCAGTAATTATCTTATTAATGAAATATTGACATAATTAATGTTATAAACACAAAAATAAATGTAATTTGAGACTTTTTATGAATTAAACTAATTTTATATATTAATATGACATTCTAGTATTGATTTAATTACCTTTTTTAGAACTAATAATTCTGTTATGAGTTTCACAAAAATTAATTACTAAACAGTGTCAAATTTGACATAAAATAGTTTTTAAAACAAATATTATATTAGTAATTGTTATTTTATTCATAAAAATCTAAGGATCGACCAAATGACTTAGATAAGGTTATATATATTAATAATAAACAACTTGGGGTTCGTTTGTCTGGTTATAGTTAGTTTATTAACCTTATAGTATAAGAACACAATAAGACACGATAAAAGTAAAATTATTTAACTTAATGTTAAATCTAAATGATAAGGTTAAAATAGGAACCTAAACTTGTCTAAATTCTATTGGATAAGAGGTTTTAGACCCATCCCCACCTTATCTTCTATATAAATCAATTTTGAGATATTTAAAACCTAACTTGACTTTATAATAAAATAATATTTTTAGTTTTTCCAAAAGAGTCCCTCTCCTCCGTTATAAAAGGGTTCATCCTCCCCCTCTTCCTCATACCACTTTGAGACTTCAAGCTCGGCCAACCCCTGTCAATTTCTTCTCTCCACTTCCCTAGAAACATTCTAGAGGTTCTCGTCTTCTTCAAAGACCTATTTTAGTTCCCTAAAAGGAGGTCTCAAAGAAGCACTACAAAGAAGAGGTAATGTCTGTTACCGATTCTTTCATCTTTATTTCTTCTTCCACTTCTTCTTATTTAGTTGTTTCATTATGAAGTAATAAAATCAGTATCACTCATATACTGATATTTTATTATAAGTATGAAACAACCCTATTTCACCATCTATCCATCCTACGGAAAAAGAAATCACCGCGCATGCGTACGTACTGAATACCATCTCCACGCCGTGGTGTAATCTATTTTCCCCCACCACCTTACTTGGATGGGTATAATGGTGTAAATAATAACTATATATAATTATTGTAAAGTGATGTTGACTCTGTAATAGTATACATACATTCTAATAAAATTCCACAATCATGGGAACGATATCATCGCTCGTGCGTACGTACGAAATACCATCTCCACGACGCGATGAGATTCATTCTCAATGATTAACCATTCATGAATGATTATAAAGTATATATAATAATTAATCATGAAATATATGAAATAATAATGATACTGGATTTATGTTTATATATATGTATGTCATCTACTTAATTCCATTCAACTCAATAAGGAAACGAAAACAGCGTTCATGCGTACGTACGACCTACCGTCTCCATGAATGGTGTATTTATTTCCATGTACTGATTTATTATATATATGTATATTATGAATATATATTATATATAAATCATGTTTTATATTCTGTAATTAATTAATCATGATCTAAGTAATCATATGAATAATTACAAGTCAAAACACGGATGACAAATGAAACGATTTTACCCAAAATGCTCTTTAACATGGAATTTACAGAAGAATGGGTAATATAAAGTCATAAGTGAACAATATATTATATAATAACAATGAGTATCATTCTGGAATAATTCAATAACATTATTTAAATCATTATATAGGAGGTTCGGACACTTATGAAGCAAAACAGACCTAAGGTAAGGGAAATATCACAATCTCATTTTTATCTGAGATTGTTTATACTTTGAAATTTACTGTGTGTATTATATAATCCACATCCATGTTTCCTAAATATGTAATACTATTTCCATCCACCTAAAATTGTTTAAATCCAATTTTACCCTTCGGTGAGTTTTTAGTAAAATATATGAAATGAATCTTTTGTCGTTTTTCGTACGAGGTACTTTTTGACTTTTCCGACAAACGTACGAGGAGAATATTTTTTTTAACTTATAGGGGATGAATGGATTTTTAAAATATTATTTCCAAGAAGATTCCTTTACAAGTTTTCAAGTTTATTTTTAATCAACTTCTTTTAGATTAAAATTGTATGACATGTTAAGAAAGGAAAATGTTTTTGAAGTAGAAAAGATATTTTCCTCAAGAATGGAGTTCAAGAGTTTTATCAACATTATTTTCCATCTAAGATAATATAGGGTTCTGTTTATATGCCTATTATTACATTGATTTGATTATGTTGTGATGGAATTATTTTTATGAATTCCTTTATCTTATATGAATTTTTTTATGATGTCATGATATTTAAGAATCTCATTTTTACTACATGGTTTATGCAATGATGTATGATTTATGATTTTGTGGCACACATAAGAATTGTATCATTATGAGATGGGTGGAACCTATATCGCCCTCCAATGCATTGGGTAAAGATTTTATATCTCATGAGATAGACATGGCTGGAACGGTAGGTTATACCGGTTCAGTGAAATAGGACTAAAACGAGGAGTGAACTCGGTTCAGAAATGGACTTTGTCCACTAAGATAGTCTTGGAAATGAGTCTTGACTAATAAGAAATGATTCTCTATGATTGTGTGTGTATTCCACAAAGTTTCATGTTTTAAGTTATGATTATTGGGATTACATTTCACTACTATGATTTATCCCATGTTGTAAAATTATGATTTCTTTTGCAGGTTAAGATTTCCAAAAGTTATGTTCTTATGTATATGATGTGATTGATATTTCTTTTTTTACCCTTACTAAGCATTTGAGCTCACCCTTTTATGTTGTCTCTTCCCCAGGATATAAAGAAAAGTTTTAGGTAAAAAAAGGAAGATCTTTATGGGAGATGTTGAAGATCTTTCACCACGATTAGAAGATTATATTCCGAGTTTCCAAAGACACTAAACTATTACGGTCCTTGTGTGTGTGGTTTTTTTATGTACAAATTATTCCGAAAAAGTAATGTAATGTCCATCTACGTTAAGCTTAGGGTCTCTACAGTTGGTATCAGAGGAAAGTTTTAGTCAACCTTTGGAAACTAGGATGCGAAAACGTTAGTGAGATCCCTAGAGATATTTCTAAGGTATGTCTAGGGATGTCCCTAATGATAATTATACGTATACGATATAGTCCTAGAACTATGGTAATGATAATATAATTTAACCTAAGATGTTAGATATTGAAGGTACTCCCCCTTTATTATATTGTTTTCTGTAGCGTGATTTTTGCCTCTCACGCTATTCTTTTTGGGTTTTAGACGATGGCTGGAACCTGAAGGAACCGTGTTGATCAATGCAATGGAAAATGAAATGGACAATGCAATGATTGTCCTCCTGAACAATCAAATGTTGTGGGAGATGGAGTGAAAAATCTTATTTCTATACTTACACAAGCTATGAATCATTCTGGACTTCCAAATGAGCATAGAAGGGAACAATATTCTATTGAGTCCTTCATGAGGCAACGTCCACCTTCTTTCAGTGGGTCTTCTGATCCACTTGTTGCTGAACAATGGATCAGTACTACTGAAAAGATATTTTCAGTTCTTAAATGTTCTGAACATGATAAATTCATCTTAGCAGTGTATCGTTCGGAAGGTGATGCTGATCAATGGTGGAATCTTATCGAGAATACGAGGCCAAGAGATGAAATTGAGTCCATGGAATGGGACGAGTTCAAGAACTTATTTTTCAATAAGTACGTCCCTTGTATTCTTCGAACAAAGATGGAGAATGAGATTCTTGAACTAAATAAAAAGGATGATAAATATGTTGGTATATACGAAGCAAATTTTACAAGGCTTACAAGGTATTCATCTGGATTTATCATCCAACCTGAAAGTAAAGTTGATCGATTATTCAGTGGATTAAAACCAAATCCTCAAAGGGCATTAGCTATAAGAGACTTCAGTAGCTATGAAGAAATTTGGTGTTGTGCTATCAAGCTAGAAATGGAAGTTGGTGTTACTTATCCATCTCATAGTTTTGACAAGAAACGAATGATGGAGTTCAAGGAGAAATCTCAAAATAATGGTGAAAAGAAGATGAATGTTTTCTTATGCTAAAAGTGTGGAAAGAAGCATGGTGGAGATTGTCTTAAAGGGACTAGAAAATGTTTTAAGTGTGGAAAAGAAGGTCATCAAGCAGCTGAGTGTCAAAGTAATGAAAAAAGGGTTTCTAATGATGTGAATAAAGAAAAGACTGCAGAGAATGCACCACCAACACTTCAATGCTTCACGTGCAAGGAAATGGGGCATTACTCTAATAAATTCCCTAATCCAAGGGTTAGTGATGATCGACATGAGCAACCAATTAAGGAAAAGGACAAAGGGAAGTCACATGCGATCACTATTGGAAATGTTGAATATGACAACGATGTGGTGGAATGATTAAGTGTTTTTCTAATGGGATTCCAAAATAATGTTGTATATAGTATCGTGAAATATTGGAATATTTATGTATTGGTCTATTGTGGTTTTCAATAATTTTATGGTACCGGTAACCATGGAAAGTGATTGATATTTTTTATGGAAAAAAGATGATATGAGCATAATGAAGGGATAAGGGAAAAATGAAATGTTTGAAAGTATTCATGAGATCATGATTGATATAAGGACTAAGTGATATCATGGTTTGATTATATAGAATTTTGAGGATTTTGGTATGTGGAAAGTGTTAACTTTTAACTGCATTCATGTTTTCACTAAGGTACATGATTAAGGCTTTTGAATGTTTGGAATGTGACCAACAAGCCATATCTTATGATATATGGGGACCAACGATGGTATTAAATCTTTGGTAATCATTTTCACTATATTATGAGAGTGGACTGCAGTATTATGGATAAGCCTAAAGATTGGAATGGATTATGTTGGACATAAGTTAGTATTGTTTAAGGATAGATGATTTTTCGATATTATTTATGGGATGTTATAGTAATTTTGTTTTAGAAAAAGGATAATCGGCAGGATGGGCGATAGCCCATCGCGTCGGACACGGCTGTGGGAATCAAACCCACAACCGAAGTGCGACTGGCCTTTATCACCTACCACTAGCCTACAGGAAGTCCTTGTTTAGTAGAAACTAGTTTTATTATATTAAGCAGTATAATATAAGAAGTATAAGTCCATTTTCGGAACCATATATGATTAATATCACTATATATGGACTTACGTATTTTTTGTGATAACTTTTCTAACCTTTTGTTTGAGGCAAATGGAATGACCCCTCATTCTATCACATGATCTGCTAACACATCATGAATGATAAATTCAACTTCATTTCATTAAGAGATAAAGTGGAAATTGTCCAAAGAACGACTAACGGTGAGACTATACCAAAATCACGAAAGTATTTCTTCAAATTCCAATTTCATCAACTTTAGGGAAATGATCTTGAAAACAAAAAATGTTGTCCTAGTGCTCTTATATCTAATGAATCAGATAGTACCTTAGATCGTCACAAATTTAAGGCTTTTTGATTGCTGGCTTTTCCATAGCCAAATTCTCTATAACTCTCCATCAGAACTTGATGGTTAGATTTTTCTTCCATATCCATATTCTCACCTATGTTCTCCTACGTGGAAACCCAGTGATTAGTTAATTTGGGTAACTGTTACGTTTCATACTTTTTATTTTAAAGATTGGTTTTGGTATTCCTTTTTACGATGTGGGTTTCTATTAAATAAACTTTTGAGTAGTAAACCATTTATAACCCCGACGAATTTCGAGTGCGAAATTCATTTTAAGGGAGGTAGAATGTAACACCCTGAGATTTTTTGAAAAGTATTCTTTTTAATTTCAATAATGTCTTTTGTTGTACGCTACACCAAAAAGATCTTGCACAACACGCATCCTTGACTTGACTTGTATTACACGCAATCACGACCTTCCTCGATAGTGTGTGTAGTACGCAATAATGAGTTTCACTAAACAACAATATGCTATTAAAATATTATTAAAACTAGCCGTTATGAATAGTAATAACCACTTTTTAAAATTTTTAAATTTTATTTTTCAAAATGAACTTCATTTTTGGATTTGGAATATCGAAATTAGCTTAGGGTGAAATTTTGGTACTTTTCGGATAACTTTCATTTTCTGATGAATAGTGAAAATTACTAAATTTTAATTAAAAACAACCTTTTTAATCGAAATAATTAATAGTGATAAATTTTTAATTTGAGTGGTTTTAAAGTATATTTAGAATATATTTTTACAATTTAATACAATGTTGGTCATTGGATGTAATTCTACATTTAAACCAGACATAAACAATTGTTAATCTTTTGATAGTTATTATCTCTTAAGAACAAGCTATTTGTTTTGACGACGAGAATTAATTTTTAAATTAACTAATGAAACTGATATGTTTTGAATTTGGTAAAATAGACATCATTTTTGAGTTCAAAATATCAAATATAGCTTAGGCCTAATTTTTGGTTTTTTTCTGGAAACTTTCATTTTTTGATGAATAGTGAAACCACTAAGTGGTAGTTAAAAAAAATGAATTTTTCATAAAACTTAATTTTACCGCTTCTTTGAGTGGAATTTCAAAAATCCGAGAGACACGGTTGATGTTAGTAAGTAAAATGTGGTTCAATGAGATGAAAATAATTTTTGGTGAATAGTAATTTTTTACTTTTTTTACCACGGTTAAAAGTAAATAGGGTAATTAAGGGTAAAATGTTATTATTATTACCCTAACACATGTCCTAATTCTTTTGGATAAATGTAATTCGACCAAAAACAACCTTAGGAATAAAATATGACCATTTAGGCCCACTTGGATTAGATTAGGACATTTATTATTAATTTATTTAAAGAAGGGTTAAAATAGTTAAAATTAAAGTTTAGTAAGTAAATAATTTTTAATATGGGGTTATACATAAGATAAATTAGACTATAAATATTCATTATAAATATAGAATATTCCCTACATAATGGTATTTTATTTGTAATTTTTAGACATTAAATAATTTTATTTATTTATGACACAAAGATGATGCACTAATTATCTTATTAATGAAATATTGACATAATTAATGTTATAAAAACTAAAATAAAAGTAATTTGAGACTTTTTATGAATTCCACTAATTTTATAGATTATTATTACATGTTAGTATTGATTTAATTAACTTTGTTCGAACTAATCATTCTGTTATGATTTTCACAAAAATTAATTACTAAATAGTGTCAAAATTGTCATAAAATAGTTTTTAAAACAAATATTATATTAGTAATTGTTATTTTATTTCTAAAAATCTAAGGTTCGGGAAAAGGACTTAGATAAGGTTATATATATTAATAATAAACAACTTGGGGTTCGTTTGGATGATTATAGTATGTTTATTAACCTTATGGTATAAGAACACAAGAAGACAGGATAAAAGTAAAATTATTTAACTTAATGTTAAATCTAAATGATAAGGTTAAAATAGGAACCTAAAATTGTCTAAATTCTATTGGATGAGATTATTTCGACCCATCCCCACATTAGCTTCGAAATAAATCAATTTGGAGCTATTTGAAACCGAACTTGACTTTATAATAAAATAATATTTTTAGTTTTTTCAAAGGAGCCCCTCTCCTCCCTTATAAATGGGAACCTCCTCCCCCTCTTCCTCATACCACATTGAGCCTTCAAGCTAGGAAAACCCCTGCCAATTTCTTCTCTCCACTTCCCTAGAAACATCCTAGAGGTTTTGGTCTTCTTCAAAGACCTATTTTAGTGCCCTAAAAGGAGGTCTCAAAGAAGCACTTCAAAGAAAAGGTAATGTATGTTAACGATTCTTTCATCTTTATTTCTTCTTCCACTTCTTCTTCTTTAGTTGTTTCATTATGAAGTAATAACATTAGTATCACTCATATACGGATACGTTATTATAAGTATGAAACAAACCTATTTCACCATCTATCCATCCTACGGAAAAAGAAATCATCGCGCGTGCATACGTACGGAATACCGTCTCCACACCATGGTGTAATCTATTTTCCACCACCACCTTACTTGGATGGGTATAATGGTGTAAATAATAACTATATATGATTATTGTAAAGTGATATTGATTCTTTAATAGTATACATACACTCCAATAAAATTCCACGATCATGGGAACGATATCATCGCTCGTGCGTACGTACAGAATACCGTCTCCACGACACGATGAGATTCATTCTGAATGATTAACCATTAATGAATGATTATAAAGTATATATAATAACTAATAATTAAATATATGACATAATAATGATACTGGATTTATGTGTATATATATGTATGGCATCTACTTAATTCCATTCAACTCAATAAGGAAAGGAAAACAGCGTTCATGCGTACGTACGGCCTACCGTCTCCATGAACGGTGTATTTATTTCCATTTACTGATTTATTATATATATGTATATTATGAATATGTATTATATATAAATCATGTTTTATATTCTATAATTAATTAATCATGATCTAAGTAATCATATGAATAATTACAAGTCAAAACACGGATGACAAATGAAACGATTTTACCCAAAACGCTCTTTAACATGGAATTTACAAAAGAATGGGTAATATAAAGTCATAAGTGAACCATATATGATATCATTACAATGAGTATGATTCTGGAATAATTCAATGACATTATTTAAATCATTATACAGGAGGTTCGGACACTTACGAAGCAAAACAGACCTAAGGTAAGGGAAATATCACAATCTCATTTTTATCCGAGATTGTTTATACTTTAAAATTTACTGGGGTGTATTTTATCATCCACATCCATGTTTCCTCAATATGTAATATTATTTCCATCCAACTACAATTGTTTAAATCCAATTTTACCCTTCAGTGAGTTTTTAGTAAAAGATATGAAAGGAATCTTTTGTCGTTTTTCGTACGAGGTACTTTTTGAGTTTTCCGACAAAAGTACGAGGAGAATGTTTTTTTTAACTTATACGGCATGAATGGATTTTTAAAATATTATTTCCAAGAATATTCCTTTAAAAGTTTTCATGTTTATTTTTAATCAAAATCTTTTAGTTTAAAATTGTATGACATGTTAAGACAGGAAAATGTTTTTGAAGTAGAAAGGATATTTTCCTCAAGAATAGAGTTCAAGAGTTTTATCAAAATTATTTCCCATCTAAGATAATATAGGGTTATGTTTTTATCCCTATTATTAAATTTATTTTATTATGTTGTGATGGAATTATTTTTATGAATTCCTTTATCTTATATGAATTGTTTTATGATGTCATGATGTTTAAGAATCCCATTTTTACTACATGGGTTATGCAATGATGTATGATTTATGATTTTGTAGAACACATAAGAATGGTATAATTATGAGATGTGTGGGACCTATATATCCCTCCAATGAATTGAGTAAAGATTTTATATCTCATGAGATAGACATGGCTAGAACGGTAGGTTATACCGGTTCAGTGAAACATGACTGAAACGAGGAGTGAACTCGGTTCAGAAATGGACTTTGTCCACTAAGATAGTCTTGGAAATGAGTCTTGACTAATAAGAAATGATTCTCTATGATTTTTTGTGTATGCCAAAAAGTTTCATGTTTTAAGTTATGATTATTGGGATTACATTTCACATCTATGATTTATCCCATGTTGTGAAATTATGATTTCTTTTGCAGGTTAAGATTTCAAAAAGTTATGTTCTTATGTATATGATGTGATTGATATTTATTTTTTTGCCCTTACTGAGCATTTGAGCTCACCCTTTTATGTTTTCTTTTCCCCAGGATATAAAGAAAGGTTTTAGGTAAAAAAAGGAAGATCATTATGGGAGATTTTGAAGATATTTCACCACTATTAGAAGATTATATTTCGAGTTTCCAAAGACACTAAACTATTACGGTCCTTGTGTGTGTGTGTTTTTCTTATGTACAAAGTATTCCGCAAAAGTAATGTAATGTCCATATACGTTAAGCTTAGGGACTCTACAATATCCCATAAAGATCTTCCCCTTTTGTTTTCCTACCTAAAAACTTTCTTTATATCCTGGGGAAAATAAAACATATAAAGGGTGAGCTCAAATTTTTAGTAAGGTTAAACATAGAGAACATAAAACAATCCATAAACATTTTAATGTAAAAACATGAGCATAAAATCTAAACATCAAAAT
Organism: Viscum album; assembly: GCA_963277665.1. Classification (NCBI taxonomy): domain Eukaryota; kingdom Viridiplantae; phylum Streptophyta; class Magnoliopsida; order Santalales; family Viscaceae; genus Viscum; species Viscum album. Next base: position 722,500,287 of record OY728121.1, on the reverse strand, counting down.
CTTGAGAAATGACATAAAACATTGCAGTACATAAGGTATAGATAAAAAAAGAACATTAATAATGATAAAATAGCATGGGAACAAAACTTGTAATTATGGAAAAACATTAATCACAAGATTCAATTTCCATAGTAGCCAAGGCATTACTGCCAAGACCATCTTAGTGGACAAAGTCCCTTACTGAACCGGGTTTACTTGTTATTCCAGCCCTATATTACTGAACTAGATTTACATTCGGTTCCATCCATGTCTATCTCATGAGATATAAATCCTTACCAAATGCATTGGAGGGAGATATAGGTCCTATCCATCTCATAATGAAATCATTCTTATGTATGCCACAACATAAACATAAATCATTCATCAAAACCCAACAGAATAAAATGAGTTTCATAAATATCATCCCATCATAACATAATCCATATAAAACAAATGGATATCATTTCATCATAAGAAAAATGGAACCATGTAAATCATAGATACATTATACTTAAAACATGAACATGTGAAATAATGTCATCTTAGATGGAAATTGGTTTTGATAAAACACTTGAAATGAATTCTTGAGGAAAATATCCTTTCTTTTTCAAAATCATTTTCTTTTCAAAAATTCCATGAAAATTTTAAAGAAAAGGATTTTTTTGAAAATAGTCATGAAGTATTGTAGATTAAACTTCAAGAAAATAAGGCGTTATGAAACCGTAAAATTCCATTCATGCCATATAAGTTAAAAAATCATTCTACTCGTACTTTTGTCAGAAAAGTCAAAAAAGTTCCTTCTATGGTAAAAAAAGAATGATTCCTTCCATAACACCTGGTAAAAGTAAAAAATGGTTAAAAATTTCTTTAAACATACATGAAGCCATTTTTAGAAAATAGGGATAGGTATGATAAATATAACCCCAGTAAATACTTACGATTAAACAATCTCGGATAAAAACGAGATTGGAAAAGTTATCCCTTACCTTATGTATGATATGATTTGTATGTATCCAAACATACTGTATAATGATTTAAATAATGTAATTGAATTATTATAGAATCATATTCATTGTTATGACAACATATATGGTTCACTTATGATATTATATTACCCATTCTTTTGTAAATTCCATGTTAGAGCATCGTTTTGGGTAAAATCGTTTCATTTATCGTCCGTGTTTTGAATTGTAATTTTTCATATTATTAATTATCTCATGATTACTTAATTCAAGAATATAAAACATGATTTATATATATATATATATTATATTCATAATATACATATATATATTATATCGATAAATGGAATGAAATACACCGTTCATGGAGACGGTAGGTCGTACGTACGCATGATCGTTGTTTTCGTTTCCTTATTAAATTTAATAGATGTAAGTAAATAAAATATACATGAATTAAGTATCATTAATATGTAATATATTTCATGATTACTTATTATATATACTTTATAATCATTCTTTAATTATTAACATGGAAAATGAATCTCATCGAGTCGTGGAGACGGTAATCCATACGTACGCACGAGTGATGATATCATTCCCATATTTATTCAATGGAATTGGAGTGGATGATATAATATCATAGAATTAGTATGATTTAATAATAATAATTTATAGTTATTCTTTACACCATTATACCAATCCAGGTATGGTGGTGTTGGAAAATAGATTACACCACAGCGTGGAGACGGTATTCCTTACGTACGAACGTGCGGTGATTTTGTTTTCCATATGATGGATAGAAGGTGAAATGGGGTTGTTTTATATTTATAATAACATATCATTATATTATTTATACTTATGTTATTACAATATAATTAAAAAATTAATTAAGAATAAGTTGAATAAGAAATAAACTTGAAAAAATCGGTAGAAGAGATTGCCTCGTCCTCGACGCACCTTCTTTAAACTTCTTTAAGCACACTAGATTTGGTCTTTTGAGAAGAACAAAACCTCTATGATATAACTAGAGAGGTTAAGAATAGGAATTTCCTGGGGTTGGATAAGATTCAAGGCTCAAAAGGGTGTAAAGAGAAGAGGGAAGGAGTACCCTTTTATAAGGGAGGAGAGGGGCACCATTGGTAAAATAAGAAATATTAATTTATAATAAATTAAACCTTAGTTAAAACCCTCCAAAAATTACTCAAATACAAATATTATATTAGATAGGGTTGTAATCTCATCAACCAATAAAATTTAGACATGTTTCGAATTTATTTTAAACATTATCAACTTGATTTATCCTTATTTAATCTATTTAATTTTATTTGTGGTAATAAGATTCTAGTTTTCAAATTGTTATAAATAATTACTTATGTGTTTTTAATTGTCCATAATTATATAATTTATGAAATTTTTGACCATATAAATTTCAATTTATAATTTTTAAATATTTTTGAGAATTTTAAACAATTTAATAATATGTTATTTTTCAAAAATAACAACAGTGTCAATTTTGACATTATTAATTTATTTTAATTTAAATAAAATCCACACAGAAAATATATTCTAATGAAAATATTTAATAGATTTCTAACATGTCAAATGTTTCTTGAAAATTCTTGGATCACATTAAATAGTTCATATAATATTTATTTTATTATTTTTAAAACCATTTATTTCATATATCTCTTAATAAAATAATTAGTACAACATTTTTGTATAATTATTTAATATACTTATTTGTTGCATAAAAATTAAAAATAAAAACCTATGATAAAGATAAATCTCATAGATTTTATAGTAAGACTTTTAATCTAATTTATCATCTTAAAATAACAACATGTAAATTGTTATATTTTTTAAATAATGAAGGTGACAACATTGGAATCCTTTTAAATAAAATAATATAAGTGTCATAATCGCCTTATAAGGATCCCAATGGGCAAAAATTCAGGCAGTGGATGATTAGGGTTTATATATACACTTCCAATAAGATTTTTTCAGATTCATTGGCATTTTGATATGTATTACTATTTCAATAAAGACTATATTATTCATCTTTCAGTAAATAAATAATTTCGGCATCATTAATGTATAAGATAATAAGTTAATTAAATAACTCTTAAAAATTACAAATAAATTATCATGATAAAAAAAAAATTTAGATTTCAAATGAGTATTTATATCTGAATTTATATTCTTTATATCCTTGTATTAAAAGTACTTTAATTATTAATGTTTGTGTGAGGAATATTTCACTTTCCTTTAAATAAAATAAACTAAAGGTCATAATCAAATACAAGTGGGTTTCATTAGATTCAATTTCGACCCAAGTATGATATATGGAAAAATATAATCATCCAATTATATTAATAAAAGTGTTAGGGTAATTTTATAATATTATATTTACCCTTAATTACCCAATTTACCTTTTACTATGGTAAATAAAATTTACCGTAGTTACTATTCATAATGCCTAAAAATAAAAAATAGCTTATTAAAAAAATTTGTACCTACTGATTCCAAATATGAAATAGTCTGGATTGCGCAAAAAAATTCTAGTTGTGCTAAATATTAAGGTGATGTTGCGTGAAAAACTTGATGTTGCGCGTAAAACATGGTGTCACGTGAAATATTTTGTGAAACTTGTTTTCGCATTTCTGATTATTCGGTTCAGTGGTTTTGTGAATTCAAGTGCCTCAATTCTGGTCTTCAATGCAAGTATAGTCTCATGCTAAGAAGAGGCAAAGACTTAAATGAAAATATATTGAAGTAACCCTCACGTCTATAAATTGACAGAGACTTCCCCAAAAGCAGTGAGCCAGGGGAGTCAACACGAGTAACCCAAGGGACAGAGTGAGTTATCTTTGAACCTTTGTAAAGGCAGTGTTCCTGGGATAGAGTGACTGTACCTAAACACTATAATCTTCCGCTAGTTATGTTTAGTGGAATTAGGTATGACCGAATACCTATCAGTGTATGCTCCTTGGATGTATCCCTTTGTAGTGAACCAAGTAAAGGTTTTGTGCCAACTTCCTACTTTAATTTGTTTTATAGGTTTAACAAGTTCCTACCAACATTGGAACAAGATAAAAAACTTTAAAAATAAAAAGTTAACACCCTGATTCCCCCCTCCCCACTCAGTTTATTCTGAGGTCCTTTAGAATCCTCTATGACATGGTCCCCATAAACAAACCCTCATTGCCATCGTATTCTTGTGCCATCAACCATGACCATGGAATTCACAACACCAATGTTCATATTCACCATTTTTCGTCAGTAAATTTCCATTTAAAAATGTTGGTCTCCACAACATAGTATAAGACATCTTTACATTTATTAACCACCATAGTCTTGTTTATCCTCTCTATGGAATGACTAATCCTCTACCATTATCCATGTTCAAAAGTATGTTTTCCATATTTATTAGATAAATATAACTAATTAAAAAAATTACCTAACATATAAAACTATTTTATCATTTTTTCCTCAAATAAATTGAAACATGGAGAGAATAATATAATCTATGTCGTGGTCCTTTTTTAGTTGGAATAATATATTAAATCACCATCAAACATTCTCCTCTTGATTTTTTTACAAAAATTCCACTTTCAAATAACTTTAACACCAAAAAATATTATGTTACGATAATAATTCAATCAAAACTACTCCCACACATGTGAAAAATCTGACACCATACAATCATCCTTTCCAAATTATATGCTATCAGTTTCTATGACAGTGGGGTTTATTATAATGTTTCTAATTTATGAATCGTCCCCTCAATTGTGTTTAACCATTTTTTAAGATATTATTCCTCATTTTTTAGGGAATAAATTCAATCCCACAATTCCTCATTAATAATCATATAAAATATTTATTTTATATACATATTTATAAATCATCTCCAAATAAAAAAAATTTATAGTAGAAAACTACTAATTAAGTTGAATTTGGTTTCAAATTAAAATTGATATTTAAAAATATTTAAAACATTATATCCCAATTTATAAAAATATCCATGTTAACTAAAATAGTATAGGTTGATAATTATATATTTTTGAAAATATTCTTAAAAGATAAACAATATTTTTTAAAATATTTTTTAAGAATATTTTAATTTTTTAAAGCAATTTACTTGTATCAAACACTATATGTGTACCACTTTTTAAGGATAACCATAAATGTAATATTTTCTATTCAAATTTAAAAAATAAATTTAAAAAAAACATTAAAATGAATCATATTTAAATTTAAAGAGGTTTAATATAAATCTGAGAACAAATACCCTCCACTTAGTTGTCACCCTCTTCTATGAACATTTATTGTGAAATAAACTGATATATAACCAGGGATGATTTTTATACACAACTATAAAAATATAGTCAACAATAAACATAGACAATTTTATAGTTCTTCAAGTGATATTATTTTTAAATGAAATCTAGATAGATAATTCAAGTACACTTCAATATAGTATAGGAGATAGTGCACAAAAAATAAATAGTTATACTAAGATCAAATCATATATAATAAAAAGAGAGATAACTATTTGAAAAAAATTATAATAAAATGAAGAAAATAATTCTCAATTTCTGGAGTTAATTTTTCTCTTCAAGATGTATTCTTTCTATTATGAGATGATGTGAAATTATAGAGAGATGTTTTTTGATTTTTTGAAGAAGATATGCCAAAAAATAGTATCATAGAAATAAAAACATATAAGTGGTTTGTCATGAATCATATTGATATGTGTTTCTTATGTATATATTTCCTTTTCCATGGTATCTTATAAAATGAACCCTTTCTCTAAAAAAATTCATTAAACCCATCATTATAAATACTTATACTAAGTATGAAAAATAGGTTCATTAAATGATTCTTAATAATATTTAATTATACATTGACAAAATTTGATGTAATATTATACATATATATAAATGTAATATCTAAAATTAAATATGGTCTCTCTAAAATATTCGATGATAGATTCCATGATAGCTTCCACGCATTAATAGAAAAAATAATTTGTTCCATGATAAAGTCATATGGTCGATCAACATGAACATATAATAAATCTAGTACTTTTAAAATTATTGATAACATTCTATGGTCACACCACTTATTCATGTGTTTGATTTATTACATTTCATATTTTCAAATTTTCCCTTAAGTTTTCTTCAATTGAACATGTGGACTATTATAAACAATGTGGAAACTCATAACATTCGTCATAATAATCATTTCCATATGGTCACACATATTTCATCATGTGGTTCATTGGAAATCAACATGATGTGGATTCAAGAGTTAGTGATACAATAACAAAGGTGAATCAGATATCCATATAGACAATCCATATGACATGTGGTTATTTAATTTCTTTGTGAAAAACATGATTGTTATAGTTTCTTTTGATATAACAAGTTTTTTCTTAACATACCTTGTGGTCACTTGATTCCGCTTTTATATCTTATATGGTTGATGAGATAATTTGAAAATTTCAATGATTCATTTTCAATGTAATTTTCATGTGGTAAATAGACATTATTTATGTTGTTTAGGTTTATTTCAAGATAATGATAAATTTATAGTATATTCTCAAAAAAATAATTACCCTTTATAGAACATATAATTTATTAAAAAAAAATGTAAGAATATTTTTTATTATTAAAATGGGAAATTTCTACTCTAAAAGAACAATATCCCCATTTCTGATAATCATAAATCATGGAATTAATAATCAAAACCAATAGATGTATCTAATCAACCATTGATAACCCAAATATGTTGTATTCTATCAATTACATTAGCATTATTTCAAGGAATCAAATCTCGAAAGACTGAGTGCTTTGTAGTCTTGGTAAACCAGATGCATACTTGATTGTTGTTTTAAAAATTCATAAACTATTTACAAAATAATTTTCTCTCCAATCCAAGTAAATAACAACCAAGATAACTATAATCCATCTAGTAACTCCATTCATATCTTTCATAGTATGCTTCTTGGATTCCTGTGAAAGGAAAAATAATAAGGGTGAGCTCAAATTCTCAGTAATGGAAAACTATATCTAAATCAATAAATAATAAATGTAAATAGTAAATATATAATGTTTAATAACTTAACAAACCTTCTATGTAATCAATAAACTAAATGTAAGTGCATAAAAAATATGGAAATTTATTTACTAGAAACACATGCCATCAAAATAACTAGATAAGGAAAAATAAATATGGAGGGGTAAGAAACAAAAATATTTTCCACCTAAATATTTAAAAATGAAATTTATCCATAGATATATTGACACAAAATATCATGGATTAATAATAAATAAAACAAATAATAGTGAAGTTTTGGATTATTGGATTCCATGTTTCCAAGGCCCATGGTACCATTACCGTCAAGACCTTTTTCATGATGTTTTGCAAAATATCTGGAAAAATGATTCTATATGGGCTAGCCAACTTACTCATCCCCTTAGACTACAGATGCATGGAGGGGATATCTATAACATGGAACCTCCCATGTTGTACTAGTCCAAAATATTCTTCATATATCAAATAATTGATTTAACAATCATCCTTATCAAATATTTGTATGGATAAAGAGATATAGATTTATCAATATTTACCCAAATACATGAATAATATTCAAATTAAATACATTATAATAATGATATATGATTTATTAAATGAACAAATCGCTGATAAATTATTTGTAAAAATAGAGGAAATTCAATGTTTAATGATCATAGGAAGTTGAATATTTGAAGGGGACAAAAGGAATCATGGAAGTGACTATCAAAACTATCCTTGGAAAAATCAATAATAAACAATAAAAATGATTATTATGGATGGTATCAATTAAAAATATATCAAATGGAGTAAAATAAAGGGTTGTTTTCTTTAATGAATAGAAATAATATAAAAACTTCATTTTCAAAAATTCATGAGAAAAAATATCATTCTGATTTGAATTACTTTTTTAAAAACCTTTTATATAAAAATCACTTTTGTAAGTATGTTATGTGAAAATTAACCCTTTAATCATTCAATGTAATCTTCAATTAAATGATGGTGTGTAAGTCTATACAAGTCATATTAGGTAAAAAGAACATTCCTTTTGCACGGTTAAAGGTTAGAAAAATGACATGTTTCAAAAGGGATAAAAATATTCCTTCGAAAACACTACTACAATATAATAACAATAAAAATATCTTTACAAAATAATTTTAAAAAATTAAAACATTTTTATAAAACATGGATTTTAGAAGAAAACCTTTTCTCTGGCTAAAGAGGGAAATAAAGTCTGGTTTTCATAAATTTTTTTTTTTAAACATATAATATAAAAGAATGTAAAAATTGTACAAATTCATGAAAAAGTTCATGAATTTACATAGGATATAAAAATAAAAGGGTAAATTAAATAATGGAATTATGATTTCCTTAAATGGAAATATCATTGGCAGATCATTAATGATATAGTTAAGGAAAAAAACTTTAAACATTCCAAATATTCCAATACCACATTGAAACATTTTAAATCATAAACTTATTGAAGGAATAATGATAGATAAAAGTCTTAAATAACATTCAGATTAATGAATTCATCATATAATATATTAAAATGGGGTATAGGCACACCACAAAAAAATTATTTATGTGGTGAACAAGACATATATATCATGGATGCAAAAAGTGAGATGAGAATCCCTTACCATGAGTGTCTTTTTGGGTAAATGGCCTTTAACCTCCTGTATAATAAAATAATGTTAATTTAAAACTTTTTTAATAACATTTTCCATGTCTATAATTAAATTTATTTCACTTATTACAATTTTGTCTGAAAATACTTAAACAATTATGTTTACGTTAGGTGTTTTGACAAAATGTAGTTTATGTGTGAAGAACAACTTTGGTAGGTCAACTATTGTCAAAGGGTTCATTACATAACATATCTATAATAATAATCAGGAAATAAATATAATATTTATTCAAAAATAATAATTTCAAAATAATTCAATATATATGTTTATTAAAAATTAATCAATGTTATGATCATGGAGTCGGTATGTCGTACATACGTATATGTAACTTTCCCATTATTCCACGATCATTATGGAAATAAAGTAAGTAACACCATATCATAGTATAATAATAATAATATCATTAATACCATGTTATTTATCATATACAAATATATATATAATTATTTTAATGTAAAAGGAATCACATCATGTCGGGGAGGTGGTAGTCCACACATCCATGAATGATGTTATCACTTTTTATGTGTATGAAAGGGTTATAAATAAAATGATATATATATATATCTAATATTTCAATAAATGTAATTATTTCATTAATATAATATTGAATTTCTCTTATTTCACATATTTTTAATTAAAACAATCCTTTATGTGGTCCTTTTATAATATGAACGAATCACATCGCTTTGAGGGGGTTGTAGTCCACACATCTTAAAACGATGTCATCATATTAATGTTAAATGGAAAGTATTAAAGGCGTGTGTACTAAAAGTGTTACATACGTATAAATAAATTGTAATTAACATATCTATAATATATAAATATGTTTTCCACAATAATTGACACTATGATATGAGGTAAATTTAAAATGAACAATCATCATTCTATGAGGGAGTAGTTCGCCATACATAGAAACTGTATGTTTGTTACCCATTAGATTGCGGTATGTGTATGTGTAAGTAGAACCCATTACATAAAACATCCTATTAAAATTATTATACTTTTTGATAATTATTATTATTATAAATATATTTTAGGGGGTGGATAATGGAAATGAAACTAGGGAGCTTGAGAGAAGATGTTACCTCTAAATTGGGTAACTTATTTTGGTTTGTAACAAAAGGCCTATTTGGAAGGGTTTCTACCCAAATAAAGGATTAAAAGATGAGGAATGAGATTTTGGGAATCTATATGGGTAGATATTGGTGTATCCTAAGTGGTTTTGGAGGTGTGAGTGAGGACTAGTGGTTTTGGCCTTCTATAGTGGATGAAAATGACTCACATTATATTTTTTGAAAACAAGATAGGTGTACCCTCGTCCTCACATAAAAAAAGACTTAAAACCAACATAAGTAAATAATGGAATGTTTATGGATGAACTTTAGGCCATAAAACTGGTTTCAGACAACTGTATTGTTCATTTGGGCCCTAAGTTTATGTTTTAGTCCTTTATTATGTTTAATTTTTCCTTAATAATTGTAATTAATTTTAGTTACTTTCCCAAACCATTTTGGTCAAAGAATAATTTGGTCTAAGGAAATAATATAAATTATTATTATTCAAAATATGGAATCATTTTGTTCAGTTCCAATCATCTAAGTGTCATAAATGTTTTTAACCATAATTCTATAGGCCAGACTACAATACATGGTTTTTAATTGAAATCATTTAACAATTTATTATGTTTTTGTTAACAAATTTTGTTTTAAATTTATTCTAATAAAATAAATTGTATTAATTGATAAAATATTATCTAATAAAACTTTAAAACCATTTAAAATTTAAAAATATCCTTAGGAATAAATATGATGAAAAAATAAGTTTTGAACTAAAATTCAATATTTATAATTATTCATTAAATAATTAAATGTTTCGTAAAATATAAAAATTTATACTATCTTAATTATTTTTTTTCTATATAAAATATGAATTTTATTTTTAAATATTAAATGAGTTAAATTTTAAAAATTCATTTTTAAAATTAATTCTCCATTAAAAGGTGGTAAAATTTCTTTAAAAAATATGGGTTTTATGTGTAAAATAATGTTTATTCTAATATTATTACAATCAAACCTAATGGATGAATATGAAAAATATTTTTTTGAATATAATATAATATATATGTATATATTACATTAATATTATCCACTAATTGTAATAAATTTAATCAATTAGGGTAAAATGAATTTTTTAGCAACAAAATAGTTTTCTATAAAAATATTCACTTTATCTTCCATTGATACTTATATTCATTTCTAATTAATTTTTAACCAATTATTTAGTTCAGTATTTTTATAAACTATAATTTTCATAATTCGGTTATTACTCTTCATAACTACTAATTTAACACCATTTTTATATCTAAATATATTTTAATCATATATTATTGTTTGATAAAACTTGGTCTTGCGTATAATACAAGCTATCGAAAAAGGTTCTCTTTTTTGTAATGCATGCTAACTCGGTGTATCATGCATTTAAATATAATGAATATATTTTAAATATTAAATATATTATAATGTATTCAAATATTATATCACATTACATTCTTGGTGTCGAATGTTATAGATGCTATTGAATGCAAGGTTCATAATTTATATTCTTAGGGCATCACATTCCCCCCGCCTTATTTAAATTTCATCCTCGCAATTTAAAAACTATCATGGTGATAAATTTTTCTATATATCATATTTTTTAAATCCCACATTGTTAAATGGGTTCATAATTCATCATCTTTTAAGGATAGAGTGGAAAGTAAAAAGTTCACATGGACTACCATGTAACTAGGTCTATAAAGAGTGGAACATCACTGGAAAGTGGAGATACGTACTGGGAGGAATACTGTAAATATTTAAGGGGGTGAATGAGGTCATCAATCACGAAAAATTGAATCATTAATATGAATTTGATAGCTCAAACCCATAAATCTATTATCATCAATTCAACAGAAATTAAAGTATTGAGAAAACATTTTATTTATAATTCATTTTCTTAATGTTGGGTAATCATTTTACTGAACATGAATATAAGGATATATTAGTACCATATAATTTTTCATTTAATTTAAATAATCTTATCTTTTGGTTTGGATTTGATCAAATTTCAATTCATCCCTTTACTCTATTAAATTAATTTCCAATAATTCTTTGTTTAACTCGTAATCTACTAAAAAAATTGAAGGATTATAAGGACTATAATGGAGTGAAAAGTATAACTATTTTTATTTACGAATCTTCCAAAAACAAAAATGTCAATATATTAATCTCTAATACTCATATTTTATGCTATTGGTTCTTCATTAAAATTTATTCGTCAAATTTTTTAAGAAAAAACAATGAAAATTTGACCAGGACATACGTAGGTTAGTTGTTAGTGTGAAACCATTATCGTCCTTTGGTTAAGGGTTCAAGACCTATGGACTTTCAAGATTTTATTGTTTTTCACCCAGATTATAGGTTTCCCTTTTCTAAAACAAAATAAATATATTTTCAAGAATAAATTAGATTGAAATTCTTGAAATAAGTTTAATCACTAAAAATACTTTTAACTAAGGTTTTCAATATAACATAAATATATAAATACAATTTCCAATTATTTCTACATAGGTCCTTCCTTGGTCTAGGGTTTTTCTAGAATATCATTTCTAGGATTTTGTAAATCATGTCACTTTATCTTCAATCAAAAATACCTTAGGATTAACCTAGGTTATTCATTTTCAAAATCCATCATAGTGGGTTGTAAAGAAAATTTGAATTTTCCAAATAATATCCCATGGGAGGGTCAAACCAATTGTGTAATTGGGACCATTGTAGTGTACTAGGATACCCTGAGTGAGGCTCAGAACACTTGGTTAAAGTTATTACTCCTAGGTAAATCTATACTAGAACCAAATCCACATGTTTTATCTGAATAGTGATGTATTTCTATGAAGACCCGCATAATCTCTACATTACCAAAATTATATGATGTTATTCTATACTTATCCAAAAACTATACCTTAGTGTTATGATATCTAACCAATTGTTTTCTAAATCATATTCCCAAGGTTTTTACTAAACTGCCTTTGATACAAACTGTAGTGACTCGACCCCAAATATCATGGAGCTGGTGTCTTCTATCAATTATGTTGGCATGATTACAAGGAATAAAAAATTAAAGGACGGAGAGTTTATTAGTCTTGGTAAACTAGATAAAGACATGATTCTTGTATTAAAAATTAATACACTAATTACATCTTAATTTTTTTCTTCTTTCTAAATAAATAACACTATGGATAACTCTAATCCATATATTAACTCCATGAATAAATTTTATAGTAGTCTTCATGGATTCATGGTGAAAGAAAAATAATAAGGGTGATCTAAAATTATCAGTAATGGAATTATATAGTGTAATTAATAAATAATCAATGAGAATAGTCAACATTGGATTTTATATAACTAAATTAACCTACCATGTAATCAAAAAACTAAATAGAAGTGCATAAAAAATGGCAAGGTAATAATTTAAAACATATGACATCCAAATTACTAGATAAGTAACAATAAAGATGTCATGGTAAGAAACTAAAACACATTCCACATAAATAATTGAAAATTAAATGAATCAATGGATATATTGATGAAAAATATCATGGATGAATAATAACTCAAACTAATATGAGGTAAATTCTTGATTATGGGATGCCATGTTTCCAAGGTATATATTACATTTACCATCAAGACTATTCAAAAGATAATTTATAAAATATTTTGAAAGTACTAGTCTAAAGAGGATATCAAAATGGACCCTCCCATTAGATTTCTGATGCATTGAGTAGATATCTATAACTGGGCCCCACCCCTATCATACCTGTCAAAAAGCTTCCTATGTGCCTTATCTAATGTATTAATATAGTAAGAGATTCTAATTTAACAATATTGTCCAAAATAATCGAGTAAATTTAAAGTAAACATTATATAATAATGATATATGATTTAATCAACAAACGTATATATGATAAATGATATGGTAAAATTGGGGAAATTCATTGTTCAATGATCATAGCAAATTGAATATTTGAAGTGGAAAAAATGAATAAAGGATGTGAAAATGAATATTATCCTTGGAAAAATAAATCAAAAACCATCATAAAAAATACTAATGATGGTATTAATACAACATACCCCAACTAAAGAAAACTAATGGTTTTTTATCATTAATGAATCGAAATAATATAACATGAACTTTAAAAAACATAGTTAGGGAAAATTTAATTTTATTTTGAAAGACCTTTTGAAACACCTTTTCTATAAATATCACTTTCAATTTTTTTTAAAAAAGTAATATTTTTAACATGAAATGGAAGCCTTATTGAAAGGATGGTAGGTAAGTCTTTACAAGTTGTACATGGTAAAGAGAACATTCCTTTTTCACAATTAATGGATAGAAAAGTTACTTCTTTAAAAAATGATAACAATATGCCTTTGAAAAATTGGTAAAATAAAAAAAAGGGTAAAAAAATATATTTACCAAATCATTTTAGAATAATTTCTGAAAAAAAATTTATAAAACATTTTTTTGAATACTAGTTCTCATACAAAAAAGGTAAATAAAGTTGTGTTTTCTTAAAAACATTTTTAAAACATTATGAGCCCCAATGAGTGAGAAAATGGAACTAACACTTGAAAAGGTCATGAATTACCAGAGGAGAAGAAAATGAAAGGGTTTATTGAAAATTATTAAAATAATTTCATCAAAAGGAAGTACCATTGAAAGATATTTAAATTTTGGTTGAGGAGTATAATCTTTAATCATTTCAAAGTGGACTTTGTAATATTATAAATCATAAACCTCGCGAACAAATAATAATAGATGAAAGACATAAATATAAGTAATAAAAAATAATTAATAATATAATAAATAAAAATGGGCATTATATTCACCATATGAAATATGTAAGTGGTTAACATGACATTTATCCAATAGATGAAAAAGTGAGATGGGAATCCATTACCTTGAGTTTCCTTTTGGGTGAGCATACTTTATCCTCTTTCATAATAAACATATTTTTAATTTTACACTTTATTGAGTTAATTTTTCATATTTATCATTACTTTTACTTAACTTATTAATATGTTTCAAACAAATACTTAAATAATTACATTTACGTCAGGTGTTTTGACCAAATTTAGTTTATGTTTCAAAAACAACTTCGGTAGGTCATCTGTGGTCAAAGGAGTCATTATATAACATCTATATAATAATAATAATTATATATATATATATATAATATTTATTCTTAAATTAAAATGTTAAAATCTATCATTAAATATTTTTTTGAAAAATTAATCAATGATCCTATCATGGAGATGGTAGGCCAGACGTATGCATGAGTAACGTTCCCTTTTCCCAATTATCATTGTGGACGGAAGGTAAGTAACAATATATATTTCAATAATGATAATTATATAAAAAATATCATGTTATTTAATCATACACACACACACACACACACACACACACACACATATATATATATATATAACTATGGGCCTTCGGGCTATGTAATGGGTCTCCCACTACCCAATTTGAAAGAGGCCTTCACTTTAAATAGTAAATGAGGCCTCGACCACAACCATATTAAAAAATGTATCACATCATGTTGAGGGGGATGAAGTCCACACGTCGATGAATGACATTATCACTTCTTAATTGTGTAAAAGGCTAATTATAAAATTGATATATATATATATAGTATATTTAATGTAATATAATTATTTCACGAATATAATATATATATATATATATATATATTATTTCATGTATTATAAATTAAAACCATCCATTATGCATTCCATGTATAGTGTGAACAAATCACATAGCTTTGAGGGGCCAGTAGTCCACACTTCCCCAAACGATGATATTATATTAATGTAAAATGGAAATTATTAATTATATGTGTAATAAAAGGATTAAATAAACATAAATATATAATTATCATATATATCATATATAAATAGAGTTTTCATCACAGTGGTCACCATGAATGTTTTTAAAGTAATAATAAAAAATCATCATTTCTGGACACAATAGTTCGTTGAACATATAAACTGTATATTCACTACCCATTAGATGAAGGGGTGTGTAAGTGAAAGTATAAATAATTACATAAAAATCCTTTTCTATTTAGGATACTGGGTTTATTATATAACAATGTATTAAATAATGTTTATGGGGTGGATAATGGAAATGATACTAGAGAGCTTGAGGGAAGACGTTACCTCTTAATTGGGTAACTTCTTCTGGTTTGTAAAAAAAGGCTTCCTTGGAATGATTTTATATAAAAGGGAGGCTTCAAGGTAGAGGGAAGGTAATTTGGGATACTATATGGGTAGATATTGGCTTAACCGAAGTGTTTAGAGAGTTCTAAGTAATGAAAGGAAGTGGTGGCTTATATAGTGAAGGAAAAGGACTCACATATAATTTTTTAAAAGATGTTAGGTTTACCCACGTTTTTACAAAACAAAATTATTCAAAAACCAACCAAACTAAATAATGGAAGGTTAAGGTCCTATATATGTCCATAAAATGGGTTTTGGATAAGTGTATATGTCATTTATTCCCGTAAGATAAAGGATTAGACCTTTATTAAGCTTTATTTTGCCTTAAAATTTTTAATAAATTTTAAATAATTTCCCTATTCATCTCGAAAAAAAGACTGTATTTTTAAGAGTTATAAGATATTATGATTCTAAACATGGAATCCATTTTTTTAAATTCCCATCATTATATGTGGTAGAAATTATTTTAAATTTAATCCTGCTGGTGATACTACAATGAATGTTTTTAAAATAAAAACTACTGAATGTTTTCGTTGTTTTTTAAGTCAATTTCAATGTGAAATTTATTCCAATTACATAAATTGTATGGATTGATAAAAATATTATATAATTAAACATTATGACTATTTATAATTATATTTTAATCTTATAAATAAAATAGATGAAAAGTCATTTTTGAACTAAAATTATGTATTTCAAACTATTCTTTAAAAATGAAATGTTTTAGAAAGCTATGAAAATATTACCATATCTTAATTCATATGATTATACTTAAAATAAGAATTTTATTTTGAAATATAAAGTCAATTAATTTGTGAAAACTCATACTTAAATGGGTTAACCATTAAAAGGCATTTATTATCCACTAAATGAGGCTAATTTTTATTGTTAATATATTTAATATTAATGTGATTTATTAATCATAAACACCATTTTAGTGATTTTTACACTTTGAGCATCATTTCACATTATGATTGTAATTCCTTCTAAAAATGCACTATTATGTGGTACATTTTTAAACATCATTTAAAGTTCCTAATTATTCATCTGATTTTAAGTAATTTAATTATCCATATTTTAATTTTATATTTTGGGAAATTGATATACATTTCAATATGAACAAGTTTTATTCAGGGATCAATGGATGATTCATAAAGTATAATGGAGATATTTGGAGATGAATGGAAGAAATTCCGGAGAAGGCAGATTGGACACCAGCCCACTGATGAGAATGTGGGACCCACATTAAAAACCCAATGAAGCCCAAATTTCATAGGATTATATAAGAAAAATATAGGATCAAATAATTATTCAGGATTCAGTACTAATTCATTCTCAATTGTGGATATTTAGGAGGCCCAAGTTAGAGATAATATTATGGGCCAGATTCTGCGGCCTAGAAAAACATCCCACTAATATAATAATTTCTCCTAATATATAACTCCCAATGGGCCCACATTTTACAGACAGTTAGGAGACATCTTGTTCTCCATTTTCTTCTTCTGTGGCCCACTATAATTCGCCCATCTAGAATTCCTTCTGAGCGCATCATTTAGGTGGATGAATTATGGATACCACCTCGGGTCAAGGGTGGAAAAATCAACTCTCCCTCAACATTCCACCCACCTATGGCCTACCAAAATTAATTTACAAGACTTGGAATATTTGAGGATTGACCCAAGGCTTAAAAAATTCCTATTTAAGGAAGTGGTGGTGGAGTATTTGATGATCTTTGAGCTTCTTTTCATTTTAATTTTATGCATCCAATTTTATGTTGTAATCGCACTCCTTCAATTGAATGTTTCTTGAATAACCTTATTTTTATTATAAAAGTTCTTCATCTTCCCTTTCTAAATTATTTTTCTTATCACATTGATATAGTTTAATCAAGGTGTGAACTTGTTCATACTAAACCGTGTGATATTATCACACAACGGTGGAGTGATTGTTTTTTTTTCATTATTTTTTTACTTCTCCAATTCCTCCCCTATGAGTCTACTTTCCGCTTCCATTGAAACCATGGGATCAATGGAGGGATAAACCACATATGGGTTGATCCAAGGAGGTATAAAGGGGATGTATTTGATGTTATTTCTCACTCCATTAATGGATAATCACTAATTTTAAATGTGATTTTTATTTGATGACTTTAAAACTTCTTCATCCTTATTTAATTTAAGGTCACACATTTCAAGTGCTAATAATAACCTTTACCTTGGAGCACTCAAAACGTCGATCCTTCAATTGTATAAGTGATTAGTATTAGGGTTTTTAGGCATTAAACTAGTATGTGATGATTTTTTTATCTCCTTAAATGAACCCATCTCAAATATAAGAAATTGAAATATTTTTAAACGAAAAAGAATGCATCCAATCCACCCCTTGTAATAACCAAGGATCAACCATTCTCATAATTTGAATTCACTTAAGACTTTTAGTGTTCACTTAAACCCATCTAAAATTAACCAAAAGTTGGACACTCAATAGCCAAAAACCTTCTATAGAATGTACGTGTCTATAGGACACTTCTTAGGTCTCTGAGGATTCGACAACCCAAGCTAAACTACAAAGACCGCTCTACCATCTTCTCTTGGGTAAATTTGAGCGTGAATCAGGTGTTAAAATTGAATTTATTAAAATATAGGTTTTTTTTGAAAATTATAGTTTGTTCTTATCTTATGACTATAAAACCTAGAGTTTGATTATCCAAAATATATTTTTGAATATATAATATATTTTAATTTAATATCACATACTAATCATATTTAATTTAATGTTTTAGAATAAAACAACTATCTTAACATAAAAATGGTTTCTATAAAAATATTAACATTATATTCAATTCCTTCCTATATTCATTTATAATTACATTGTTACCAATTAATTCATTCTATATTTAAACAAACCTTAATTTATAAAAGTTATTTATTACTATTCATAATTACTAATTTAACCGCTAGTTAATATCTCATTATATTTTAATAATATATTGTTGTTTCATAAAACTCAATATTGTGTCTAACACAAGGAACCGAAGAAGGTCTCTCTTATGTCTAATTCATACTAAATCAATGTTGAATGTATTGAAATATATATATTCTATTTTAAATAGAAAATATATTATAATGTATCTAGATATTATATTACCTAACAGTATTGGTGTTCTGTGTCATATACACTATCAAATAAAAAGTTATTAATTTAGGTTTTATGGAGTCACAACAAACTAATAATCCCAAATAATTACAATATTCTATAAGATACAATGAAATATTTTCATGAAAAAAATAGCTAACAAGCATATAAAAATAAAATAATTTTTCCCTATTTCCTTATTATCATAATGAATTAGGAGAAATGGTGTGAGAGTCAGGAATAATATTAATATGTAATTGAAGTTTTGAAAATTATGAGATAAAAGAAGAATATATATATATATATATATATATATCGATAATAACATTGGCCCTAGTAGAATATCTAATAAAATCTGAATCTGTATTAGATAAAGGGTCAATGATATCATTTCTTTTAACAAAACTAATAGAAGGAGTGTGTGTATTTCTAGGAGTAGTAGTACCTCATGAAATGGTTAAGTAATAGAAAATAGTTTTATCACATTCAAGTAATGATAATGAGTGAGGAAAAATGGTCATGTAAAAGGTATAGTAAGAGCATGTGTTTTGGAGTAGATGAAGTTGTGTAAAATGAAGATGAAACTATAGTGAAAGTGGGGAATGAGGAGTTGTTCAAGGAACTAGTAAATCTAGAGATCCCATGACTAAATAATTTCAAACATACATATACTGCTACAATATCACAGTAAAATCTATCAAATTCTGGGAACCATTCCCTATAATCTAAATAAATTCATCATTCATTGACCTAAACCTGTCAATAAGTGGTCCCATAACTAATAGTTTCTATATAATCTCTTTAAATGTGGAAGTTAGATGAGGTATATTAATATCATTGGCCAAAGATAAAAATAGGGAGTGTGAATTTTTTTGAGGGATTACTTGATAGAACCCTTGATTACACCATTATCCATGGTAGCATTAACTGATATGACTGAAATCATATCATTTTTTTACCATGTTATGCAATATCCATTTACTCTTGATTATGAACATCTTTTGTACTACAATTCATAATGTTAATTTCTTAATGAATGATTCATATAATAAGATCATCTTAAATAGAGACCTATTCTGGAGGAACTGGTGTCATGGTTTATGGTCTATAAGTACTATTAAACATTTAATAAACCATTGGTCCCAAATTTTATGGAATTCATATTAAATATAAAAAAAGGGATCTAATATGACCACTAAAATAGTCCATAAAATTTTTAATAAAAAAAATATTATATAGAAGTTGATTTACCTTGATATAGGGAATTGGATGGATATGAGAAATTGTACTCTAAATGGTCCCCGATATATCTTTTTCTCTATAAAAGTATTTAGAATAATTAATACATTGAAACACATAATATTCAAATTCTAGAAGATCATTATTAATCAATAAATATTCATAAAAATATATTTCTTAAAATGTACATGAAGAATTTTTATCTTTTCAGTTGTGGTAGACTTGGGATCATAAGAAGGATAATGAAAAAAATAGAGTTCTAAAGTTTCTAAAATCATACTCGAAATTTCTATTTTGTTATCGATCATTATTTAAAATGGAATAGGTGATCACTCAACTTATTTAATTTAGGTATCTATTTTTTCTTCATATTCTTTTACAACTACAACCTCTTCACTTTGTATAGAATCATAAATCTATTATCCTTAAAATATATTTTTTTTAGATAGGCCTCTGAGAGGAAGGAGTGGCAAATAGTATTAATAGATCCTCCTATGGATCATGTCTATTATTATCTTCTATTACTGTAGAAAAATTACTTAGAACAATAGATTATATAACAATAGAAGAATTTGTAATAGAATTTCCATTAATCCTAGGATGCTTATCATCTAGAACATCATCCTTGATAATTTTGTAACCATATGTAATTGAAGAAGGAAAATCCATTTCAATGAAATTAATATACTGAGGAGAATCATCTCTCAGGTTGTGGAATCAATTATGGAAGCTACTAATATCTTCAAAATTTGTATAATTTCTTCAACAAGATCATCCCCCTTGTCACTCTTAGTATCAGTGAGAATAGAGACAAGAACAAATGACCTCTAAGTTCTCTCTCCCTTAAGAGATACTCCACTTATTAAATTTTATAACTCAATAGGCACCTAAGATTCCATTTTTTATCAAGAACATAAGAGACACATATTCTATCTACATAGGCTAGTATTACTTATTATGTGATACAAAGAACAGTTTGAGATCCATATTAAAATAGATATATTCTATCGTTAAAAATCACCCTAAAATGAAATTTAGATAGCTTTTATTTTCATTTGTAACATTATGTTATGGTTTAAACCCTTGATTTACTAATTTTAATCTTAGTCATAGTAATGAATATTTTAATATTAAAGGGTATTAATTTTACTTATAAGGTAACAATAAGCTCATAAATGTTTATGGTGTGAAATTATTAAATATTTCTAATTCCACATTACCTCTTGAATGGTTTTTATG
Source organism: Viscum album (assembly GCA_963277665.1). Lineage (NCBI taxonomy): Eukaryota > Viridiplantae > Streptophyta > Magnoliopsida > Santalales > Viscaceae > Viscum > Viscum album. Next base: position 722,478,645 of record OY728121.1, on the reverse strand, counting down.
ATTTATTAATAATTTAATAATTATTACTTAACAAAAAATAGAAATAATATTATTTTTGAAGCTATTGATATAATTTGACATTAAAGAGAACATGACATAAAATTAAATCAAATGAAATTACTCTACACATTCCAAATTAAAAATATTTTTTTAAATACATTTAACAAAATAATCTCATGTAATTTTTTACCTTAATTATTTTTAAAATCCATAAATTTCATTTTATATTAATTGAATAATTATTGTGTTAATAGTTCATAAGAATTTAACGTGACTATTTAATAAATACATATGATAAAAAATCACCATTATAAAAAAATTCATATTTCAAACAATAATTTGAAATTAAAATATTCATTTTTAAACTAATAAAAGAACTATTCTTATTAAAGTCTAGGTATTGACATTTTTTATTTATCCTTTTCTTAAAAAATATATAAAGGTCTTAATCATTGAAATTTTGAACTATGTGGGCATATTTTTGGGATAGTGAAGGGAGCGGGTGAACCCCAATCATCCAATAATATGAATGTAATATTTAGAGGAATTTTAAATCCTTAACACAATATTTTAATGTTGTTTTCCCATTTTACCCTAACAAAGTTGAAAAAAATATTTATTAAGGGAACTATTAATGATAAACAAAATAAAAAAGCACCTATTTTCCAAATTTTAATCCCATTATTACAAATATGGGATCCATGATTCATGATTCAATTTCTATAAGTGGTTGAAATTAATTTACTATTAACTACACAAAACATGAGGAAAATTGTTTTTTATAATAAGACAATTTAAATCATAAAACTAGAATTGTTATTATCTCATGAAAAGAAACAATAAGGTTAAAGGAGCATATTTTATTCAATATAATATATATATCATTTAAATAAATAAATAATAGTTATATATTTGATTTATTAAGATAAAAACCAAATACATGCATTAATATAATTTTACAGAAAAACAACTCTTTACTTTTAAATGATTTTTAATTTATTTTATAGTTAATTAAAAACAAATGACTTCATTTTATTCTTATATAAATAATATGTTTTTAATAATTTATTTAGTACTCTTCATTCCCTTTAATTCAATTTCTTGCTGATAAAAATCACATTATAAAATAATTTTTCAAATATATATCATGATTAATTTAAACCAGATGATGTGTGTAAATAATGCTCTCGAAAAAATAAAATTTAACTATAGATAAAAATATAAAAAATATTAGTCTGTCACACTATCCCCCCACCCCACACCATAAATTAAAATTTACCCTATAATTTCATCATTCTGGTATAAAAATGAGGATATCACTTTTTCATAATAACCTTATGTTCCCTCGTGTCTTCTATGAATTTATGATTCCTCTAGAGAACATTAACCTCATTAGTAGTCTTGTTCTATATAAAATTATCTTAATGATCCATCATTCTCAAAAGTTTTTAATCAAAGGAAATTCCATTCTCTTGTGGTATGAACTCTTAGTTCAGTACATGTGACAGATCATGTATGTAATTCCTTAGTAGAGATTCATGGAACACATCATGAACATGAGAGAGGTTTGATGGTAGTTCAATATGATAATCTACAATATGTACCAAATCAATAATATCAAAGTGAAAAATATATGTATGGATAATTTTCCCCTTCTTTCTAAATATTATCAACTTATTCTAGGGAGAAATTTACAATAATACTTTCTTATTAACTTCGAATTCCATATTTCATTGATGATTTTATATATAACTTTTATGTCAACTATGAGCTGCCCTAATGTGTTACTAAATGGATTTCACTTTCTCTTCCATTTTAATACCAAGCTCTAGTACCATTAGCTTTAATTCTACAAATTCAACCTAACACATTGTATTTATACACTACTTTCAATAGAGGGATTTATAATAAAGAATAAGAATGATCGAGTAAAAGTTATTGTTGTATGAAAACAAACTAGAGGAGGGAGTTTCTCCCAACCACAACTAAAATAAATAAGAAATGTTCTCAATATATACTATTTCATTTAAATTATTCTTTTAGATTGAACATGTATCTTAGGATGATATATTATACTGAAAATCAACTATACATCCAGAACCTACTAAAGATCCTTCCAGAACATCGAGAGAAACTCTATACTATGATAAGATATAAACCTATGTTGTATACCCTGAAACCATACCACTTATTTAATGAATATTTTATAAATATAATCAATATATAAAAATTATGGGATATAAATGATGTTTCATGACTTCGTAGGGTGTCTTACTACAACCAAAATAGCATTATGACCTTTAGATCTTTTGGGGAGTGTGAAAAAAATATCTATTTTCATGTTTTCCCATATCTATTTTTGTATGGGTAATGGTTGTAGCATCCCCTTATATTTCTACATTTCAGCCATAACTTACAGACATACCTTTCACTGGTATACATTATTTTCAATATTTATTTTTAGGTTATCCCATCATAAATACTCAATAATGTTTCTAAACATATTCATATATATATGATGAATAAATATTGGAGAACTATGGCATTTATATAATATATTCATCAATTTATATTATATTGGTAGATTATAGATATAGTTCTAGAATATTATCATTCCATCATAACAATGGATTAACATGGGACCAGTTCTTATATTTTTCAAGTGTCTACATCCTTTTATTTCCCCTATTTAATCCTCATATGGTTATATGGTTTAACACTAATTTGAGAATGAAAATATTTTTACATTTCCAAAAAAAATTCATATCTATTTTTTCAAATAAAAAAAATTATTGGATCCTTTTTATCCACATCATGGATAATCTAGCATGTACATTTTGACATAAAGCATCATCCAACTTGTTCACTTTCTTAGAGTGATAATGGTTTGACCATGAATAATCATTAATCAACTCCAACCATATTCTCTAGTATATATTATTCACATTTATAGTGAATATATTCTTTCAGAATTTATGGTATGTATATATATCACACCTTTCTCTATAAACATAATAAATCTCTATTTTCTTTTCAAAAAAATATTGTTAACTCCAAATCATGAGTTGGGGAATTTTTCTCACAAACCGTCAATTAATGTGAGGTAGAAGATATCACCATGTCATTTTGAAAGTGGATTCATCCCATTATCTTTTAAGTTGAATCATTATAGATCATAAGAACACCTCTACTATATGAAAATGTAACCCATGTTCACTAACTAATTTTCAATTTATATCCCTTAAATTTTCTTCATAATCGTTTGTCAAAAGGAACTTATCCCATTATTATATAACACGGTGAGTGGAATCTATAGTCATGATAAATTCAACACAAAGAGTATATAATATTCATACAATCTAATAAAAATGGATTTTAATCATAGTTGTTGTTCTGGGATAACATTAAAAAACTTCTATCTTTACTGCATCTACTGATATATCCTATATTGAATTTCTTTGACCAAAAAATGGAGAAAATTGAAAAAAAAAGTAACTCGTCATAATTTTTTTTATACAAAATTTTCATCCATATTTTATTTTTTATAATTCTCAAGTAATCTTCCTTATCATAATTTTAATTTGAATATATGATAATATCATCTATAGAGGCTACCAAAATCTAATCAAGGTACTCTCTAACTATTGTATTCATTAAATCTTTAATGATAATAATGGAATTATTTATTAAATGGTGTCACTCAAAATTCGTTATGTCCATATCTTTTATAGAATTTGTTATTTTTTATATCCACCTTTTGGACCCTCAATTAATGACATAAGAAATGAAGGAAAAACATGGTGAAGTATTGAGATACATTAAGTTGATTAAAAAAATCATCTATATGTGGTAAAAGATACTTGTTATTCGTAGTGATATCGTTATGTTCTTGATAATCAACGAAGAGGCAGTTATCTATATTTCTTATTAAAATAGAAAATGTTCACCACAAGGTGATACACTTGTCCAAATGAATCCCTTGTAAATATTCTTCTGGTATTTTTTCTTCAATTCATCCAACTCAATCTGGACGATTCTATATGGATTGTTTGAAATATTTGTATCACCATGCATGATTTCTTTTAAGAGCTAAACTTCAAATTTTGGTGGAAGATTGGGAAACTCTTCCAAAAATATTTCCACTAGATCAGAACTAATAGTATTATCTAAATTATTAATATTTTTTTCAACCATTTTAGATAAATAAAACTTTTGAATAAGAGTCAACTCCTATATAATCAATTTTATCTTCAACTGAACATAACATTTATCATCACCCAAATAAATGGTCATATTTCCGTTTAAAATATAAAACATGATGAAACATACTTAGTAATTGATTTGGGATTTATATAATGAAATCCAATCCATGAATATGATAATATCAAATTCGTCAAATGTGAGAATAAATACCTTGGTTAGATGAACCAAATTGATTTTTACTAATGATTCCTCTATAGTTAATGTTGATGGGAAACTATGTATATAGTAATGGGACACTCACAAAGAACCAAAATGATTTACACAATATACACCAATGTATTTTTATGGTTATTACACTAATATTTATCTATTACATGACATAATCTAATATTATCCAATCAATGATGTTTATCATAGAAAATTACACTTTTTACTTTACAAAAAAGCATAGAAAATTAACTTATATATACAAATATCCAAAGGGTAAATAATAAGTCTTTTTCAACCATGTTTCCAATGTCAAAATAACATTTCTATGAAACATAATATAGCGACAGACACTTTTTCTACAAATCCATTACATCTTATTAGATGCATGTTCATTAAATAACATTACGATTGATGCTTCACCCATAATGATTAGTGTCATCCAAATATTTTATACATAAAAAACTAATTCATAAGAGATCTACAACATCTGCCACTTTGTTCTTAATAACTATCACATTTTTATACACATCATACTTTATATTTTAATTAATATCCTCGGGGAAATAAAACATAATAATGGGTGAGCACAGATTATCAGTAAGGGTAAAAAATGGTGTCATAAATTATCAATTGAAAATATCATAATAATAAAGGGTTTGATTTCATGATATTATACTTTAAAAATAGTACCTATTAATTATTATATCATATACATGAGTCATGGAATAATTCTTGGTAGTTCACATGACATTATTCATAAAGTAATCAAAGAACATGAAGCTAAAGAACATAACATTGACATACGATCATGTCACATGTTAATATAATAAGTACAGAATTACCACAATCATACAAATATTAAGTTAATGTTTCCCAACAAGAAATTCATAACATGTTTTTATTTGTCTAACCACTCTTTCACTAGATTTAGGACCGGGGTAACCTTCTTTGTACCCTCTTTTGGGCTTGTGATAACTTCCAATGCACCCAGTTTCTTGGGATTCAGATTGTCTCAAATTTACCATTTTATCTGAAAGAAGATTTATCTTTTCCTAACAAAATGTTGGGTTATATAATTAGGGTAACATCTTTCACATTATCATTGATCCAATTATATGTGTTCTATAAATCATAAAAATATTCCTCACAATGTAACCTGTAGAAAATAAAATGAGTTTATGAATATTAATTCATCTTATCCATAGACCATCTAGATAAATAATAAAGATTTTATAATTGGATAATATTCCCATAATTTCCTATGTAATCTAAAATGATGTTATCATCAATAAATAATTCCTTCAAATAATCACTAGAGTATTTTATGAGGAAATCACCCTATTCTTTTATAAATTACATATTAAAATATTAATATTTCATAAATATTAATGAAAAATATTTCTCTAAAATGAACCCCATAATCATATAATTAAATATTAAATTAATTTAGTTATTATGATGGTGGGCAATCATGTTATTTTATTGTCTGATAATAAAATTATTCCTTTCAATTTTTTTGAAAATAATAAAAGAGTATATCATTCGGAAAATGATTTGAGGATTAAATTAAAACTATATATTAAAATATTTGAAATAGATAAAATAAATTTAAAAATAATATGATAATATTAAAAACATTTTTGAAAACATTTCTAGAAAATATTGATATAGAAGTAAAATGAATTTTAACTGAAGAGACAATGAAATTCTTTTTTCTTGAAAAATGATGATATGGTGTCTTCAGTACATAAAGAGAGGAAAATGAAAGGAAAAATTGTATAATAAAGAAATAACTATAGTAGTATAAAATTCATTCGATTAGTGAGAGATATATCATGAAAATTCATCATCAAAAACTGAATCATAAACAATTCTGATAAATAATGAGGTTGCAACATAATCCCTTACTTCATGTTTGACTTTCTTCAAAGGAAAACTAACCTCCAAAATAATAAATTAATATTTCTTGTAATTATATATCATAGTAAAATAATAATTATAATATAATATATATATAATACACTTATAACACTTCAACACCCAATTATTAATTATTCCTTATTAGAATCATCATTTTCGGGTATTTACTATTTCAGGTTTCAAGATAATTTCTACTTTTAATTTTGGTTCCTTATAATTTTTCATGGTTTCATCAACACAAGAATGATATTTATGATATAAATACCATATATATTCATTATATACCAATTTATAATCATCCATAAAAATTATATATGGAAAAATTAATAACATAATTCTTGAAGAAGGTAGGTTGTACCTACGCATGAACACTATGTAATCTTTTCAAAAGATGGAACCAAAGAATTGTAAATAGTAACTAACTTATAAAAATAATTATTATATCATATATATCATATATTTTAATTAAATAAATCCACATTATCATCTAAGAAAATTATAAATGAAAGGTGATTCACATCGCTTTGTGGGGGTGGTTGTCCACACATACGCCCGAGCGACGTTATCATATTACAACAGATTAGAAATTAATAAGGTAGATATATTATTATAATTATAAAATGGTATAAATATCATAAAATTAATTTATAAACATTAAAATAATAAAAATTATGATTAATAAAAGATGATGATGATAAATAAATTTTATCGCTAAGTGGAGGTGGTAGTCCACACCTACACATGAGTAATAATTTTCTGTCCCATTTGATGTATAATATGTGGGTTTATGGTGATTTAAATATTTAAATGAAATTTTAATATATTTATGATCATGTATATATTATTTTATGATGTATTCCAAATATTTATATGAGTTGTAAGAATAAATAAATTGAATGATGTTAGGCAGGACGATTACCTCGTGTTTGGGAGATCTCCTTTAGATCCTCTTTTAATGACACATGAAATGGTATTTTAAGAATACCAAAAATTCTAATTTATTTTTCTATAAATTTATAATTTCATTTTATAGGTAATTGTTAGTTATATTTTAACATCCAAGACCTCCTTGATCCATTAATTTGTTGGAATCTAGTGTTTGAGGTGTTCTGGTATGTCAAGGTGACTCATTTCATCACATCAAAAAGTTTCCTAGTTTAATAATTTTTCTAATGGTGTATCACAAATGATTTCTTGTGTTGTCGGTGCCTCACGCAAATGGTGTCTCACGTCACGGTTCTCACTCTAGTGGCATCTCACTGTGGTGGTGTCTCACGCTTATGTTCACTTGTTGGTATTTGATTGCCTAGTGGAGCCTCGTTCCTATTGGTAGGTCATCTGGAAGTCTCTTGAGTGAAGGTTCCACACTAACAGTGGAAGGTGTTTCATCTTATCGTGCCTCGTCTGGTGGGGTCTCGCCCGACAGTGTCTCACTGACGGTGGGGGGTGTTTCATCTAACAGTGCCTCATTTGATGGTGCATGATCCAATGTCGGTTCACGAGAAGTGCCTCACAAGAGGAGCCTCATCAAATGGTGCCCCATCAAATAGTTCCTTGTTTAGTGGTGCCTCATCCACTAGTGTCTCTTGAATTATGCATCCTTCTTCATCCAGTTTTTCTTTATTGACGTCTTCATTGAAGTAAAATCAATTCAATGCCTCATTTTAAAGGTTTTAAGACCAATTCAAAGCCCATAAATCATATCTTAAATTCCTTAAGAGTGGGATGCCTTTTTATTTTTCAAAACAAGTTTTCTTGACCAAATAAACCTTTAATAGAAAATCAAAAACATATCTAAACCCATGAATCTGTCAAGATATTTCCCAAGACAAGATTTCTTTTTCACTTGTTCTTCCATCTTGTTTCCTCTTACCATGGGACACCCCAATTTCTTCTTTCGATAGAGTTTGAGTGAAATTATATATTAGTCGGTTCTTGTTTCCCAAGAATTAATCCTATTGCATGTGCACTACCATTTAAATATAACCAGTAAGTTATTCTGAACCTTTCTTCCAAGTTGTTTTCTCCTTTATCTCTATTAATTGTGCATCATACGTTGTGGGTATATGGATATTACCATTCTGAATATACTTTTTTAGGATTAATAAAGATAATTGAACTGGTTTTAAATCAATAAATAGGGGAGAGTAAAATTCAGACTTGTTCTTGTTGTTTGACTATTTTTATTAATACTGTGATTTCTTATGGGCTAATTACCTAGTACAAATCATGGCCATTGGGATTCTTGTTTTCCCATGGAATATTTTATGGATGGTTTGGTCTTACTAATGAACGATAATATGTGAAAACTTTTAACCATGTATATTAGGCTAATAAATGGATTCCCTAAGATCATATTGTTTTTTGATAACCCCATAATTAACATGTACAAGTTAAATGATTGTTAACTTCTTAAAACTAAATAATTCTTTCTATAGATTGTGTGGTGATGTGGTTGAGTACAGTTGTGTACATGGGTTTGGTTCTATGGATGTGGTAATTTGGGCATGGTATGGTTGTGAAACAGGGAAATAAAACTTATTTTTCTTTGGTATGTTTGTGGGAATGGTTGTGAGTTGGGGGTTTGTGGGATGGCATGGTGGTTTGGGAAGGATTACTTTGAAGATGGATAGTAGTGGTTGGTATGGTCATTTCTCCATTGATAACAAGCAGAAAGCGTCACCCATCTTAATAGATATATATATGATATATCACAAATGGGTGTTAAACATGGAGGTTGGATAATTATGTTCCATTAATGTGAATATAGGTTTATTTAATATATTCTTCACCTTCTAAAATAACTGCCTATGTGTTTTTGAGTTTCCGGTATAGTGATGGAATGAAAAAATTATAGTATAATGAATTTTTTAATAGTTTGGGTTGGTTTGGTTAATGAAATGAAAATAGTTAAATGAATTAGTTGGGAATGTGATATGGGTTTTGTGGGTTGAGGTGTGGTGTTGTTCATTTAGATGTAGTAGAAAAGTTGGCAACATTATGAGTTGGTGGTTTATACAAGAACCCATGGGTTGGGCTTGTTTGTTTGTAACCATGTATTTATACACTTTTATTTATTCTTTGTTATTTATATACACACCCTATTCTAGTTGATCACTATGTTATGAGTACCACCATAGTCACGGGTGAGGGTTTCTTTCCCAAAATCCCAATGGGAGGATGGATGGTTGGCCACCCGCTCTTTCATGCTCCCCCATCCAGACAATTATGGACCATGTTTATTTGGGTAGGATGTGGTGTGATATGGTAGCCCAGGTGTCTATGGGAAAAGTGGTTTTTTGTCCAATGCATCTTCAGGAGGAGTTGTGATGTTCTTTCCCAGGTTTTTTCACAATGAGATGGGATTTGTTGTCGAGACCAGGTGTGTGTGTGTGTGTGTGTATGTGTGAGGTATGTTTTGAGAGTCCTAGGTGCATATGGGCAGGATGTGATGTTGTATATTCAGAATAGGTGGGAGTTCCAGGACATTTTCATTTGGGGTGTTAAGAGGCTAATCAGAGGGAAAGTTGTGTGGCATACCCTATTATTAATGTAATTTATATTATATTACTTGACTTGTTTTACATTTTGAGCATTCATTTTAGCTTCTATTTGGTTCTTCTATTTCCTCACAGGTGCATTAGTATGCCTCTTTCACATGTGCACATGAGACTTTTTATTTCCTATTAATTATAAATGTATGCTCTCCCAAAATATATAAAACTATTTTCAATGTTCTGGGAGGATTTTTTTTATTGTGATGAATAGTAAAATCTCGAATCGTGATATTTTTAATGCCACTTATCTACTTTAGTTAACATTTTTACATTGTAAATGTGTGTATCTACATTTGTTCTATTTTTCACATGCATGTGGGATGGTTTTGGATTTCATTATATTTCATCTTGTAGATGCTTGTGGATGATCCGTCATGATTAAAAATCTTGTATCCTTATAATGGTTAATTCCTACCATATTTTTATATTTGAACACCCTTGGTGTAAGTCTCCATCTCGGGGCCTACGAGAGGTGGAACTAATGGATCATTATCTCCCTTTATTTATTTTCAGCCTAAAAGCGGTATCTTTGGAAGAAGTTGGTCATGAATAAATGGTATTAGAGGTGATTGTTCAGAGATATGATGGATTTTGGAGTTAGGGGGCGTAAATATTTCATGGGATTGTATGGAAACAGTTCCAAATTACCTTCATATGTGACATGGTCTAGGGATACTGACTAGGACATGGGATTTTAGGCCCCCACATGATCGAGTGAATAAATGTTAAGCATATTTAATGACTAAATATGATGGGCCTTCTTGTAGGTTAGAGATGTCGGATACGTGGATGTTTTATAATGATTTGTTTTCTTGTATGAATTAGGTTGATTTGGGAAAGTTAAAATGGATAAAATGAGTAAAAAAATTAAAATAAATTTTAATAAAATTCCATAATACTCATTCTTAAGAAATCCTTGTTTTCTATTCATCGATAGATCTTCATCATCATATGTGTGTGGATTAGGTAGTGGATGTTCAACAGGATTTTCAAGTTGACCGTTTTAGGTCTGATCTAGCCGAGGTGGATGATCAGTGGTAGAAGATGATGTGTACTTTCCAATGTTGGGGTTTGGGAAAGTATGAGGGTAGTGTTTCTAATGTGGGTCACAATGTTGGTTAGAGGATCTGTATATAACCTTCAGATTGATATGATCCCCAATATATTATTTGATCCCTTTGGTAGTCAGTAAGATGCAGGGTGGTGGGCTTTAGTGGAGGATGTTGTACCCAGGAGAGTGGAAGGAGGCAGATGTTTTGTGGGTTGACATCCAGAGGGAGTTTTGGGTAGAGTTCCTTTTGTCGACAAAGAATTATAGGAAAAGTAATGAGCTAATCTAACTTCAACAGGGGATTATGTTAGTTCGGGAACTTGAGATCAGGTTCAAGAACCGTCTGCATTTTCCCTAATCATTTTTTTCCAATTGAGGAGACTCGTGCGAGACTTCTAGAAGAGGAACTGCACACTCCTCTCGAGTAAGCAGTTACTCCTTTTATGTTGTCAAAAAAAAATTATAGATTTTGAATAAGGTGGATGTGATCAAATAGATTCATTCCTAATGAGTATTTCTAGGATAATGTAACCAATAGGGTTCCTTAAGGGATGGATTTGTTAGTGGTAGGTCTCAGGCAATAGGACCTTCTAGGTTTTGAATATTTGGGAGTCGACCTCAGCAGATTCTCATTCTACAATGTAGTTTTACTTCCTTTCCTATGGCCTTAGGGCCAACGTTTTTCTTCTATTCGGTTTGATACCATCATTGGGACCAGTTTGCGGTGGCAACTTCAGCTCAGTTTCGTGGAGGTGGATAGTTTCAGCTTTATCTTTATAAGTAGTTATCAGTAATATGGTTTCAACAGAAGGGATACTAGTATATTGCTCCATCGAGGGGACATGGAGTGGGTAGAGGATGACATCTGATTGTTCATTGTGCGTTGAGACCATGACCCATGAGTGGTAACAGATGTGGATTCAGCAAATACCCAAAGGAGATGGGGGTGGTCGGTTTCACATAGTAGATGCAGTAGTTCCAGTGGTGTTAAAGATTTTTAGAGGTATGATTAGATTTTCAGTACCACTACATGTGATTTGTAAGATTCAATAGCTTCACTGTCCTTTTTTGGACCCACTCTATCCCATACTCTGGGACTATACATAGAGAGGTTTCATGTTCCCTGAGGGTTGAGTACGCTATTTGAAGGTTAGACCTGGTTGTTTGATTTGTGCTGGGGTGTAGAATAATAATGGGATCACGTTGTTCATCTGGGGATATTTCATTGCTATAGATTTAGTCATATGATTTCATACTTGTCATCTTCGGGTGGTATTCAGTGGGTTATGTTATCAAAAAAATCTAAAGGATATTCATGTTTTAATATGTGGGTGGTCGACGTGTGGTTTTTTTGTCAAGAAGTGATGTTTTGTGGGAAGTTGGTGTTTGCATCCACTTATTTCATTGTTAGATGATCTGTCCATAGAATCAGTGGATGCTAAAATGGTAGAGGATCCTTTTTTCATTGAGTAGTTCCTAGATATTTTCCTCAAGGAGGTTATGATGTTATGCCCTCGACATGATGTTGAGTTCAGGATAGGCATTCACCTATGTGGTTCTCCAATTTCGATGGATTCTTATCAAATTGACCATATGAGTTATGGGAGTTGAGGATTTATTGAAATGATTTAATGTGGAAGAGTTTTATTTTGACTACTGTATAACCATGGAGTGATCTAGTGTTGTTCACAAAGAAGGAAGTTGGTGGTATGAGGTTGTGTATAAACAACCAGATGATGAATCAAGTGACGATCAAGAACCCTTACCCACTTCAAAGAATATACGATCTTTTTAACCAGTAGATAGGGGAATGTTCAATTTCCAAGAATGATATGTGGTTGAGATATCACCAGTTGTGGGTGGATGAGGGAAATATCATATAGACTGCTTTCAGATATATGTGTAGGAACTTCCAGTTTGTATTTATTCCATTATGTGTTACAAACCCTACATACGAATTCATGAGGCTTATGAAATCCATGTTCTATGTGTTCCCAGATTGTTTCATCATTGTTTTTAATGATTATATCCAAATCTACTCAATTTCCGTGGTGGAGCATACTGAGAATATCATAACGATCTTGCATATTCATATACGCCACCAGTTCAATGGATGGTTTTCCAAGATTATGTTCTGTATATGAGAGGTGAATTTCCTCAAGCTAGTGGTGTCCCAACAAGGTGTTCCAATAGACCATTCAATGGTTAATTTTTTCTTTTCATGGTTTGCACCCAAAAACGTGGTATAGTTCCACATTTTCATTTATCTCACAGACTATTAATAGTGGTTTTTATCTGATTTCTCAGGATTTGGATCCCCATTGACAGCTTGGACAAGAAAAGGCCATGATTTTGTGTGTATTTATTAGTTTCATGTAACATTTGGTTGCCTAAATTTTAATTTAGTTAGTGTTCCAATTCTACAGTTGCATGAGAAATGGATGATGTTTGAGATGTTTTGTGACCCTTCTCATTTGGTTTCAGGATGTGTGTTGATGAAGAAGTTGGAAGTGATCTCTTATGGTCCTAGGAAGTTATGTCCCCATTAAATTAACAACACCACCCATGACCTAGAGTATGTAGTGGTGGTTTTTGTGTTGATTTTTTGGAAATATTACCTCATTTGGGAGAGCTTTGTTTCTTCATGGATCACATGATTTTGAGGTACATCTTTTCCCAACACGACATAAATCTACAACAATTGAGGTGGGTGGAGTTTCTTTAGAATGATGATTTTGAGATCTCCAACACCATAGGAAATAGAAATTTCATAGCCAATGATTTGAGTAGAATGTCATGGAAGGAGCCTATTTGGGAATCTACGGATTCCTAGAAAGCGATGGAAGAGTTTTCCTCCTCGAATTTAGTTAAAATAGTGGATGGTGTTAAAGGTTTATTGTTTTAGATGATGGTGCAATATTCATTGATAGAGTTGGTGGAGTAGTCTCAGTGGCGATACTCAGAGAAAGAGGTGTTGCGTGATCATGTTGTCCATAGTGATGCTCAAGAGGGGTGATTGAAGGATTGCTGGAATGGAATTTTGTTTCATGGAATGTTTTTTTAGAAATATTATGTGGAGTCCTTTGTGAGTATCATTCCTCACCCTTGGAAGTACATCAAAGAGTTTCCAAGAGTTATTGTGGTTTAATGATGCAATTTTCATGGTCCGTGATGAAATAGATTGTGGCGGATCATTTGGCGAAGTGCTTGGTTTTCTACCATGTAAAGGTAGATAATTGTGTTATTAGTTGTTTTTTAATTCCCTTGGATGTTCCAAAGTGGAAATTGGATTAAATATCTATGGATTTTCTCCCAGGGTTACCCAGATCTCAAGGAGGATATGTTTCAATCTGGGGGATAGTGGATCGACTGAAAAAATATTATAACTTCTTATAAATCATTGTATTTGCTGTAGTGTATGCATTGGATAAGTGGTACATGTATGAGGTGGTGTGGTTTCATGGATTTCAAAGTTCCATTAGCTCAGATAAGGATTCTCGGTTTTCCTAATGAGTATGGAGGGGTTTGCAACATGATTTTTTCACCCAGATACACCTCAGCTCTATTTTCCACCGTCAGACAGATGGGAAGATAGAGTATACTATCCAACCATTGTAGGATATTATAAGAGTGTGTGTATTGTATTTTAAAGTATCTTGGGTATGAAATTTTCCTTTAGTAGAGTTTTCTTATAATAACTGATATCACTCTTGGATCGGTATGGCACTGTTTGAGGCTCTACATCGGTTACCACATCATTCTCCATTGTGATTGATGGAGGTTGGGGTGATAGCTTTTCATGGTCCCAATGTGGTGTAGTTTATGATAGAAAAGGATAAAATTGTTTATGAGAGGATGAAAATAGTAAAAGACCGAGAAAAGGATGATTCCGTTCACAGAATGAGTCCCTTGGAGTTTATGGTTTGCGAAAACATGTTCTTGAGAGTTTCTCATAGATGTGGGAAGTAGAATTTTCACAGAGGGAGTAAGTTTTCTCCTAGGTTTTATTGTCCCTTTGATGTGCTGGGGAATGTTGGAAATGTGTCTGTTGAAACCAGAAAATGTGTCCAATTTTTTTCTTCAAATTCTCCCTTAAATGAACCAAGAGTGTGTCATGTTTCGTCAGCTTCGATTTGATAGGTCATAGAGCCCAAACAAAGTTACAAATTAGGAATTATAGACATTTGAAGTTGGGATGGAAAACTAGTTCGTGAAGCCCATTCGGGAAGCTCCCTCCGCTATTGTGGAGCGCCGCCCTAGAGATAGGAGGAGGGATGCTCCACGAACCCCTTTTCCATTCGCATACCCGCCGTAGAGATTGGAGGGGGTATTCTCTATGACCCCCTTTGATGTTCGCGATTTTCCACGGAGCAAGGAGGCAGGATGCTCTGTGAACCCCTTTGACGTTTGCGATCCACCACGGAGAAAGCTATGGCTTCGTGCCGAGCGGGATCTACTTCGCGGTGCCTCTTGCCTAAAAATACCTAGATCACCCCCTTCAGACGAGGGTGACGCCACCTCTTGGGTGGCCGATATATCCATTTTCACAGAGCTCCTGAGCTCTGCGAGTCCATGCTCTGTGAGCAGCTTCCTTCGCGTAGCTGCTACACGAGTCCATGATCCGCGAGCAAATTCCTTCACATAGCTACTCTGTGAGTCCATGCTCTATGAGCAGCTTCCTTTGCGTAGCTACTCCACGAGTCTATGCTCCACGAGCATCTTCCTTCGCGTAGCTACTCTGTGAGTCCATGCTCCGTGAGTTTCTTCCTTCGTGATGATGCTCCATGATTCCATGCTCTGCGAGTCAATGCTCCACGAATCCAATCTCTTTGATTCCATGCTCCACGAAGCTACTTCGCGAAGACCTATCCTCTGTGAAGCTTCTACCTTCATGCCCACCGGTCTATACCGAGGAGGCTGTGCCCCCGCCCCCTCCCCCCCTATTGGGGTTACTTCCCCGTTGCGGTCCCACCCCTCTAGGTCAGTCCCTTCACTACCATCACTGATCCCCAGGAAAAACAGAGAGTTTCACCGCAGACATTTCAGGCTTGGACGTCGTCATTTTCCATTGTTCCCTTATGTGTAGCCTCCTTACACAAATTGAATACCATGATTTGAGAGACTCCTCTACAAACCATGAAACACCTTCAATGGACATATTACTCTTGGTTCAATTCCCATGTCGTGAGTTGAGATTCTCATCAACAATTCCCCGAGTACCTTGAGTCGAACCATTCCTCATGAAACTCCTCCAAACCATATCACTTGGCTCCTATGCTTGGTTGAACCATAAAGGTCCGCACCTGCATAAGTCCCAACACCATCCATTTTTAGGTGCCTTATGCATAATTGTCTTATCTACATGACTTTAAACTGTAGTAATCCCTATAAGACTGACATAGAATGGCTCTTACTCAATATAAGAGATGCCTTGTGCACCAAGAATAATATTCCAACAGTCCTCACTAAATGACTATAAACTATAGTGCACCATGTGTTCCAAAAATAGGATGCATCTTACTCCAAAAAAGCGATTTCTTCTGCCCCAAACATGAGATTCCAACAGTCCTTCCTATATGACTATAAATTATAGTACACATTATTATTCAATAATAGGATTCCTCTTATTCCAAATGAGAGATTCCTTATGCGCAAAACATAAGATTCCCAATAGTCCTATCTACATGACTATAAATAGTAATGGACCCTATATAATAAATACAGGATGCCTCTTCCTCCAAATAAGATATTCCTTATGATCCTAGAATAGGATTCCAATAGTTCTATCTACATGACTATAAATTGTGGTACACCCAATGTGGAAAACAAAGGATGACTCTTGCTCCAAGAAATAGATTCTGTATGCCCTAAGCGTAAGATACCTAATACCATGATTATAGTGTCATAATTTCAGGAGTGTTGGAATCCGTTCAAACATTCCAATACTCCACCTCATGATTTGTGTGTCCTTAATTCAGATCTTCAACCACGTCCTTGTTTGAAGGGACCACCTTATAGCCTAGACCCATGCTGCATCGGCTCACCTACTGTCTTCAGCCAATGCCCTTGAAGGCATTGTATGAAACTTTGAGTCAGTTCCGGTATTTCAAACATACTCAGTAGTCGACCCCCATTTTTTGTCCCCATTTT
Source organism: Viscum album (assembly GCA_963277665.1). Lineage (NCBI taxonomy): Eukaryota > Viridiplantae > Streptophyta > Magnoliopsida > Santalales > Viscaceae > Viscum > Viscum album. The sequence continues at coordinate 722,461,554 of OY728121.1, read as the reverse complement.
AGGACAATGCGATATGAATGTTGTGTTTTGAACATGGTCAATAGTTATCCTTCATCGCCACGCCACCCTCACCATGTTCCAGATGTCAGGCATGTGATTCACACTTTTCATATCCCTTTGTTTTCACTGATTCCAATGCGCCTAGAATTATCCCTCTTGTGTACTAGTGCAATGGAGAAGGCCTCAAGCCAATAGTGGGTCAGGATTCCCTAATGTCCATACATGAGGAAGACACACATGCATCTTCCTTGCATAATCCCTATCTACCATTTCTTCTCTATAAAGGCACACGGGAAGCTTCCTCGTGTAATCCCCATCCTCCATTTCCACTCCATAGCAGCACTTGGGCAGCTTCCTATCCTAAGCCCCATCCACCATTTCCACTCCATAGCGACACCTGGGAAGCTTCCTTGTGTAATACCCATTCACCATTTCCCCTCTATAGCGGCACACATGAATCTTCCTTTCGTAATCCCCATTCACCATTGCAACTCCATAGCGTCACTCGGGATAATTCCTTGCATAATCCCCATTCACCATTTCTGTAAAGACCCGCAAATTTCAAGGAAATTTTTTTTCTTAATTTTCTTTGGAATTTTGCAAGAGCGCAGCTTCAGACGGCACCTGATTCCGAGGCCCGGTGTGCCCGGAATCAATTTCCGAAGTTTGGCTCGGGTACGTTCAGTGAACGGACGAGCGGGTTTTTCTATCTTTTGAACCGGTGCCCGGAATCGAATTCTGAGGGCACCGATGAAATCGCAGCGCCGGTATTTGCTTAGAAACGCCTCTTCCGGAGTTGCGTTTGCTCAGACGTGGTTTTTAAATTTTGCGGCTTTAAGTCAGAAATAAAATAAAGTTTGTGCGACAACTTTATTTTATTTCACTTAAGCAGCTTGGAAGCCACTTGAAGCCACTTAAAGGCAGCTTGAACTGAGTTGAACTGGATAGGATGCTATCCAGAAATATCCTACCCCTTGGTAGGATATTTGTGCGGTGGGACCCGCACGAGCCCGCCGTTTCTTACGCTAAGTAACGCACCCGCGAAAACCCGTCAAAGTAACTGAAAAGTCAACCGACGCGTTTTCTTTAATTCTTAACAGACCATTTAATTGGGCGGTTTATTTCGTGAATTAAATGGACTGTTTCTTCGTGAATTAATTGGGTCGTTACTTATGCGTTTTACGTTTGTTGGCAAAATAATAAAATAGACAAACTTGTCTATTTGGGGGGATTGCTATTCCTCTGAGCCTCCACCCTCTCCGCGACGAACGCGAAGAACGCGAAGAACGCGAAGAACGCGAAGAACGCCGGAACCGGAATTCGACGACACACGATCCGCGACGTCGACAACTTTTCCGCGACCTTCTTCTTCTTCTTCTTCTTCGGTGCCTCTTCTTCCGCGGCGAACGTGCGATCGGCAACTAAGGTGAGAATCGGATCTTTTCTTCTCCCTTTTTAATTTCAATATCAACGGATTTAAACTAATTAAATCCGTTTGATCTTGATCCGGAGATTGGCGACGCGACGCCGGATACCGCGACGACGCGACGATCTCCTTCCTCCGCGACGAGCGATTCCGCGACGACCTCTCGTCCGACGACGACGATAAGGTAAGGGATGCTGGATTGTTTTATCTTTTTCCCGTGTTTATTCTTTTTAAGTAAAGAACTTAATCTCCGACAATTTTAATTTAATTAAAATTGTTGTTGATTTTCCCTCCCGGTGACGTTTATGACTAACGCGGAGGGTGCGGGTCTAACGAACAAGACCCGGCAACCCTCCGCCGATCTTCTCTTTTTGCGCGGATTTGGCGGACGACGACGAACCGTTCGGCAAGGGCAATTTGTTGGCTCCGCAGTGAAGATCGTCCCCCGGGAGGAGCATCGGCGCAGACGGGAAAGAAATAGGGCCACCGGAGCATCTCCGGCGGCCCGCGGAAGGCGGCGGCGGCGCGGGTCGCCGGCGCGGCGGCGCCGGCGACCGGAGGCGGCGGCGCCCGGCGCGCCGCCGTGGAGGAAGCCCGCCGCGGCTGAAGCCGCGGCGGCAACGTCGGCCGGTTCCGCGGCCGCGCGGAACCGGGACGGACGCGGCGGCCCGGCCGCGTCCGCGTGACAGGCGGCCCCCCGCGGGGGCCGCGTCTCCTTCAAAGCCGCGGGTCAACCCCGCGGCGGCGGCTCTTCGGCCGCTCGGCCGAAGACCGAGCCGGCCGGTCCGGTCGGCCGGGCCGCGCCCAGGCCGGACCGGACCCGGCCGAGCCGGTTCGGGCCGGTTCGGGTCGGCCCGGTTCGGGCCGACCCGGTTCGGCCGACCCCAAGGGGGGTTCGGGCCGGGTCGCCCCGGGCCCAGTACCCCCGTTTCGGGCCCTCTACGGTCTTTCGCCCATATCTTGGGCCTGGGACCTCTGATTGATGAACCGTCAGCGGCTACGCGATCCTTGGATCGAGACGGTCGTTTCGGTATATTATACTCAAGGTTTCGGAAGACTTTGGGTTCGGCCGGGTTGGTTCGTACACGAAGCCAACCGGACCCTCGGAGCGGAAACGCTCATAACTTGAGCTACGGACGTCCGATCGACGTACCGTCAGCTGTGGTAGTTTCCTCTAAGTGAGAAGGAACTTTTGGCATACTCCGCCCGAGGATCGGATACAGGCGGAGTATGGTCGGGTTGGTTTTTCCCTAAAAACCAACCGGGCCCCTGGGACGAAAATGCCAATAACTCTCAGACCGGGCGTCCGATTGACGCGCCGTCTGTCGCGTTGAGATCCTGTTGTCGATACGGAACTTTTGGATACATCAACTTCGGACTACGTGTCAGTTGATGTATCAGCCTCTCGGCTCGTGGAGCGGACCCTCCTAAACGAGCTCTCTTTGTGCGGGAACCCTAGCGCTGGCTGTGACCTCGACGACAGAGCAGAGATCCTCCGTGGACTGCGACGACGGCAGAGCAGAGATCCTCCGTGGACTGCGACGACGGCAGAGCAGAGATCCTTTGTGGACTGCGGCGACGACTGTGCAGGGACCTCAGTGGACTGCGTCGACTACTGCACTCAGCGATCCTACGCGGATCAGTGCGCGATCCTGTGTGGGTCCTACTACCGGCTCTGTGTGAGCCACTGCCTACCGGTTCTGTGTGAGCCACTGCCTACAGGTTCTGTGTGAGCCCGATCCTGTGTGGGTCTTTTGTGGGGGTTAGTACCTATCGATCCTTCGTGGGTCCGACGACTTAGACGGATCAGTGATCGTCTTTGACGTCATCTGAAAAAGTATACCTGGTTGAGCTGAATCTTATGTTACTCTCCTTTGTGGATTGTGTTGAACTATCCTTTGTGGATTTACTGTTTACTCTCCTTTGTGGATTTGAGTCTTGCTTTCCTATGTGGATTGAGTTGTTCTTGAGCTCGTGAGCAGAGCTAGAAGTAGGGACTTAGGTATATGTATGGGCATATACCTAAGTCAAGTCAGATGTTACTTCGTGATTGCATCTTTCTTTTGTGCTATATCCTTTGTGGATTTCGGGAGACCTTCGGGGGTCTCGGGGTCCTTACTGAGTAGTTGTACTCACCCCTGCACGGGCTATGCCCGCACCTTGTTGTGTTGGTTGCAGACGACGGACAGCACTGATCACGGTTGGGGCGTGGAGCAGGACGGTACCTGGGGGTGGCCCACTGGGCGGGACGTGCTCGGAGCGGACGTGGGACCCGAGGAGCTTGGAGGCTATCTGTACCCACCCTTCAGGTGGGATTGCCAGTGGAAGACATGAGGCCGCCGTCTTTTCTTCAGTTGCTGTACTTTACTTTTCAGTTGTACTTTACAGTTGGGCTTGTATTTCCGGCCCCCTTTACTTTTCTGCACTTTACTTTCCGCTTGCTGACTCTGTGTGGTTGTTACTTATAAAGGCAATGCCTTCCCTGTTTACTGGGATTTTACGCCTTGGTGCTAGTCGCCAGCCCCTGGCCTATGGAAGGCGGGCTTGGGGTAGTCACGGCACGGGCCCCGAGGACGGGTCGTGACAAATTGGTATCAGAGGCGGTCGGTTCTACCGCAGACTCTGATCGTCCTTTCTTTCTATGTGAAGCAATAGTGTTTAGTGTATTGAGTGTGGTTATCAGTTCAGGGAGCCCAGTGTTGGTGCGGCGGCCGACGTATCCGTACACCAGGACCCTGACTCCTGATTTCCGACTTAATGCATGAAAACATTGATTGCGTGTATGTTTCAAGTTTTCTTTGTGATTGCTTGTGTCAGCTCACCGGGTATACTGATCTGCTTTATGAAAGTCTCAAGTTTTCCTTGTGATTTCTTGTGCCAGCTCACCAGGTATACTGTTCTGACTGTGGTGCTCTTGTTCTCCTTTTCAGGATGGCCCCGCGACGACTGCCAGCTAGGGTTCCGAGTGTAGGGCGCGGCGGCAGCCCACCGAGCGACGAGGCCTCGTTGCAGGGCCCTTTGCCAGCAGTGGCACCGGCGGTAGCTTTACCCGCCGAGCCACCGATGCTGCCTGTACCAGACGCTGACGATGCACGTCGCCTCAGGGCACTGCACGAGTTTCAGAGCCAGCGACCGCCCAGGTTTCGCGGTGAGGCGGACCCCCAGGACGCCGAGGACTGGCTAGAGGCGGTGGTACGGATCTTCAGGCTAGTGAGGACACCAGCGGATCTCATGGTGATTCTCGCAGCGAGCTTCCTGCAGGCGGCGGCAGGACGATGGTGGAGCCTGATGCTCCAGGTTCACGATGAGGCATCCCTGCTCTGGGCGGACTTTGAGAGCCTCTTCCGCTCTGAGTTCGTCCCGGCCACCCTCCGAGCGGTGCGCATCCAGGAGCTTCTCCAGCTGCGCCAGGGCAGCATGACGGTCGCTCAGTACGCGGCGAGATTCACGGACCTATCTCGCTACTCGACCGACATGGTACGGGACCCCTTCTTCCGGGCCCGGACCTTCGAGCAGGGCTTGCGACAGGAGATTCGGGCGTCGCTGATCTCCCTCAGCATTCCGACCCAGGCGGGAGTGCTGGAGCGAGCCCTCCTGATCGAGAGCTTCCTGGCAGAGCCTTCTTCAGCGGCGAGACCTAGCGCAGGGCGGCAGGTACCTGAGTCTTCGGCAGCAGGTAGCCGACGGATGACTCACGGGTCCAGGCAGACCAGACCCCCACGCAGACGGCCTCAGGACACCGGCTCAGCAGTACGAGGCACACAGCGGAGTGCCAGCCTTTCGAGAGGCAGGCTGTGCTACTCTTGCGGCGGGCAGGGTCACATGGCTCGTGACTGCCCGACTCGCCGACCACAGGAGCGAGTCACTCTTTCATAGCCTCTGCCCTTGTTCGGAGCTCGGAGATTCCGACTGAGCCGTTGGCTCGATCCTTACGGCTAGAGACTCCTACGGGAGCGGACTCGACGATTACGCACTGGTGCCGGCAGTGTGAGCTTACTCTAGGAGGCGAGAGCTTCGGCTGGGATCTCCTTGTAGCGGCGTCGAGGCCTTACGACGTCATCTTGGGCATGGATTGGTTATCCACGGTTCATGCCCAGATCGACTGTTTTAGGCGCAAGGTGCGATGTGTTCGTACCGACGGGAGCAGGTTTACCTTCACCGGTGAGAAGGGAACCTTTGCAGCACAGGATGGACTTCCGCGGAGGAGAGTGCAGCCCATCTCTCATCAGTTGGCTAGCCTCATCCTAGGAGCAGTGGATGTGCGGAGTCCGGCTTTTCCTGTAGTGGTGGACCAGTACGTGGACGTCTTTCCCGACGACGTTCCAGGGCTACCTCCTCGTAGAGAGGTAGACTTTTACATCGACTTGTACCCCGGGACAGCCCCGATATCTACTCCAGCATATCGGATGGCCCCCGCCGAGCTTCGAGAGCTGCGGGTACAGTTGGAGGACTTGCAGAGCAAGGGGTTTATCCGACCCAGTGTTTCACCCTGGGCTTCCCCGATTTTGTTCGCCAAGAAGGCGGACGGGAGCTTGCGACTATGTGTCGACTATCGTCGCCTGAACCAGGCGACAGTGAGGAACAAGTATCCGCTGCCACGGATTGATGACCTCTTCGATCAGCTCAAGGGAGCGCGGTGGTTCTCGAAGATAGACCTCCGGTCAGGCTATCATCAGCTCAGAGTTCGAGACGAGGACGTACAGAAGACGGCCTTCAGGTGTCGGTATGGCCATTATGAGTTCTTGGTTATGCCGTTCGGCGTAACCAATGCTCCAGCAGTGTTCATGAGCCTCATGAACAGGATCTTCCAGCCATACCTCGACCGATTTGTCGTTGTCTTCATTGACGACATTTTGGTATACTCGACGACTGAGGAGGAGCATGCCTACCACCTGCGAGTTGTGCTAGACATACTCCGAGAGCACCAGCTTTATGGCAAGCTCTCAAAATGCCAGTTCTGGTTACGTGAGGTCCATTTCTTGGGGCACGTCATTTCTGAGGCGGGAGTTGCAGTGGATCCCGCGAAGATCGAGGCAGTGCTAGCTTGGGAGCCACCCAGGAGCGTGACAGAGGTGCGGAGCATCTTGGGCCTAGCCGGATACTATCGGAGATTCGTGCCAGACTTCTCCAGAGTTGCGGCACCACTCTCAGCTTTGACAAAGAAGGGGAAACCCTTCGTGTGGTCAGACAGATGTCAGCAGAGCTTCCAGGAGCTGAGACAGAGATTGACCAGCGCACCTATCTTGAGGTTGCCTGAGGAGGGAGTTGGGTACGTAGTTTACTGCGATGCATCATGGACTGGACTCGGGTGCGTCCTGATGCAGGAGCGGGCCGTGATCGCCTACGGATCACGTCAGTTGAGGCCGCATGAGCAGAACTACGCCACTCATGACCTGGAGTTAGCAGCAGTGGTCTTCGCTCTGAAGACTTGGCGGCACTATCTGATGGGCGAGCGCTTCACAGTCTTTTCTGACCACCAGAGTCTCAGGTATATCTTCTCTCAGAAGGACCTGAACCTGAGACAGCAGAGATGGCTTGAGTTCCTCCAGGACTATGACTTTGAGATAGTCTATACTCCTGGGAAGGGGAACGTGGTAGCCGATGCCCTCAGCAGGAGGACGGGCATTCAGCTACTTGAGGAGGCGACGGAGCAGCTAGCCTCCTTGCAGATATCCTTCGTGGATAGAGACGGAGCAGCCTTTCTTCAGTCTCTCACAGTCTCTCCTCCACTTCTACAGCGAGTTAGAGAGGCTCAGCGTGGGGACGCTGACTGTGAGACCCGGCGTGCACTGATATCCTCAGGTCAGGCGCCTGATGGTTTCTCCCTTGGAGCAGAGCATGACATCCTTTTCAGAGGACGTACCTTCGTACCAGTCGCTCTTCGAGAGGAGGTGCTGAGAGAGTTTCACACTTCTCCCTTGGCGGTACATCCCGGAGTGGCGAAGATGTACCAGGATCTCAGACGACAGCACTGGTGGCCGGGCATGAAGAAAGCTGTGGCAGAGTTCGTTTCACGATGCCTCACCTGCCAGCAGGTGAAGGCAGAGCATCAGGTACCAGCAGGCTTGGTACATCCCTTGGAGGTCCCGGAGTGGAAGTGGGATAGCATATCTATGGACTTCATGACTGGACTTCCACGCACTTCCAGAGGTCACGACTCCATTTGGGTGATTGTCGACCGACTCACCAAGTCGGCACACTTCTTACCCATCAGAGAGCAGGGCTCAGTGGAGAGCTTAGGACGTCTTTACGTCCAGGAGATCGTACGGCTTCACGGTGTGCCATCGTCTATTGTCTCCGATCGAGATGCTCGTTTCACTTCCCGGCTTTGGAAGGGGTTGCAGGAGGCGTTCGGGACGCGGCTCCATCTGAGCACAGCCTTCCACCCTCAGACGGATGGTCAGACGGAGAGGACCATACAGACACTCGAGGACATGCTCCGTGCATGTGTTCTCGACTTTGGTCGCAGCTGGGAGGACCACCTACCCTTGGTGGAGTTCGCGTACAACAACAGCTACCACTCCACCATCGGGATGGCACCATACGAGGCGTTGTACGGCAGACCCTGCAGATCACCGTTGTGCTGGACAGACCCTGGGGAGTCAGCACTCGTGGGACCAGAGATGGTCCGAGCCACGACAGAGAAGGTCCAGATCATCCAGGAGAGGATGAGGACAGCTCAGAGCCGGCAGAAGTCATATGCTGACAGGAGGCGGAGGCCACTAGAGTTCGAGGATGGCGACCACGTCTTTTTGCGTGTCTCACCTCGACGTGGTTTACGGAGATTTGGCCGAGGCGGCAAGTTGTCTCCACGCTTCATCGGGCCTTTCCAGGTCCTCAGCAGGATAGGAGAGGTGGCTTATCGCCTGGCTCTACCACCTCAGTTGCACCGGGTGCACGACGTCTTCCACGTGTCTCAGCTGAGGAGATACGTGCACGACCCGACGCACATCATCGACTTTGGGGAGCTGGACGTGGACGATGGGGCGACTTTTGCGGAGGTCCCAGTGGAGATCGAGGATCGACAGGAGCGGGTCCTACGTGGGCGGTCGATTCCTCTTGTGCGCATCAGATGGCAGCACGGGAACCTCCAGGAGAGCACTTGGGAGTGGGAGGCTCAGATGCGTGCTCAGTACCCCCATTTGTTCCCCTAGTTTTTGATGTATCTTTACGGGGACGTAAAGCCCTGAGGTGGGAGTAATGTAAAGACCCGCAAATTTCAAGGAAATTTTTTTTCTTAATTTTCTTTGGAATTTTGCAAGAGCGCAGCTTCAGACGGCACCTGATTCCGAGGCCCGGTGTGCCCGGAATCAATTTCCGAAGTTTGGCTCGGGTACGTTCAGTGAACGGACGAGCGGGTTTTTCTATCTTTTGAACCGGTGCCCGGAATCGAATTCTGAGGGCACCGATGAAATCGCAGCGCCGGTATTTGCTTAGAAACGCCTCTTCCGGAGTTGCATTTGCTCAGACGTGGTTTTTAAATTTTGCGGCTTTAAGTCAGAAATAAAATAAAGTTTGTGCGACAACTTTATTTTATTTCACTTAAGCAGCTTGGAAGCCACTTGAAGCCACTTAAAGGCGGCTTGAACTGAGTTGAACTGGATAGGATGCTATCCAGAAATATCCTACCCCTTGGTAGGATATTTGTGCGGTGGGACCCGCACGAGCCCGCCGTTTCTTACGCTAAGTAACGCACCCGCGAAAACCCGTCAAAGTAACTGAAAAGTCAACCGACGCGTTTTCTTTAATTCTTAACAGACCATTTAATTGGGCGGTTTATTTCGTGAATTAAATGGACTGTTTCTTCATGAATTAATTGGGTCGTTACTTATGCGTTTTACGTTTGTTGGCAAAATAATAAAATAGACAAACTTGTCTATTTGGGGGGATTGCTATTCCTCTGAGCCTCCACCCTCTCCGCGAAGAACGCGAAGAACGCGAAGAACGCGAAGAACGCGAAGAACGCGAAGAACGCGAAGAACGCCGGAACCGGAATTCGACGACGCACGATCCACGACGTCGACAACTTTTCCGCGACCTTCTTCTTCTTCTTCTTCTTCGGTGCCTCTTCTTCCGCGGCGAACGTGCGATCGGCAACTAAGGTGAGAATCAGATCTTTTCTTCTCCCTTTTTAATTTCAATATCAACGGATTTAAACTAATTAAATCCGTTTGATCTTGATCCGGAGATTGGCGACGCGACGCCGGATACCGCGACGACGCGACGATCTCCTTCCTCCGCGACGAGCGATTCCGCGACGACCTCTCGTCCGACGACGACGATAAGGTAAGGGATGCTGGATTGTTTTATCTTTTTCCCGTGTTTATTCTTTTTAAGTAAAGAACTTAATCTCCGACAATTTTAATTTAATTAAAATTGTTGTTGATTTTCCCTCCCGGTGACGTTTATGACTAACGCGGAGGGTGCGGGTCTAACGAACAAGACCCGGCAACCCTCCGCCGATCTTCTCTTTTTGCGCGGATTTGGCGGACGACGACGAACCGTGCGGCAAGAGCAATTTGTTGGCTCCGCAGTGAAGATCGTCCCCCGGGAGGAGCATCGGCGCAGACGGGAAAGAAATCGGGCCACCGGAGCATCTCCGGCGGCCCGCGGAAGGCGGCGGCGGCGCCCGGCGCGCCGCCGTGGAGGAAGCCCGCCGCGGCTGAAGCCGCGGCGGCAACGGCGGCCGGTTCCGCGGCCGCGCGGAACCGGGACGGACGCGGCGGCCCGGCCGCGTCCGCGTGACAGGCGGCCCCCCGCGGGGGCCGCGTCTCCTTCAAAGCCGCGGGTCAACCCCGCGGCGGCGGCTCTTCGGCCGTTCGGCCGAAGACCGAGCCGGCCGGTCCGGTCGGCCGGGCCGCGCCCAGGCCGGACCGGACCCGGCCGAGCCGGTTCGGGCCGGTTCGGGCCGACCCGGTTCGGCCGACCCCAGGGGGGGTTCGGGCCGGGTCGCCCCGGGCCCAGTACCCCCGTTTCGGGCCCTCTACGGTCTTTCGCCCATATCTTGGGCCTGGGACCTCCGATTGATGAACCGTCAGCGGCTACGCGATCCTTGGATCGAGACGGTCGTTTCGGTATATTATACTCAAGGTTTCGGAAGACTTTGGGTTCGGCCGGGTTGGTTCGTACACGAAGCCAACCGGGCCCTCGGAGCGGAAACGCTCATAACTTGAGCTACGGACGTCCGATCGACGTACCGTCAGCTGTGGTAGTTTCCTCTAAGTGAGACGGAACTTTTGGCATACTCCGCCCGAGGATCGGATACAGGCGGAGTACGGTCGGGTTGGTTTTTCCCTAAAAACCAACCGGGCCCCTGGGACGAAAATGCCAATAACTCTCAGACCGGGCGTCCGATTGACGCGCCGTCTGTCGCGTTGAGATCCTGTTGTCGATACGGAACTTTTGGATACATCAACTTCGGACTATGTGTCAGTTGATGTATCAGCCTCTCGGCTCGTGGAGCGGACCCTCCTAAACGAGCTCGCTTTGTGCGGGAACCCTAGCGCTGGCTGTGACCTCGACGACAGAGCAGAGATAATCCGTGGACTGCGACGACGGCAGAGCAGAGATCCTCCGTGGACTGCGACGACGGCAGAGCAGAGATCCTTTGTGGACTGCGGCGACGACTGTGCAGGGACCTCAGTGGACTGCGTCGACTACTGCACTCAGCGATCCTACGCGGATCAGTGCCCGATCCTGTGTGGGTCCTACTACCGGCTCTGTGTGAGCCACTGCCTACCGGTTCTGTGTGAGCCACTGCCTACAGGTTCTGTGTGAGCCCGATCCTGTGTGGGTCTTTTGCAGGGGTTAGTACCTATCGATCCTTCGTGGGTCCGACGACTTAGACGGATCAGTGATCGTCTTTGACGTCATCTGAAAAAGTATACCTGGTTGAGCTGAATCTTATGTTACTCTCCTTTGTGGATTGTGTTGAACTATCCTTTGTGGATTTACTGTTTACTCTCCTTTGTGGATTTGAGTCTTGCTTTCCTATGTGGATTGAGTTGTTCTTGAGCTCGTGAGCAGAGCTAGAAGTAGGGACTTAGGTATATGTATGGGCATATACCTAAGTCAAGTCAGATGTTACTTCGTGATTGCATCTTTCTTTTGTGCTATATCCTTTGTGGATTTCGGGAGACCTTCGGGGGTCTCGGGGTCCTTACTGAGTAGTTGTACTCACCCCTGCACGGGCTATGCCCGCACCTTGTTGTGTTGGTTGCAGACGACGGACAGCACTGATCACGGTTGGGGCGTGGAGCAGGACGGTACCTGGGGGTGGACCACTGGGCGGGACGTGCTCGGAGCGGACGTGGGACCCGAGGAGCTTGGAGGCTATCTGTACCCACCCTTCAGGTGGGATTGCCGGTGGACGACACGAGGCCGCCGTCTTTTCTTCAGTTGCTGTACTTTACTTTACAGTTGTACTTTACAGTTGGGCTTGTATTTCCGGCCCCCTTTACTTTTCTGCACTTTACTTTCCGCTTGCTGACTCTGTGTGGTTGTTACTTATAAAGGCAATGCCTTCCCTGTTTACTGGGATTTTACGCCTTGGTGCTAGTCGCCAGCCCCTGGCCTATGGAAGGCGGGCTTGGGGTAGTCACGGCACGGGCCCCGAGGACGGGTCGTGACAATTTCTGCTCCATAGAGGCACCCGATCAATTTATTTCCGTAAGCCCGATCCACCATTATCACCCCATATCGGCACCCGGGCAACTTCCTCAGAAAAGCCCCATCAAACGTTGTCGCTCTATAGCAGCACATGGGCATCTTCCTTGTGTAAGCCCCATTCACCATTGTCGCTCCATAGTGGCACCTAAGACTCTTTTTTATGTAAGTCCCACATAACATTGCTACTTCATAGCAGCACTCGAGATTCTTCCTTGCATAAGTCCCATCCACCATTTTCGCTCCATAACGGTACCCGAGCAGCTTCCTTGGGAAAGCCCCATCCACCACTGTCGCTCTATAGCGTCACCTGAAAAGCTTCCTTGTGTAAGACCCATTCACCACTCTTCATGGACACACCATTGTGTTGTGATCATCCGGTCCTTGCTGCCTCTTGTTTCTCACACCGAGCATGGCTCACGTGGGCTTAGAGTAGTAAGCATCGACCATGAAATCCTCTACGGGCAGCCTAGATTGTAATCCACACACCAATACCTAAACTATGAGTTCTTTGATCCTTGCCAAGACTAGGTACATAGGAATCCACCATGATGTTCAAGACCACCACCCATTGTTTGTCCTGACCATCTTCAGGTCGGTTCACCAACACCTTGGGCAGCCTAGAGTGTAATCCCCACACCCATAGCTAAACCTTGTGGTCTCTAATCCATTCCAAGGTGAGGAACGTATGAAGCCTCCCTGAGGTCCAAGACCAAAACCCCATTAGTTCTGACCACCTTCACATCGGTTCCCACCACCGGAACTGTATGGTCTTTGATCCATTCCAAGGAGAAGTACGTTGGAAGCCTCCTTGTGGTTCAAGCCCAACGCCCCATTGGTTCTGACCACCTTCACGTCGGTTCCCACCCCATTATGAACTACGTGGTCTTTGATCCCTATCAAGGCAAGTTACATAAGAAGGTTCCCTGATGTTAAATCCCACCATCTATCTAGGCCCCACGTCCTCTTTCACATCGGTTCACCCCCGTCCTGCATGACGTTAAACTATAGACCTCAATCAGTATTAATTCATTGTTCCCCTATTCCGTGGTAAGCCATTGTCAGCAACATTCAGTGGTAAGCTGTTGAACTCCCCAATAGATGGTAAGCCATCGTTAGATGAACTATGTGTACATTTATTCCTTGCCACATGGATACATAGGAAGGCTCCATGAGGTTCAATCCCAACACCCATATCTTATCCTGATATATCCCTTGATCCCATGATTTCTGGGAAGATCATTCCCCAACATGGAGGTTCTACTTCCTCCGGGTCTCGTCCATGCATCCATTCTCATGGGCCGCATCCTCAAATGTCCCATAATCCCACCAAACTATGCAGACTCCGATTCCCTACCACGAGGAAATGTAGGAAGTCTCTTTGAGGCTAAAGACCAACACTACCATCACCTTCACGATGATCCCATCTCACCCCCCCTCCACTCCATTCAATTCTTTATCATCCATCCTAATTCTCACTCGGGCCACCACATCCCAATGGGATCATGTCATCCACATCCTCGATGCTCCAAGTAGTATGTGGGCCACAATTCACGTGTAATCCCCAGCATGTCTCTAGGTCATTGTCCTTTGTGTACACCCCGATTCATCACCCCATCGAACTATGTGGGTTTTGATCCCTGTCTTCTACACAGGGTCCGTAAGAAACCTCCAATGAGGTTCAATCCTAGTCAATGGTAAACCTTGGTGTTCCCCCATTCGGGGGTGCACACTCCCTGATCCGCCCTCAGTGGTGTCTAGGTCAGCCTTCACGGTGGGACATCTGCCCTTTATAGGACACACCATCTTGGGTCTTCTCTTATTGAGTGTTATGATTGATCCCCTCATTATACCTTCTAGGTGTTCCCTGCTACCGATGTACCAATATGATCTGTCTATATGAGACGTTCTGATCATCTGTCATTCCATCTCCGAAAAATGTTAAAATTGAGGCCTACCTCATGATAAACATGAGATTCCTAAGGAAAACCTCAGAAGACACGCCTTGGGTGTAACAGTCTCTACTAGATGTTAAACATGCAGAATACCCTATGTTAAACATGTGAAGCGGAGGAAGGCCTTAGACACATGCCTATGGAAAATGATGTACTGCATTCGACATGGGATGCCTCAGGTTCTGGACCCTTGAGATTCCCTCTTATGAAGAAGAACACAAGTTCCCCAAAGTCCACGCATTCCGAGATGCCCCGACATGTCAGATGTTGTCTTCTACTCCGACTGAAGGTTTCTACCATGTCAAGACACCCTGGAATATCCAGACGAATGTAGTGTAATTAGCTATTGTCCAAAAAGATATGGAACTGGGAACAAGATTCATGAACCATGACTTTATCTATAAGGGAGACCCGAATTAGGTGATGGGTTCTGAGGATGAATACACCGAAGGAAGAACCAACATCCCATCACCCCTTTTCGATCAAGGACAAAACATCCCTGAATAAGGAATGGATGCGTCCCACCTTTGGAAAGTGGTAATGTGAGGTAAGAAATAGTGCTGCCATACCCCAACAAGACGGACGTGCGTGCCCCGATTAAAGTGTCAGAAACAGTGTCGTATCAGTTGGAATTTCTGTCATAGTTGCAGAGGATCCATGAAGTCTTTAACATCTCTCAGATTCATCGGTATCTTCATGATGACTCACATAACATTGAATGGGGATATTTGGATATCAAGGATGATGCTCCATTTGTGTATCGACCATTTATGATCAAGGATTTCTGTGGGAATGTGTTGCGTAGATGGACCATTCGTTTGGTTCATGTGTTGTGGAGGCATTGTGGTCATGGGGAGTGTACATGGGCGTGAAACATATAGATGTGTTCAAAATTCCTAGAGTTGTTTTGATTTTTTATTTTATTGTTCTTCTTCATAATGAGATTTTTTAACATCATTGATTATGATATGAGATTTTATCCTTTGCTTTGTGATTTTTGATGAAGTCGTGGCAGGCAAAAGGTACAGGACTCGATTCCTAGTCGAGACACGTTATCTGTGATGTGATTAAACATGTATGGAAGATTCATTGCTTCCTAGATCATATATTATCTTGATATGGTGGATGTAATCTCTTAGTTCATGTGTCTGTGATGTTGTGGTTGTTTTTCTCGTGTAGTGTGTTTTGTGGTCATTTGGTTTGTCATGACAGGGCATGGTTATCTAATGTCGGAAGAGGTGTTCATGGTTATAGAGGATTACACTATAGCTTTCAAACAACCCATATTGAATTATCATTATATGAGGATGTGTTTGGCTGATAGCGGTGTTTCATGTATGGTGAGATCATTTTGAGGTATCTAGAGGAATGGGTTTTCATACATTTCCTCTCATTTACTTCAATGTTAGTTTTGAATTTTTGAGGGTGAGAATAAACTAAGAACTCTATGATTTAATGGAATAGAGCTCTTCTACCCATTACATTGTGGGAATCCAGTGTTTAAGGTGTTTTGGAAGTTCATGGGGAATCATTTCCTAACATGACAAAAAAAATTAGTTTCTATATGCTTTCCCTTGGTACCACACCAATGGTGTCTCATAATGGCATCGCCTCATGAAAATTGTGCATCGCACCAATGGTCTCTCCCATGTAGTAGCTCACCCTGTAGTTCTCTCATGTTTGCAGTCGATCTCCAAATGGTGCCCAACCGATGGAGCCTCATGTCTGGTCCTAAGAAATCAAGCGGTGTCTCATCTGACTATTTCTCACTGAAGGTGGAAGGAGTTTCATCTAATGGTGCCTTGTCCGTTGGTGCTTCATCCAATAGTGGCTCATGAATAGTGCATTAAGGGAGTTACCTCGTCAAATGGTGCCTCATCGAGTAGTGCATCATCCAGAGTTGTCTCGTGAATAGTGTTTCCAGTTACTTCTTATTTTTCCCTTTTGATGTCTTTCATGACATAAAACTTGTTTAATGTTTTATTTGAAAGGATTTGAGACCTATTCAAATCCTATAAATAATATCCTAAATTACCTATGTGAGAGGAGACTTTAATTAGTAAAAATTATTTATCTTCACTAGATCCGCCCTTAATTCAAAATCTAAAAAGTATCTAAACCCATGACTCTTCCTAGAGAATTCCCAAGATGAGATACCCCCCCCCTTTGTTCTTACTAATTGGTTCCAATTATTAAGGGAATCCCACAATCCTTATTTATATAGGGATAATGTGAAGGGTTGTTACAGTCCAATTGTGTTTCCCTGGAGTTATTCCTACTGCATGTGTGGCAATGGTTTGGTGTGACTAGGAAGTGTCTGTCACCCTTTCATCAAAGTAATGTTCTCCATCATCTCTCTTAATTGTGTATCATGCATTATGGGTATATGGATTTCAGACATGTGGATATAGTTGTTTCGGGATTAAAAATGTTAATTTAACTTATTTTAAATCAATTAATAGGAGGTTGGGAAAAGTGATGCATGTTCTTGTTGTTTGGTTGTTTTTGTTGATATTGTGATATTGTAGGGGATAATTACCTACTAAAAACCATTGTCGTTGGGGGTCCTTTTCTATGTAGAATGGTTAGTGGAATGTTGTTTTTTTCTTACTGAATGATTTTATGTGAAAATTTTTAACCATGCATATTCGAAAAATAAATAGATTCCTTGGGATCATAATATTTTTTGATTACCCCTGAATTAAAAAATGTAAATTAAAGGAGGGATTCTTTGTTAATCTGAATATGTTTTCCTTCTATTCGTGTGGTGAGGTGGTTGAGTATGGTTGTTCACCGGGGGTTTCTTCTTTGAATATGGTATTCATGGTGTGGTATGTTTGTTCAACAAGGCTTCAAAAAAATTTTGTTCTATGATATGTTCCTAGGTGTGGTTTTGAGTTGGAGGTTTTTTTTATTATAATTTTGTTTTGGGTAGGATGACATTAAAGAAGGATCCTAGTGGCTGGTAGGGGTGTTTTTCCATTGATAACATGTTGAAATCATCACCTGTATCTATAGATTACTATATTATATATCATTAATGGGTGTTAAATGTGGAGATCATTGAATGATGTGCCTTTAATGTGAATCTTCTTTTATTTATTAGTCTCTTGACCTTCTAAAATGACAAAATCTATGTGTCTTAGTTTCCCAGATAGTGATGGAATGAACCACTGATTATTTAATGATGTTTGGAATGGCTTGGGTTGGTTTGGTTAATGAAATGTAAATGGTTAAATAAATTAGAAGGGAATGTGAGATGTGTTTTGGGCATGATGTGTGGTGTTGTTCATTTAAAAGTATCAGAAAATGTGGAAATATTTTGAGATGTTGGTTTTTTCTGAGAACCCATAGGTTGGGATTGAGTCATTGGTTCCATGGAAGTATAAACTAGTTTTTCCCCGGTTATTTCAATATGAACCCCGCTCTAGTTAGCACTATGTGTTGAAAAGTACCATATTCAAGGGAGAGGGTTTCATTACCAACATACCATTGGGGGGAAGGATGGAAGGACACCCTATCTTCTCTGTTGTCTATTCTAGTTGGTGATGGACTGTGTTTTTTTCAGGTTGGATATAGTGAGACATGGTAGCCCAGGTGTCTGCGAGAGAGGTGGGTTTTTCCTAGGTGTCTCCAGGACGAGTTGTGATGTGATTTCTTAGGTGTCTTTGTAATGAAATGGGATGTGTTTTGAGGCCTAGGTGTATACTTTTAGGATGTTTTGTGAGTCCCAGGAGTGTGTAGGCAGGATGTGTTGTGAGGCCCAGGTGTGTCTTGGTGGGATGTGATGTGGTGTATTAGGAATAAGTTGCAGATCTAGGACGTTTTCTATTGGGGTGTGAGAGCATCTGATTAGTGGGAAAGGGGTATAGTGTACCTTATAATCAATGAACTTTATATTATATTACTAGACATGCTTTACATGGTCAATATTCCATGGGGAGATTTTTTGGTTAGTATACCCTCTTAGGTTCTATTTGGTTCTGCCATTTTTTCATGGGTGCATTGGTATGCCTCTTTCACATGTGCCTGGGAGACATTGGTTTTCCTAATAAGTACACCTATATACTCACCCTATGTATATAAAACTATTTTTAGTTTTCCATGGGTATTTCACCAACCGTGTTGGACCGTGAAATCTTAGATCTTGACTCTTGTAGTGTCGCTACATCTGTTTAATTTTTTGCATTTACATTGGAGACTTTTGTATTTCTATCAGTTTTATTTTACACATACATTTGGTATGGTATTGGATTTCTGTATATTATGTCTTGGATATTATTATAGATGATCAATCATATCTTCTAATATTGTTTCCTTGTAAAGGGTAATGCCTCCCATATAAGGAGATTTGTACACCCATGGTGCTAGTGGCCAACCTAAGGCCTACTGGATGGAGGAATCGGGGGGTCGTTATCTCCCTTTCATCATTTTAAGCCCAAGATTTGTATCTTTGGATGGAGGGGGTCATGACATATATGGTTCAGTGTGGTGTAATGAAAAATGATAAGGGGTTTCCTTTTATAAGGAAAGAAATGTAAACCCTTGTAATAAAAAAGGATTCAAATATAATTAATGAAATCTCAATCCAAATGCCTCTAAATGGGTAGAGATTTGGATTAAAAGTGGACAGGGTAAAATATCATCATCTAATTAAATTTATAATTTTTTTTTCATTTTAAACATTATCATTTAGTTTAACTCCTTGGTTAACACATTTTAATTATAACCTTGGTAGTGAATTTTTTTATATTAAAGTGTTTAATTTTAACATTAAAGTAAAATAAATCACTTATAAATGTATAAGGGATGAAATATTAGGCCATTTTTCATCCTACATGTCAAATGTTTTTTTTAAAAATAATTTAAAAATTATTACTTAACATAAAATATCATTAATGTCATTTTTTTTATTCAATTCATTTTATTTGACATTAAATAAAACACTACAAAAAATTAATCCACATGGAAACATTTCAAATATTCCTAATATTATATATCTATATATAACATTTTTTGAACACTATAATTCATCCATATATTGGTAATAATAATATTTTTAAAAACATTTATTTTACTTCTCTATTAATTGAATTAATATTATGATGGTGTTACATAAAAATTAAGGGTAATTATTCAATCACTAAAATTTAGAAAAAAATTACCATAAAAAACTAAATTTATCATTAGAATAAATATTTATAACTGAACGTATCCAATTTTATCCTTACAATAAAAATCAAGATTTATTAGAGTCAAGAGAGTGACATTTTTTATTTATCATTTTCCTAAAACTATATAATTTTTATAATTGTAGAAAATGGAACCAACTGGAAATATTATATATATTATTATGAAAATGGTATATATTCACACATTTACTAGGATAAAATAAACTATTATAGAAATTTTAAAGCCGTAACCTGATTATCTAACCCATTTTTACTCATTTTACCTTTTCTAAGGTGGAAAAAACATACCCTCGTAACTATTCATAACGAAAAAATAAAAGTTAACAATTAACAAAATTCGAATCTCATGAATAAATAATTTTGGATATGTTTTTAATGATTCAATATCCATATGTGGAAGGAATTCATTTTTTAATTAGTACACAAAACATAATAAAAACCTGATTTTTTGGAAAAAAAATTTTAGCATAAAACAATATTTACATTTATCACACACCTAGAGAAAAGTTAAATAAATATTAAAACAGTTGTTTGAATTTATAATATATTAATTTCATTAAATTAATTCTCCAATAGCGAATAATTAAATTTATAAATAAAAAAAACACATTTTTTGCATAAAATTTAGAATATCATATCTTTTACTTTTAAATGGTATTAATTTTCAATTATAATAAATTCACAATTATTGAATTATTTTTATACATTTGAAAACCAAAAATATTTTATAATATCATTAATACTATTTTTACCCTATAATCCAACTACTAGGCACTGAATTCTATATAAAATAAAATATTTCAATATTATATCACGGTTCACTAAAACTCATTATTGTGTTTGGAAAAAGATATCAATGGAATAAAAATTATTTATGGAGAATTATGTCATAAAATATCTAGGTATCATAGAATATGCAATCTGAACTCTTTTACCTAATTTTTATATGTTGATTTAATATTGAGACACAGTTTAATCAATTCGAAATTCTAAATATGTATCACCCCAAACATTTTATGGTATTTTTCTCTTAAATACATTCTATTCATCACTGTGTTCCTTTGAAACAACAATAGGATATTTAGGAGATAGTCAAAACCTGGCCATTAAATATAAATTTCCCACTTCTATGTTATGAAGTTCGAAAAATGGTCATCTAGAGTTATGATCAGTAAGTCATTTGGAGTATGATAGAACAAACATGATTTTTGGTTAATAATAACATAACCTTATGAATAGTAATATGAATAGTAATATTAACCTTATGAATAGTAAATAATTATTTTATTTTATTTTTTGAAGGCAACATGATAATGGGATCTTAATTAATTTTTTAATGTCCCACACAACTAACTGCACTTCAAGATTGTTATTTTTCGAATTAACTATGACCTTATTTAAAAATTAAATTAATAATATTTAGAAAATTATTTTTTAAAAATGGATTTCACATTTTAATTCTACACATTGAAAAATTTTAGGGGTGAATTTTTGGGATTTTTCTAAAATTCATGAATTTTTTTATGAATAGTAAAATACGATAAAATACCGTATATTCAATTTATCAATAAAATAAACCATTTATGACATCATAAGTGATGAAAGTACACTTTCTTCGAACTCACATGCCATTATTACTATTAGGGGTCACATGAAACAATACTATTGGTTTTCTTGATGGAAATAATAAAATAATGAAATTAAATATTCAAAATTTACCCCTCTCCTCCACTATAAAAATCCCACATCACCAACTCTTCTCTTCACTCCTCTAAGCCTTGAAGCACCTCAAAGATTTGCCCAATAATACTCCCGAGTCTCTTCCCCACCTCCTAGATCTACTGGTCACACCAAAAGGCCGAAACCAATGCCCTTAAGAAGGATCTCAATGAGAAGAGATCAAGAGGCAAACAACCTCTTTATTTTCATTCTTTTCTTTCATTTTATTTTATTATCTTCCATTACATTTGGCCTATGTTGGGATAGTTCATTAATTATTCCCCCTTAATTTACATATTATGTAGGAATTATGCAATATTCCATTCCTCACATCAAACTATTTTTATGAAATTTTAAGAGACGTCGTTAGGCTACCGAATTTTTGTGGGAAATTTATCAAGTTTTCATTCATTTTAAGATTACTTTATTTTCTTCTTCTTTCCTCACCTCATATTTACCAAGAGGCATGTATGATAAAAAATCATGTATATTCTAGATTTTATAATGTTTATGGAAAATTATTCATCATTATTCTTCTCCTCTCCCACTGATTTAAGGAATAAAAAACATTGTCTGTGATGTGTCAAATTACAGACATCATGGACGTTGTAATTTCAATGTCCATTAATTATTTTAATTCTGACCATGAAACCAAATATATAGTTGAACCAAGTCATAATATATGTATTTTATATTTATTAATGTTCTAGAATCTTTAAACATTCATAATATGGAATAAAAATAAAAAAAAGGTTTATTTAGCACAAAACTGCCAAGCCAAATTCAAGTGTTTATCTTTAACTCATCGAATGAGTCATCATCATGGTATATAAACAGGATCACTATAAGATAATATATGTCTATTCAATTTCCCTAATAATTTATATTAACAATTATGGATGTTTAACCATATTTCAAACCAACTTTCATTCATGAATACAAGTAAACAAAGCATGAAACGAAGTAAGAAAATAGATCCAAAACAATAAAATTGATTCTCTTAAATCCTTCAAAAAGGCCATTAATGAACTAAATAAGGTTATACCAAATCAGTTAAATATAAAATTGGTTCTGGAATTATTAATTAATAATCCTATTTTGTTTATTCGGGTCTTTAAAAACAAGGCAAGAACACCTTCAAGAATAATGTAAGGGATTCTCTCTCTCACTTTTGTTCAATAATATCCCCTTTGTTGTGACTAACTTTTTATTGTGCACCTAATAATCCTAATGTGGTATACCTACTGACCATTTGAGATCAATTTCCATTTGAAATTATATTTCTATTAAATATCCATAATCTCATGTCATGGATATGTTTATTGTCTAAACCGTATTCCATTTCACATACGGTGTATATTTGGGATGTTATTGATTAATCTGTATTCTATAGTATATACGGATATTGAAAAGGAATATTTCACTTGTATTGAATCATTTTATAAATAATTCTTTGGATTTATAGGTGGCTGGGGCCCACTACAGACCCTCGATGCATCGGTAGGTCTCATGAGACAAACCAGTTTGCCGACAGACCCTTCGTGTTTGTTTCTAAAAAAATCAGATGGGTTTCTAACCACAATAGTATACCATTTTTAAAGTATTATGGTTTTATGTGAAATATACGTGACATCCAATTAATAATAATTATCTTTATTCATTATCAGTTATTATTATTATCCATGAGGTTTTCACTATGTCAAAATCTATGGATGCAGTTTCATTGTCAGTTTATTATTGGCATTAGTTATTCATTTATTCACTATTCCATATTGATTATGTCAGATCGATTGTGATTCACTTGTTATTGTACTCATGCTTCAGCTATTTTTAACCCTTACTGAGCATTTGAGCTCACCCCTTTTATTGTCTACCTTCGACAGGTGATAAACAGAAGGTCTTCCTTTGAGTTCCTATGGATGCGGTTTTGAGTTTTTTTGTTATGTATTGTATTTTTTAACATTTTCCAATGTAATTTGAGTTACATATATGCATCTATTTTCTTAAAGACTACTAAACTTGTCGTTCTTTTGGGATTTTTATTCCTTCTAACTATGCTAATATCACAAGTAATGCACCAGATGCAGCCTAGAGGGGTCGGGGTGTTACAGTTGGTATCAAAGGAAGTTTAGTAGAGCACTTGGAAACTAGACTTGGAAATTTATAGTAGGGAACAAATCCCTAAGGTATTATTTGATGATAATCATACAAGAACATCCTTGTATTTTGGTAAGGAATCGATTATGTGGATTTTTCAAGCAATACATCCTTGTCTGGATACTAGTAGGTAGAGGAGGCTCTGGCACTGATGTATTTAGGAGTAAAACTTGAAAGCCCCACTTTAAGATAGACTCAAATAGGAACTAGGGAACGACAACGGTCCTTACTGCACTATTGGTTATGACACTCCTGGCATATATTCTTAGGATTATTCTTGTTTTCATTATAAGACATTATGAAGGAGTTGATGTAAATTTTTCCTTAGAGGAACCATGTTTATGCATAGAATTTCAATATATATTGAGGGCTTATCTATTTGAAATTCATAATCTAATCTATTGTATCCCATTATTTATAAATGGAGTCTACTGGAAGAAGGGGAATGGATACTTGTGGTGAAGGTAGGGATCTCCCTACTGAGCATGTCAACACAGTCAACGTTGGAGCAGATCGGATCATGACCATATTGGGACAACATACTCAAGTTGTAACAAATAACCATTCCACACCTGTGTTGGATCGTTTCATGCAGCAGATTCCCCCATATTTCAGTGGGACTACTAATCCAGTGGTAGAATAGTAGTGGATCAAGTCACCTAAAAAGATATTCCTGGCATTAAGATGCAATGAAAATGAGAAGGTGGTGCTGGAAATATATTGTCTCAAGGGTAATGGTGACCAGTGGTAGTCCCTGATTTAGAACACCATGGAGGAAGAATAAATAGAAGATATGGAGTGGAGGACTTTTAAGGAAATATTCTTCGAGAAATATTTCCCTCGTGATCAATGAACTGAAATGAAGTAGAAATTATTTAGCTTGAAACAAAGGGAAGAGTACAGTGTTGCGGAGTATGATGCTACATTTACAAGACTGGCTAGTTATGTCGTAGATTACGTACGTGACTTGGTAGACAAGATTAATCATTTCATTGAAGGTCTTAAGAAAAGTCTTTAGAGGGAACTAGCTTCTCAAACATTTTCATCATATTATAGAATTGTATCAAGTGCCATAAAAATAGAGAGGAAATTTTCTAGATCAAATCTTTTCAAAGAAAACCAAGATAAGAAGCGTTACTCGGATAACAAAGGAAATGGAGAAGCACCAAAGAATAGCAAGGGAATGAATATTTTCCCATTATGCAATAACTGTAAAAAGAATCATCTCAAGAAATTCTTGAAAGGCATGGGAGTATGCTATAACTATGGGGAAAAGGTTCATCAATCCAATGAATGTAAGGGGAAGAAAAAAATTCAATGATGTTCATTGCTACAATTACAGAGAGATGGGACACTATATAAATGAGTGTCCTAAACGCCAAGGAAAATTGACTCAGAAAAGGCCAAGAGATCAAGGGAGAGCTTATGCGATTACAACTACGGAGGTCGAAGTCCCTAATGATGTGGTGGCAGGTAGTTTAATTGTTTCCTCGAACTTAGCCAACAACTTATTTGATTCTGGATCATCATATTCATTTATATCTTCTATGATTTCCAAGAAAATTAGATATGTCCAATATGATTTAAAAAGGAGTTTTCAGTCAAAACTTTTAGGGGATGTATCATTGAAACACAAGAATGTCGACTAGTTCCCCTCCAGTCACCAAAAAGTGCTTTAGTTGCTAAACTTTTATCATACGAATGACTGAATTTGATATAATTCTCGGAATGGATTGGATGTAAAATTTTTATGCGAAGATTTATTATAAGAAGATGGAAGTTACAATTTTTGAAAATGGTGTGCAATCCCTTGTCTTTAGGGTAGAAACATCGCCACCTGATTCTTATGGAGAACCACCCCCAGTAGCTCTACTAAATGCAGTACTTGGAGAGGAAGTTAAACCAACATCTAAGGGAGAGGAAAAAAATCTTCAAATTGAAGATGTGAACATAGCGCAAGATTACATTGATTTATTTCTAGAGGATTTACCTGGACATCCTCCAGTGAGGAAAGTTGAGTTCTCTATTGATTTAACTCTTGATGCAAGACCTATATCAAAGACTCCCTATAGAATAGCCACTGTGGAATTGGTAGAGATAAAGAAACAACTAGGGGATGTGAGTGAAAAGGGATTTATTTTACCTAGTGTTTCTCCATGGGGACACCTGGTCCTGTTTTTCAAGAAGAAATACAGATCATTGAGGCTATGAATTGATTATATGGAAATCAATGCTATTGAAATAAAGAATATGTATCCTCTACCTCAGATTGTTGATTTATTTGATAAACTCCATGGAGCCCAATACTTTTCGAAGATTGACCTTCGGTCCAGATATCATCAGCTGCATGTGAGGAAGGAAGATATTCCTAAGACAGTATTTCAAACCAGGTATGGGCATTACGAGTTTTTGGGGATTCCATTTGGACTGACTAATGCACCCTCTATTTTCATGTATTTAATGAATAGAGTTTTCATGGAATATCTTGATAACTTTGTTGTGGTGTTCATCGATGATATCTTGTTATACTCAAAAATCTATGAAGACCATGGGAATCACTTGCGGATTATTCTGGAAACTCTAAGAAGAAATAAATTATATGGGAATTTTATCACATGAAAATTCTAGATTCAGTCAGTTTCTTTTCTAGGCCATATTGTGTCTAAGGATGGAATCCTAGTTGATCTTACAAAGCCAAAGGCAATCCAAGAATGGCCAATGCCAAAAAACATAACCGAGGTATGCAGTTTTATTGGCCTAGCAGGTTATTATCGACATTTTGTTCAGAATTTTTCCCAACTGGCTAACCCTCTAACCATGCTCACATGTAAAAGAGTTAAGTTTGTGTGGAAAAAGAGTGTATAGAATTCTTCATATAATTGAAAATAAGATTGATCAATTCTCTAATTTTGACTCTTTCATATGGAAGTAATGGATTTGTTATATACAGCGATGCATCAAAGAATGGGATGGGTTGTGTCTTTTTGAAAAATGATAAATTTATTTCTTATGCATCAATACATTTGAAGAATCATGAGAAAAATTATCCAACTCAAGTTCATCAGTTAGCAGCCGTAATCTTTGCTCTGAAAATATGGAGGCATTATCTCTACTGAGAGATATGTGAGATCTATATAGACCACAAGAGTTTGAAATACATTTTCACACAAAAAGAATTCAACATGAGGAAAAAAAGATGGATCGAGTTACTAAAAGATTATGATTGTTCAACACACTACCCCCCAGGAAAGGCGAATAAGGTGGCAGATGCATTAAGCAGGAAAGATCATGTCCTTCTAACTCAAATGAGGGTTGAAATAGATCATATATTCATGGATCTACTGAAGATGGATATGAGAATTGTTAAGGAAGGGGGAACATCACTCCTTATTCAAATTATTGCTAAACCATATTTACTAGAAAAGATAAAAATTTCTCAATCTGATGATGATAATCTGTAAAATAAAATTAATTCAGTTAAGGATGGAAGACTGGATAACTTCGTGTATGAAGGAGTTCTGAATTTCGGGAAGAGGTTATATGTTCCATCAGTACATCAGCTAAAAAGGGAACTATTAGATGATGCTAATAGCTCAAATTTCTCTATACTCACAGGTAGCACCAAGATGTATAGAGATCTGAAAGAATATTTTTTGTGGGATAATATGATGGGAGAAATTGCTGACTATGTGTCAAGGTGTCTAGTTTTTCAACAAGTGAAGGCGGAGATACAACATCCCAAATGTAACACCCCAATCTTCTATGGTATGCTTCTCTTTGAATAATGTGATAGCGTGTGTTGTACGCAACACCGAGTTCTAACACACCATAACTAATCAAACTAGCCGTTATGAATAGTAATACCTACTTTTTGAAATTATATATATTTTATATTTGAAAATGGACTTCATTTTTGGATTCGGAATATCGAATTTAGCCTAAGGTGAAATTTTGGTACATTTGGGATAACTTTCATATTTTGATAAATAGTGAAAATTACTAAATTTTAATTAAAAACAACTTTTTTAATCAAATTAATAACTAGTGATAAATTATGAATTTGAGTGGTTTTAAAGTATATTTAGAATATATTTTTACCATTTAATATAATTTTGGTCATTGGACATAATTTTACAATTAAACCGAACATAAACAAGTGTCAATCTTTTGATAGTTATTATCTCTTAAAAACACGCTTTTTGTTTTAACAGCGGGAATTAATTTTAAATTAATTTCTGTCACTTCTGTGTTTTGAATTTAGGAAAATGGATTCCATATTTGGAATCAGGATGTTCAAATTGTGTAAATAGGTAACTTTTATTTTTAGACATTTTGAATAGTTACTGTGGTAAATATTTTATTTACCATGGTTAAAGGGTAAATCCGGTAAATAAGGGTTAAAAAAATAATATTATAATAATACAAAATTACCCTAAAACGTGTCCTAACCTTATTGGTGGACACATACCCGACCCTGGGCATCCTTGGGTCAATTTGGGGACCCCTTGGAGACACTTGTATGTGGTAGGGACACTTTATATTAATAAAGTTAAAATAAAAATAAAAATGGCATAAGCTTACATCCTTTAGAAGAACAATTTTTACATAGGGTTATACATGTTTGATTTTCGATTATAAATATTCATTAGAAAGCTAAAACGATTTCCTACATAATGATATTTTACTTATAATTTTTAGACATTAAATAATTTATTTTATTTATGACACAATGATGATGCAGTAATTACTATAATAGTGAAAAATTAAAATAAGTGATATTATAAATACCCAAATAAATATAATATGAAACTTTTAATAAATTAAACTAATTTTCTAGGATAATATGATATATTAGGATTGATTTAATTGACTTTGTTCGAAGTAATAAATCTGTTATGAGTTTCACAAAAATCAACTAATGAATAGTGTCAAAATTGACATAAAAGAATTCTTAAAACAAATATTATATTATTAATTGATATTAAATTCCTAAAAATCTAAGGTTCGGCCAAGAGACTTATATCATGATAGGTTAATCATTAATGTACCACTTGGGGGTCTCTTGTATGTATATAGTAAGTTTATTAACGATAATATATAAAATACAAAGAGACATTGTAAAAGTGAAACTAATTAACTTAGAGTTAATACTTAAAGATAAGGTTAATATAAGTACCCAAACCTGTCTAAATTCTATTGGATGAGTTGCTTTCGACCTATCCCCACCTCATCATTTGAATAGTCAACTTTGGAGCCTTTAGAAACCGAATATGAATTTATTATAAATTAATATTTCTAGCTTTTCCAAAGGTGCCCCTCACCTCTCTTATAAAAGGGCACTCCTCCTTCTCATTTCTTCACACCTTCAAAGCCTTTTGGTTCGGCCAATCTCTGCCCAAATACTCTCCCAACATCCCTCAATACAACCAAGAGGCCTTAGTTTGATCAGAAAGCCAACCTAAGGAGCCCTTTTGATCAAATCAAAAGGAAGAACCCGAAGAAGAGGTAATGATTTCACCACCCTTTTCTAAGTTCATTTCTTCTTCCACTTCTTCTTCCTTTGTTCTTACCATTCTGAAATAATAACTCCAGTATCTCACATATACTGTGATGTTATTATAAATATGGTACAATCATATTCAGTATTCTATCCACCCTTTGAATAACATGTCACCATACGTGCGTACGTACGGCTTACCGTCTCCACGTCGTGGTGTAATTGTTATTCAATATAATATTATTTGGATGGGTATAATAATGATGTGTAACTCATGTAAATAATAAATATAACATGTTAATGATTATGTATATATGATATACCATCCATTTATATATTATTTTAATATCAAAAGAATGATATTGTCGCTCGTGCGTACGTACGGACTACCGTCTCCACGAACGCGATGAGATTCATTCTCCATCGTAACCATTAAAGCGTAATTATCATTTTATGATTTAAAAATGATTTTTAAGGACTTGATATCATTCTGGATATGAATAATATACAACCTATCCTTTACAAACATGTCTTACGTAACAAAACATATGAAATAAAACAAGTAAGTTAACACCCGAAACAACGATAATACTAAGATATTATTATCAAATCAATATTAAAAGATCATATATGATATCATATTAATGTATATGATTCTTGTATAATTTAATAACAATTATTTCACCATTATACAGGAGGTTAACCTACCACAACCACGGAAAAGTACAAGGTAAGGGTTATTTCACAATCTCTTCATTATCCGAGGTTGTATTATATGTAATAATCTACTGGGATCTCTTTATCATCCACATCCATGTTTCTTCGAAATGTATTTCAAAACATTTTTACTATTTACAAGAATATGGGTTAAAGTCATTTATACCCTTGTTTGACTTTTTATAAGAGGTTTATAAAGGAATCTTTCCGTCGTTTTCAAGACAAGGTCCTTTTTAACCTTTTCGACAGAATTGAGGTAAGAATGTTTTTTTTAACTTATACGGCGGGTGCGGTTATTTTCCGCCGTTATAAAATCGTCGAAGCTTCCCATACAAGCTTATAAGAATATTTTCAAAGAAAATGTTTTATTTTATATGGATCTTAAATGATTTCAAAATAAAAGGAGATATTTCTTTTAAAAGAATTTTGATTTCATCTATGTCAACATCCTTTGATGGATTTTAAGATTATTTGAAGTTGATTTATTATGATACAAAACTTCTATATTGTATTGAAGGTTTTGTGATATGTTTGACTGTGGATGTGCTATTTTTATACCATTCATAGTTTATTGTGAAAGTATTGACATTTCGTATGCTAGTTTTAATACGAATGTTTATGTTATGTTTAAACCTTTTCATATGGGAATGCATTGGACTTAATAAGTGACGGGTGGAGCCCGCTATAGCTCCTCGATGCATCGGTAGGTCTCATGAGACAAACTAGTGTCTTGGCACAAGGCCTTGACAAAATCTTATTTGTAGTCTTGGCACGAGGCCTTGGCTATGTGGTTATGATAGTCTGGCATTATGCATTCCAACATTATGAAAGTGGTTATTGATTTTTGCATGTGATTATTCGATTAGTAGAATATCCATGTGAATAAGTAAATGGCATTATTTCATTTTACTTTTGCCATACCATGTTGAAGTTCAATTTTAAAAGGCTTTTGTTTTAGTAATGCATTGCCTTAAATGTTTATTCTTATTTATGAAAGTTTCCGCTATATTGTTATCCTTACTGGGCATTTGAGCTCACCCCTTTTCTATGTTTTATTTTTCCCCAGGATGTGAAGAAGTAAATTATGAATGACCTGCAGGGATATTATGAGGGGATAGTAGTGTGGATTATGGAGACATTATGTTGTTGTAGAAGTTTTTCATTTTATGATGTAATGTAAAACTTATGAATATATCTAGTGTTTCCAAGGCTACTAAACCAATCGGTCTTTCGAGATTTGATCTTTCTTGTGATCATGCCAATGTTATGTAATAATGCACCGACTCTGGGTAGCTGGGGTCGGGGCGTTACAGTTGGTATCAGAGGAAGTTTAGTACAAACCTTGGAAGCTAGATTTAGAAAAACTCTGATTAGAGCACGTAGACCTAAGATGAACTTTGAGGATTAGTATAGAAGAACTTCCTAGAATTTTGGTATTGTAGAGATTTTGTGAGTTTTCCGAGCAATACATCCCTGTCTGGATACGAGCAGGTAGAGGCGGCTCTGGCACAGATGTACCTAGGGGTAAAACCCGAAAACACCGCTTTGAGCTAGACTCGAACGGGAACTGGTGCACGACAACGGGCCTTGCTGCACTCTTGGTTACGACACTCCCGGGGGATATGCTTAGGATAACTCTCATTATCTTTACAAATCATTATGAAGGGTTTATGAGTATATACTTCCTCAAAGAAAAACATTTTTATGATTATGGATTATATCCATAAATAGTTCAATTTATGTTAAGTGTTTTATAAGTATGGGATTATGTATTTTGATTCATAAACTGATCTAGTTTATGCCATTGTTTAGAAATGGCGCCTAGTGGAAGAAATGGAAACCGTATCAATGCGCGCACTCCATGTAGGGATTGCCCTCCTGCTCAAGATAATTATAGTGGGGCTGGTGATGCAACTGGTGCCGATCAGCTAATCACCATACTGGGACAACTTACTCAGGTTATGAATAATAACCTTACCCGTATGGAGCACCCTGATCCGCAGCGTGGAGGATCAATGTTAGATCGATTCATGAGACAACAACCACCAACGTTCAATGGGAGTACAAATCCCTTAGTAGCTGAGCAATGGATATTTTCCCTAGAGAAAATATTTCAGGCTTTGGGGAGTAGTGAAAGGGAAAAAGTTACCATGGCAGTTTACCGCCTCACTGGAGATGCTGATCAATGGTGGTCATTGATTCAAAACATGAAGGAAGATGATGAAGTATCAAACATGTAATGGAGGGAGTTCAAAGATCTGTTTTTAGAAAAATACTTTCCTCGCGACCATCGAGCATATATGGAAAGGCAATTTCTGAGTCTGAGACAAAAGGAGGATGATAATGTCACAAAGTATGAGGCTAACTTTACAAGGTTAGCGAGGTACGCTGGTGATTATATTCGCAACCCAAGAAGTAAGATTGATCGTTTCTTTGATGGGTTAAAACCATTTCTCCGTCGAGCATTAGTCTCACAATCCTTTTCATCGTACGAAGACATTGTCTCATGTGCTATCAAGACCGAAAAGGAATTCTCTAAGTCTTATGACTTTAAAGCAAAGCAAGAGAAGAAGAGACCTGCTGATCAATCTGGGAATGGAAATAAGGGGAAGAAGGGAAAGGTTGAATATCCATCTTGTGGTAAGTGCGGGAAGAAACACCCCGGTGCTTGCCTGAAGGGAATGGGAGTCTGTTACAAGTGTGGTGAAAAAGGCCACCAAGCTCATGATTGCAAGGGGAAGAAGGAAGCTACCAATGTTCAGTGCTACAATTGCAGGGAGATGGGGCATTATGCAAATGCATGTCCTAAGCGTCAGGAGAACTTACCTCAGAAAAGGCCAAGTGATCAAGGCCAGGCTTATGCTATCACTACTGCTGAGGTAGAAACTCCGAAAGACGTGGTGGCAGGTAATTTAATGGTTTCCTCAAGTTTAGCAAATGCATTATTTGATTCTGGATCATCGCATTGTTTCATATCTTCCCAGTTTGCTAAGAAAATTAGATATTTCCAATTTGATTTAATAAGGGAGTTGTCAGTTAAAACTCCTAAGGGAAGTATCGTTGCAACAAAGTTTTGTGAATCAGTCCCCATTAGAGCACATAAATTTTCTTTATCTGCTGATTTCATCGTCATACCTATGATTGAGTTTGATATAATCCTCGGTATGGACTGGCTTTCGGAATATGATGCGAAGATTTATTGTAAGAAGAAAGAGGTTACGATTCATGATGATAATGATAAGGAGCACCTTATTTTTAGAGCAGAATCGTCACCACCTAATTCTTATTTAGACCCACCCCCAGTAGCTCAACTTAATTCAATTATTGGGGAGGAAGAGAATGAAGTAACTATCGGTGAGGAAAGGAATGTTCAAATATAGGATGTACCTATTGTGAAAGAATTTGTAGATGTATTTCCGGAAGATTTACCTGGACATCCTCCAGAACGAGAAGTTGAGTTTTCTATTGATTTGATTCCTGGATCAAGGCCTATATCGAAGACCCCTTATAGAATGGCCACTGTAGAGTTAGTCGAACTAAAGAAACAACTAGAGGAATTGAGTAATAAGGGATTTATTCGCCCTAGTGTTTCTCCATGGGGAGCCCCTGTTCTTTTTGTTAAAAAGAAAGATGGATCTATGAGGTTATGTATTGACTACAGGGAGATCAATGCTATAATGATAAAGAACAAGTATCCCCTACCTCGTATTGATGATTTATTTGAACAACTGCATGGAGCTCAATACTTTTCAAAGATTGACCTTCGATCTGGATATCATCAGTTGTGTGTGAAGAAGGAAGACATTCCGAAAACAGCATTTCGAACCAGGTACGGGCATTACGAGTTTACTGTAATGCCGTTTGGATTGACCAATGCACCCTCTGTATTCATGGATCTGATGAATAGAGTTTTCAAGGAGTATCTCGATGAATTTGTGGTAGTATTTATTGATGATATATTGGTATACTCCAAAACCTATGAAGATCATGAAAATCACTTGCGCATTATCTTGAAGACTCTGAGGAGGCATGAATTATATGGAAAGTTTAGCAAGTGTGAATTCTGGCTTCAGGAGATTTCTTTTCTTGGCCATATTGTCTCTAAAGATGGAATCTCTGTTGATCCTTCTAAGACCAAGGCAATCCAAGAATGGCCAGCACCTACGAGTATAACTGAGGTACGTAGTTTTATTGGTTTGGAAGGTTATTATCGACGTTTCGTCCAGAATTTTGCCCGATTGGCAAACCCATTAACGAAGCTCACACGTAAAGGGGTTAAATTTGTTTGGACAAAAGAGTGTGAAGAATGTTTCGAAGAACTGAAGAGAAGATTAGTCAATGCTCCTATATTGACTCTACGATCGGGGAATGATGGGTTCGTTATTTATAGTGATGCATCAAAGAAAGGACTTGGCTGTGTCCTTATGCAGAATGATAGAGTTATTGCCTATGCATCACGACAGTTGAAAATTCATGAACAAAACTATCCTACTCATGATCTCGAGTTAGCAGCAGTGATCTTTGCTTTGAAGATATGGAGGCACTACCTCTATGGTGAAAAATGTGAGATTTATACTGATCACAAGAGTTTGAAGTATATTTTCTCACAAAAAGAACTCAACATGAGGCAAAGGAGATGGCTTGAATTACTCAAGGATTATGATTGTACGATACACTACCACCCGGGGAAGGCAAACAAGGTGGAAGATGCTTTGAGTAGAAAAGACCATGGAGTTTTGAACAATATGAGAATTGAAAGGGATCCAATTTTCATGGATCTAGAGAAGATGGACATGGGAATAACCAGGGAATGTGAAACATCAATGCTTTTTCAAATGGTTGCCAAACCATCTTTACTAGAAAGGATTAAGAGTTCTCAGACCAATGATGAAGAATTCCAAAAGAAGATTAAAGCTGTGAATGATGGGAGATTGAGAGACTTTGTGTATGAAGATGGAATTTTGAAATTCGGGAAGAGACTTTGTGTTCCCGATTTACCTGATCTGAAAAGGGAATTGTTGGATGATGCTCATAGTTCCAATTTCTCTATACACCCTGGGAGCACCAAAATGTATAGAGATTTGAAGGAACATTTTTGGTGGGACAACATGAAGAGGGAGATTGCTGATTTTGTGTCAAGATGTATGGTTTGTCAACAAGTGAAAGCTGGAAGGCAACAGCCTGGAGGAGTCATGCAACCTCTTCCCATACTGGAGTGGAAATGGGACAATATTACGATGGACTTTGTCATGGGGCTACCAAAGACTCCTAGAAGGAACGATGCAATATGGGTTATTGTTGATCGTCTTACCAAGTCAGCACATTTTCTTGCTATAAGAGAAGATCTACCCCTGGAACGTCTAGCAAGACTATACATTAATGAAGTTGTGAGACTTCATGGAGTACCCCTATCGATTGTTTCTGATCGTGATCCCCGTTTTACTTCAAGATTTTGGAAAAGTCTTCAGAAATCCCTGGATACTGAACTTCATTTGAGCACTTCTTACCACCCTCAGACAGACGGACAATCAGAACGGACTATTCAGACCTTAGAAGACATGTTGAGATCTTGCTCACTTGATTTTCAGGGTATGTGGGATCAATATTTACCACTAGTAGAATTTTCCTATAACAATAGCTTCCATTCGAGTATTCAGATGGCACCATATGAAGCGTTATACAGAAAGAGATGTCGTACACCAACCTGTTGGGATGACGTTGGTGAAAGAAAACTTGTAGGCCCAGAACTGGTGGAGGAAACGGTGGAAAAGGTGAAGGTAATCCAAAATCACATTAAAGCAGCTCAAAGTAGGCAGAAGAGCTATGCCGATAATCGAAGGAAGGATTTGGAATTTCAAGTCGGTGATCATGTTTTCCTGAAGGTATCTCCGTGGAAGGGAGTCATACGTTTTGGTAAGAAAGGTAAATTGAGTCCCAGGTACATCGGACCTTTCGAAATTCTAGAACGAATTGGGGCTGTAGCTTACCGATTGGCAATGCCGCCAAGTCTCTCCAAAGTTCACGATGTGTTCCACGTATCTCTGTTGAGAAAATACATGCCTGACCCAACGCATGTACTCACCTATGAGGAATTAGAACTGGAACCGGATCTGTCTTATTGTGAAGAGCCCGTCAGGATTCTTGATACAAGAGAACAAGTACTGAGAAACCGGACGACGCGTCTGGTAAAAGTTTTGTGGAGAAATCATAAGATGGAAGAGGCAACGTGGGAACCCGAGGAACTTATGATGAAGAACCACCCGAGTCTTTTTATGCAGTAATACCCTAGAAATTACGAGGACGCAATTATTTGAAGGAGGGGAGAATGTAACACCCCAAGCTTCTATGGTACGCTTCTCTTTGAATAATGTGATAGCGTGTGTTGTACGCAACACCGAGTTCTAACACACCATAACTAATCAAACTATCCGATATGAATAGTAATACCTACTTTTTGAAATTATATATATTTTATATTTGAAAATGGACTTCATTTTTGGATTCGGAATATCGAATTTATCCTAGGGTGAAATTTTGGTACATTTCGGATAACATTCATATTTTGATAAATAGTGAAAATTACTAAATTTTAATTAAAAACAACTTTTTTATTCAAATTAATTACTAGTGATAAATTATGAATTTGAGTGGTTTTAAAGTATATTTAGAATATATTTTTACCATTTAATATAATTTTGGTCATTGGACATAATTTTACAATTAAACCGAACATAAACAAGTGTCAATCTTTTGATAGTTATTATCTCTTAAAAACACGCTTTTTGTTTTAACAGCGGGAATTAATTTTAAATTAATTTCTGCCACTTCTGTGTTTTGAATTTAGGAAAATGGATTCCATATTTGGAATCAGTATGTTCAAATTGTGTAAATAGGTAACTTTTATTTTTAGACATTTTGAATAGTTACTGTGGTAAATATTTTATTTACCATGGTTAAAGGGTAAATCCGGTAAATAAGGGTTAAAAAAATAATATTATAATAATACAAAATTACCCTAAAACGTGTCCTAACATTATTGGTGGACACATACCCGACCATGGGCATCCTTGGGTCAATTTGGGGACCCCTTGGAGCCACTTGTATGTGGTAGGGACACTTTATATTAATAAAGTTAAAATAAAAATAAAAATGGCATAAGCTTACATCTTTTAGAAGAACAATTTTTACATAGGGTTATACATGTTGGATTTTCGATTATAAATATTCATTAGAAAGCTAAAAAGATTTCCTACATAATGATATTTTACTTATAATTTTTAAACATTAAATAATTTATTTTATTTATGACACAATGATGATGCAGTAATTACTATAATAGTGAAAAATTAAAATAAGTGATATTATAAATACCCAAATAAATATAATATGAAACTTTTAATAAATTAAACTAATTTTCTAGGATAATATGATATATTAGGACTGATTTAATTGACTTTGTTCGAAGTAATAAATCTGTTATGAGTTTCACAAAAATCAACTAATGAATAGTGTCAAAATTGACATAAAAGAATTCTTAAAACAAATATTATATTATTAATTGATATTAAATTCCTAAAAATATAAGGTTCGGCCAAGAGACTTATATCATGATAGGTTAATCATTAATGGACCACTTGGGGGTCTCTTGGATGTATATAGTAAGTTTATTAACCATAATATATAAAATACAAAGAGACATTGTAAAAGTGAAACTAATTAACTTAGAGTTAATACTTAAAGATAAGGTTAATATAAGTACCCAAACCTGTCTAAATTCTATTTGATGAGTTGCTTTCGACCTATCCCCACCTCATCATTTGAATAGTCAACTTTGGAGCCTTTAGAAACCGAATATGAATTTATTATAAATTAATATTTCTAGCTTTTCCAAAGGTGCCCCTCACCCCTCTTATAAAAGGGCACTCCTACTTCTCATTTCTTCACACCTTCAAAGCCTTTTGGTTCGGCCAAACTCTGCCAAAATACTCTCCCAACATCCCTCAATACAACCTAGAGGCCTTAGTTTGATCAGAAAGCCAACCTAAGGAGACCTTTTGATCAAATCAAAAGGAAGAACCCGAAGAAGAGGTAATGATTTCACCACCCTTTTCTAAGTTCATTTCTTCTTCCACTTCTTCTTCCTTTGTTCTTACCATTCTGAAATAATAACTCCAGTATCTCACATATACTGTGATGTTATTATAAATATGGTACAATCATATTCAGTATTCTATCCACCCTTTGAATAACATGTCACCATACGTGCGTACGTACGGCTTACCGTCTCCACGTCGTGGTGTAATTGTTATTCAATATAATATTATTTGGATGGGTATAATAATGATGTGTAACTCATGTAAATAATAAATATAACATGTTAATGATTCTGTATATATGATATAACATCCATTTATATATTATTTTAATATCAAAAGAATGATATTGTCGCTCGTGCGTACGTACGGACTACCGTCTCCACGAACGCGATGAGATTCATTCTCCATCGTAACCATTAAAGCGTAATTATCATTTTATGATTTAAAAATGATGTTTAAGGACTTGATATCATTCTGGATATGAATAATATACAACCTATCTTTTACAAACATGTCTTACGTAACAAAACATATGAAAGAAAACAAGTAAGTTAACACCCGAAACAACGATAATACTAAGATATTATTATCAAATCAATATTAAAAGATCATATATGATATCATATTAATGTATATGATTCTTGTATAATTTAATAACAATTATTTCACCATTATATAGGAGGTTAACCTACCACAACCAAGGAAAGTACAAGGTAAGGGTTATTTCACAATCTCTTCATTATCCGAGGTTGTATTATACGTAATAATCTACTGGGATCTCTTTATCATCCACATCCATGTTTCTTCGAAATGTATTTCAAAACATTTTTACTATTTACAAGAATATGGGTTAAAGTCATTTATACCCTTGTTTGACTTTTTATAAGAGGTTTATAAAGGAATCTTTCCGTCGTTTTCAAAACAAGGTCCTTTTTAACCTTTTCGACAGAATTGAGGTAAGAATGTTTTTTTTAACTTATACGGCGGGTGCGGTTATTTTCCGCCGTTATAAAATCGTCGAAGCTTGCCATACAAGCTTATAAGAATATTTTCAAAGAAAATGTTTTATTTTATATGGATCTTAAATGATTTCAAAATAAAAGGAGATATTTCTTTTAAAAGAATTTTGATTTCATCTATGTCAACATCCTTTGATTGATTTTAAGATTATTTGAAGTTGATTTATTATGATACAAAACTTCTATATTGTATTGAAGGTTTTGTGATATGTTTGACTGTGGATGTGCTATTTTTATACCATTCATAGTTTATTGTGAAAGTATTGACATTTCGTATGCTAGTTTTAATACGAATGTTTATGTTATGTTTAAACCTTTTCATATGGGAATGCATTGGACTTAATAAGTGACGGGTGGAGCCCGCTATAGCTCCTCGATGCATCGGTAGGTCTCATGAGACAAACTAGTGTCTTGGCACAAGGCCTTGACAAAATCTTATTTGTAGTCTTGGCACGAGGCCTTGGCTATGTGGTTATGATAGTCTGGCATTATGCATTCCAACATTATGAAAGTGGTTATTGATTTTTGCATGTGATTATTCGATTAGTAGAATATCCATGTGAATAAGTAAATGGCATTATTTCATTTTACTTTTGCCATACCATGTTGAAGTTCAATTTTAAAAGGCTTTTGTTTTAGTAATGCATTGCCTTAAATGTTTATTCTTATTTATGAAAGTTTCCGCTATATTGTTATCCTTACTGGGCATTTGAGCTCACCCCTTTTCTATGTTTTATTTTTCCCCAGGATGTGAAGAAGTAAATTATGAATGACCTGCAGGGATATTATGAGGGGATAGTAGTGTGGATTATGGAGACATTATGTTGTTGTAGTAGTTTTTCATTTTATGATGTAATGTAAAACTTATGAATATATCTAGTGTTTCCAAGGCTACTAAACCAATCAGTCTTTCGAGATTTGATCTTTCTTGTGATCATGCCAATGTTATGTAATAATGCACCGACTCTGGGTAGCTGGGGTCGGGGCGTTACACCAAAGGAGTGCTGCAACCTCTACCTATTCTTATATGGAAGTGGGATAACATTATGATGGATTTTTTCATGGGACTACCGAGGACACCTAGAAGAAATGTTGCAATATGGGTAATTATTGATTGTCTCACTAAAAAAGCACATTTCCTTTCAATAAGAGAGGATTTACCACTTGATCGCCTGGAAAGAATTTATATTAATGAAGTTGTGAGACTTTATGGTGCACCTATATCAATTTTCTCCTATCGAGATCCCCAGTTTACATCAAAATTCTGGAAAAGTCTCCAGAAGGCTTTGAATATTGAGACTCATATGAGTACCACATATCACCCACAAACCGATGGACAATCTGAAAAGACTATTAAAACTCTAGAATATATGTTGAGGTCATGTTCACATGACTTCCAAGTTATGTGGGATCAATACTTTCCTTTGGTGTAATTTTCATACAACAATATTTTCCATTCTTGTATTCAAATGTCTCCATATGAAGCATTATATGGAAAGAGATGTCGAACTCCAACTTGTTGGGATGAAGTTGGTGAGAGGAGACTTATAGGCCTAGAACATGTTAAAGAGGAAAAATAATGGTGAGGAAAATACAAGCCCATATAAAAGTAGCCCAAAGTAGGCAGAAGGGTTATGCTGACAACCGGAGAAAGGACGTAGAATTTCAAGTGGGAGATAATGTATTTATGAAATTATCTCCATAGAAGGGCGTCTTAAGGTTTGGTAAGAAAGGGAAACTGAGCCCCATGTACATATGACCATTTGAAATTTTGGGAAGAATCAGAGCTGTAGCTTACCGTTTAGCGATGCTGCCAAATCTCTCCAGAGTTTATGATGTGTTCCACGTATCATTGTTAAAGAAGTACATGCCAGAACCAACGCATGAACTCACATATGAAGAAATAGAAATGTTACTTGATTTATCATATTGTTAAAAGACTATGAGGATTCTGGACACACGGGAGTAGGTATTGAGAAATCGAACAACTCTTCTAGTAAAGGTTCATTGGAGAAATCAGAATATGGAAGAAGAAACATGGTAACCAGATGATTTCAGGAAGAAGAACCACTCACATCATTTTAGTGGGCTTTATTCATAAAATTTCGATGAAGAAATTTCTGAGGGAGGGAATAATGTAGCACCCCAAACATTTTATGGCATTTTTCTCTTAAATACATTCTGTTCATCATAGTATTCTTTTAAAATGACACTATGATATTTAGGAGATAGTCAAATCCTAGCAATTAAATATAAATTTTCCACTTCTATGTTTTGAATTTCAATAAATGGTCATCTAGAGTGGTGATCAGCAAGTCATTTTGAGTCTGATAGAACAAACATGATTTTTGGTGAATAGTAACATACCCTTATGAATATTAATATTAATAGGAATATGAAGCTTATGAATAGTAAATAAAAATATTATTTTATTTTTTATGGAAATATGATAATGGGATCTTAATTAATTTTTCAATGTCACAAAAAACTAACTGCACTTCAAGATTATTATTTTTCTAATTAACTACGTCCTTATTTAAAAATTAAATTAATAATATTTAAAAACTATTTTCTGAAAAATGGATTTGACTTTTGAATTCCACACAATGAAAAATGTTATGGGTGATTTTTTGGGATTTTTCTGAAATTCATAAATTTTTTATGAATAGTGAAATACGATAAAATACCATATATTCAATTTATCAATAAAATACGCTATTTATGACATCATAAGTGATTCAAGGCCACTTAATTCAAACTCACATGTCATTATTACTATTATGGGTCACATGAAACAATAATATTGGTTGTCTTTATGGAAATAATGAAATAATGAAATTAAATATTCCAAATTTACCTCTCCCCTTCACTATAACCCCCCCCCCCCCCCCCACAACCTCTTCTCTTCACTCCTCTAAGACTTGAATCTCCTCAAAGTTCTTCCCAATTATCCTCCAAAGTCTCTTCCCCACGTCCTAGAGCTTCTGGTCACACCAAAAGACCAAAACCAAATCCCTTAAGAAGGATCTCAAGGAGAAGAGATCAAGAGGTAAACAACCTCTTTTATTTTCTTTCTTTTCTTTCATTTTATGTTATTATATTCCATTCCCTTTTGATTGTGTTGGGATATTTCATTAAATATTATCCCTTAATATACATATTATTTATGAATGATGAGATATTCCATTCCTCTCATCAAACTATTTTTATGAAATTTTAAGAGATGCTATTAGGCTGTCGAATTTTCGTGAAAAATTTATCAAGTTTTCATTCATTTTAAGATTTGATTTTTTTCTTCTTCTTTACTCACCTCATCTTAACCAATTGTAATGTATGATCTAGAATGGTGTATATTCTAGATGTTCTAATGTTTATGGAAAATTCTTCATCTTTATTCTTCTCATCTCCCACTTATTTAAGGAATAAAAAACATTGTTCGTGGTGTGTCAAATTACCGACATCAGGGACGTTGTAAATTCAATTTCCATTAATTCTTTCAAGTATGGTCATGAAACCAAATATATGGTTGAACCATGTCATAATATATTTATTTTATCTTTATTAATGTTCTAAAATATTTAAACATTCATAATATAGAATAAAAATACATAACAAGTTTATTTTGCACAAAACTGCCAAGCCAAATTCAAGGGTTTATCTTTAACTCATCGAATGAGTCAACATCATGGTATATAACCGGGATAATTATAAGATAATTTGTGTCTATTTAATTTCACTAATAATGTATATTTAAAATTCTGGATGATTAACTATATTTCAAACCAACTTCCATTCATGAATACATGTAAACAAAGCATGAAACCATGTAAGAAAATGCTTCCAAAACAATAAAATTGAATCTATTAAATGCATCAAAAAGGCCATTAATGAACTAAATAAGGTTATACCATATCAATTAAATATAAAAGAGGTTCTGTACTTATTAACTAATAATCCTAATTTTTTTATTTAGGTCTTTAAAAATAATACAAAACACCTTCAAGCATAAGGTAAGGGATTCTCTCTCTCACTTTTGTTCAAGAAAATCCCCTTTGTTGTGACTAACGTTGTATTGTGCACCTAATAATCCTTATGTGGTGTACCTACTTCCAATTTGATATCAAATTCCATTTGAAATTAAATTTCTATTAAATATCCTGAATCTCATGTCATGGATATGTTTATTGTCTAAACTGTATACCATTTCACATACGGGGTATATTTGGGATGTTATTGATGAATCTATATTCTGTACTCGATACGGATATTGAAAAGGAATATTGATCATGTATTGAATCATTTAATACATAATTATTTGGATGTAGAGATGGATGGGGCCCACTACAACCCCTCTATGTATTGGTAGGTCTCATGAGACAATACAGTTTGGCGACAAACCCTTCGAGTTTGTTTCCAAAAAGAATCAGAACGGTTTCTACCCAAAAAGTTAAACCATTTTTACGGTATTATGGTTTCATGTTCCAGATAAATGACATCCAAAAAATAAGAATTCTCTTTATTCATTATCAGTTATTATTATTATCCATGAGTTTTCCACTATGTCAAAATCTATGGATTGAGTTTCATTCTCAGTTTATTATTGGAATTAGTTATTCATTTATTAACTATTCCATATTGATTATGTCAGATCGATTGTGATTAACTTATAATTGTACTCATGATTACACTATTTTTAACCCTTACTGAGTGTTTGAGATCACCCTTTTTATTGTTTACCTTCGACAGGTGATGAAGAGAAGGTCTTCTTTTGAGTTCATGTGGATGCAGTTTTGAGTTTTTTTGTTATGTATTGTATTTTGTAACGTTTTCTAATGTAATTTGATTTACATCTATGTATCTAGTTTATTTAAGACTATTAAACTGATCATTCCTTCGGGATTTTCATTCCTTCTAACCATGCCAGTATCACAATTAATGCACCGGCTCCAGCCTAGATGGGTCGGGGTGTTAGAAAATATGATAAATATAACTTTTTAATGGAATTATAAAATATATATGGAATATATTTTTTA
Organism: Viscum album; assembly: GCA_963277665.1. Lineage (NCBI taxonomy): Eukaryota > Viridiplantae > Streptophyta > Magnoliopsida > Santalales > Viscaceae > Viscum > Viscum album. The sequence goes on along the minus strand of OY728121.1, from coordinate 722,418,078 downwards.
AGAAAAAAGATTTTTAAACATTAATTGTAATTAAAAATATTTCATATAAATTACCAATAATTCAATGGGTGTTAATATTTTTTCTATATATTGAAAAACTATATTTTGTTAAAATCATACTTATACATGATATATTTACATTTTTATAATAATAATGTATAATTAATTTTTAAAGAATAACTTTTTCAAAATAGTAAAAAAATTAATATTTACATCTAACCGATTAATAATCATTAGATTATTTTCATTTCCTAATTAATATACATACAAATAATATATTTCATTTAAACTATTTTTTATTGGTGATCAATTTATTAAGATAAAAATACACAACTTATAGAAAACCCCATTTATTAAAAAAATCCTCCTTTTAACATTAAATGCATTTATTCATATTTATTTATAATTAATTTTACCATTAATTTAATTTTTTCATACCATTTTTATAAACATATTTATTTATATATATAATTAAAATCAATCTCTAAATGTAATAAAATTTATAAAAAATAATTTTTAAATTAAATGAAGTTTTCACCAAAGATTTAATATCTTTTTTTAAATTAAATGCCAAAATATAATATTTGTATAAAAGTTGAAATGTATTCAATCCTATTAGAAAATAATAAAAATACATACTAGATATTTTTATACTAAATTAATATATTATATAAAACAATGGACATGTAACCAGCAGACAAATATATAATGTTCATATCACATTTTCATATATAACCTTATATACTTCACTAAATTTAATCATACTCTTTCTAATTCTCCCTCTTAATGTATGTTCAAATTTTATTTATTTTCCTTCCATATACAATTTTAATTTATAGTATAATATAAAATTATATCCTTGTGGATGTTTATTTCAAGTATATTATAAATTTTATTAACATTGGATTTATTCCTCTTAAAATTTTCATAAGGATGTTACATAAAACATTTTAATAATGCCATAATTTTTATATTGTATTATAATATTTATCATAATAAATCATTTCATTTTTCATTTTTGTTTTGTTCATCGTGTTATAAAATCTATTATTCACCTGGTTTTTTCATTACATATTTATTTATTTATCTATATAATTATTATATAATCAAATTATTTTAAAATTTATTATAATAATAATCATTACTCCTATAAATGCAAATGAAATATACACACCGAAAATATTGTTTGTTAAATAGGACATTATTTTTTCAATAGAGTGACATTCCTCAACTTTAATCACATTTCTTCTTGTTACTTCTTAAATAAATTTTAGATTAATTATCCCTATCATTATCTTTCTTATTATCTTGGTAATTTAAAAAAAAGGTTAACTTATTCAAAAATGGAAACACCTAAGTGGAATTGTACCTTTATATTTACCATATCCTTGTTGCATTAGTTTTGAAAATAATGATATAAACTCATTAAAAACCATGAAATCATATTCAAAATCATTTTCTTCAATATGATACTTAATTTTTTCAAAAATAGTGGTACCTTTAATACATAAAAATTCATCCTTACAAATTTTACCTTTTCTTTATAAATAAGTTCTTCTTATTATATCAAAATAAATCAGGATTTAATTATTTTCTATGATCCAATAATCCAAGAATTGTTATATAAGGGAAGAAGTTTTCACATAATATTTTTCTAGGAAGATCCCATTAGCGTCTTCACAAGGGCATAATACTCAAGAATATATTTATAGGATTGAATAGATCTTACAATTTTATCATGAGATACCATAATATATTTGTATCTACAGTATACTCAAATAATACTCTAACTCACCCATTAGAATGTTTTAAATAAATACTACATGGAAAAACATTGAAAAAACATAAATGAATTTTTGTAAGAATATATTCATATAATTCCATTTATATACTATTTATAAACATGACACACTATATTATAGCATAGTGTTCTTGAGATTATTCCAACCCTTAGTGTAAAATAAATTCCATATTTAAAATGAATCAGTTGATATTAATTATCACCTTTTAATTGTAAAATTACATCATTGGGAGGTTGTTCAAACTTTCACACACATCAACTTCCCCCATTCATCTAGAACTATTCAATAATAACAGGGACATCTAGTTTCTCTAAACACTTATCTATTTAGGTATGTAATCATTAAGATAATACAATAAATTAATTTTTGAAGGATCAACATAAAAATCAATGGCTTACCCATTTTAAAGACATAATAATTTTCACACATTAATCCATGATTTTTGACATAAAAATATATTAGTTATAAACCAAATACTATGAGGCGTAGTATCTTTCAAAGATTGTAATCATAATACATCAATGTGAGTCTAAAATAAAACATAATTATTTTTTATCCATGATGACTTCATAATTCCATTTGAGCTCTTAAAAGACAGGGCATAACCTATGGAATAGCTAGATCAAGTGGTTTTTGAAAAATATCAATAAGGAAATAAACATGATAAGGAAACATAATAAATGAGTTAGTGGTATAAAATGATATAATAATAGATAAGTATCATGATAAATCACATTAGATCGTTATAAAAGTAACAACGTTTCATAAAATCAAATCGTCAAACGAAAAGTGGAAGAAAAAAATGACATAAACATAATTCAATGATAACCACCAAGACTACATCACGTGGGGGGACAGAGTCCCACAACTGATTAGGTTCGCTCCCTAATCCCACACGTGATGTATCGTGAGACTAAAACATTACCAAACTAATTGGATTGATATATACTATTTGTCCCACCCATCACATTCATTTCATGTAGATGAATATGAGTGCCACATAATTAAATCAATCATAAGGAATAAATATAAAATTTACCAGAGAAAGAAAATGGGTTTTATAATATTTCCTCATATTATAATAAAAAGATATTTCTTAAACAAGTAATTTGAGAGATGAATATAATCCATGTATTACCCAATAAAATTATGGTATCATAATCTTGGTATATATAATAAAGACTTATATACATAATTTATATGTAATCCATAACATGAAATATAGAGAATTACTTTTTTCATTGTAAGAATTTAGAATATTTTTACATATATTTCTAGAGCTACACACTGAGATGGTGTCTCATTCCATAGCCTAGTGTAACAAAATTAATTTCATAAAAATATTAAGTATATTTTATAATATTCATGAAAATGAAATCAAAATAACTCTCAAATGGAAACTTGGATCTGAAATCTGATTTGATGGTTGAGTCCAAAAAGTGGTGTTTACCCAAGTGGGGAAAAAATTAGCATGGGACTTCTATGTGAAATGTAAACAAGGGTAAAAATTGTAAATAAAATAATTAAACATAATTATTTTATCTCAAACACAAAATCAAATAACTTTTGGTCAGAGACTTGGATTGGAAATCTGAGAACACCATTGGGTTCGTAAGGGGTGTTTTACCTAAGCATGACTTAAAATAAGGGGGCATGGGAGATTCAAATTCCATGCCATGTGGGGATCCTATAAATATAATATAAGGAATTTAAGATTAGTTTTATCCATAATCATCTCTCTCTATCATCCTTTAAAAATCGAATATGAGAGATTTCTTCGACCAAACATCAGTGGATTGAAGTAGGAGCATGACAATGCCATCGATAGGGATAAACAGATCAATCAAGGTAGGATTTCTTACATTTTTAGCTCCAATTGAATTTTTCCTGAAAATTTTTTAATTTTAATTTTTATTTATCATTTTTTAAGAAATATTTTATGGTTTAACTAAAAATGACCACTGGTCCCTCCTTAAAACAATAAATTTATCTAAAATCCATCTTTTCTTCACCGATAATCATCTCCCACTATTTGTTTCATAAATCCACCATCAGATCATCGAGTAGAGGATGGAGATATGAAGATATCATCATGAGGATCATCAATCTAGTTTTTTATTCATAATCAGGACAATGAAGGTGGTCTGATGAAGGGACCACTAGAGAGCTGCTGATGGCAGTGGTCAGGCAAGGTGTGAGTGGTGGAAGGTCGAGCAAGAAGTTGGGGCATGGTCAAGTGGATAATCCAAGTAAGTGTATGGAGGATTAATGGATGGTGGAAAGTGTTCAGATATGTTTGGAGGAGGTTTGGGTTGCACAGGGTATGGTTGTAGCCTGATGGATGACTGGAGCTGGATGGAGGAGCCGAGGTGGGGTTTCGGGTCAGTGACAAGGATGGTGGGGTCTGGGATAGCAGGGGTTGGCCCAACTAGTATTAGTGTGGCCGAGAATAGGATATTAGGAGGTGTGGTGTATGGTGAAGTGGTAGGGTTATAGAAGGAGTCTAATGTCTGGGACATTGGAACCGCGAGTGATGGTGGCAGCGGGGTCGTGGCGCATAACCCCGGGCAAAGGAGACCCGCACAATGTGACTGCCTGGAACATTGACACGGAGACTGAGTCAAGCCAATGGAAGGTTGTTTGGGCCATTCTTTGGGACTTGGGCTATCGAAATTGTTCAGTCCAGCTAGAGAGGGCCCGCCCAGGTAGAGCAGACCATCTATAATGGTTCATACTGATTCGTGTCAGGGCAAGGCCTCTTCAAACAGTGGTATCACCTAATCCAAGTGTCTGTTTGAAACACCATATATGACTAAAAGTCCCTCTTATTTAGAAAGACATATTTACACATGTTTAGGAATTTAAATACATATATTCCTGGATCGGTTGCACGAAATTCCTAAATTAAATATTACTATTATTATTACTATTATTTGTGGTTCTAGTTTCAGACGTGGAATTTGCATGCGATGTCCAATCGATGAACCATATATAACATCATTAACCATGTCTATAGGTAGGAATTTCAAGACTAGTTTTGGATGTTCAAACCAAAATTAGGGTGTGTTTCTCATGATGACCAGTTCGGGCATGTTGTGGTGAAATGCAACTCTTTCACCGGGTGTCCATTTTAGATGAATGAATAGTCAACCACGTGTGTTTTCTAATGAGGATCATAATGATATGATCCTTATATATTTATATTTTTAGGTTTCTATCAGATGAGATTCCATTCGAGTGTAATGTGGTGACATACGACTTTTCCATTGGAGGTCCATTTGGGGAAATTGAATATTTGATATGGTGTATTTTTTTCAAAAGGATCGTAACAATGTGATCCATTGGGATGTGTGTGGAGCCTTATTTGTGTGCTCATTAAATTTCAAAACATGAATGAAATATTGGTCAAAGATACTTCTTTTGTGTTTGAAGAGATCACATGGCCTAAGTTATCATAGAATCTTGGGAGACTGGGGAATATGTATGAAGATATGTGATCAAAAGTTCTGGGGCCGTTGGAGGATGCATGTTAGTGAAACTGCATTTTTTCCCCCATATCAAAAATGAGTTTCATGTGATCATCATCCTTTTGAATAGATGTTACATGTAATATGGGAGAACATTGGCACACTTAGAGTACGTTTTCATTCTTTAGAACCCAAGTACGGTCATGTACATGGTCAGGCGATGAGGTGGGGTCACATGTTTTGTTGTCCCCACACGCACCATTTAATAATATATAAATCTTCTTTCTCTAATATCATATTATATTGGACGCATATTTTGGCCCTTGAGAAGCCAATCCTGTGTTTTTTTGCATAGAACATGATTCTTCCCTCTGTAGTGGATTTTGAGATGTGATGTGTGTTGTTTTACGGTGACACCTAATGATGGAAGAGATCATACTATATCTTCATAGTATCCCGGTCATAACATCGATCAAGGATGAATACTGTAGTTCATTGATACTTTCTAAGAGATACCATCGATCAGGGATGTCCAACGTAGTTCCTCAATTTTTTCCAAGAGGTACTATATAGTAGGGTTGGCCATAGTATTTTCGAGCTTACCCTCTTTCTGGGCATGTGGTGGGTTCCTAATGGATGTTTTGGGTACCCACCAGTGTACTAGACATCAGTGGGGCTGGGCAGTTAGTCCTGTTGATGATTCTTGTTAGGTGTTTCCCTCCAGCGGATTACCATTCAGCGAGGCTAGGTTGTGGGTCTCCCACGACTTCTGGGTGATGATCCCCCATAACTTACTAGGGCGCGAATACCTAATGATGAGAGAGGGACCCTCTATTTGGGCTGGCCATGGGTCTTCGACATTGAGACATAACCTCTTGGATATGTGTCACTGTGAGGAGGCATTTCTTGACACACACTTATCCTCCCAAAAATTAGGGACACTTTCCCCATTGATACAGATCCATGTGACGCGATAAAAAACCATTAGGATGAGAGATTACCTCCCAAAATGAATAGTATCAAGGTTTGGTGATTGAATCCCTTTGAATTTCATATTTTGGGAAGATATGTGGGATATTGGGAATCATTGGTGGTTACTCTTTGAACTAATGGATACAATTTTCATGGGATGATCTATGATATGGAGAACCCCATACTATCTATTATGGGTTTCCTTGATTGAGCATATATATATATCCAATTTTTAGAACCCACTCCTTGGGTTTACATTACTCTCATTCCAAGAGAAGTGAAGATGGATAGGGTATTCCATGTGCTTTCTGAGTCTTTCATCTCATGGTTTGATGAGTCGACTCTCCTATTATATGTAGCGAATACTCCACGAGAAGTTCATATTTCCCCCATTTTCTGATCCTTGTGTTTGGATGAGCTTACATCACTCTCTTTCTAGGTTATGATGCACTATTTTTACTCTACCAAGTCCTATCTAATACTTTTTCTTTATTGTATCTCTTGAAACTCCCCTATCTTCTTTTTGGGTGTTCCTATTGAATATTCTTATACACACCCTTGAATGGGCATTGACTTCATGTGTCATTCCCTATGCAGTTGACAGATTGGTTGATCATGAATTTGGAGGAGATTAGCAATATGGGTTCTTGGACTACATAGGTTGGTCATAGCGTGGGATCTAGGAGTGGGTCTCTCTTAGCTATTTTACGTCTTAGTTATTACTTGGTTGTGTCACTATTCTATTTGGGAATATATTTTTTTCTTTTATTTTCTTTCAGTTTACATTATATCACCTATACTTGTACTATTTAGAGGTCAATGCATGTTTGTGGGATTATATATAGTAGTGTTGTATCATCTTTTCCATTACCTCTACACTTTTTCATTCTGTGGGTTGCATGTGGGTGAAGAGGTTCTTAGGAAAATGACTCCCTAAGTTGTTGTTACTTAATCGATTATTTCCACCCTTATCCTACAGAGGCGGGCTTACAGTATTTGTGTCTCGAGCCTCACCATGGGAAGGGTTGTGACAAAGTGATATCATATGTGGTTCGACCCTTGGGATGTTGTTTGGATTTTTCCTTAAAAAGCTCATGGTTGTGTTTAGGGAAACGTTGTTGAAGTGTCATGAGAGTGGTTCTTAGGAATGGGATTCCAGTGATGGTACGGGCGGCTCGTGTATCCATGCACTAGGACCCTGATTACCCACTTGTTGACTCAGCACCTTGAGACAGTTGTTGCAGGGGAAAATGGTACATGCATATTATAGGATTGAACCTTTGATATTCCTTATTAATTCACCTCCCCATTGTTATTGATATATATATATATATATATATATGCTAATTTGACCATGGTACTCCTTAAAGAATTTATGATTCCTCTGTGATGACAACAAAGCATGATACCAACTCTAGTTCATGGAGAAAAAACTGTGAGTGATGATTCCTTAGTTCAGGATCCATCATGTGGTCCCCTTCCTCCTGGTGGGAAGGTAATAGAACCTACACTTTTTGAGAATTAGATATCCCCATATAATAAGTATGAGGATGTTTTCATGTTGAGTACACTCTGTGAGTTCTAGCACTAGACCGCAGAGGTTTTGTAGTGAGATAGACCCTCAAGTAGCTAAGGATTGGCTAGATTTCATGGGGGGGGGGGTTCGACACTTTAGAATTGTTCGGATACCCAAAAATTAAGTGGTTTATTTGGGAGTTAGTTTTTTTTTCAGGGAGCATATGGTCAATGGTGGATCTAGGTTACTCACACAATCGATCAGTCGGCAATCTCAAAGGAGGAATTACAAAATATTTCTTGCAAGGAGTACTACCCCTCCTGTTTTCACTACATTCGGATTCAAGAGATCCATTTGTTTCATAAGGGATGGGTGATGGTGACTGATCACTCAACTAGGATAACAGACAACACCCGTTACTCTTTGGACATGATTTGGGGTAACTAAATCTAAGAATGGAAGTTTGTGCAGGGACTTTGTAGAGATATCTGTAATATAATAGAACCCTTGTGTGTCCCCATCTATATCAACATGTAGGATTAGGCACTGGTGATAGGGAAATTTTTGTCAGAGAGATGACAAATAGATAGAGTGAGTTGTGGGCACAGCAGAGTTGAGGTGCCTTCGACAGGTAGCAGATGTTAGTCGAAAATAGCTCAATATTGGAGATCTTCTCATGATTTTACTCCAAAACATGTTAAGGAAGCACCGGTTTATCCCATATAGGTCTGGTGTTATACATGTGATGGGTGAGGTAACATGGAGCATGACTACCTGAATAGACATACTGAGAACCCCAGGTAAACTATAGGTAGACCACCGATGCAGAGGTAGTGTCATGGTCAGGGATCTCCTAGGAGTGGACAGGGTGTTCTCTAGAGAGGTGGGTCTAGTAGAGGAGTTGGAGGAGATTGAGGTGCGGGAAAAATTTATGAAGTCTATTCACCACCACCACCACCACGAGTCCCATGTCAGGCTCATGAAGTTGGCATTTGGGGCTATGAACAACCACAAGATTTGGATTTATAAAATCTTGTAGAACTCATGATAATAAGATGTTTTCTCCATGTACCTTATACTTTTTGCAGTATAAATTTTTAGAAATTGTGTGAGGTATTATTTTCTCTTCGTTTATGGATCGAGTTGTTTCTAGGGTGACATGGGGTGTCGGTGTAACCCTTTGTCGAAGTTGATCGATGTAGATATGAAATGCATGATGAAGATGGGTTCTTCCACCACTGAGATGAATTTTTCTAACATGATCAGAACATGAGACTATGTTAGTGCCGCCCAAAGTGAATTGTATAGATGTGTGCTGCAACAGTCCATTTGACAAGTGAATTCAGGGTGAGGTTATGCGATAGAGTGTCGGGGTAGTACCTGGAATTGCCTATGGAGTTTTCCTGCTTGACACCTTTTTCTTGGAATTCCACTTGTGGGTGTGGCAGAGTGCCTGTTTTGGGGATAACTCCCCTTTAAAGAGAAGGGAAGACGTGCAGTGTATGCCACATTACTCTCAAGTTTGTCTTCTTGTGGTTTTATGAGTTTACTCACCCTCCATTTTTGTTGGTACCATTGCATTCTCAATGAAAACCCTGATATAGGAGTTATCAAGTAAAAGTTGAGGTGATGGGGACCCCAAGAACTGGACCACGTTACTCACTACTTGGTGCTAGAAGTGGTTTTCTTCTCATTGATAATGTAGATACTCTACATTATTAGGGAACTCTTGGTGGTTTTCATTGACCACTAGAGCCTCAGGTACGTTTTCACTCAGAGATAATTGTACAAGGGGAAGTGACACTAGTTGAACATCCTATACGATTACGACTTCATGATAATCTATATGCTCGGAAATGGAATGTTAAAGAATATTACCTTAACTAGATGTAGCAGGTTCACCTATAGTGCGATGTTTCAAAGCAGTTATCATACCTTCCACGGACCCTGGTGGAGTACAAGGGTAAATTTATTCTTTTTGTCGATGGTGATGACTCCTTCACTTCCTGAGTGAGTAAGAGAGACTCAGTTGTAATGCATGAACTGTGAAATCATAGATGACCAGATATCCTAAGGTGTTTCACCATATGGATATTCGGATGGATGGAATTATGATACCTTGTTACAAGTAAAAACATTCATTCTAATGAAGGCTAGGGATGTAGAGGTTCATCCAGGGAGGCAAGCTATCCCCAGAGTATCATTAGGTAGTTTAGAGACGTGAAAAGAGATGGAGAGGTTTCTTAATGCCTTTCCCTACCCCCAATATATAGAGTGGGTGTAGTACATCTCCCTCATGACTTATACGAGGAGATACATGCATGTTTCTGTAAACATCGTCGGTAAGAATAGGCCTTATGAGGACTGACCATTCTTATAGTTTGCATGTTGTGGAAGCATGAAAATATATAGTTTTTCTTAAGAGTAGGAGAACCTAGTGTGGGATCAGTATCATGAGTTGTTTCCCATGTATTTATTTTTGGGGACGAAAATATGGAATGAGGGAATGACGTAGAGACCCATGTTTTTCCTTGTAATACTTTTGAATATTTCTATATATATTTCCAGATCTATGTGTTGAGAAGATGTGATATTCCCTGGCCCGGTGTGCTAGAAATTAATTTTTTTAAAATATAAAGTAATATTTATACTAATCATGTGACGAAAACAAAATAACTCTCAAAAGGTAACTAGAATACGAAGTCTAAGGCTATGGTTTAGTCTGGAATGTGGCATTTACTATCGGAAGGGTACTACTTTTCTCGGCGCGACACTTCAATGGGAAAATTTTCCAAGGGGAAAAGTCATAAATAAAATAATTAAATGTAGTTATTTTATCTCAAATTATGAATGAAATAAATTTCGATCAGAGGCTGTAATTGGAAATCTAAGATTGATTTTGGGTTCATAATTGGGTGTTTTTCCAATCTGTGACTTAAATTGATGGGGGTGTGGGAGATTTAGATTTCATACCAAGTATGACTCCTGTAAATATAAGATTAAGAGTTGAGAGTTATGGTTATCCCTAATAATATATATATATATATATCTCTTTCATACTTACTTCATCAGATTCAGGGTATTTCTTCGATAGACCCTCGATGGATCGAAACAGGAGCTTGACGAATTCATCGGCAGTGATAAACAGATCAATTAGGGTATGATTTTTTCCCTTTTTATATTTGAATGGTGTTTTCATTGAAAATCTATTCTTTTTCATTTTAATTCCTAATTTTCTTATAAATCATCACTGTACAATGTAACATGGCCATTGATTCGTGATTAAACCTATAAATTTATCCAAAATCCTTCTGTTCTTCTTGGATATTCATCACCCGCTTTTGGAAGCATCAATCCTCCATCGGATCATCTAGTGGAGGATGGTTCTATGAAGATCTCATTGTGAGGATCATTGATCTATTTTTTTATTCATCATCGAGAAAATGAAGGAGGTATAGTGGTATAGGGAAGGGACCACCAGAGATCCACTGATGGTGGATGTTCCCAATAGATAGGCAAGGTGTGGGTGGAGATAGACTGAGTGATCAGTCAGGGAATGGCCGAGTGGAGTGGCTATTAGGGTGTAGGATGGAGTGTGTGATGGAGGATAGGTGTGGCTAGTGTGTATTGGTGGTCGGTATAGGTGTTGGGTGCATGGGCTATGGCCTGAGCATGGAAGATAACTCGAGCAAGACGGAGGAGCCGAGGTAGGGTGGTGGGTCATCGTGCAGGGTGGCGGGGCTACGAGGAAGCAATGGTAGGCCTAGAAATCAGTGGTATGGATGGACATAGGATCCAAGGAAGCGTGAAATATGGTGAGGAGGAGCGGGGTGGATTCACGCAGCTAGTGACCGGAATTGTGGAGCCTCGGGCGATAATGACACAGGGAGTCATGGTGCGTGGCCCCAGATAGCGGAGACTCACGCGACATGATGGGATACCATGTTGTTGTGAAGACCGGGTTGGTCATTGTGGCTGGTTCACGATCCAGAAAAACATTTTTGGCCAGCTAGAGAAAGCTAGGCTTGGCGGAGTAGACCTTCCATAATGGTCCAGACCAGTTCAGCTCAGTTCAAGGCAGCTTCAAACAATGGTATCTCCTAATCCATGCACCCATTTCACGTTTTGTCTATGGCCATGAGTCCATATTATCAAGAAAAAACGTTTTACACTAGTTTGGGAATTTTATGACTTGGATTTGTGTCCTGGTTTCATAAGATGTCTAATTTCAATAATAATATTATTATTTTTATTATTTGGGCTTCCAGTTTTGGATATGGTGTCTCCATGCGAGGTCTAATCAATGATTCATCATCACCATCTCAAAAAAGGTCTATAGTATTTAATTTCAATAATAAATTTGGGTGTTTAATACAAAATAGATGTGTATTCCCCACGAATCCTAGTTTGGGTGTGTTGCGATGACATGCTTCTCTTTCACCGGGTATCCGTTTTGGATGAATGAATAGTCAACCCTGTGTGTTTTTTTAAGAGGATCATAATGATGTGATCTGTATAATTTATTTTGATATCAAGGATTGGAACCCATGAGATTCTATCATATTCATTTATCTTCAAGGATCACAACAATGTTATGTGTTTGGATGTGAAGAGCCTTATTCGTGATATTATTTAATGTGGAATCATGAGAGGTATTTTGGTGTAAGATCCTTCTTCTGTGTTTGAAGAGAACTCGTGGATTTATCTTGATTCGACTCTTGTGATAGTGTATTTGATGTATGAAGAGATGAGATCAAATGTTCTAGGGAAATTGGAGGAGGTGTGTCAGTGAAATTACATTTTTGGCCATCTAGATCAACGACGACTGTCGTGCACTCATCGACCTTTTGACTAGATGTTCCATGAACTCTTGGAGTACACTGGTCCACCTAGGGGTACGTGTTCATATATTATTAGTCAATTAGTTATATCTAAATGACCATGATATGTGGTGGGGTCACATGTCATGTGGGTCCCACATGTTCCTTATACCACATTATGAATATTCAATCCCTCTTATCTCCTTCTTTTGGACTTCAATTTTGGCCCGCGAGTAGCCTATCCATAGTGTTTTATCATGAAGAACACACTAGTACCCACTATAGTATATTTCTACATGTGACATGAGATGTTTCAGAGTGAAAACCAATTAAGGCAGTGTTGTTATTGTATCTTTATAGTATCTTGGGCATACCATCAAACAAATATGGCCAGTGTAGTCCATTGATGTTTTTTAAGGGGTATCAGTCAGTAAGGATGGTCAGTGCAGTTCCTCAATTCATTACAAGAGGTACCTTCCTACATGCATGTCTAGTGTTGTTCCAAGAACACACATAAAAATAATAGGAAATGGGTTCATTAATTGATGTTCAAGGTACCTTATATTGTACTACCCTTCAGCGAGGCGGGGAAGTGGGTCCCGTCGAAGATTCTTGTCAAGTGGTACCCTCCTATGGATTACACTTAATCAGGGATAGGAAGTGGGTCCTTATTGACATTCAGGTGATGATACCCCCTTATATATATGGGCGCGGATACCCGATGACTGGAGTGGGACTATCTAGCTTGGATCATGAAGGGTCCTAATCCTTGAGACAGAACCTCTCGACTATGAGGCATATTAAAGAGATGTGATTTGACGTACCCTTACACTCCCATGAAAGAGGTATGCATTCCCCCACTAAGACACATCCATGTGATGCAACCTAAAAACATGAGGGTGTGATAGTACTACCCCAAGTAGATATAATCAAGGTGTGGTGATTGAGTCTCTTTGACTTGAATGCTCAAGGCTAACATGTGGGATGCTGGGCAACATTGGTGGTTACTCTTTAAACTATTGGAGACTCTATTCCTTTATTGATCTATGACATAGAGTTCCCCTTACTCTCTCATTTGCGTTTCTTTGACTGAGAATATATATTTATATATATGTATATATATATACTGTTTTCAATACCTATTCCTTGGGTTTTGGATACCCACCTTCCAAGATAGGTGAAGACACACAGGGTATACCAAGTTCTTTCTGTGTCTATCTTTTCCTGATTGGATGTGCCTACTCTCCTACAATAGGTTGCAAAGAATAGACGAGAATTTAATCTTCTCTCCATTTATAACTACTTGTGTTTAGATTATCTTACTTCAATCTATTTTTATGTTTAGTTGCGCTCATTTTATTGTACCTTAAAATATATAATTATTTCCTCTTTATTTTATCTCATACGCCCCCACCCCCACCTTTTTTAGCCATTCAACTGATTATTATTATTATACCCACCCCTACATGAGATTTTCATTCAAGTTTATTTCCCTATAAAGATAATAGAAATGTTTATCGTGACTTCATAGGAGCTTAGGGATACATGTTGAAGTACTGAGTATAGTTGTCGTAGTATGGGATCCAGGAGTGGGGATATATCAGTTGTTTTTAATTTTCAGTTACATCGAAGTTGTGGCTCTTTTCTAGTTGGGAGTGTATTTTTTTCTTTTCATTCCATTTAGTTTAATTAAAAAACTGTACTTATACTATTAAGAGGTATATTCATGTTTATCGGATTATATATAGTAGTGTTTTATCTTGTTTTCCTATCCCTCTTAACTTTTTCATTCAGTTAGCTGTGTGTGTGTGTAGGTTCTTAGGCAAAGTCCTCCCCATGTTTGTGGTGCCTTCGATGCCTGTCGCCACCCCTGGCCTATGTAGGTGGGATTGGGGTAGTTTTAGATTTTGCCTCGGCATGGGTCATGTCATTACATAAAAGGTTCTATTACTTTGGAAAATATCCCCATAATATATCACATAATACTTATTGATAAAAATACAATTTTAAAATTGAAATCACTAATTTAGAATATAAAAATTTGCAATATATAATTAAATAATTTTTACTTAAAAGGAAACATGTAAACATATAAATAATGCTTCAAATATTTGAGTTTTCATGATGGGAGATAATTCCATATCTGTCATATATGTTAAATGAAAAATTCCTTTCACATTTTTTTTGAATGTTTAAAAAGTGCCATGTTCAAAAAATGAAAAAATATTCCATTCAAAAAAAAAATTAAAAAAAATTAACCATTGTGAAATTTCATTCAAAAATAATATTTTGTAATGTTAAAAATATTAATAACGATATTTTTAAAAAAACCTGGAAATTGAAGATAATGGAATTACTTCTAAAATGGGAAATGATGTGAGTTAATCAAAAAAAATATTTTATCAATCATTTAAAGAACCACATATTAAAGAATGTTAATAATACTAAGAAATATCATTAATATCTAGGGAGAATAATAATATAGGTTTATTTCTCTACCATTATAAAATAAGTTTTATAATTTAAATTCAACCATAAAAACGTGATTAAAATGTGATATAAACATAAACCCTTACTACATGGGTAACTTTTGATTCATAACTCCCATGAATGAGTAAAATAAATTTAACCTCAAAAATAATTTATTATAAAGGTTTCATGATATAATATTTAAATTGGAATTATATACATCATTTAAAAAAAATTGCATAAAAACAACTTTCTTAATGAAATATATTTTAGGAAAAACCCATTACATTGAGTTCAAACATGTCAAGTATATCATTTATCACATATATAATAATATTATATAAATTAAATTTTAAATAAAACCCTTTTCATGGTTTAAAACCTTATACTTAACCCATATAATTCATTTATTTTAATTATATATTTCACTACCTATTCAATTATGTCTATATTATCTTTTTTGAGGATTCTCAATTAATATTTCCAAAATGGCATCAATGTTTCAACTGTTATCAAATGGGACATTATTCTATCATCTCAAGAATTATTATAATAAATTAATTTTCATTTAAATAAGTTAATTATACTTTTATAAAACAATAATGCATGGTTATAAAAAATGAACTACGTTAAATAATCATGATGGTAGGTTGTTCTTACGTATTTGTAACATTTAAAATTTTAAAATATCAAGATGGAAAGGGGATATTGATTGTTTTAAATAATTATAATTACATCATTAATTTAAAAATATTTTATTGAAAATACTTAAAAACATCATTCATGTGATGCAGTATTAAATAATCCCATCTCTTCACCAGGAAATAGCCATCTATACAGTTGAATGATGTTCTCATTTTTCAATGGATGGTAAGGTTTGAAATTATATGGTATGATAATTTTAAATATTTAATAACATATCATGAATATCACATATATAATCATTAAATCCATCAGCATTAATATCCATTAGAGGTGATGATAGAAAACTACAAACATCTGTTTGTGAGGTTGTAGTTCATTTTACACACCAACTATGGTTCAGTTTCCAATTTTATTGAAGCGTATATGGAAACATATTATTCCATAAACATAAAAAAATAAATAAGTACAATTAATATATTTTAATTATTATATTGTAACTTTTATGACATAACTGTATGTGGAAAATGAAGGAGTAGAAAAGAAGGGTCATGGTGATGATGGTTACCCTCTCTTAGAAAAACCTCCCTTTAATCATTTACTACAGACCATAGAGTTTGAATTTTTGTAAGAAAAGTAGCTTTTGAATGTGTATAATTATGTTTTGGAGGGATTTATTCAGGTAATTGAAGAAATAAATTGAATTATAGGGGTGAATAATTGATGGGAGTGGGTTCCCTTTTATAAAAGATTAGGTGAGCCATTCTTGTAAATACTTGAAACCACACAATAATGGGAAGTCACTCTCAAACCAAGTGCCTCCAAAATTTTAAAATAATGTTTTAAATTATATATAGTTTTAATAAACTCCTATATCACTAATAATAAATATATTTGTTGAATTTGATTTTCTTTACCTCTATAGTTACTCAATTTTACCATTTTTAATTTTTTTTACCATAGTCACTATTTTTTATAGTTGTTACTATTCATTATAATGAAAATAAGATAAAACTGTTTTATGATATATATTATTCTAATTAAAATTTTTTATTCCATTTTATCAAGTCAATAAATTTAAGTGGAAAAATTTTCATTTATTATAAAACCCACATACTTGACAAAATGTGGTTTTCTAAAAAAACACATTTTCCCCAAAAATATGATATTATATCAATAGAAATTGTAATTATATGAATTTTAATTAAAAAATATATATATATAGTCTATAAATTTAATTTAAATTATTACAAATTATAGGTAATCTTATTTGATTTTGATGGAGAAATGTTATGCCCTTTAAATCGGTTTTCCTAAAAATGTGTTATTTAGCCTAAAAATAAACTTATAAAAAAATCAAGTATATAGGTTACTTAAAATATATAAATTTAATTAAATATTACTAAATAATACATATATTAAATTGAAATAAAATTGTAATAATAATTTTACATTTAAATTACATAATGTTTTAAACAAATTACAATTTTTCAAAAATACTTATTTTCACTATTCACTGAAAAAAATTGTTCTTTTTCGAAAAAACACAAAATATTCACCTAGGTTGAATACTGATAGTTCATTTAAAAATTATTTTCATTTTATAAAATAAAATATCGAAAATTTTCACAAATTAATTATAATATGTTAATGTAAAAGCGACAAAAATGAATTTTGATATAAACATATTTTTATACCCTAAAATAACATTACTGAAATTTGGGAACATATTCATTGTGAATTAATTGGTAAATTTATATTATATAAAACCTTCAGAAAAATTTTATAATATATATATATAAATATATTATACATTTTTCTAATTTGAAAATCAATGTTATAATGTTCATTTTTGAATAATAATATTTTAATAACATGTCTTAGTTCATTTAATTTCATTATATCATGTGGTATATGTTATCAACCATTTTGTTTTTTTTAATATTATGATGTTAAATTATTCCTCATTAAATAAATTTCATCCTTGATATTTTAATTTGTACTTAGTTATACATTTGAAAATTCCATTATAGAAAACCAGCATCATAAAAAGGGTTAATAAAAAAATTTATTAAAAGAAGAAAAAGTGTATATAATGCGATTATAGAAAGACACATAAATAGGATTACATGTAAAATGAAATATATGGATACTATAAAAATTTAAATTAAGTAATATCATAAATAATTATAGAGACTAATAGATATCATCGATCAAAAAAAGTGAATAATCAAGATAATGGTAATGACCATAAAACCATTAGTCATTGATGAGTTAAATGACAGTTGATTCAATGGATATCAAGGTAATTTGATAGAATTTTTTCTACATCTATTTCCTAGATTTTTTTGGATTTATTTACATTTATGATATATAACACCATAAAATATTCTTACCTAATTTCTTTTTATTTCTTAAATAGAATTTCATCACTTTTTGTCGTTCAATCACTTTCCATTTGGCCTCTTACTATAATGAATGATCACTCAACATGAATTTTAATATCCTAAAGAAATAAAATTAACTTTTTATGGATCCTAATATCCATAAAAGAGTAAAATTATATTCCAAATATAATTATTAAAACCAAAATTGTTATCATAATGTAAGATAATTTTGAAAATAAATATGAATATAATAATCTGCAATATTCAATAATAAAACCAAAGGTTTATCATGGACCATTACTTAAATAAATAACACTACATAAAAAATTACCTCATGAACCTCAACATTACAAAACATATTTACCTTGACGTTTATATCATAACCTTCATGAAATTTATCCAAAAAAATAATAGCATTGTTCCTAAATAATCCATTTTATTAAACATAAAGGTTATATATATCTCAATCCAATAAAATGTTTCTATAAATATCAGTTTTCGCCTTAAAATCTTAATAATTTATAAATACATGATCTTGTAGTATGTTTACAAACATCAACATAAAATTTATCCACCAAATCATTTAATTCAAAGAAATTCCATTGAATCTAGAACATTATTTGGGCCTGTTGTAGGCACAATACCATTATCACCCTTCAGTTGTGGGTTCATGCTCTGTGGCATTCCCGAATATGATGACTTTTCCCCAATATTGTCGTTTGAACATTTTTTAAAACTCTATTCATATAATTCTAGTATTATTCCAAAAAATATAATTAACACACTCAAAATAACATTAATCCCCAACCCATTTTGACCAATAAATTCTTCTAAATGAATTGTTTTCCCCAAAATAAAAAATTATTAATTTACTATAATTACCTAAACATATAGCACATATCAATGATTATCCATTCATAAATCAAGTGTTTTCCATAATATAAAAACTTACTAGTAAATCATATTTCATGGTCATTAGTACCATTCAACATATTCTTCAAAATCATTAATGAAAAACAATTTCATAACAATACTTCAATATTTTATGATACCTATAACCAATATAATTTTTTTTAAATACTTCAATAACATGATTCACGGGTTCCAAAAATAAAAATTTCGATATTTTTTCATCAATGTTATTCATAACATACTCCCTTAATAATTAATCCTTATATAAGGGTGTTAACATTAATAGTGACCATGATCCCAATAAGTAAAATATTGAATGGTTAGAGGTGTCATAGGATAAAGTTTATTTCTCTATGACTTATTAACCAGACTATTCATTTTTATTTTGAAAATTGGTTTTTAATTCTCTACATTAAAATATATAATTCATCATCCAACTCTGGTAAAACATTTTCCATAGTCACTACTAAAAAACAGGCCTTTTAAAGCTCTGGTAAAAAGTATTGATCAATGTTATAGAAGAGATAATAATGAATGATATTTTATCGGGTTAGCTTTAATAGCACTCATAAAAAATCACCGCTAAAGGCCCCCTTTAACAGCACAACAACAAAAAGTGCTAACAAAGGGGGTCATTAGCAGTTCTTTTTTAGCACTGTAAAAGGAGACCTTTATCATTCCTTTTTCAGCACTGTTAATGGCCACATTTAACACTTCTAAAAAATTGCTGATAAAGGCCATGCTGATAAACGAGATAATTTTTTCTATTCCCCCACAATTATCTATGTTACCCCTCCCACCATTTATAATCACATCCCCCACCACATTATCAATTCTTAAGATAATCCCACCCCCAACAAACTCCCATTCCTCTAGTGAGTTTCAAACATGAGACCTCTATATTATAAACCAACTCCTTTTCCACTCCACTATACACTTTTGTTTTTCAATTTTTGATATATCAATCTGTTAATAAATATATTTTTATATTTATTCATCCATATATTTATATAATTTTATATATATGTTCATATATATAATTATATATATGTGTTTAAATAAAAATATCATTAAATATATATATATATTAAAATTTATATTAACTATAAAAATCTTTAAAGAACATAAAAATGTAGAGAAACACTATAAACCTAAAAATCATAAAAACCATGAGAAGACCATAAAATCTGATATGTGAGTCCATTTTAGCTTTAAAACCAATCAAATTTAATATCATAAAATTATATTCAATATAATATATGGTACAGGCTGAATGGGCATCTGAATTAAATGATATAGGTGCTTTAATTTTTCCAAATTGTGATAACAAAAACCACGTTTTGGAGGCCTTTTGTACTTTATGGGATTGAAAACCACACAGAGCACTTTAAACATAGTCTAAGACCTTCTTTGTCATATATCTCACTGCAAGATTCTATTAGACACATGGTAGAGCCAAAATGAACACCAAGATCAAAATGTATGGTCGTTTGAAGTTTGACATCGATTTTTGATTTTTAAATATCATGTTGTTTTAGATCGTTTCATAAGATTCTATTTGACTATTTTTAGAAATTAAATGGACTCCCAATTAGAGTGTTGTTATCTTTTCTGGGTTTTAAGGGTTTTAAGGGTTTTTAGGTGGTTTTAGGGGTTTTCACAATCAAAGGCCTTTCAATCAGACATAGGCTTGGAACCGGGTGTACATGTTTCCTCTACCATATATAAAATAAAATCTTATGATGATATATATTATTTGGTGACCCATGGTAATCTTAATCTCCTCTATTGAGTCTAAAAAGGCATATATGTCCTCCAAACGTCCATAACTTCTTATACGAGTGTCCGTTAATGAAATTTAATTTTTTTTAATATTCACTTTTTTAATGCAAGTAAAAAATCATTAATAGAGGGGAAAATTTTTTAGTGCTTATAAAAAACTATTGATAAATACTACACTCTAATCAGTGCTTATTTATAATTATTGATAATGAAACCCTTAATCAGTTCTTTTTTAGAAGCACTCCTAAATACCCATTTTATCATCGATTTTTTACTAGTACTGATAAATGGGGGTACTTTGTCATTTATTTTTTACAAGCAAAGGTAAATTCTCCCAATTAAAAGCAACTTTTTAGCACTATTAAAGGCCCCATTTAAGATCGCTAATTTTTTTTAAAGACCCTCTTTAATAGTGATTCCTCAACCACTGAGAAAGGGGGTTTAAATAGTTCTTCTAGTCCGAACTATTAAAACCCTTGAAATGGATAATCCTATATTTTTAGTAGTGAGTGCTTCATCATACATTTTTAACATGTAGAAATTTTAATTATCATTTTTTATCATTATAAACAATTAATCTTCAATGGTATTCCATCCTTATCTTCTTTTTCATGTTTCTAAATTCTACTATTTTCAATTTGGTAATCATTATTTGAGATAGCTCATTTTTACTGATCACAATATGTATAACTACCATTACCATTATTTTAGGTATATCATTATCTAAATCATTACATTTCATACCACATCGGTTGTGGGGATTCTTTTTCCAATTTCCCTCCTTTAACTAAAAAGAATAAAATAAGATGAGAATGAATTCAAATATAAAAGAGAATCTTATAAACCTATATGGAATAAATTATGAATGAAAAGTATAACTCAATATATTCATATATAAGATTTGAGTATTGGATATCCATTTTAATGTATCATATTATGTTTTCTAACCTATAAATTTTTTCAAGTCATTCGTAATGGTTCATACAAAGTTTGTTAATTTCTAAATAATATCCCCTAAGAGTGTCAAACCAAGTGTGTAATAAGGATTTTTTTCATACATCAGCTGATGATTGAGTCACCATCAATACACCTTTTTGGGGTTATTATCCCATAACATAACTATGCCAAATTCACATCCACTTGTAGTGTCTAAACATGGATGTAATTACAGGGAAACTACTCACCCTATCCCTCACCAATATTTCAGTATATTTTCATATACATAGATTTATACATAGAAATATATCATGCTTTATCACTTAATATTTCTTATCATAGTTTACAATTGGCAACTGAACCTTTTATCTGATACCGACTACATAAAAACAATCCTTTTACATATATTAATCATTGATTTTAAACATGAACATAAATTAGTTACAACACAATGGTCATGACTCCTGGTGTCTTTGGAAGACTAGGATCAAAGTACAAAAATGTGAGACTATAATAAAACATAATTTCATTTTTTCCTAGATGAGATCATAAATCATGTTATGATCCCAAAACTATATGGGACAACATGGGTAATTAAAATA
This sequence comes from Viscum album, assembly GCA_963277665.1. Taxonomy (NCBI): domain Eukaryota; kingdom Viridiplantae; phylum Streptophyta; class Magnoliopsida; order Santalales; family Viscaceae; genus Viscum; species Viscum album. The sequence continues at coordinate 722,395,771 of OY728121.1, read as the reverse complement.
AAAAGGGTGATCTAGAAAGCCCAAGAAATGAGTAAATAGGATAGTAAAATATAGTAAGTGGGTCATAGGTATAACATTATATGATAAAATACAAGGATCATAAGTAATCACATGGGAAAATGAAGTAAATAAAATGGTATAATATGATCCATTAATCATAGAAAACATTTAAAAATCATAACACATGAGATAAACATATTTCATGTCCAAATGCTGATACAACACCAGCAGGTGTATAAAGTCCCATGATGGGTTAGTTTCCTCTTTAATCTCATAATAAAAGGTCTCATGAGACTAATACATCCCCAAAAACATTAGAGGGATATATAATTCCTGTGGTATCCATAATATTAATTTCATTTACATCAATATTTGGGCTATATAAAAAATCAGTTAAAAGGAATAAACATAGGAATTTCCCATAGAAAAAAAGTTTACACAGTCTTGACTCATGTCCTAATTAAATGATATTTTATAAATAAAGAACTTGAACGATGATAATAAAGAATGTATGTCACTATTTATGCAAGGTAAAAAAATATAGTAATTTATGTGAGATAAATTTATATATATATATTAGAATAAATCCATAACAACAAAAGATGTAATAATTGATGAAATTTCCATTAAAATGTTACATAGAATACTTCATGAGAAAAATATCCTTTTCAAATTAGAATCACTTAATAATAATATATTTTTTTTAAATATAGATAAATTTTTCCTTCAAAATAAACATGGAAACAAATAATGTTTGATTCAAATATTTGGTTGGTCATGATAGTGGGTAATATCAGACATATTGTATAAGATATAAGGAACATTTATTTCAAAATGTTGTAAAAAGGATAAAAAGATCATTATTTGGAAAATAAAAATAATATTAACTTAAATGAATTTTGTAAAAAATATTAAAACATTGGGAAAAATTCCTAAATAAATATTTTGTTTAATATTAAAAAATATCTTGAAAATATTTTTTTGAAAATGTCAATATAGAAGAAAAATTATTTTCGACTGAACAGATAAATGAAATTGTATTTTCATAAAAAATTATACTCAATAATTTTAAGTACCAAAGAGAGTTAAATGGTATTATAACATATAAATTTTCTTAATAACTAAAGTGTATACAAATTAATATATTTTTATTATAAAATGATCAAATAATTTACTATAATTTAAATTCGAGGATAAACAATCCCCATTTAAATGAAATTGACACGTAAACCCTTAGCACATTGGAAAAATTTTAACCATAACTCTTATAAATGAGTAAAATGAATTTATGACATAAAATATAATTAATTATAAAGAATTCATGATATTATATGTAAAGGGAAAGTATATAAACAATTTAAAAAAATGGGTTCATAAAAAAACATGTGTCTTGAGTGGGGATGTTTTGAGATGAACCCCATAATTTATCTCTATACTTATTGTGTTTGTCGTTAAATACTATGTATAAATATTATATAGATTATTTTATACCTTAATAAAATTTTATAGGATTTAAACCTTATACAAAAACCATTAATTTCATTTATTTTAATGTGAAACTTAATTACTTCTTCAAATTTTTCAGACATGCTATTTTCAGGACACAGGTTAATAATTTTAAATTAGAATCAGTGTGCTAACTCTGGTAAAAGTGGCCATTAATCAATTTTATCATGAATAATAATAATAAAATAATTATAATTTTTATAAATAAATTATTATTTTGAAACCAACAGTTAAATATGGTTATTAAAAATTAACTATGTTACAAACATAGAGACGGTAGGTTAAATATACACATTAGCAACATTTCCATTCTTCAATGATCATGATATAAATAAATTATGTGTTATTTTATCATTATAGAGTTATAATTATATCATAAATATCATATTATTAAACTAAATTACCTTACATTTACCTTTTATGTGATTTAGTAATGAAAAATGTTTTATATTAATTCACAAGGCAGCATTATGATGTACACAAGAATTATTTTATCAATATTTTGTGGATAATAAGTTAAGAAGTTATATTTTATGATACACTACAAAAATTATTAACATGTGATGAATATAATATTTAATTGTTAAATCTAACATCAAGAAAATAAATGAGATTTAATTTTGGAAAATGAGTTACATTAGTTCATAAGGTAGTAGTTTTCCATACATGCAATCGATGGTCTTATTTCATAGTTAATGGAAGATGAGATGGTAAAATATTATTACATATAAATAATAAAATATCTGTATAAATGGTACAATGATGTTTTTATATTGAAATTTTTAATACATAATTTATGGATTAAAAGGAAAAGGTAAAAAATAAAGAGCTCGATGAAGATGATTTTGATATCTTAGAATAAAATCCATTGGATCTCATATTAAAGACTCTAAGGGTGGACTTTTGGGGACATCAAAAGCTATATAATGTGGATAAGAATGTTGTGGAGTTATTTTTTTCATGAATCTAGATTCTTTTATATTAGTTAATATGTGAGGGTGGGGGTTTAATTTATAATTTAAGTTATTCATTCTCATAAATACAAAAAAATATTCATTAATCGGAAGTCACAGTCAAGAATGGTGCTTCGAAAATTGACAAATAATATAGAGGAGTTAAAATAATTCTATTCCACACCTCTACAACATAAAATAAAAAAATTAAACATGTTTTCTTCTTTACCTCTAACATTACTCACTTATACCATTTTAAAATTTTAACTATGATAACTATTTTTTTTACTTTTCATTTAAGATAAAAAAATCTTGTGGGATTATTATATAATATAAATCATGTGGATTCCATGTATTGAATCCATTTTATCAAATTAAATTCATTTAGTTTTTTTAATTTAATTTCCTTTAAAGCCCATAAATGTGATAAAAAGGGGTTTTCTATAAAATTAATTTTTCAATGAAATGATTATATTATATTTGTTTTAGGAATATATACCATTAATACATGAATTAAAAAAATAGATATTTATATCATTAAAAGTTTTCATTTAAAATATTCCTCATTAGGTTTTATTTTAATTAATTAAAATATAGGAACATTATGTTCTTTAAAAAAATTTAATAAAAAATGATTTTAAGCCAAAAAAAAGTTAATATATACTAAATACTAGTATAATGATGATTTAAATTTGATAAATTAGATTCTATCTGACTAAATAATTATTATTTAACTCTGATATCAAATTAAATTACACAATTTTTCTTTTAAATTACTTAATTTTATAAAATAAATGACATGTTTTCCAAAAATGTAATTTACAGTATTTAGTCAAAAATAATTCATATCAGAAATATAAAAAAATCCCAATGAGTTAATGTTGAAATTATAATTAAAAAAACAATTTAAATTTATAAAATAATATTTTTAAAATTTCAAAAAATTAAATATAATATATTTCACATAAAAATAATAAAAGTCATTTTTGAAGAAAACATATCATTAAACCATGAAATGACTAAACAAAAATTTAATTACTTCTTTATTAAGAAATAATAAATAAATTTATATTATATAAATCTATTAGATATAATTCTCATAATATGTTTATTCATATTAATAGCACTAATTTATACATCTGGATTTTAATGATCATGTTTAAATAATAATGTTCTAATACTATGTCATGGTTTACTAAACCTATATGTTATGTTTTTTATATGTTATCAAACATATTGTTCCTTTAAAATATATAGTTATTACATCCACCATTTGATGAAACTCAACAATATTCATAAAGTATTATTTCCAATGAATTTAAATGTAATTTTGACCTAATAGAGACACCAAAAAAAACTTGATTAACACTTAGTATCACCTTGTTAGTTTCTTTCCTTACACAAGATAATATTGTGGAACCACGATTTACCTAATCCTTCCCAATTTAAATTGAGTGGAATAAAAATTATTTTATTGAGATGGAAATAGAAACTTAGTATTTTAAATGGTTACTCATTGTATTGACTTTCAATCTAATGTATTTCATTTAAATGAATATAATATTCTAATTGTCTATATTTTTAACCTTATTCAACCCATAAAATCAATATGTTACTACTATATTGATATATAAATCTATACATGATTCATACCTGTTGTTAATAACCAAAACTCAAATATATATATATATATATATATATATATATATATATTTCTAATTGCATCCAAAGAATAATGTATATCAAACCCATTTATTTAATATATTAGAATAATATTAGCGAACATGCAATGATAGTAATTCAACCCCCACATTTCTAGATAAGGATTAAACTCCCATGAAAGTGAGAAATACAACCCAATGTCCATTTTCTATTGGTTATTTACTCAATAATGACTTCAAATTATATTTAAATTAAAACACATAATATATTCAAACTAAACCATACTACTTAATCAATCTTATAGCCTAATATAATGTACCTAGTAAGTAACTCCAAGAACACAATTTAGATTATTCAAAAATTAGGGTTAACATTTTATAGTAAATCAATCATAAATTAAAAATAATACACTTTATATCAATAAACATATAAGAGAATCAAACTAAATAAATTAATAATTCATAATATTATACATGAGATATATATTTATGAATTATTCATAAAAAATATGAATGATTTATAATTTTTCAAGAAAAAATTAATTTTATCCAATATGATCATTTAATAACATAATTTACTTATTTTAAATATAAATTCATTAATATTTTCAAAATATGTGAAATTTCAAAATACTTTTATTATTAAATAAATCAAATATTGTTTTCAAATAAGATTACTAATATATGTATTTTTTATCTACATTTAAAATAAAATCATAGATAAATATTAATAATTTTATACTTCACATTATTTTAAAATTTTTAATCTTTTTTATCCCAGACAACATCAACCAAAAAATTAATTTGGGTTCAAACTCTTCACAAATTCATCATATACCCATAGAGCATAAGTTGGTAATGGTTTTTGAGAATCATAACAAAAACAATTTTTATTTGATATTATATAACAAAAAAATTTAACCATTTTATAATATTTACTTTTAATAACTCTTATAAGGGGTTAAACCAGTTATGTTATCTATTATCACAATTCATTTAATTCATATAGTCATACCCTCGACCATGGAAATTTTGGAATTCCGAATTTAATGACAATGACCATTGTATATGGTATCTATAACACCCAAATATTCTAAAAGAGGAACAACCTATTAAATATTTAATATGTTATGAAAAAATACATTTAAAAGAGACTTTAAAATCTTGAGACTTTATGATATTTTCTTTTTTAAATTAATTCAATCTCTTTGGTATCTTTCAATGTCTGGTACACCGGCTATGAATGAAACAGAACACTCTATTTAAAAATTATTATACAAACATGTCATTATAATATAGTTATCATGTTGGAAGATATGAGTAGTAATAGATAAATTATAAAAAGAATATTTTTTTTAAACATGAACAAATTAAATTCAATTCTTACCTATTTATTTAAAATAAAATATTAACCATTTTAAAGTAAAAGATACTTTTTCTAAAAAAATATATTTTTATAGAAGGAGGTCAAGTCCATCTTAATAAAAAAATTATTTTACTTGTTATCAAGTTAGTAAAATTTATTTAAATAAATAAATATAACTTTTTATCTCTATTTCATGACATGTTCCCCAGGGCACGTGCCATTAGTACCCGAAGCCCGACTTCCATAGGCCAGGAGCTGGTGACTAGATTCGAATGGTTTATTCCCTAAAATTGGGAAGGGATTGAATTCATATACTATAAACACATTAAACCCAGCACACAGTAAGATACGAGTAGAAGTAAACTATATAAAAAAAGATTGATGAAAGTAAAAGGAGCTGGAATAAAAGAACAACTGTAAAGATACAAGTACAACTGAAATAGAATACAACTGAAGAAAGAGAAAAGAAACTACTGGGTCATCCTCTGAGGTTCTATCCTGAAGGGTTGGTACATATCACCTCCTCAGCACTCCACGTCCACCCTTCTTCCATATGTACCGGCATGCCGTATAGTCCACCTCTGGGAATCATCTAGTCCTGGTATTCTCAACCTCATTCAGCATTGTCCGTCGTCTGCATCCAACACAACAAGGTCTGGGCATAGCCCGTGTAGGGGTGAGTATAACGATACTCAGTAGGGACCCCGAGACCCTCAAGGTCTGACAAAATCCACCAAGGATAAACCAAAAAGTATTAAAACAACAGATAACCCTACTTAGTTATATGCTCCTACATATACCTAAGTTATCAAGTAATCCATATCAATCCTAAAGTAACACAGAGGTTCTGACTCAGCTCAAACCAGGTATAACTAAGGTACAGTTGTAGATATGAATAGTTATAACTATTGAATCATCTTACTATGTTAAGTGTCTCTACTGCTGATCTGCATAGGATCACTAGGATTTGACCCACATAGGATCACTAGGAGCTGACCCACAGAAGATCGCAAGGAGATGACCCACACAGGATCGCTAGGAGATGACCCACACATGATCTCTAGGAGATGACCCACACATGATTGCTACGAGATGACCCATACACGATCATTAGAGGCTAACCCACATAGGATCGCTAGGAGCTGACCCACACTGGATCGCTAGGAGCTCACCTGTACAGGATCCCTAGGAGCACTCTTCTCGTCACTGCCAGCTACTTGGTTTCCGCACTAGGCTTTCTCATCTCCAGGAGAGTCTGGTCCCCAATCCATTGGTCGATTCTCCAACTACCATGATGTCCATTGAAAAATCATCTAAATAGAATGCCACATCATAGGGGTCTCAATGCAACATATGGCACGTCAATCGGACGCCTGATCTGCGAGTCATTAGCCTTTTAGTCCCGAGGTCCCGGTTGGATTCATGCTCGATCCAAGCCAATTGTTTCCCAACTTTATCCAAATCTCCAATGGGGTATAATCAAAAGGATAGCTCCACTCCAATACTTTTAGCACCACTGATGGTTCGTCAAACGGAAATCCGGTGCAAAAGTTATGGCCAAAAGAGAATAAATCGATAGTAGTGGGTGTGGGTCTGGTCCGACCCGGTCTAGGCCGACAGGCCCAACCTGCAGGGTCTGGCCCAGCCCACTGTGCGGCCCAACCCATTGGGTTCTGCCTGCCTACTGGGTAGCCCATTCCATTTGGTGTGGCCTGGCCCGCTGGGTCTGGCCTAGGTCGTTGGGTCCGACCCGGCCTTCTGGATGGTCCGGCAGGCCGCGAGAGGCCACGATGGGCCGCGAGAGGCCGTAGAGGGCCGTGAGGGGTGTTGTGAGGGTGGCTTGGCTCAATGGTGTCACTAGGGTGACTTTTTTGAGGGCTGTCGCAGGGGCGTGGGGTGGCTCGGCCCGGCCCGGGGTGGCTCAGATCGGCCTAGGGCGGCTCGACAGAGAGGGCGGAGGTAACGGGATGGCTCGGTCGGGGTGGCTCGGCCAGATGGGTGGAGGCCACATGGAGGCTCGGTGAGGCCGTGGGTGGTGTGGAAGGGCTGCGGACGGTGACCGCGGCTCAAGGGGTGAGGCTGTGATATATTGTTCTGTGGTGGTGGCTCGGGGGGCATGGCCATCGCAGCCACTCGGTTGTGGATGGTGGTGGCGTCTCGGGTGGCAGCACGGCCAGGGGGCATGGAGGTTGTGGGCGAAAAAGCCGCGAGATGGCGAGGTTTCATTCCTTCGCCGACGATCTGTTTAGTCATCCTCTCACTTCATTCATCGTCGTTGTGTAATCCACTTTCTTCCATCGTGAAGAACTCAATAAAGAAGAACGGCGGAGGGGTCAGGCCATGTTTTTTTTGGCCCGCACCCTCTGCGTTAGAGAGGTAGCAGGCGGATGACTAAAAATCAGGAGTCGAGAAATAAAAACTCTTAAATTTAATACGAATCATTGATCAACTCATTTTGGTTAATCCACAATCACCATGACTTCCATGAATGAGGAAATTAATCAAGAGAATTCAAGAATTTAATAATAACCCCCTACCTCGTTTGATTCGTCGATGGAGATTGCAAGGGAGAAGACGACATCATCGGGGAGGGGAAGAATATCGTCGATTGATGACGTCCCATGTTGTAGGATGTCCCGAGGAAGAAAGTCGAGGTCGAGATTGGTGTTCTTCATTGGAATTCTTCATTGGCATTCTTCGCTTGAGATCTTTATCGCAAGTTCTCCAATGCTCTCTCCTTTTCCAAGCCTTTTCCCCAATTCCACCAAAATAAAAAGGTAGCACAAGATAATAGATTAAGATATCTATAATTTAGTTTGTTGGAACAGATTCAAAATAGCCTAATTAATTAAATTGAGTTGACATAATAAATGTTGGAGGAGTTGTAGAGGCTCTCCCACATTTAATAAGAAGTTTGAGGGTTTCTCTATTAAAGGGGAGTTCAAGGGGGTTTATACATCGGTTGGTCCACACTACCATAATCTCTCAAGGTAGGTTAGTTTGGGTGGTCCCCACCATCATTACCCTTCATGGGAGGTTTAGGTATAGTGGTCCCCACTTCTCAACATCCACATTGAGTTTAAATTAAAAAATAAAAAAACTACACACCTTTATTTTTATTTTATTCTTCCACGATAAAACCCAAATTCTATCTTTCACTCTCAACCCACTACGGTCGAGGTGAAGGTTTCCTTAAAAGAATATCAGCGCTGTGAGTTAAATGGTTTCCTTAGATTTCAATTCTATGCACCAGTTCAAAAGTTAGAAAAACCCACTTAGACGTTTACTGAACATACCCGAAAAAAGTTTTCAAATAAATTTCGAGCACTCCAGGCCTCATACTCACATGCCATCAATTTTCGCGGACTCTTAAAATTCTCATTTAATAAAAAATGTTTTACCTGGAATTTCCGGGTCTTTACATTCTCCCCACATTAGGGATTTCTGTCCCCATAAGCCACAACTCAAACTAGGAAAACAAGTGGTAGTATTGAGCACAAATCTGAGCCTCCCGCTCCCATGTGCTCTCCTGGAGGTTCCTGGGCTACCAGCATATTTTCACAAGAGGTATCAACCGTCCACGAAGGACCCACTCCTATCAATCCTCAATCTCTACTGGAACCTTCGTAAAAGTCACCCCATATTTGGCATCCAACTTGAGATGTTCAATGATGTTAGAAGGGTCATGCACGTATCTCCTCAGCTAGGAAACGTGGAAGACGTAGTGCACCCGATTCAACTAAGGTGGAATAGCTAAGTGGTAATCCACCTCTCCAAATCTACTGAAAACCTCTAAGGGTCCAATGAATATCAGGGATGACTTTCCCCCTCGGCCAAATCTCCATAAACCTCATCAGGGTGACACCCGTAGAAAGACGTGGTCGCCATCCTCGAAATCTAGAGGTCTTCGTCTCCTATCGGCATACGACTTCTTCCTTCTCTATGAATTCTTCATCCACTGCTAGATGATTTGAACCTTCTCTGTGGTAGCTCGTACCATCTCTGGTCCCACTAGTGTTAACTCCCTTGGGTCAGTCCGGCACAAAGGTGATCTGCAAGGTCGCCCATAAAATGACTCAAAAGGTTCCATACCAATGGTGTAGTGATATCTTTTGTTGTATTAAAACTCCACCAAAGGAAAGTTATCCTCCCAGATGTGACCGAAGTTGGGGATGCAAGCACACAACATGTCCTCGAGATTCTGAATATTCTACTCAGTCTGGACATCCGTCTGAGGATGGAAGGTGGTGTTAAAATGAAGCTGCATCCTGAAAGCCTCCTACAACCCATTCCATAGCTGGGAAGTAAAATGTATATCACGATCAGAGAAAATCTTCAAGGATACTCCATGAATCCACACAATCTCCCGCACATAGAGGTGTCCAAAGCTCTCTACTAAACCCTACTCTCTGATCGGTGGGAATTGGGCGGACATGGTGAGTCGGTCGATGATCACCCAAATCAAGTCATGACCCCTTGATGTATGTGGAGGTCCTATCATGAAGTCAATGGATTTCCCATACCACTTCCAATCTCGGACCTCTAAAGGTTGAACCAAGCCTGGTGGTACCTGATGCTCCACATTCACTTGCTGACAAGTGAGGCACTGAGAGACAAACTCTACAAATACTTTCATCATTCTCGGCCACCATTTCTATCGTTGGAGGTCCTGGTACATATTCTCCACTCCTGGATGTACTTCTAGAGGGGATGTGTGGAAATACCTCATCACTTTATTTTGAATTGACGCTGGTACCATGGTACATCCAATGAAGAGTATGATGCGCTCCCCTCCTTCAAAAAATCCATCAGGTGCCTGTCCTACGTATATCTGTGCACGTCGTGTCTCTCAGTCAGTGTCCCCACTCTACACCTCCGTGACTCATTAAAGAAGTGGGGGAGTGACTGTAAGATATTGACGAAAATATGCTCTATCCTGATCCACAAAGGATATCTGCAAGGTGAAAAGATTCTTTGTTTCATCACCAAGTAGCTTGCATACCAGATCTCCTGTTGATTGCATCTTCTACAATGTTCCCCTTCCCAAGAGTATATAATATCTTGAAATCAAAATCATGTAGGAACTCGATCCAACGTCACTGTATCAGATTCAGTTCCTTCTGAGAGAAGATATACCTGATAATCTTTTGTTCTGAGTTGACTATAAAGCATTCACCCATTAGATAATGTCGCCATAACTTCAAGCCTAAGACCACTACTGATAACTCCAGGTTATGGGTACCATATTAATACTCTTGTTTTCTCAACTGTCGAGAACCATATGTGATATCTATTTTCTCTTACATCAAGACACATCCATGTCTGGTCCTTGATGTGTTGTAGTAGACTACATACCCTATGGCCTCCTCTGGAAGCCTCAAGACGGGGGAACTAGTTAACCTCTGCCTCAGCTCTTGAAAACTAAACTGGAATCTCTCTGACCACATGAAGGGTTTTCCCTTCTACATCAATGCTGAAAGTGGTGTTGCAACTCTGGAGAAATCTTTCAGAAATCTACATTAGTAACCAGCCAAACCCAGGAAACTTCGTACCTTCGTCACACTCCTGGGTGGCTCCCAAGTAAGTACCACCTCAGTCTTTATTGGATCCACTACAACTCCAGCATCTGATATGACATATCCCAGAAAGTGAACCTCTTGGATCTAGAACTGGTACATCGAGATCTTACCATAAAGCTGGTTCTATTGAAGTTTTTTTAGTACTACCTGCAAATGATAGGCATGCTCCTACTCTATAGCTGAGTAGATCAGAATGACGTCGATGAAGACTAATACAAACCAATCCAGGTGTGGCTGAAAAATCATGTTCATGAGTCCTATGAACACTAGTAGAGAGTTGTTCAGGACAAATGGAATAACCAAGAACTCGGATAGGCTATACCGACATCAGAAAGTTGTCTTCTTCACATATTCATCTTGCACTCTCAACTGGTGAGAGCCTGATCTGAGGTCTATCTTCGAGAACCACTATGTTGCCTTTATCTGATCAAAGATTTCTTCAATCCTCGAGAGTGGGTACTTTTTCTTCATGGTCACCTCATTCAGGCGCTGATAATCAACAAAAATCCTCAAGCTCCCATCTGCCTTCTTGGAGAACAAAAATTGGGGCTACACAGGGAGAAACATTGGGCCGAATGAATCACTTCCACTGCAAGTCCTCTAGCTATACCCAGGGCCCGTGAAGCTCTGCGGGTGCCATATGATATGCTGGTGTAGATATCGGTGTGATCACAGGGAAAAGGTGAAAATAAAATTCCACCTCTCTGTGAGGAGGCAGACCCTGAACATCATCAGGGAATACATCCACATAATGGTCTAACACTACAAGATAACTTGGACACTCCACAACAACCGCTCCGAGGGTAAGGCTAGATAACTGATGTATAATCGGTTGCACCCTCCTATGGGTAAGTCCATCCTATGATACAAATGGTCCCTTCTCGCCAGTGATGGTAAACCTGGTCCCATCTGTGTGTACACACCGCACATTGCGCCTAATACAGTCAACATGTGCATGACTGTAGATAACTAGTCTATACCCAAGATGACATCGTAAGGCCTTGAAACCGCTACTAAGAGATCCTAGCCAAAGCTCTTGCCTCCAAGAGTAAGCTCACACTGCCGAGGCTAGTGCATGATCATCGAATATACTCCCATAAGATTCTCTTGCTGTAATCATCGAGCCAATGACTCCATAAGAATCTCTGAGCTCCGAATGTGGGTAGTGTAAATAAAAGAATTATTGGAACCTGTGTCTATATGTACTGCAGTAAAGGTGGACTAGACATATATTGTACCTCGTATATTCTCCGGAGCTCCATGATCATATGCCTCAGCTGCATGGAGCTGAGCTCGCCCATGTCCACCTACTCTCTGTGATCGGGTTGGACCTCCTTGTGGTGGTGGAAGTAACATCTTGAATCGTCGCCCACCGCCAGTTGCATGACTAGCTCCTCTTCCATGTCTGCCTACTCCCTATGGAACTCCTCAGTCGAACCTCAGTCTCTACCTGGGTGGACCTTCAACCGTATGTTGATCATCTGTAATGCGGGTCAGATATTCATGAGCCATGTGACCCTACCCGCCACATGTGAAACACCGCCCGCTCCTGGCATGACTGGATCCACCTCGGGTTCCCCGCACAACTGATCCTAAGTCATGCGGTCGTCCACCTATAGTTCTGGTATTCTTGGACCTCGGTGACATCTTTCTACTTCCAGCTTCTGAAGAATCTTCTACGTGATAACTAGTGGTGGATCTCGCAGTTGGAGATTGATCAACAAGGAAACTCTCAACTATGAGGGATCTCTCTGAAACCCCTACCTGCGTTGGGATACTGAGTGATATCATTGAAGCCCTAATCTCCCACTGAAGCCACTGCTCGAAGGTCTAGGCCCTGAAAAATGGGTCCCACACCATATCTGTGGAGTAGAGTGAGAGGTCATTGAACCTCTCTAAGTACTGAGCTACAGTCATGTTGCCCTGCTGCAGATGAAGATGCTCAGGTATGCGCACTATGCGAAGAGTTGCTGGGACAATCTCTGCCCAAAACAGGCTCTTGAAGTCTGCACAGAGAAGCATCACCATGTTGTGGACCTAGAGGATCATGCTCCACCATCCACCTACTGCTGCCTGTAGAAGGATGGCTGCAAGGATCACTATGAGACCGGATGGTGTCCCTACCATTTGGAAGACTCTCACCGCAACCTCAAGCCAATCCTCATCTACTTGTGGGTCCATATCCCCCCGTGTGACCCCTCATGGTCAATGTGGGAAATCCTTGGAGGGTATGAGAACTTAGATCTACCTATGATAATAATTTGTCACGACCCGTCCCATGGGTCCCGTTATGTGACTACCCCAAGCCCGCCTTCCATAGGCCAGAGGATGGGGACTAGAACCGAAAGTCGTATTCCCTAGAACTAGGAAGGAATTGACTTTATATCCTATAAACACATTCGACCCAACACACAGCAAGATACGAACAAAACTAAACTGTATAACAAAAAGTGTGTTGAATGTAAAAGGTTTTGGAATACAAGCCCAACTGTAAAGATAAAAGTACAACTGAAATACAATAAAACTAAATAAAGAGAAAAGAAGCTACTGGGTCGTCCTCCAAGGTACCTACCTGAAGGGTAGTTACATATCACCACCTCAGCACTCCACATCCTCCCATCTTCTCTTTGTACCAACATGTCGTATGGTCCACCTCAAGGAACCGTCCAGTCTGGGTATTCTCAAACTCAGTCAGTGCTATCTGTTGTCTACATCTAACACAACAAGGTGCGGGAAAATCCCTTGCAGGGGTGATTATAACGATACTCAGTAGGGACCCCAAGACCCTCAAGGTATCACAAATTCCACCAAGGATAAACCACAAAGTATAAAAACAACAGATAACCCTACATAGGTATATGCCCATACATATACCTAAGTTATCAGGTAATCCATCTCAATCATGAAGGAACACCGAGGTTCTGATGTAGCTCACACAAGGTATAACTTAGGTAAGGTTGTAGAGATGATTAGTTATAACTGCTAAATCATCTTACTCCATTAAGATGCTCTGCTACTGACCTGATCTGGTTCACTAGGAGCTGACCCACACAGTTTCTCTAAGAGCTGACCCACACAGGATCTCTAGGAGGGGATGCACATAGGATCACTAGGAGCTGACTCACACAGGATCTCTAGGAGCTGATCCACAAAGGATCGCTAGGAGCTGACCAACACAGGATCACTAGGAGCTGACCCGCATAGGATCGTTTGGATCTGACCTGTACAGGATCGCTAGTAGATGGCCTACATGGGATCGCTATGAGCCCTCTTCTGGTCACAGCCAACAACTAGATTTCCGCACTATGCTTTCTCACCTCTGGGAGAGTACACTCCCCAAGCCACTAGTTAATTCTCCAACAGCCACGAAGTCCCACAAAGAAGTATCCCAAAGTACTGCCACATCATAGTGGTCTCAATGCAAGAGACATCACATCAATCAGACGTGTGGTCTGTGAGTTATTATCTTTGTATTCACGTGTGCCCAGTTGGATTCGTGCTCGATCCAACCCTATCGTTTACCAATATTAACCAAATTTACAGTGGGAGGTACTCAAAGGGACCATTTCGCTCCAATATTTCATGCACCACTAATGGTTCATCAAATGAATGTCTGATGCCAATGTTATGGCCAAAATAGCGTAAATGAGTCGTAGATGGTCCCAGTCCGGTCTGACCCGGTCTGGGCTGACCCGGTCTAGGTTGAGCCAGCCAGACCCACTAGGTCCTGCCCGGCCCGCTGGGTGGCCTGGCCCATTGGGTTCGTCCTAGCCCACTGGGTGGCTCATCTTGTTGGGTCCGTCCCGGCCTGCTGGGCAGCCCGACCTGTTGGGTTTGGCCCAACCCGGCACTTGCTGGGTGGCCCACCCTACTGGATGGTCCGGCAGGCCGGGAGGGGCCGTCGAGTGCCGCAGGGGGTGCCTCATGGGTGGCTCAGCCCGGGGGTTATATGAGGTAGGCTCTACCGAGGGGTTTCGCGAGGGGGAAGGGTGGATCAACTTAGCTCGGGGCGGCTCATCCTAGTGTGCGGAGGCCGCGCGATGACTCGGCTGGGGTAGCTCGACCGGAAGGACGGAGGCCATGGGGCATCCTGGAGAGGCCACGAGAGGTGTGATGGGGTCACAGATGGCAGCGACAGCTCGGGTGGTGAGGCGGTGGGCGGCGTCTCAGCTGCGGACGGCGGTGGCAGCTCGGGAGGAAGGGCTGCGGGCGACGGCTCAGCTACGGACGAAGGCGGTGGCTCAGGCAGCGGCTCGGCCATGGGGTGCAGAGGTTACGGGTGGCAGAGCCGTGAGACTGTGGGGTGTCATGCCTTCACCATCTGCTATTTTAGCTGTCCTCTCTCTTCATTCTCCATCGTGGTGTATGGCACTTTCTTCTATCGTGAAGAACACAATAAGGAAGAACAGTGGTGGGGTCAGTCCCTATATGTTTGGCCCGAACCCTCCGTGTTAGAGTGGTAGCAAGCGTCTCCATAAAAATCAAGAGTCAAGAATGGAAAACTCTTCAATTTAATAATAATTGTGGATCAACATGGTTTGGTTGATCCACATTCTCCATAATTTCCTAGAATGAGGAAATTAATCGAGAGAATTATAGAATTTAATAATAACCCCCTACCTTGTTTGATTCGTCGACGGAGATCGCGAGGGAGAAGATGATGTCATTGGGGAAGAGAAGAAAATCTTTGATTGAAGACGTCCCATGTTGGAGGATGTCCCGAGGAAGAATGTCGAAGATGAGGTTGGCGTTCTTGGATGGCATTATTTGTCGGAGAGCTTTCTCCCAAGTTCTCTAACGCACTTTCCTTTTCCAATCCTTTGCCCCAATTCCACCAAAATGAAAAGGTAGCCCAAGATAATAGATTATGATATCTATTATATATTTTGTTGGCAAAAATTCAAAATATCCTAATTAATTAAATTGTGTTGGCATAATAAATGTTGGAGGAGTTGTAGAGGCTCTCCTACATTTAATATGATGTTTGAGGGTTTCTCCATTAATGGGGAGTTCAAGGGGGTGTATACCTCGGTTGGTCCCCACTACCATAACCACTCATGGGAGGTTATTTCGGGTGGTCCCCACCATCATAACCTTTCATGGGAGGTTTAGGTCTGGTGGTCCTCGCTTCTTAACATCCACAAGGAGTTTTAAATTAAAAATAAAAATTAAAGCTACCCAACATTATTATTATTTTATTCTTCCATGAAAAACCCAAATTTTATCTTTCACTCTCAACCCACTGTGGTTGAGGTGAAGGTCTCCTTAAGAGAATACCAGTGCTAGGAGTTCAACGGCGTCCTCAGATTTCTATTCTAAGCACCAGTTCAAACGTTAAAAACCCCCACTCTCACATTTACTAAATGTACCCAAAAAAAAGTTCAGAAATTCATTATGGGTACTCCGAGCCTCGGAATCACGTGAAATCAATTCTTGCAGACTCGTAAAATTACATTTTAATAAAAAAAATTACACTAAATTTCCAGGCCTGTATGGTCTATAATTCAAAATTATCTTAGGGATATTTTTTTATAATTTTTTGAAAAGATTAATGTTTTGATGAATAGTTAAAAGAACGATTTTTATTATCTACAAAGATACATTTTATTTTAAATTGGATTAAACATAAATTAAATTAAATAATATTAAAATTTAATTAGATATAATATTTTAGTCAATTTAGAATTATATTTTGATACTAAAACATTCTATACATAAGACAATTTTCTTCTTGAAAACCCACTCTTTCATCACTTCTGTTATTTAATTTTAAGTTGAATTCTTCCACTTATGTGATTTTAATTTTAAAAAATAGATTCAAGTTTTGAAACATATTATTATTTGTTATCATATAAGACAAATTAATTTTTTATGATAATGAATAGTTAAAATAGTAAAAATTAACTACCATCATTATGGTAAAAATTACTTTACTGGGGGAGTTAAATAAAGTAGGTAGGTGTTTATAATGACATAAAAAACGTCCATGAACCATTTTATGTCCCGATTTAGACATTTTGACCAATAAGGTTAAATAATAACCAATTTTGTAGTATTTTTCATGATAAAAACTTTGGTATCACTATATCATTTCCAAACTTCCATGTGTACCCTCTCCTGAACCTATAAAAGGACATCCCATCTCCTCCCTTATTCACACTTCCAAACCAATTTGGCTAGAAAAATACCTAACAAAATCAAATCCTGAAATACCTACCCATATCCACGTGTCCTTTCTTAGATCATGAATCCAATCTATAAAGGATTTTGGTTAAACCTAAAGTGGTATTCTAAAGAAGTTGTAATGTTTTAACTATAAGATTTCATTTTAAATCATCTTATAACTCCATCTAATTATATTAAAACATTATAATATAATAACACTATAATATCATATGTAGTATGATATTATTATGTATATGGCCTCATACAGTTCCATCTATACTTCCATTATATGGGAAATGAAACCAATGAGCATGTGTACGACGGACTACAGCCTCACAAACCGATATAATTTAGTTCCCATCACCACTTTTCAATGATGTATATTTTAAGGGATTTGAAATATTTATTTTATATTTATGAAATTAATATAGTTATTTACTTTTTATACCTCATATTCTTTATTAATTTACAATCCAAGATAGATATGATAATGTCGATCGTGTGCATGACGGACTACCGCCTCAGAAAGCGATGTGATTCATACTTATCTTATGCATTAAATGAAACATAGAAAGGTAAAAATTATTAGATATATGTGATATTTATTACCTCTAAATAATTATGGAAATATAATATTACATTTACCTTCTTATCTTAAAATTTGTTGGAAAACAATAACACTGCTCATGAGTACGTGTGGACTTCGACCTCCACACGGCGATGTGAAATATTTTCATTATATTTTTTCATGGATGGTAATTATAGTGTATTTTACTAATATATATGATATATATTAAATATTAAATGTTATGGGAATATGAAATGATATTTATTTTCCTTTTATTCCATCCATTGGTAAAGACAAAAACAACTTTCATGTGTAATTAAGGCATATTGTCCCTATGAATGGCGTAATCGATATTATATATGTAAGTCTAATATGTTAATATAAATGAATATATAATTAATATATATGTTATTTAAATTAGGGTTAACATTATTTTTATTGTTTAAATATGATCAAATTAAATGAATAAATGTGACCAAACTAAAACATACATGAAAAGTGTATCAATTATCAACAAAAGTATCCCAATCAAATAAACATAAATTTTTTAAATGTTTATATTCATGGAATTGTATTTATAAATTATTTTTTTTGAATTTTTTGTTATAAAATGTTATTTTCACCGTGAAAAGTACATTTTCCTTAATAATATTTTTAATGAAATTTTCAGGGTATTTATATTCATCAACATCATCAGAACTTTATTGTACTTATTATCCACAAGGGATATGTTGTATTTATTTCATCCTTATTATTTTTGTGGATGTTTTATGATTATTTTGAATAAGGATGTAAAATTTATTACCATTTATCATATTATTTGTACAGGTATTAGTTATGTTTATTTGACTGGGATGAGTATTAATATTTAATTGGTTATTTTTTTAATATGAATTATTATTTTTATTATATTTCACCCCTTCATATAAGTAATTCATTGCGCATATTATGTGATTAATGGGGACCCATTATATATATCCCCTCGATACATCCACATGTCTCTTGAATAAAATCAATGGTCTAAATTAGATTGGTTTCTACCCAGAGATTTAACTCTCTCTTGAAAGCTATTAACAATATTAGAAATCTAAAATTATGAATTCCCTCATTTTGATATTAGTTTTTTTGGGAAATGTGATTGTTAGATTAGTTATAATATCCATGTATAATTATCAATATAATGTTAATATTTATGTGGATTTATTTGATCATTTTTTATGTATAACATATTATGATAAGTTTACTGATTAAATGGAACTTATTTTTATTATTTTCCTTAAAATATTCATTATAATTATTTACTCATAATAGATTACACTATACACATACCCTTACTAAGAATATAATCTCACCCCTTTCCTTTGTTTTATTTTCCATAAGATACAAGGAAGTGTTTTTTTATTGAGGTACATGGACATTCTAAGGGGAATAATTTCATTCTCAATGAAAACGCATTATTTATAATATATTTCAATCAAATTTTAATATAATGTGTGTGTCTAATTATTGAAGACTATTAAACTATTCAGTCCTTTAGGATGTGATAAAATATATCCAGTGATAATGAGAAAATGTATAAAATGACTCTAGGATACTGGAATTGGCTTTGTTACAATATTCATTTTTCTTAAAAAGTCATTCTGGGTGAGACATCTAAATTTCCCAAAATTACTCGGCAAATTAAACTACATTGTGGTTTTATCTCTTGTTGAAGGCGATAATCAAATTGTGACTATATAAAAATTGTAGAGTGAACCTGAAAAATGATTCAATACTTTTCCTGAATCTCTTCTATGATTATTTTTCCTAGAATATGGAATTATCCTTTAATATCATACCCATTTTCCAAAATCATTTGTCGTGATTTATAAAAATAAGAAACAAATGGAAATTCTACACTAGGTTATTCCATGGTACCTAAAAAAACAATATCTCATTTTTCTAGATTAATTATAAAATAAATCCAAATGCTAATATAATGGATATAATAAAATTAAACAGTTTTAGAGGGATACCTATCATCTAATATGCAGTTTAATACAACACAAAAACACAAAAACCCCGGGTTCTATCTATATTTTTGTAATTAATAATAAAATGACGTAATAACAACATAAATTTCAACTATTGATCTTATCATCAAATAATTGTTGGAAATTAGTCAATTAGAAGTTACCTATAACTTCATTCTTCCTAGGTTATCCTTGTGTTTTATGAATCTCTCAATGATTGGGAATGATCTCCACCATACCCATTATTTTCTGTTACCTTTTTCAAAATAAATATAGAATTAGACCCAAATGAGATTCAACTCGTGGATTTATAACATAATAATTCATACATAATGATTGGATACGCTTTGTTTATATACATTTTTTAGTGCGATAATTCTTTCTGACATTCATGATACATTTCATAAATACGTCAAAATATTTCAACTGTGAAAACATAAAAATAAATATGTATCATTATCATCTAATGTTTATGAAATTATTATACATGTTGAAAAACCTCATAATTTAAATCTATTAACAGATAACCAATCATGCAAGCATTTGGTGAGGGAAGATAATCGAACGTAAATTTTATCATATAAAACAAAAATTCACTGATAGGAACCTTTGAATAATGAATCTCACTATGTACTGTTTCCCCCAATGAATAACAATGGAATTATATTGCAAACTATGTAATGGTTTATATTTTTAGTGTAATACGACAATCTTATTCCTTATATTCTATTAACACATGGGTTAAAACTTATATATTTCATAACCAAAATCTAGTGAAACCAAACCCTTATAAAAAGGGAATTCATGGAAAAACTCCATTTTTGTTTCAAATAGATCAAAAAAGGTATGGAAAACTATGGGTATAAATGAATATAGATGGGAGAAATTTCCCCCATATCATAGGTCAATGTATAAAGTATGAAATAATGGGGAAAATTTTTCTTTACTGAAAAATCAATAGTAAATTTCATATATATCAATATATGATAATTATATAGCCATAATAGTATGAAACAACTATAAATGGTACAATTTGAACAAGAAACAAGGGAACCCCAAATTATCTTTGTATACATCAACAATTATATGCATAAATTTACGTCTTAAATCGGTTATCTAATAATATTGTGAGACAACTTCAATGAACCACCACTAACACTATCATGAATATTTTTAAAATATACGTAATAAATAGGGGTGTGTGTAAACATATATAATAGGTTCTGTATCGATTATGTGAATATATATATGGAATCCGAGCATATTACTTCATTAATGAGAGTAAAATATAAACAAAAATAGTAGTAATTTCTCATGTAATGTATAAAACCCTGAAATATAACCCATAGAACACCAAAATCACCTATACTAAATCAAAATGTAATATTGAATATATTACTGACATATATAAAATGATAAATAAAAAAATTCAATTTAGTTTATATTATCGTTTAATAATGGCCATATTTAATCATTACATACACTTCCCACAACACAAAATTTCAAATTTCACATCAAAACCAATATTTATAACATAATCAATATATTTCCATAAGTTGGATTAGGATAAAGATATAAAAAGAAATGTATCCAATAGGACACACATTAGATGTATTTTTAAACCCATTAGACTTCCCTTATTATAGTGTAAATTCTCCTAATGAAAGTTTTTAGAGGATAACATTACATAACATAGTATATATTTGGATATATAAACCTATTATGAAATTTTATCAATAGTGTAGTCAAGGAATATCTATTGAGTCAAACAAGGTAAAAATCTCAAAATATCCTTGGTATCCTAATTTAACAAACCTATTAATACCTCATAATATCATGTTAAAGAATCACACAACACTCCACTTATAAATAACCAACATTCTTGTGATAAAATAAAGAAAAATATAAATAATTGTGAAAGTTATTATAAGAAGCAAGGTAATGTTAAAAATAAGACCCAATTTTCAGCTACCACCAATCAAAACATATATTTTTTATAAACATCAGTAATATACACTATGGAGGCACTATTTAAAATTACACCCTCTACAGAAATAACCCTCTAGAATCCACCTTGGGAATCACTTCATTCATAATCCTTTGACCTTTAATGACTACCATTACCACCAGACCACCACATGTGTTTCCATATAATTCGAACCACAACATCAAGTCACCAGAATTTATATTTAGAATAATAAATTTTGTTTACTGATTTTTGACATGTAATCTATAATTATAGTAATTAGTATAAAATTTTCCTAGTCTTTTTCCTTCAAAATAAAAATTACCAAACAAACTCTGAAAACGACTATCTAAAACATTACCAAAAAATTGAAAAACAGAATAATAATAAGGTTGAGGAATATCATTATGATGATGAAGAGGAGGAGGAATGTAATTGAGATTATATCCCTACTAGAAATTAATCGTATAGACTAGTTCATACTAAACTTCCAAAAATATCATCACCAATGACTATTTAATTTTATTACTGAAAATAATAAGGATGATTGACCAATTACTATATTGATCAAACTCATACTCTATATTTTATCCCCACAAGATCCAACCATTAATAATCTGAACCACATTCAAATAATTTAACATATCCATTAAGACACATTCTAAATACCAAAATTTTGAAATCAATATGGAGTTAAACTATGGATTTTAATTCCATCCACCATCCGAAAAACATTTGATATTTAATAAAGAAATGACCATTTGTAAGATAAATGTTATAACCATAAAATCTATTTCATCCAAAAAAACCCTTGGACAGATCACCTACAATACTATACAAAAATTCCAAATTCAAAATAATTTTCTTCCTCTTGAGCATAGTCCAGAAAAAAAACCATGTCATTGATTTCCACTCCTACCCAGTGGGACACCATTTGGGGGATACCATTATTATATGGCTAATTTTGGGGGGGTCACTATTGGTTCTTCGCATTGATACATAATAATTTCATAATCAATCTTATAGAAAATAATTGTCATGATATACTATATTATTTATTAATGTAAAAAAATATATGTGAATCAGCACTATCAAAAATGTAAAAATGACACTAATTAATGAAAACATATTAATTCTCTATTTTAATATCCACTATTCATCAAATATCCAACTCAAATACTCCATATTGTGATATAAAATAAATGAAATATTTATGTAATTATCTAAATAAAATGATATGTATGTATACAAAAAAAATCCATAACAATCTGAAATAATAATTCGTTAATTTTATTTAATCCAATACAATATATGGTAATTTTACAATAGAAAAAATATATTTTTTTTAAATAATCCTAGATAGATCATGTTTATTATCAAATGGTTTCCATGCACTATATATTTTTTAACATAGAAGATAGTAATCGAAACCCTTTTACCAAAAAACTCACAACTATTGTTAAACCAAATATTTTTATCAAAATAGTGTTGGTGTAATTTATATATTTTCTTATCTAAAAGGGAAAAAATAATCAAATTAGATATATAATTAAAAAAATCTATCAGATTCTACACAAACATTGAGATAACCACACTATGAAATAAATATCCTTCATACCCAAAATGAAATTCATCCATGGAAATCACACAGAAAAGTTCATTGGTGATCAAACAATTCATGAATTATATCATTAAAAATATCATTATAACTAAATTTCATATAAAAACCAACTTCAAATATAATGATAAAACATGTATTGTATCAGAAACCACATACAAAATATCACTCCAATGTTCTCTCTTTAACACTCTCTTGTCTCTATTGATTTAACCTGAAATTTATCAATCACCATTTGAAATTTTTCTCTTAGAGGACATATTTCTAAAAAGGAAACTTTTCAATAATCATCTCCAAATCTTTCCCAAACATTCCCAAATCCCTATCATGAGATTTATTATACACATACATCCTTAATAATAAAATATGATATAGATCAAGGACTGTATTAAACTAATGATAATGTTTTGACCTATATATCACTTCCTCAATCTAATTAAATACCAAAATAATCTAATAAAGCACAATTATAGCTTACCAACCCAATGAAACACCCCAATATTTTACTATATAGAATAGATTGTATCACATTAAACATAGAAAAATATGAACCAAAATATTATTTAATACAATTAAATGTAAAAAATAATATATTATGAGTATACAATGTGAAAAACGTTTAATAAGATTACAATAACTGTAAAACCTCAATTAAACTAAACATATTACAAAGTGGTTTATTATAAAAAATAAATTTTTATATATCATTATTATTTTAATTTTTATGAATGATTTATGAGATCCAATAAAAATTAATTTAATTTTACAATATAAATAATTTACACTCATTTAATTTGTAATTCATATGAAATAACATTGTGGAGCACTAAAATTTTATATTCATTTCAATGTTAGAAGAATTTATCAATATATTTTTTGTATTAATTTAAAATTTAAATTTCCCAACATTATAAATTGAATTTTATGAAATGTAATCAATTCAATATGTTTGGAAGTAAATTTAATAACCCTTTTTCTGAATGAGTTAGATTCCTCAACATGTTTTATTATTTTTGGAGTTGAAGGTAAGACTAACTCTAGTCTTGATTATTGGAAATTAATTCTGAGAGTTCCTTTGACCCAAGTCCATGTTTTTAGATGGGTTTTAATTATTGTAATGTTCCTTTGGGTTTCATGTGGGTTTCGAATGAACTGGAGACCAAAAACCCAACTTTTCGGTGTGATCAGGATAAGGTACATGGTTTAGGAACACTATATGACCTCCCTAGAGAAATCGTGTATCCCACTTTTAGATATGTTAATGGTTTTAAAACACATTTAGGAGTGGGTGAATGACCATGGTGGATGTTTTTTAGTTCTAGAATGGGATTCACACATGGTTTTCAAAAGGATTATCAAACCATGTGGTCCAATTATGTATGGTGTGGTACCATGATAGTGTATTCTACATGGTTGGGGCTGGGTTAGCCAAAACATGAATCCAAATTGTTTGATTCAATTAAATGGGAGAAATTAAGAAACTTCCACATCCCCCATTATCTTTACTTTCTTATTATTCCTTCTCCATCAACATTGATAGTAAAGGGGATATCCTCATTTATTCCTCCCCTAGTATTTTGAAAAATATATCGTATGAGGTTCATTTTGATCGCCATCATTCTCACTGGAATTGCATCAGTAGGAACATTAATCTACAACCTTATTTTATCCATTTCTCTCTCCATATGGTTTGTTAAATCTATGTGATCTATTCTACCTTATTTCTAGGTCTTTCCTCTAAAACATTGATTTCTTCTGAAACATATGAAGTTGGAGTATTATACCATGTGAGATAATACCTAGTAGCATATGAGCCTCATCCTAGTTAGTGAGGTCTCTCTAAGTGCATCCATGAGACCCCAGTTCAAAACCAGGCGGAGGAATAATTTCAGGTACTGGAGCAGGCACTATAGCAGTTACGGTTTGGTATTGTAGGAGATGGAACTATTCACCTTGGGCCATCGGTTAGGGCTTGGAGTCCTTAAGTATTTCGGGTCACCCAGGACATCGGGTCATTAAGGATTTTGGAGCCAACATGTGGCCTTTGGGCCAGCTCATGGACTTCAGGGCCACCTGATTTGTAGTTGAACAGACAGATTCTACAAGGAACCGCTTCGGAGGAGGAAAGAGCAGGGCACATTCACCAGATCATGGATAAATGGACATAGGAAGAAGGAAAGGTTATGTCATTTTCCATCAGCACTACACCGGTACACCTCTTCATATGGACATGCTAGCCGAACATTCATGGAAAGGTGGAGATCTGATCATGATGCAGATGTTGGGGAGGAGCGTTTTCAAATAGTCATAGTCTCTATGATTTCCTTAATACATATGGGTCTGGTAATGTCTAAAATCCTACAAGAAATGTAATACCTAAGACTATGGGCCTTTTTAGCCTTCCCCCTCATCCTTTAAAAGGGGGGTTAATAGAAAATCAATAAAAAAGAAGGCCTTCGAGCCATTTAGTTAGAGAATACCTAGCAGTATGTGGTAAGCGTTGCATATATTTATCTTTTATTTTTTCATGTTTTGGGGGTTTCTTCTGGAATGTGTTGTTGGTTTTTGTAAGAGAGACCCTAAAAATTTAATGGTTCCGTTCCAATTATTAAATCCAACCATTGATAATTCTATTGGAATGTTAATCATTGACAACAAATGGAAAATCTAGGTTATACTCTTGGACATTTTGGTCATGTTATGTAGGGTGGGTTATTTTAAATTAAATTGAATTATATATATTTCTTATTATGGTTCCTTGAAAAAATGTCGGGCAAGGCCTAAGGATGGAGGTGTTGATGACCATCTTGATTGAGTTGATGTGATTCACTAGGTTGGGTGTGGCCCAAAACTTGTCAGGTAATGATGACCATCAGGTTTGGGGACATGGTCTTTTATTTGAGTCAATTAGGTCATCGGGTTATGGGTAAGGACCATGTAATATTATATGGTGTTGACCGCCAGGTTAAGTGATAGGTTCCTAAGAGAATAGGGTTCCAAAATGATGTGTCTTAGGTTCTATTTTGTGATTAACACTCATTATGATTGGACATCACTCAATTTGAGTCTTATGAACATAGGAATGACATAGATGATGTGGTGGTGTTGACCCATGGTTTCGGTAGAGGACTCTTTTAGTTTTTGCATAGAAAGGTGTTGACCATAAGTGAGGTTAGAGTTACATCCATAAAAATACATAAGGGATGGTGATGAGCCATCAGTTTATAGTGTTGAGAACATCTATTGGGGGCTAACGCACTTTGTATATTGAGATTGTTGGGCCTAGAATATTATGAAGGATAGATATTGTCTTTACTTGGGGAGTTATCTATTGACCCAATAGAGCATATTATTTTTAGGACATACATTTTTGTGCCTCAAACATTAGTCTTTGAGACAAAAGGGATTTTATGAGATGAGTTTTGTGGGACTATGTGCAAGTTTGGGTATGCCTTCCAGACACAGGGTATCTAATTATAACATTATAGGTTTTGGTTATCATGAGGTGTTTATAATATGTTTACATGAGTTTCTTGAGTTATCCTTAGCTTGTTACTCAAAGAAGGATTCCTTGGGATTTTTTTTCTAAGGATAATCACCTCAATAGTCATATATATATATATATAAAGACATAAAATTGTATACCATATATATAACTAGGGCATATGATATACCAGTGATGGTCAAGGAAGGCTATTTATATAATTTTCATGTTCTGTTCTATTTTTTTAGATACACTTTCATATCACATATGTATTATTGGAATGTGTTGGTGGTGGCTTACTGAAATTTATTCTCACACTCTACACGGGCCCTTCGGGATGCATTAATACATTATGATTTTGTTATCTAGTAAGGGATAGATATTAGGAGATTTATAATAGGGATTATATAGTACGATTTTCATGGGATGGATAGGAAGGGACATTGGCGCTTCATACATTATCTAGAGTTTATTTTTTAGTCTACATTTTTATATCATCATTATTATGTATTTGTATAATAAGTTCATACATGGGCAACCCTTCCTGATTATTTCTGCATGACTTGACATGTATACATATTTCTACAATTTGTATCATGTGTTTTTTAATCAAAAAATGGTATGTTTGAGATTTTTTTATTATTATTTCTATATTCTACTTATACATCATCTATTACTTGTTATTAATTTTTCTTTGGAGAGCTACTGCTCTTCTCATTTATGTTATTTCTTATGATATATTTTCTATACATATATAAATTACTATTATTATCACCACTATAGGGTATATTCTCCACACAATCCCCTCTGTTCATCCTCACCACATGTCAGATGCCATTGGCATATGTAGTGGTCTGCCTAAGGCCTAGTGGACAACTGACCTCGAGCACTTTTTGAGTATAAAACAAGGTTAGGGTGATACTAATGGTATTAGAGTAGTTCATTACTTTGAATCAATATAATATTGTGTGTATATAATAATGGTATCAAACGATTTTCTTTTCAATTGGTCTTACAGTTTGGGTTTTTATAGAACATGAAATAAGATTTAGTTGGAACTAGGTATAGAGCTCATGTTTATGTGTATATAGCCCCATTCACAGGGGATTGAAAATGGTTCTAGGTTGGCAAGTTTTTGTTTTTTATTTTCCTCTTTTGAAGTTCATTTTATTTTTTCTTAGGGTGGTAAACATGGGTGTGAGTGTAATTATTATATGGATTATTTTCCCTTGGCCTAGTATAGAAAGGAAGGTGTCATTATTCTTTATGATATGATTTTATGTACATATAACATGATCATTATTATGATATTCATTGCGAACCTGGATTTTACTTAGAGGGGCAAGGTCATTTAAAGCATCAAAAAAATGAAGCTAAACAATGTTTTCTTTATTAGCCTATTTTTTTGTGGCATTTTAATCAACCATCCAAGATAGGTGTTTCCAATGAGATATGTTTGTGATTATTTGTGATGTGAATATATTGATGGGATATATGGTCTTGAATTTTGTACGTGTAGGCAAGGATGATGAGAGGGTTTCAATTTTTTAAAGTTTCAATTAACGAAGCTAAAGAGAATTTTCGTGCAATTATTCTATTTTGTGGAATTATACAAATCTACCTCAGATTAAATGTGGCCTATAAACCTGTTATTGTAAGGTGAGGGGAAATATTTTATATTATACTTGATGCATGACTCTATTGTGGGTATCTAGGGTCCATGAGGTCGGGTTACATGTGATACATGACCCTGTTATGGGTGGTTAAGGTTCCAAGAGGCCGAATGCCGTGAGACAGAGTGTGGTACGAGAGTGTATGGGTGGTGAGGCTTAATTACATGTTACAATATCTTTATATGTGATATTATATATATATATATATATACTATTATGGTTGTATTAAAATGGTATTAGAATTCCGCAGAATTCCACAAAGACTACATCCAATAGAGAGTATATAGGGAGTTGATTTTGTACCACTTGAGAATGTATAGGTTGAGGCCCATTTGGGTAGGGATGAGGCCCCATAGGGTTTTTCTGATCATGAGTTTTACATACATTCATAGGTACATGTTTTATTATAGGTAGGTCATCCATTGAATATGGTGGATTTTGGGCCATGTCTTAACAAGAATCTAAGGGAGAGCATCGTTTGTGTCATCAAGGTGATTGATAGGGGTACTTAGTGAGAGGATCCTTCTATGGAGTATATGACTCAAGATTTACATGCATATTGGAAACCAATATTTTAGGTTAAGGGTGGATCACATGAAGCAAAGAACTTGATTGACTCAGTGCAGATCATCTTCATCCATTTTAAGACACTCCCAAGAAGGAGGGTGGAGCTGTAGAATTACATTCTCAGAGGACCTCTACATGTTGGTGGGATATATAGGTATAGGTGGTCTAACATAAAAGGCCATATTAGTATGACTTATAGGGAAATTTCTTCTATCAGTTCTTTCTAGAGAAATTGTGGGAAAATAGAAATCAAGATTTATTGATCCTATACTAGGGAGACATGTCTATCAGGGAAAATAAAACTAAAATCACATACTTTTCTCATTTCACACCAGGTATATTGGGTAATGACACTGATAGAGTGATTGATTTGAGTATGGAGTATGGAATTCCATCTGTGTGTAGGTAATAATCTTCCATTTTTCCTCATTCTCATAGGCTATGAATCAGGCAAAGATAGTTGAGGGAAATTTGATCGACCGATCATATTCATGTCGGGAAATGGAATTAGGTTACTTATTAAGTGATAAATTTTATAGCCCAAATTGATACATTGAGGTGTCTTAGTATAGAATTCAGGACAATTTTTTTTTCAAACAACTGAAAAGTGGTTCTCTGATGGTATGATGCTAGTTTGGGCAACTGGTTCATGTATCAATATAGTGTGATCGGGTTCCAATGGAGTCTCTATAATGCGGATTGGTTGGAAATCTAAATATTTTCTTCATGAATCGTTCTCATATATCTTGTAGCTAGGTACTGGGGAAGACTCAAGCATCTTAGGTTGGACTATGATAGGTACCAAGAGCTAATTGCTATGATTTAACTACACACGACGGTCAAGGAAGATATAGTGTGACCTAGTTTTTGGGTCAGCGGTAGGAAGCCGATGTAGAACCACTACGAGTCTAGGACTTATATAGTTGGTCTTTAGGCTAGGTTCACATCATGGAGCTGTTCAGTTTAGAAAATTGTGGGGAGACAAGTATGGTTAGATATATTCCATGGGCGTGACAAGGGTTTTTTTAATCGATCTTTTGTAGGGATGTACAGTTTTCTCAAAAGGTGTATGGGTTGTTTTTCGACTAACCAGGTGCAGGTTAGTAGGTTGACATTAGCTCAATTTCCTGATATATATATATATATATATATATATGAGATGTGTTGACTCCCAGATTTATTGTGGGAATCTGTGTATGTGTTTTTTAGGATATTCATATGAATCGTGACACTTTTGGTGGGAATTCAAATTGATATACGATGCAGGATATTGTGAGGATCTTTTGAGCTGTGGGATTTTGAGTATGTGATGATATGTGGGAACTATTAGGGGCCATGTGTGACATGGGCACAAGGTAGGGATATAATGAGTTGTGTTACATGATTTTCATTAGATTTGGAGTGTGAATGATTCAAGAACCTGATGATATTAGGGAATTATAATACTTCATAGTAAGATTTTTTAGTATAGGAAGGGACGATGTAAAAATGATATTGTTTGATTTTTGGGTATGAATAAGACTGGGGAGAAAACTCATAACATGTGGAGTTTCTTGAGGAGGGTAGACTAATTATTTTATAACTATGGTGGGCTGGTTTGAAGAGATGGGATTGGAATGATTATTAATATCTCTATTTAACTCTATAGTTTTGGGAATATCTATGTTATCGTGTGGGGAAAATAATTACCCATGATTTTTTAGTGGGTAAAATTCCTCATCACATTTGACTTTTTTGGAGTTAGTGGTTAGAAAAAACTATTTTCCTAATCTTATGAACATAATATAAAGATTTACACTGACTTAAGGCCCTAGTTTTAGTCTTTGTTTAATGATGGGAATGTTCCTCAGAGTTTTAAGTGGGTTTCATGTATTCCAAAGGGTGAAAACCCAACTTTTCAGGACACGCAGCATAAGGTGCCAATATTGGAAAATTGTGCTTACTCCTATGAGATATTTTGAATCCCTCCTTTGATACTGTTCAAGGTTTTACAAAGCTCGCAATAAGGGATGCATAAATGTTTGGGGAATTATGCACTTTTATCAAAGGATTGATGCATGTTTTACAATCAAATTGGAAGACTATGTGGGAAAACAATGCATGGTGTTTTTCCTAGACTGTAGGTTCCACATGGTTGGAACATGATTTTCAAAACCATGTGGTCAAACTATTCAGGCCATTTAAATGTGAAATAATCTTAAACACCCCATTTTGCACATAACTTTTCTTACTCCTTAACTTCTCTCCATCCACACACACTACAAAGTATATATCGATATTTCATCCTCCCAAATTCTTTCACCCAAATCACTCATTCATGAACAATTTTTATTACCATTAGTCTCATTGGAACCACATCGATAGATGATGAGGATCTATCAATTGGAAATTTTTAGAAAATTGGTTGGGGTCTATGGCCCACCATATATTGAGGCTATTGGGCCAGTATTATTTTGGAGAATAGATATCATCATTCCATGGGAGATGGGTTGTTGAGCCGATAATGAATATTATTTATAGGACAAACATCGATGTGCTTCACACAATGAGATTCAAGTTGATGATAATTTTTTTAGATGAATTTAGAGGGGTAGGTACTTGTTTGGTCATTCCTTTTGGAAATCAGTTATTAGATTATGGAATGTGAGTTTTTGGTTGGCATGAGGTGTCGATTGAAATGAGGTCACAATAATACTTTTATAGGAAGTTCCTAAGGTCTCTATAACCCATTACTTATCATGGGATTCCTTGGGATTTATGATGAGTATCCTCAACACCCCAGTTATATATTTGTAGACATGTCATTGTATGCAATATATACATCTAGGGGTATGTGGCATACTGGTGCTGGCCAAACAAGGTTATTGATATGATTTCCATTTTTGGTAATATTTATTTTTACAAACACCTTCTAATCAATGATATATGTTAGAAACACATTGGTGATGGACTATAGAGATTTATTCTCACATCCTACACAAACCCTTCTAGACACATTTATACATTAGTAATTTTCAGTCTATTAAGAGACGTAACTCAAGAGTTGGACCATATATATTATGTTAGACCTTTTTCTTGTGATGGATGGAAATGGACCATGGCGGTCAATACATCATCTAGAGTTTATTTTTTATTCTACCTATTTTTGATGATTATAAAAATATATTTTTATACTGAGGTCAAAAATACAATACCCTTCTTGCTTACTGTTTGTATGACCTGACATGTTGAATTTTTCTATAAATGGTAATGTGTGGTGTTTTAATCTATTAATGGTATGAAAGAGCTTGTTGATAATTACTGGTTTCAGATTTTTTGTGCATCCTGTATTGCATGTTATTACTTCTGCTACAGTGGGTTACAAGTCCATTCATTTGTCTTCTTTCTTTCACTTACTAGTTTATGTATATATATAGACTATTGTTAATATCACCAATAGATGGTATAGTCTCCCCACTATCACCTCTTTTCACCCTCACTACCTGTCTACACCCTTTAGAATTTAAGGAGGCACACCTAAGGTGAAGTGGAAAACTGTCCCAGAGCAGTATTTTTGTGGAAAAGTGTTCTATGATATAGTGAAAAATATCAAAGTGTTAATTTTTTTATTTTTCTAAAATTTTTTATTTTGGGGTAAATTGTGAAAATTACAATTTTTTAAATATAAAATCACTTTTATGAAATTATCATGATATAATAATGAATAGAAACATTATGAACCATTTTATATAGATAAAATATATATTTAATATGAATAATAAATCATTTAAAAATATTATGTCAAATTTAGAGACTTATATTTAAAAATTTCGAACCAAAGTTATGTTTTATTATAATAAAAGAACTATATTTTATTTCTTTCATTAATTAAGTAATTATTTTGTTACATTAATATTTATATTGGTTTTAAAGTCACATAACTCTCCTCAATTTATTATAAACCTATATGTTTCATGAGAATCAACTATATAAATGATTTTGTTGTGAATTCATTTTTATGAATAAAAGGGGTTTTTCTATAAAACTAACTTCATTATGTTTTAATATTTATATAGAATGAAAATTTTAAAAATTGTATGGATTAACTTTTTAAACATATATTTCACATTTGGAATTTTATTTTCAAATAATTTAATAAGATAAAATTATTTTCTTTTTCTTCAAATATGTTATTGTAACACCAATAAGAGTTAAATGTGATAAAAAATTGAAAACTCATGTGATAAAGTCACAATTATCATAAAAAAATATATATATTTTTATTTGATGTGTGTATTTAGACATAAGAAATTATAAATTATAATTTCTATTTCTATGGATCGATATGATTTTTAGAAATATATTTACATTATTTAAATTTAAGAGTATTTATAAAGGTACCACTCCTCTCACCTATAAATGAAAATCCTCGCTCTCTCACTTCTCTATAGAACTTGATAACCCTATATCCACCAATATTGACACAAATAAAATATTAAAACCAATATTAATTTCAAAAATTTCATGGTATCCCCAAAAGATAAACCAAATAAGGCTTAGAGAGAGATCGAAAATGAGGATACTACAGGAAGAAGGAATTGTCTTAATCGAGCTCCTTTTGGTTTCTTTCTTATTCCACAACCTTAAAACATATTATTAGCATACTAATATATTTAATTAAGTACAATTATTATACATAAATTGTGCCAAAAAATTCAGCAATCAATGTATACTTCCCTTCTATCCCTTGGAAAATGAAAATGTTGCTTCTGTGTATGTGCAGACTACCGCCTCCATGGCTGACGTATTTAATTTTTCAGCACATCCAAACATGTATAGTTATAAATATGAATTTATTGAATAAATATGATAAAAATATATAATTATGATTCTTTAAAGATAAATAATTATTCGCATTCACTCCATTAAATCCCATAAAACAAATCATCAAACATGTGTATATGAGGACTGCCACCTCCATGGAAGTTAAATTTCATTTTTCATCACCACTAAACATAGATGTTGTTATAATTGAATTTAATGAATAAATACGAAAATTTGAAAATTATTAAGGTTTTAGAAATATAATTTGACCATTTTATTATTAATATTAATAATATTTAATCACCTAAAAAGAGATTGCTGAGACACATGGACGTAATAACTTTGTACCAATATATTCCTATTATCTTTACCATATGAATTTTGTAGAATAATATTTATCACATTAAAAATATTTTTAAACAATAATTATTGATTAATTATAGTTATAATATTTCTATATAATTATATATTTTTACTCATTGAGTTGTTATAATGTGTTCTCATTTGGGCCAGTTATATCACCAACATAAATGATATTATAATGTCTATGTAATTAATGATTAAGAATAAATTAATACTAGTAATAATATTTAATTATGATGAATATAATTCATTTTCATAATTTTATAATAGTAATAAATTCGTGACTATTTTAAAAAACATAACTTCTTTTATAAAAATCATCCCTATAAGATACATAACATTGCCATGGAAATAAAGAACTATTTAAAAAATTTTATAAAGATGAAAACAATTTAATGATGAAATAACCACCATAAAAATTGAATTCAACGTGAAAATACAGGTTTATTTTTACCATAAGAAACAATGTTATCAAGGAGGATTCTCAAAAAGGTAAATATTTTATAAAATATTAAACTCGCCTACTAAACTCATTTGATTATATAATTATATTGACCACATAAATTAAAAAATATAGATCTCAAGGAACTATTGGTAATTTATCATTTATCCTTACAATGAGGCTGGTGTTGTTTTAAAATTTATGAACTAAATGACATTAAAATGACCAGATTGATATATAATGATTTGTTAAATAAATGGTAAATGAGTTTAATAAAAGTAATAATAATAATTAAGTGAACTTGAAAAGGTTATAAAAAAATTAAATATTTATTATAACTTTATTATTCATGGTGGTATAATATATGACCTGAGAATAACACACTTTTGTATTACATCATTATTGATGATTAATCAATACATATCAGAATGAATCACCACTAATAATAAAAAAATCATTAAATATTATATAAATAATAAAATTATTTATTAATGCTCTTCAACAACTACAACAAAATTAATCACAAATTAAAACCATCTATATGTATTATAATTAAAACCATTCATCATATATTCATAAAATGTTAGTATAAGAAAGGATGATCTCAATTTCACAATAAGTGTAAACATGAGGGAAAGAAATAAAAGATCAGAGATAAGAAAAAGATGATCATAAGGCTATGATAACATAATCAGGGTACATAATCATAGCATACAAATAGTTTACCCAATAATTCATGTATCTCTAAACACGATTCATTGAATAAGGCTTCAACATAACATAAAAACGGGTTATAAGATTTGTAACCATGATTTAATGGTCAAGTGACATGTGACCATAACAAAAAAATTATAGTAGGCTATAAGACTCTGTCACAATCATGTGTATATAAAATCATTTCACCTAAAATTTCTTATTATTATGACCATCATCCCATATATGAAAGAATCCCACAATACTAGAAATGGGATATATTAAAATGTATTTGAAAAACCATAGGTATAGGTCTAACTACACCACTGGAATATAATAACTATTGGTAAATACTGTTTATTTGAAGGCTGTATAAATTTTTTTTAATTATTTGTATGGATAATGCTATAACAAATGTTTTTGAAAATTGTTTTTATAACCTCAAAAATACAACCCATCCGTGTGGCTTCCCCTCCACCAATTTCACACCCATCTAGATTCAAACCTATGAGTGGCCTTCTCATTTCTTACCTAGATCATCTTATCTATCATTCATTGATGTTTTCATTTAGTTATTCACGAACATAGAATTAGTTATTTCAAAATCCACCATCTAATATAACGATTTATAACCATTTTTCTAGGTATAAAACACTGACTTGGATTCTTTTATATATGGAATCTTCCTGAGTCATTAAATAAGGGTGAGTTTTTACTATATTTTTTATTTTATTTCTTATAAATCTGATTATAAGGAATTTATATTAAGAAAAATTCGTTACTTTTTATTTTGATATAAATAAAATATAAACCCGCTATTTTATGTGACATATATGGTCCCCGTGTTTAATATTTTAAAATATCACCACAAAATGAAGAAGAATTGAAAAAATAGAACATAATTTTATTGGTTTTTTGAAAATATAAAAAAGGGGTTTGCCCTTATAGAGTGGGAAAAAGGTATTGATGGATTTACTATTATGCTCTTTAGATCAATATGGGAAACCAAAGAATTACCCTTATGCAGAGTGGTCTATGTAACTTTAATAACAATATACCAATATGCAGAAATCAGGGTTGTGTAAAGGTATTTCTATTTTAAATGGGTTACATAAAGGTAATTGACTGTTTAAAATTCAAAAAATAGTTGACATGAAATTATTTCCCTTATGAAGTGTTTCCAAAATGAAGCATAATGAAAATTTGAGACTTACCCATATATAAAGTGTTTATGTAAAGGTAATATCCAATGTGGCTGGGTAAATGTAAGGAGTGACTTACAGTTATCCAATAGCTTTTAGATGGCATGTGTAATAATAGAAGGATTTACCCTTTTTTAGGAATACCCTTATTCATAATGGTAATCAAAATTGTATGAAAACTGTTAAAAAATTAAATATTTATAATTATTTAGATGGTTTATAAAATTTTTATAAATCATTATAAGACGTTTTTTTGATATTATAATTCATAAAAGTATTATAAATTAATTAAACATAATTTTTTAAAATTAATCATTTTTTAAAGACACATTTTTTCACAAATATTAAATTTTAATTATTGAAATACCATTTATAAAATTATATTTCATGACTTATGGTCTAGAAGTAAGAGTACCTATTTTGAAACCACAAATGATAAATTATAAAGAATAATAAATTATGAAATATATCCAAATTATTTAATAATTATATTTAAATTATGAATTAATCATATATAATTAATTTTAATTATACATATTAATTGGGAATTATTTTGATATTATTTAATCCACATAAAAAATTATACTATTGATGTGATAAAGTTTTAAATGATGAGTAATTATGTGATATTATATTATTTAAATTTTTAAAAAATATAAATTGAATTATAAATTTTTTATAGTTCAAAAAATATCATATATTAAAAATAAAAATTCTATAAAATGGTAAATATTTCATATTTCAGATTTAAATGAATATAAAATGTCTATATTAAAAAATATATAATGTTTATAATGATAAAGATAAAAACTTATAAAATACTTATAAATAGAAGTTATTGAGAAATTTTTCATAAATGATTATCTCGTGTTTTTATATTTAAAATTTTCATTTATTCAAAATTTATTCCCTATTTTATTCGTAGTTATAAATGTCTTATATGATGAATGTTGTATTATTTAGTTGAATTGATAATCATTTTCAAGATTTTCACCAATTTTATTTGTTATGCATGATAATGAATTTATTATTTTCATCTCTCATGACATCAGGTTATATAAAGAGTTACACATTAATATGATTATAATGTATTTATTTGGTTAAGGGAATATGAATCCAAACTATGTCACAGGAAGGAAGGATACATATAGGGAATAACATTAGATTGCTTTGTGAGATTAAAATCCCCTTCAAATACAAAGTATAGATTTCTCTTAAAGGTAGCACATGTCAGGAATTCGATTACTAAAATAGGAATTATTTAGATAAACATGAGAAATCCTAGATTATATTTTGTATGGAAAGAAATTTATAAGTGACTTTTGATTATCTTGATGGTATTTTTGAGCTCATTTGAGTACATATCGATTCAAAATTTTCACCTTATTATTGTTTCTTTTATTGGGTTACACATAACTAGGGAACCATAAAAGTAAGGATACCAAAGGAATAGAGTTGAGTATATCCATTTTTTGGATAGAGAAAATATTATTCCTCTCAACTACCCAAGAGTCTTATATGATATGATTGACAGTTTTTCTCTACCAGATATAGTCAAGGATTATTTTTGTGATAACCTTTGTAAGTTATGAGGAAATATAAACTATGTCATGCTAACGTATATGATGGATTTTAAAAGGGGTCATTATTTTAGTGGGATACCATTTAAAAAAATCCATATTAAAAGGGTAATAGTTAATTATACTCATCTGATAGTCATTATTATACTTTAATGAATCATATCCTATGTGAAATTCTAATTAAAATGTGTTGATTTTGCTTTTTCACGTATCTAGTGTTTTTATATTGTTAGACCTAAATATGATATGACTATATAATATCACTACCAATAATTTAATTCGATTGATAATTAGTATCCATTAATTAAGTCACAACACTTATTTTTTCTTGTTGGGATTACACATTTGTTACAAATTTCAAATTAAATTCATATTTCATTTGTAATGAAAGAAATGAAAAATTTGAAGAGGTATGAAGGAAAAAATTCATATTAATAATCACCACATGATATAGATGAGAATTCCATATTTGGTGCCAATTTTGAGTATACTATTTCAAATATATATCAATAAAATATAATGTCATGTCATTAATCTTTTTAGAAAATTTAATTAGAAATAATGACCTCTGAGATAACTATTCCAAGACTAGCCTATTTAAAGTGGTTATCATCTAGATGAGTTGAGTGGGTGGTATTATAGAAAATATTATTAGTCGTTATACCAAATTGCACAGAGATCATTCTTCAGATATTCTATGTAGCATCAACTTGTATCAAATAGTTGTACTAAAGGAAACTGAGATATTTAAATTGCCTATGAAATTGTGACCATTTACATATGACCATCCTCATATATATTTTCCTTGTTCACTAATAGCTCCCACTCCCACCGCTATACATATTATCCTTTTTCATATACATCTATGCTATATTAATTTCCTACTACTTCATTTTCTATGGGATTTTACGTTCATGCTCCATGCACTTCTACCCAAATGTATTCCAAACCTTTTGATCATACTGATCATAAAAAAGATAATATTCAACCTCACTGGTACTACACTAGTTGATAATCCTTCAGAGCTAATGGATCTAAAAATACCAATTAATCATCCTGGTTTTGGTATATGTATAGAAAACTAGTAAATTTTCTTAAAATAATTTTTTCACTATAAGTTTTAATAATTTAATATTATTTTACTCCAAATGTTTTAATGATCACAAATCACATTAACCTTATTTAATCTATCCCAAATCATGTGTAGAAATAGTTGGTTTCCCTATGATTTAATTCTTACAACTCCTAGTATGATCCTTCAAAAGGTCATAATTCAGAATCAAATAAATCAAGTTTGAATTTTGTAAACTATGTTTGATCATGTTCTATAATGTTTTATTACCTTAATTCTTAAGTCTAATTCATTTTGGGAATATAATTTCCTAATAAAGTTTACGGATATTTGGATATGTCTAAAAACCCGTAAGTCTTCCATTGGTTCGTGATTTTGAAAAAGACCTTGACATAGTGACCCTAACACCATAATCCAGACACCGTGACCCAAACACTGTAATCCAGACACTATGACCCTGACACCGTAATCTGGACACCATAATCATAACATTGTGACTCAAACACCATAACTCGTTTCAGATTTCATATTTTCTGTGACACTGGTTCCTCTCTACCATCACCAAGACACAGTTCAATGTTACCTGAGACACCATGATCCTGACACCACATTTGTTCTTCCAGTTTCTGATCTTAATGAAATTGTGGCATCATTACTGTCTCTCCTCTCAATGAAAAAGTAGAGGCAATGTTTCCCAGTGACACCATTTCCATGTGATACCTTTTCGAGACAAACTATGACACCGTTCTTTAATCTGTTTTGTCAATTTAATTTAATTTTCTAATGGTCGTATTTGATTTATTTAGTGAAACTAAAATTATTAATGTTTATTTGTTTACATGTCCCCAGACAGTACGAGGTAAGAGGTGTGGAATACAAGCATCATGTCAGCTCAAACACTTCCACACCGAAATAAAGAGGAGAACACGAGACATAGAGCATGAGACAGGAGAGCATTTGAAAAGCTAACTTATGAATGCTATAATATACTACTTAAGAACACAAGAATCACTCTAGATCCAAAAATTTTGAAATACCGTAGATCAGAGCCTTAAACATCTTCGTAGTACCAACTCAATAAAGACCATGAGCTATATATTTTACTTCAACGAATTGGAAACCAGAGCAACAGATTTGGGATATACTTTTTTTCAAAAGAGGACTAGATATGTGCATCTGCTTTATCTTATAAGTCCATAGTTGAATAGACAAACACTTGGAGTATTTCTAATCCTTTCTCATCATCAATTCTCTTTTTTGTATTGTTTTTATCTTTCGATCAGTGTGTGTTTCTCTATATTAAAACACACATTTTCTCTTATATTAAACTGAAGGATACAAGATATCCTTCCTCTTATATCTTCTTACATCTGTTTACACCCATGGATACGTGTAGAAGAGGTCCTTGTGTAACTTGGTAGTTTATGCTCATGAAGAACTGTGGAAGAGGTCCGGTGACATAGATAGTCATGTGTACTATTGTTTAACCAGATCCAGGGTGTAGATAAAGTTAATTAATATAAACTTCTTGGTGACATGTGATCACCAAGTGCAGTGTATTAGGTCTCTTATTGAGACTTAACCACTTGTTTTATCTGATGTGCCTATTAATTTGGGTTTTCTCTAATTTACTTTATATTTCGAGAAAAAAGATTTTTCTTGGATAGTTAGTCTTGGATAGATGTTATAACTGTTTTTATGTATTAGAGTAGCTTTCAAAGCTATATCAATAACTCATATTGATATTACTGAGAATTAATCAATCTTCAGAGATGGTATTTAAAAAGATAAACTATTATAACTATATTTCCTTAATTAATTGGAATGTATTCATTTTTATTGGGGAATATTTTTAAGTGAACTTTTTAGTATAAGTTTTTCTAGATAATAAATTCACCCACCTATTGAGTAATCTACTCCAACCAACATTTTTTATCAGATGAGGTTTTCTTGTTAAGGATATATTTTAAAATCCTTTCAAATATGATGGTAATTGTACTTTAAGGATCTGAAAATTTTGGTTAGTTCTAAATTTATAGATCTTTAAATATATTTCCTTGTTATGGATAGTATACTAGAAGTTGATACTACCAACAGACCCCCATTATTTAATGATACTAATTGTTCCCAATGGAAAATTATGATGAATGATCATTTAAAAAGTATGGGTTTTGAAATTTGATCTTCAATTTTAGATCAGTATAAGATTCATGATACTTCTAGAACTACATGGGATGACCTAACTAAGACTACTTATACCAATAATTTCAAATCCAGGATTTCCTTGTACTTATCTTTCGGAGATGAGGAATTTAAAATGAATCTTTCACGTAAAACATACCATGAAATTTGGGATACTTTGTTTGTTTTACATGAATGAACATATAGTATCAAGGAAATAAGACTTAACACATATACTATTAAATATTAATTTTTATGATGAATCCTGATGAGATTATTTCTGGCATGTATCTCAGGTTCAATGAAATAGTAAACACTATGATATCTCTGGGAAGAGATGTTACTACCCAAGAAAAAATTATGAGGATTCTCATATGCCTACATAA
Source organism: Viscum album (assembly GCA_963277665.1). NCBI lineage: Eukaryota > Viridiplantae > Streptophyta > Magnoliopsida > Santalales > Viscaceae > Viscum > Viscum album. The sequence goes on along the minus strand of OY728121.1, from coordinate 722,353,931 downwards.
TAGATGGAGAGGAACTTCAGTATCTATTAGAAAGTCATGTGACATCGGAAAACTACATGTCAAAGAACACATTGGGAACCTATGATGTACAAAGAAGAGTTTAATGTCAACAAGTAAGAGAAGGATGTACCCAAATGAAAATATGTGTCATTTAAGACCACTACCTATAAACACAAAGAAAAGGAGAAACTATAAGCCCCTCTATAAAGTTCTAGTAGAGAACAATCATCGCCCGATAGTGATGAGGAGATGGCTCAATTAGCTAGAAGGTTTAATAAATTTTATAAAAGGATAACATTTTTTAGAAATCCTAACTTCAAAGGACGATATTATCAAAGGGGAAGTAGGAAGAAGTATTGGAAAAGAAATAACAACTCTAATGAGATAGTATGTTATGAATGTAAGTGAAAGTGAATTTAATGGTTGATTATCCAAAGATCAAGTATAAATAGAAATATGACGAAAAATATAAAAAGTATAAAAATTCAATGAAAGAAGCATAGAGTTCTTCTGAAGATAGTTCAAGTGACTCAGAGTCTTCATATGATGAATAGGCTAACAAAGCCAATATTTTTTTTAGGACAAAAACATTTTAGGTAATTCTAGAAACTACGGCACAAAATTCCTATAATTTTGGAGATGAACGTCATTCTAAAAATATGTCAAAATAAGAAATGTTTGAGTATAGAAATATGATTGAAGAGACATATAAAAAACTAAAAGATAAATAAAATTCTTTAATGAGACAATATTCTCTTACCTCAATGGTTAAATATTATCTTATTTTATAAAGAGAGAAAATTGTTCAATTACTCAATGAAAAAAATAATTAAAGATATCTAATAAGAAATTGAAAAAATACCTTGAATGGTTTACTAATGGTAAGTATATCATGGTAAAAATTCTAGGTAAACAAATTTCCCTTAAATACACTACTGGTTTTGGCTATCAACCTGGTAAAATAAATTTTGTAAAAACCAATTTGTTTCTAAATCTAGAATATACATCTTTATTTTGAGTTTAGAAAAACATTCTCCTAGTTGAAACTCTGAGACATCCTCTACTATTTCGAGTTTTGCTTGACCAAATAAAGCTTATTTCTCAAATAAATTACATAATGCATATAAGAAATCTATGAGGCATATGTGTGTCCCTAAATCACTAGTTACTAATATTATTGGACCCAAACAAATTTTGGCCCCGAAATATTTTTTTTTGACTATTTTATTGGAAAGTTGTTTAAAGGGATCATGTAAAATCTTACGGTACTTGGAAAGTGGGTGTTCAAGACACATGACAAGAGAATATTCATGTTTCAATAAACTATTAATGATTTATGGTGGGAATGTCACTTTTAGAGACGATGAAAAAGGAAAAATCATTTTCTTAGGTGAAATTGGTAACACTAACTCAGTTTAAATTTCAAGAGTACTTTTTGTTGATGGACAAAAATATAATCCTATTAGTATTTCACAACTATGTAATGATGGATTTCATGTTAAATTTAAAAATGATTCTTATAATTTTTTTAATTCGAATAATGAATTATAATTTTCAACATTAAAAAATGAAAATTTATATTCTGTTAACATAGATTTCTTGTTTTCTCAAAATGATTCATGTTTAAGTGTATTTCACAAAGTGAATTGTAATTGGTATAGAAGACTAGAACACTAGAATATTCACCCCCTTAGAAAACTAACTTGAAAATGTTTAGTCAACGATCTACATAAACTATAGTTTCCAAATGACAATGTCGGTAATCCATATCAAAAGGGTAAAAAACACATAAATTCCTTCAAACCAAAGAATGTAGTCTCAACATTGCAACCTCTCGAGTTGGTTCACATGGTCTTTTTTGGACCATCTAGAGTTTCTTGTTTAAATGGAATGTACTATGTTTATGTTCTTGTAGATTACTTTTATAAGTATACATGAACCTTCATCTTTGCTTCCAAAAGTGAAGACTTATCTCATTTCACTAGGTATGCTAAAACTGAAAAAAAATCATGGTGGACATAGAAATGAATCTCGAAGAAGTGACCATGGCTGTGAATTAAAAAATCATGATTTTGAATCCCTTTTCTCACAAAAATGGACACAATTATAATTTTTATTCCCCTAGAACACCTCAAAAAAATGGAGTTGTAGAAATAATAAATAGCACCTTGCAATAAATTGCGTGAACCATGATTAGTGAATATGTTATACCTATATATTTTTGGGTTGAAGCTGTAAATAAAACATTCTATATTATTAATAGAGTGTTTATTATACCTATTCTTAAAAAAACTCCATATGAGTTGTGGATGAATAGAAAACCCAAAGTGAACTACTTCAAAATATTTGGTTTAAAAGTCTATATTCTTAATACTGAGGACAATGTTGACCAATTTTCATCCAAGAGTGATGAAGGAATCTTTCTCGGATATTCGATCTCCAGTAAAGCCTATAGAGTTTTTATCAAAAGAAATAAATGTGTGGAGGAATCTATCCATTTCATGTTTGGTGATACAGATCCACATGAGCCTAAGACCTCTCAAGAGAATTGGGAAGATGATATGTCAAATCTGGATGTCAATGCTAATCATTATAACCATATTATAAAGGAATATGTTAAAAAATTCAGTTCTAGAAATTCTCCATATTCAATTCATAATGAACCTGAACCTGTTAAAGAGCCTGAAATAACTATCCCTACTTCTTCTAGAGTTGTTAGAACCCTTAAAAACATCCTTTAGATGATGTTGTTGGAAATTTAGATAAAGGAACACAAACTAGAGATTCTCTTAGAAATTAGGTTAAACATCAAGATTTCTTTTCACAACTTGAACCTAAAAACATTAATGATTCTATCTGTGATGAATTTCGTGTAATGGATATGAAAGAAGAACTGAATCAGTTTTAAAGTAACATGTTTTGGAAACTTGTTGATAGACCCAAAGACATTTTTACCATAGGTACTAAGTGGGTGTTTATAAATAAGGTAGATGAAGCTGGTAACATAGTTAGAAACAAAGCTATATTGGTTTCACAAGGAAGTAGTCATGAAGAAGGAATTGAATATAGGAGACCTTTGCACCAGTATCTAAACTTGAAACCAATAGAATCTTGCTTTCGTATATAGCACACTTGAATTTCAAACTACACCAAATGGATGTCAAGAGTGCATTCCTAAATGGGTATATATCTGAGGATGTTTTTGTTGAACAACCCCCTGGTTTCACAAATCATCACCTTCTAAATCGTTTTTTTAAATTATCAATAGCTTTGTAGGGTTTAAAACAAGATCTAAGATCTTGTTATGGTAGATTAAGTACTTTTTTTCCAAATGTTATACAACAGGTATAGCTGATCCTACTCTTTTAACAAAATTAATTTCTAATGATGTTGTAGTAGTTAAAATTTTTGTTGACGTTATTACATTTGGATCATAAAAAAATTCTTTATGTATTTAGTTTTCTAAAATAATGAAAAATGAATTTCTAATGAGTTTAATGGCTGAAATAAAATTCTTTCATGGATTTCAAATATTTCAAAATAAAAATGGTGTTATTTTAAATCAATGAAAATATACTAAACATAATATAAATTTTTTTTACTTGGACAACACTAAAAGTGGTGACACTCTAATGAGTAATACTTGAAATTTGGATCTTGATTAAGAGAGAAAATCTGCCGATCATACCACATATAGTGGGGTGATTGGAAGCTTACTATACTTAATTGCTATCCGACCTGATATTATGTTTAGTGTATGTATTTGTAATCACTTTCATGAAAACCGTAAACAATATCATTTAAATGTTGTTAAAGGGATGTTTAAATACATCAAACATACACCCAATATAAGATTGTTCTATCCTAGAGGACAATAATTTGAGTTAGTTAGCTGTTCTAATGCAGATTTTGGTAATTTTAAGTTAGATTGAATAAGGACCTCTGAAAGATGTCACATTTAAAGAAAATATTTAGTGTTATGGTGTAGTAAGAAACAAAACTCTATTACATTATCTACAGTTGATACTGAATACATAGTTTTTGGTAGTTATTATGCCCAAATTTTGTGGATGAAATGCATATTACTACACTATGGATATCAATTCAGGCATGTATATAGAAATTGTGACTATAAAAGTTCTATTAACATTTCAAAGAATCATGTTTCACACTCTCGTACAAAGCATGTTGATGTAAGGAATAACGTTTTGAGTGAAAATTATCCGAAAGTTGATATCACATTGGAATTCATTGGGACTAGACATCATATTGATAATATATTCACTAAATCATTAAATTGTAAAATGATAAATTACATCATAAATGAATTAGGAATTATAATTCTTAAGTAAAAATTTTATGGTCTAGATGTTAACATCTCACAATTACTACATTACAGTTTACAGTTTCTTGATTCGCGGTTTCACAAGTCATTATCTTGGAATTACTATCTCACTTTCATGGTTTCACAAGTTTCTTGTTTGAAGTTACTATCTCATGTTTACAGTATCAAAGTTATTTTATCTCAGTTATTGGCATACAATTACTATCTTAATGATAAAGTCACGCTGTTTGGAGTCACACTGTTATGATGACACCATGATAACTTGTTCTGGTCTCACCGTAATGACTATGTTTTCTATTTTTATAATTTTATTTATTATATAATTATATCAATTATTTTATTGTTTTTATTATATGTTTATTAATTTTCTACACTTGAAATCCCTAAATGATAAAAACCCAATATCTGGTGATTCATTCTTCACTTGATCTCTATTCTCTCGAAACTAAAACCCCACTCTTTCAAACCATTAGTCCTCTTTCAGTCTTTCATCTATATCGAACCCACATTGAATGCCTATAATGAATCTCTCATCTTCATCAACTCTTGTGAAGCACATATCTTAGAAGAAAGTGAAAAAGGAAACAAAAGTAATTCCTGAGTGACCGTTAAATCTGAATCATTATAATAGAATAGTATTACCGAAAAAGGAAGTATGTCTAAAGTAGTTCCTAACAAGTAAGTCACTATTTTCGAAATTACTAGAAGAGAAAGGATGACTGAACTGGTTTACCAAAGAGAAAAGGTTTATTTATCCAAAAATTGTTTCTCATTTTTATCAGTATGTCTAGTTTTAATTCAATAATGAAGCTGAATTTGTTGTTAGAAGCTGGATTAATGGTTAATGATTTATTTTTTCCCTGAGGATGTGGGACGGATTCCTAGGGATACCTCATGAAGAAATATTTGAGGATTACCAAAGAGTTCATCCTCCTACTAGAGATGTTTTTATCTTATAAGAGGCCCTAGGAAGTTTGACTACAAATAAGAAGAAAAGAATAGAAATTGTAGATGAGTTGGATGGTGAGACAAGGTTTCTATTTATGTTTATCTAGAATCTTATTTTTCCAGTGAAAGGGGATTTTACTACCCTTATGTATCAATATTTACTCTTAAAACATCTAATTAAAAATGGGAACACGATTAATCTGTGTAATTATATTAAATTTCACATGTGTGAAATGATTAATATAAGTTCAAAGTCTTCCTCTTTGTTATATTCAATATTAATCTCTGCAATGCTATCATCTAATGGTGTAGTTGTCCTGAATGAAGAAGTTATTCAAGATTATGAGTTTTGTATTTAAAATTATACAATCTGAAGGATAAAAATAAGATGTAATCCTTGCAAAAATCTTGGGTGAAGACAATGAAAGGTTGTATGAAATGTTTAATCTAGTTGAGAATACTTCAATACCTAAGAACATATATTATCCTGGTTTAGAACCATATGAAGTTGTTTATTATTTGGATGAAGATGTAGGAGATGCAGTTGTTTCTCCAAAGGAAGGAAGTGTCTTGGACAAAAAAGACATTGGTCTACCAATTCCACAAAATTTAGTTGAAAAGGATATACCTGTTACTAAAAGAAGTATTGATTCGATGGACGAACCTAATTTTGGAAAATAACCAACTGCTAGTGTAAAAGAACAAGTTTTTATAGAAGATCTTTTAGAAGAAGAACCTTTTATTGAGGAAGATGCTACCCTAGGGGAACAATTAAATGAACATGTTGATCATGAAATTATCTTATCTACTGGGAAAACAATGTAACATTTCTTTCAGCTAGCTAGAATGTAAATGGGTGAACCTATTAGAGATTAATGTTTAGAAATAGGTCATGGGACTGAATCTCTTAGTCCAATAAGAGATGCACCCATTGAGGGGGAGCAGTACCCTAGTCAAGAAAGTGTTCAAGTTCCCAATCCTATTAATCATAGCACTGTGGATACCTGATATAATTTTCGTAGCTCCATTGATGTGGACCATATCCAGGAGGCATTGGTTAAAGGTATAGATCATTCCATTGTGTTTCAATTGAAACTAGTTTGTTCTTTAGAAGTGATCTCGTCTAAGAAGCCTGAACCTCTCTCAGCTCATGTTCCTGGACCTACAAAAGAACCCTCTATTTCTATGAGTCAGAGTGATCTGAAAAATTTCAGAGATACATTGTTAGCTAGATTTGAAAATATTATGAATTAAAAGCCTACTCATTTGAAAAATCTCAGTCAAAGAGATGATGCCTTTCCTTTAGAGAAAATCATTTGGATAATTCAACCAAGAATGCTTCATGAAATATAAGATATTAGTGAAGATATTCAAAAAATTGATGAAAACTAGATAATCTATTTTTCCTCATCCTGTTGATGATATTAGTGATCAGATTCCACAGAAAATTGCATCTCTGATTCAATCAAATTTGACATCAATATATGAAAAGGTGGATGAGTGAAACATCAAGATAGTTAGTGAAATGTTTAAGCTTAGAGTTGGCCTAAACAATCTTACTGGTGAGTATAAGGGATGTTTACAGAATGTTATAAATCATCTTAAGTCTCTCACATTAACCATTACAGCTTCCAATTACTTTGGATAGCCATCTCAACCTATAGACAGTGATCTAATCAGAACTGTTGTTAAAGAAGTACTTCAGTCAGTTTTAAGTGGTTTTGACAAGGAAGTATTATCTTCTATCATCATGAATAGTGACTGAGTACATGAATTAGTGAGGACTCACTCAAATATTTCCAATGATACTCAGGAAGAAATTACTAAGAAAGTGGATTTCTACTTGAATAGGATTTAATCTAAGTATGGTCTGACCAATCGTTTCAAGTACCTTGTAGAGAATTTGAAAATAGCTCCTGTCACACAAGCCTGCAAAACTCAAGTCCAAAAGATGAATTATTTCACTCCTCTCTTGGAAAATTTCATGGATAAAAATGATGATTTTGAAAAGGCAATGTAGTATGGTGGTGAGATCATTACTGATTTCATTCAATTGTTGAAGCCTTATATTTATGTGCAAAGCACTTCCATTGTGCCTCTTACAGCTGCACTGTTGCGGTCTGGCTTAGTCCCTTCCTCATCCACTGATTTTTCTTCGACCTCCATGTCTGTATCTTAGGCTCTAAGCCATATTAGACCTATTATACTTGACCAATCCTTACCTAGGTCTAATCCAAACCCACACATGAACTTTTTTTTCATAGAGTATGTCTTCCTTCACTAACAATTCTCTCAATCCCTACCCTAACCTATAATTCTTCTCCTATGTATCCTCCTAGTTATTCTTCCAAGGGAAAAGAGAAGACTTCTAACATTGAAAATAAGTGAAGTTTTCCTTTTTGATAGGGATGTTTTTTATTTTTTTCCTCGTGATTGTAATTACATCTATCTATCTATCTAATTAAATGTGCACTATTATTGTTTATTCTATTTCTTACCATTATTCCATGTTTATTTTATTTTTCTTATATTCTTTTGGATACTCCCAAAAGGTGGATAATAAGAAAGTGCATTTAAATACCATGATTTTTTATCATAAAAAAGGGGGGTATAGTTGGACTCTCTATGTTTTAATTATGTTTTAACGATCAAAAATCCAGTTAACCTTGTTCAATATATCACAAATCATGTGTTTAAATTATTGGTTTCTCTATGCTTTAATGATTACAACTCAAGGTATGAACATTCCCAAGATCCTGATTTAGAATCTGATAAATCAGGTTTGAATCATGTAAACTATGTATCATCTTGTTCTATAATATTTATTACACTCATGATTATGTCTAATTAATTATAGGAATATTATTTCCTAAGAATTTTTTAAAGATATTTGGCAATGTCTGAGAAACCATAAGTATTTCACCGGTTTTGGATTTTGGGAATGTCCTTGACACTATGACCCAGACACCATAATTGAGACACTGTGACCCTGACATTGTAATACAAACATCATGACCCTGACACTGTAATACATAAATGGTAATCCTAACCCTATGACTCAAACACTATAACTAGTTTCAGATTTCATAAAGTATGTGACACCAATTATTTTCTACCCACACTAAGACATCATGTTCCTGACACCACATCTATTTAACTAGTTTCTGATCTCATTGCAACTATGGCATCGTTACGGTCTCACCACTTAAAGGAAAATGAGAATATATCATTTCCTAGAGACATTGTTTCCAAGTGATACCGTTTCAAGACAAATAGTAACATCATTCATTAATCTATTTTATTTTTTTCAATTTAATTTCTAATGGTCATACTCGAGTTATTTAATGGCACAGATATTATTAATGTTTCTTTGTAGACATGTCACCTAGAAATACGAGGTACGAGGTGAAGAATATAAGCATCCTGTCAGAGCCAACAAGTGCACCCCAAAATAATGGCAAGAACATGATTCTAAGAGCATGAGACTAGCGAGAATTTGAAAAGATAACTTGTGCATGAAACAATGTACTACTGAAGAACAAACGAAGAACTGTGGATCCAAAATGTTGAACTACCATAGACAAGATCCTTAAACATATTCATAATACCAACTCAAATAATAACATGAGCTACATATCTTACTTCATCAAACTGGAGACCTGATCACGAGACTAGTGATACTCTGTTTTTCACAAGAGCACTCGATACATTCATATGCTTCATCCTATAAGTACATATCTGAATAGAGAAACACTCATAGCATTTCTAATCCTTTCTCATCAACTTTGATCTATAGTGTACTATTTTTAGCTTTCAATCATTGTTTGTGTGTGTCTTTATTAAAACACACACTATCTTGTGTATTAACCTAAAGGTTTTAAGATATCCTTCTTCTCATATCCTCTTAAATCTTATTACACCCATAGATAAATTTGGAAGATTTCGTTGTGTGACCTGTTAGTTTATGCCCAGGAAGAACAGTGGAAGAGGTCGTATGACCAAGATATTAATGTGTACTATTATTTACCAATATCCAGGGTGTGGATCAAATTTATTAATATAAACTACTTCACAGAAGGTGATCAACAAGTGTAGTGGATTAGGTCTCAGCTTGAAACTGAACCACTTGTTTTATCCACTGTGTCTTTTATTTTGTTTTTTCTCTACTATACTTAATATTTTAGAAAACTAGATTTAACTTTAACAGTTATTATTGTATATAAGTTATAATTGTTTTTCCCAATTAGAGTAGATTCAAAATTTGTATCAATAACTCACATCGATATTTCTCAGAATTAATAAATCTTCTGGGATGTTATTTGATCTGTCAAACTATTATAACTATTTTCCCTTGATTTATTAGCATGTATTCATTTTTATTGGGGAATATTTTTACGTGAACTTTTAAACAGAAATTTTTATAGATACTCATTTCCCCCCCCCCCCACTCTTTCATAATCTAATCTAACCGAAAAATATTTTTCTTTATTTATATCACACCATAATATAACATTATAAGTCTACGTGGGAACACTTTTATAAATAAACTATAGAACCACAACACATAGGGTATCGTTGATTAAAACGGGCATATTCAAATGATTGAGAAATATGTAGACAATTTAGGACTGTTATGGAGACACTATCCAAATAGTGTAGTATCATTCCCATAAAGTGAGTATCCCAAAGAAAAATTCAAATTGAAATAACTGATAAATTTTTTATTCAAATATTTTTTAGAAAATGATATATATTTAATTTTATATTTATTCTATATTTATATGAATTAGTATTTTTTGTATAAAAATCATTTTAGTTTTCTAGATGGTGAGGTTTTTGGGAGTATATGACTATTGGAATTAAGTGATCTATGGAGATCATATAAACACTAGATATAAAATGGATGGGATTATAGTGTAGTTGGGAAGATATAAGTGGTAATACCAATCATGAATTAGTTTCCATGAAAATTATTTTGGGAAATGATTTATCAATAGAAGAGTGATGTATTTAAGGAATGAATAAAATTTGAGGTTTTTGATAGAAAATGATGATGATTTTCATTAATAATATATTAAATATTATTGAATATAGATATTTAATAATATTTAAATAAAAATAAACTATAAAGGTTGATATGAAGTATCACTACTCTTTGGGTAGGTTGGTGATTCTAGAACATGAAGGGAATCGTGTATTTGTTCATCAAAAACAATATGTAATAAGGATTCTATAGAATTGAATCTTGTGTGAATAGTTTCATATAATCATTAAAATTTTCAATTTATATGTTATAAATAGTATGACTTTATTTTACCATATAAACATGAAAATAACTTCACTTAAAATTAACATAAAAATGCTTATAAATATAAACTCTATTAATATCTAAAATCTATATTATAGAATATGAAAATGCTTTCAAACAACTTTAACATATAAAAATTTAAATAGGTTTCATTAACATTAAAATAAATACTTTTGAAATATAAATTATATCTAAAGTGGTCTGAATGTAATGAAACTAGATATAAATAATCATTACTATAAATCCCAAACCAATTCATGTAGATCATAATAAAAAAATTGATCCAAATGGGGAAAATTTTATCCTAATAAACATGAATCAATCATATTAAAATAAAATTATAATGATCCAAAATAAAAACAATAACAAATTAAAATAAATAAATTATAACAATTATGTGAAATTAATCAAAATCATATGATGTATTGATGGGATCTACAACTGAAACATGAATTGCATGAAACCAAAATTACTAAAATTAATCTAAACCAAAAAATTATTAACCAATAAAAATTAATCTTAACATTAGTTAATAAAAATAAAAAAACCATATTGACCAGAAATAATAACATTTAATAATATTTATTCGTAAATATTCAAAAATAAGATGTTTTTTTGTCTATAAGTATCGAATTTACAATAACAATTATTACTCAAACAGAATTCATCTAAACATAGTGGTTCCAACACAAAATGAAGTTAAATCAACATAATAATAATAAAATTTGAATGTAGCTTCTGTAATGAAATCCAAAGTTTTTTATTTCAATTTTATAGATTATAGTTTCTCAATATTGGGGATGATACAATATATTTCTATGAAATTTAATTCAATTATTTTTGGTTATCATCAATTAAATATTGGTTTCAGTGAGTTAGTTTTGTTTAAAAATATTTTATTATTGAATAATGCGTTTTTTACATTGAATTTCATTACATCTAGATCTATTAAACATTTAAGGTCATGTTCATTGAGAAAAAAATCTTGTGTAGAAAGAAGAAATATATAGCCATTGTTAAAACACAGATTGAATAATAGATTTTTTGTTTTACATTTCTAATTTCTAATTTTAATATATATTTTTAACTAAGTAGGTCAATTATAGTTTTAAAATTAATTGATTTTGATGCCCTAAATGATTAATAAGCTAAAAAAGATGGGAGAACCAATCATTTTCACTATATATGAAGATATTAGAACCATGGGCGGGTACTATTTTAACCAGGGAATAGTATTGTACCAATTAGATATTATCCCACTTCAAGATCCTATAATAGTTATCATAGAGAAATTTTTGAAATAGCTCATGAAGAGGTATCAAATCCATGTACAGATACATCTGAGTAAAAAAATATCCCTAAAGGGGTTTAAATGATGTCCAAAGTCCAACAAGTGATTTATGAATGCTGTTAAGACATTATGTCCATCACTTCCACCATATTCATCCGTTAATTGTGACACATTCATTTTTATTTTTTTGTAATATGATTCATCATAATATGGTAATGATAGTTTTATTGGTGGTTTGGATGATTATTTTATTAGTGACACTGATGGTGATGGTGATACTAATGGTGATGATAGTGGTGGTAATGGTTATAGAGATAATGATGATGATAGAGACGGTGATGATGACAGTGGTGATTAGTTGGTGATGGAGGTGATGGTATTGGTGTTAATAAGATGTATATCGATCCAATAGTGACCCATAATTTTCATATATTGATATTACATCTTATTTTGTTGATATTCATTACATATAATACCAATCCACTCCATAATTGTATATGTATAGTTACTTGTGAAACATGGACACATAAACAACTATTTTATAAGAGTCTACCTTAATTTATTCATAATTTACTCCCACTATAGATATATCACTTCTAAAAACATTCTTCATAACTTTGGTAAAGAAAATATAAAAATGGGTGAGTTTATATGCTCAATAAGGTTAAACAAGGGAGATTTCGACATGATATGAGTATAACGGTATGGTAACAAGAGTATAACATTTTAAAAACCATACCCTAAATATCATATATCATAATCTTGAGTCATGGAATAAATCATGGTAGTTCATAAGTCATGATTCATATAGTAATCATAGAACATGATCCATTAGAGCATAACATGGGAATAAGACTCAGAATTGTGGTATATACAAAAACATAGAAAAATAATTACCTTAGTAGTAAAGGATCATTTCAAAGGCTATCATAGTGGATTGAGTTCACTCCTCCAACAATCATAGTAGAAATGTTTCACTTCCAGTACTATAATATGGAAATGGATTTACTCTAAAACCCACAATTGTGGTCAATTGTAAATCCCAAGACTATTATCACAAACATATTCACTTACTGAACTAAGTTTACACCCCATTCTAGTCCAATATATCTCATAATATTATCAATAATTACCCATTTCACTGTAGGGACATATAGGTAAAAACTATCACATAATGAAAACAATATATTTGTATACTAAACAAATTTAAATATTTATAATATCAAAACCCAAAAAAATAAAATGGTCTTCATAAAAATTTCATCATAGCATAACCCATGTAAAATAAATAGGTTTCGTAAACTTTTCATCTTTTCACCATAGCCTAACCCATGGAAAAGAAAAAAGTTTTTAAAACGCCATGTCATAAAAATCATAAAACATCTAGAGAAAGAATCAGAATGGAATACATTGAGCTTATCCTTTGTAAAGAATAATTGAAATCAATGTTTGTTGTCTTTGATGAATAGAAATTCCATTGCAGGGTCATTAACACATTCTTACGAAAAATTATCTTTCCACTTTGAAAATAACATTTCAAATACAAAAAAATTACAAAATATTGTGAAGGTCCATTTATTTTACAATATCATTGGATACTTATAATGGGTGATCACTACCACAATACTGGGTAAGGCAGGTGCCTGCCTTTATCAACGCTAATGGAAAAGACCTGATAAAGGGGTTGGACTTTATCAGGGCTAAAAAATCATTGATAAATGTACCCTTGATCAGCTCTAAAACAAGCGCTAATAAAGTTTTACCCTTTATCAGCGATTTTTTAGTGCTGATGAAGGGTAAATTTATCATCCCTTTAAATATCCCTTTATCAGCACTTTTCTTAGCGCTGATAAAGGTTACATTTCTCAGCCCTTTTCTTAGCGCTGATAATTTTTATTGTATATATTAAATAAAAAACACATGTTATAACTATATATATATATATAATTAAATAAATATAAGATTAATAATAAATATATTTATTATCTTTATAAGATTTATTATATTTATTAATTCATTATATTTATTATATTTAAAAATATATATGTGTTTTCCAATGAATTAGGGTCAATGAATATATCTTGTGTATATGTTATGTGATCATATATGTGCATGAATAATGTTAATTTATAGATTATAATTACATATCACATTGATGTGTTACTGATTTATAATTCATTATGTCACCCATATAATATATATGTTCTAAAAATGTACACTTATAATTAAAATTACATTATATTTAAAAAATAAATATATATTTTATTATATTTTCAATGATATATATATAAATATTCCTTTCAAATAATTTTGTAAGTATAAATAAATATTTATTTATTTAGAGTTATAATTATTAATAAATATAAATATATTTATCATAAATATCATTTTAAATAAATATATAATACTATAAAAAAATATTACATTTATACTTTTCTCAGCGCTTTTATTAGCACTGATAAAGTATGGATTTATAAGCGCTACAAAAGCACTGATAATGTTGGTCTTTATCAGTGCTAAAATGAAGAGCATTGATAATGACACCCTTTATCAGTGCTAAAAATGGGCTGATAAAGTCCTACATTTATCAGTGCTAAAAAGCGCTGATAAAGGTGGTATTTATGAGCGCTTTTCATTTTTGTGCTGATAAAGACCACCATTATCAGTGCTTTTTACTAGCACTGATAAAGGTCCCAGTAGGATTTATATGTGCCACCTGGTCCTCCTCCTCCGCCCTACACCCTGTCAAGCTTTCGCGGAAGCCCTACCCTGTGCCTCCGCTGCTGCCTCCTCTCCACCGCGGCCTCCTTCTCCTCCTCCTATGTCGTGACCATGGCCTCATTCTCCTCCTCCGGCGCCTACTTCTTCTCCTCCTTCTCTTGTGGTAGATCCTCCTCCCCGCACCCTATCAATCATGAAAGCTCAACCCTGCACCTCTATTATTGCCTCCTTTCCGCTGCCGCCTCCATCTCCTCCTCCTCTACTGTGGCCACTGCCTCATTCTCCTCCTCCTCCTCCTCTTACTGCGGCTCCTCCTTATCCACCGTGGCTCCTCCTCCTCCTCCTCCTCCTCCTCCACTGTGCCCTCCTCATCCTCCTTCTCAACCTCTGCCTCCTATTCCTCCTCCTCCTATTCCTCCTCATTCTCCTACTCCACTTCTTCTACTGCCTCTGCTGCCTCTAAGCTGCCTCTGCTGCCTTTTCTGCCTCCACACTGCCTCTGCGCTGCCACTGCGCTGCCTCCACTGTCGACGCCTCCTCCTCCTCCGCCACCGGTTCCCCCCACATAAGGTGAGTAAAATTGAATTTCCATGAATTAATTAGGATTGAATTTATTCTCAATATTGAGATTAATTATGATTTGGCGTGATTCTTGTGTGTGATGCTTGTGTGTGTGACACATGTATATGTGGTTGGTTACTTGTTTGATCTTGATTAGCTCTCCCCGCTATAGCCTTGTGGTAGAAACCTGAATAGAGAGAGTATTTTTTGTAAAAGGTTGTTACACTATATTAATATTTCAATCAGTTTATTGGCCCTTAGTATGGATTATTTTCTGATTTTTGATACTGGTCCATAGTTAGGATATTTAGGCTTTGAACCATCTGTGTTGGTGAATTCATGTCATCAGGTGAGGCATGCCAACGGGATGAGCCATATGCTTAGTATGTTCTATATTGTGCACCATTCTCCTTGGGTTCGAAAAAAACGAACCGTAATTGGGTTTCTACCTATTCATGCCCACTGACCACTATCTCTGGGTTGGGTCATATACCAATTTAAATATCACATCCTTTCTTATAACATAATAGTGCCACCGACCTCTCACATTTGGTGTGATTCACATATCCTCTAATTCCACAACATAGTAGCTTCTCCCCTCTCACTTACGGTGGGTCTCAACATCACATCACATAAAAAACAATTTGTGGAGGGAATCTCTATAGACAACCACTCACAAAACTACTCCAAACCAGTACTAAGTGATCCCCATTTATATATCTCACATCATATTATCATACAAAAAATGATCTAAGGAGGGAATCACAATATAAAACCTCTATCACAAGTCAAAATTCACCATCAATAGGTGGATACCATGGAAGTCACATACCAATCCCCTTTGACCAATGCATTCTCACTCAACGTAGGGTCCTACCAACACCTTATCCCTTAAATAAAGTCCATCCATCTTGTCTCTTGCCACAAAACATATAAATAGTAATCTAAGGAGGGAATCTATAAAGCCATCCTCTCGTACTATCTAAACCACATCATCAATAGGTGGGCCCCATGGATGATCATACTTCAACTAGGTGAAAGTCATATGAAGTCCCAATATCTTAGTCGGTCTGACCATAAATGATTAAAGTCACCATCCATTTAGCCTTGAAAAATAATCTTCTTAAACCCATCTTGGTTATACATGAAAATTATTCCCAACCTATCAAAATTCTAATTCTGCCTATAAGGGAATATACTAAGTTCTATAAACCTAACCCATCTCTAGTCATTGATACCAACACACACTCATCTCTACATGGTAATGTCACAACCTAGATGTTATACATGATCAAGGCCTTGATAGTCTAGTCTATATCATCTTCTAATTCCAACATTAAAACTCATTAAAACTAAATAATGACCATCCTAAGAAACTCACCCTAAGTGCATTGGATACCCTATGCTAACTCACCCAGACTATTACCATGACCCTCACTTAGGTACCATATCATATATCCCCTTGGAGATCTCTTAATCCAATTATAAGGAGGAAATACTCTATGTCACACCTCACCAATCCCTATATCGAATATCCTACCCATCACACACTCCATGACTTTTATATATCCTTAAGAGGGTGTTCCCCATCATATGTGAGATATAAAACTTTATTGTCCATATTCTTTAGGCCTAAGACTCTAATACCTACTCAAATAGCCTTAGAAAACCTAACTAGGATATAAAAATCTCATACCAAACCTGATCATCTCATTAACACAACTAGAAACCTCACCTCCATGGAGACATAATCTCTGGATGATTACAAAATCAAAAACATTCAATAGAACACTAACTCTATCTCTTTGTGGATAAAAAACACCCTATTTATTTACCTAGGTTTCTCTTCATTTCTATCCCTTTCACTATAACAAATATACTAATGCATGAATTCACAATCATGCATAAATTGGAACATGGTTTTTTATTATAGGGTCCACCTACCACAAAAACTGGAGTAAACCCCTCACCAAGATCAACTCATCCTCAACGAAGACTATACATGCCTTATCTAATATTGTACCAATAATTGAGACCCAATATCATGGCACAATTCCCAAATAATTAATTATAGAAACTTATAATTAGTTATTCACCTTAATATAATTAGTAATAATCTTTTAAAAACTCCCTGGGAAACACAATACCACCTAAACCACACAAAACATGGTGTGTTCATCATATGAGGATAACCTCTAGCCAATACAAACAAAATCTACATCTTATGAATTGATTTGAAGATGATATAGTCAAATCATCACACAAATCCTAGTTAAAATCATCAAAAATCATAGGGAAATAAAGGATAATAGTAATGGAGAAATAAATCAATAACGCACTATAAAAACTCCCAAGAACCACCCCTCATCAGGGGGGATCGAAAAGAGGAAGAGAATGGATGAATCCCAAGAACCATCCAAGATTTTCTATTAATGAGAATGCCCCCACCATTTTGGAAGTATCTAGTTTTTATCTAAATTATACTCATATTCCTTCTCCCCTAACCTATATACCCATCTTTTGGATTTGAAATATGATGAATATAAATAAATAATGGATGAATGCCAATCGGTTGAAAAAAGAGTATGAAGAAGGAATGAAAGAGTTTATCAAGTTTGAAAAATATCATGCATATGACCCTTCTCAAATCCTTTGTCCTTGTTTACACTATTGTTATTCAAAATAAATTAGTCCAGAGGAGTTGGAAGAACACTTGATCTGTCATGGAAAATATCATAGATATACATGATGGAATAAACAAGGGGAAAAAAGAATGTAGGTATTGGATGGGATAACACTTCATTTTATGGATCATCTGATATTATTGCATGTTTGAAAAAATGAAGATGATCATATGGAGGATGTGATTACAAATGTGAATGATGATGAAGATCATATTGAGGAAATGACAAGGACCGTCGAAGATGAACATCATGATTCCCCAAAACTGTTTTAGAAGTTAAAAAGTTGTACAAAGACACCATTGTATACTGGTTGCAATAAATATACAACACTGTCAGCCATACTGAAGCTGTATAATTTTAAAGAAGACAATTTGTGGAGTGATTCCAGTTTTACAAAACTACTTTCTCTCATGAATGACAAGATCCTAGAAGATAATGAGCTCCTGAGCCGAACATACGATGCCAAATGAATGTTACGCTTAATGGGTATGATCTCAGAAAGAATACACACCTACCCAAATGACTTCATACTGTTTCACAAGGACCACAAATAACATAAAGAATGCCCAAAGTGTGGTGCTTCTCGATACAAGAAAGATAAATCCAGTCCTACTAAGGTTGTATGTTACTTTCCAATCATTACAATGTTTAGGCTCCTATATGGAAGTGAGGAGACTTCATGAAAATTGACATGGCATAGAGATATAACAATTAACGATGGGATACTCTGTCACCTAGTAGACTCTCCTCAGTTGAAGAGAATTGATCATGAGTATCCTAAATTTGAGAACGAGTTGAGAAACCTTCGTCTTACATTCTCTACAGATGAAGTGAATATTTTTCGTTTTCAAAGAAAAAGTCATAGTACATGGCCGGTTATGTTGGCAAATTATAACTTACCACAATGGTTATGCATGAAATGAATATACATCATGTTATCAATGCTTATATCAAGACCAAAACAACCGAATAATGATATTTATGTTTATTTAGCTCCATTGACCGATGATTTGATGGGATTCAGGTGTTACATTGTATGATGCTTACAAAAAGGAAGATTTCATGGTGAGATCCATGTTGTACGGGATGATAAATTACTTCCCTAGTTAAGGAAATTTTTAGGATATAGAATTAAAGGAACTCAAGGGTGTCCCATTTGCGAAAAATTTACACAATCAATTCGGTTGAAACATTCATCGAAAATTGTGTTTCTAGGACATCGCAGATTTCTACCCCGACATCATAAGTACTGATATTGGATGACAACATTTGATTGAAGTTTAGAAGAACGTACAACACTGTCTCCACTAACAGGCGATCAATTGTTTGATAAAGTTAAAAATTTGGACACTACTTTTGGTAAACCGTCTTTGAAAAACCTAACTAAAATCGGTTGGAAAAAGAGATTAGTTTTTTTTGAATTACCATACTAGGATTGTATGTATGTCAGACATTATCTTGATGTTATTCATGTACAAAAATTGTATTTTATCGTTTCATCGGCATGTTGCTAAATACACCTGGAAAAACAAAATATGGAATTAAGGCTAGGTTGGACATGGTTGAGATGAGAATACGAGAAGTGTTTGCACCAATGAAGGGTGAAAAGTGAAAATTTCTTCCTCCTACTACTTACACTCTTTCCAGGTAGGAGAGTTATCAGTTTTTCAACTTCTTGAATAACATAAATGTTCCAGAGGGGTATTCGTCAAATATTTGGAGCCTCATGTCAATGAGAAATTTAAAGTTAAAAGGTCTGAATTCACATGACTGCCATGTTTTGATGCACGATCTCATTCCTATTGCTTTACGTTTCATTTTTCCCAAGAATTTCCTCCACACATTAACAAAAATATTTTTCTTCTTCAAAGCTATATGCAGAAATGTTATAGACCCGGTGAAATTACCAACTATGTAAAGAGAAATTGTCATCATATTATGTGAATTAGAAATGTCTTTCCTACCTTCATTTTTTGATATGATGGTTCATTTTATGGCCCACTTGGGGAGAGAAATTCAACTATGTGGTCCTGTACATTAAAGATGGATGTACCCCATTGAACAGTATATAACGATTTTGAAAGGGCATATCAAAAATCGAAGTCGTCCAGAGGGTTGTATTGCGGAGCGATATATTGTTGAGGAAGCCATTTAATTCTATACCGAATATCTATCTGGTGTGGAAAGCATTGGCCTACTGAAATCTCATCACACTGGCCGACTTGAGGGTGGAGGAATTTCTGGAAGACAGGTTGGCCAATCAATTTTACAGATCGGGAGCAGCCCCACCATTATTTTTTTCCTAACAATTTCAACGTTGACCCATATGTTGAAACCCAAAAAGAAATTCTTAGGCATTTGAATCCATCTAGGGATGAAAAATGGATATCAGATACACATAATCGACAGTTTATAGGATGGTTTCGGGACCATATTTTTATTATGCCAGATGAAAATCCAGATTCAATTTCAAACTGACTTTGATGGCTAGCTAGAGGACCATGTGTGTATGTATTATCTTACAATTCTTATGTAGTTAATGGTTATACATTTTATACTAATGAACATGATGAAGACAGTACCATGCAGAATAGTGGGGTTACACTTGTGGCTGAAGTGATGCATGTTTCTAGTGCTAAGGATAGAAATCCAATTTATGTGAATATGTCATACTTTGGCATCATCAAACAAATATAAGAGTTGGATTATATGGAATTCCAAGTTCTGATTTTTCAATGCGAGAAGGTTGATAACAGGAGTGCTGTTAAAATAGATTAATTGGGATTTGTGAAAGTTGATTTTAGTAAGGAAAGAGAGAAAGAAGAACCGTTTATAATGGCATCACAGGCAATGCATGTATTTTATGTTCTAGATCCCGCAAACTGAAACTGGTCAATTATTCTATTATCGACTAGAAAAACTGAAGGGTTAGATGAAAGTTCATTGGAGGATGGACCTTTCATTGGTACTTTGCAATCATGTCACAGTGGTCCCAATGAAGTCGACATTTTGTATGTCAGAGGATACCACAATGAAGGGATATGGATAGTCGATAGAGGGGTCAAATCCCATCAGCCTTAAAAAAAGAGAGTTAAATAATCAGGTTATTATTTTATTGTAATATATATTGTGTTACATTATGTTATTATATATTCATTGCTACTTTTATGTGATATAAATTAAATGTTAAACCACTTCTGCAGATAATGACTTTTGCACCTGCTGATGCACCCAATACCGAGACGCAATAGGTTTCTCAACCTGCTGCAGCTGGTCCCACTGCTGAGGTACAATAGGTCTCTCAACCTATTGCAGCTGGTCCCACTACTGAGGTACAATAGGTTTTTCAACATGTTTCTACTGGTCCCACTACTGAGGTACAACAGGTTTCTCAACCTGTTGTTACTGGTCCTAGTGTCGATGCTAGCGCTTCGGAGGAACCTAATGATGATGCAGAAACCGAGGAAATGGAATGCAATGAAACCCCGGTGGCACAAAAAAATAGGTGTGCCGTAGTTTGACAGTTTTAGCCAAAATATTTAAGGCAAAAGAAAAAGGCATCAAATATGAGGTGGGATGGAATAAGTGAGGCCATCATGTAAAACCCAACAAATCCATGTTTAGTAACTACATTGGAATCGTCACTCGGAAACTCGTACCAATTGATATAGAGTTATGGCACCATGTTGTTAGTGGGCTGAAAACATTAATGTGGGAAAAGATTATGGTAACATTTCGATATCATTTATTTAATTAATTAAAATAAAATAAAATAAAATACAGAATTATTGACTAACTCTACATCTTCTCTTACAATAGTCCATTTATAGTAGATGT
Source organism: Viscum album (assembly GCA_963277665.1). Lineage (NCBI taxonomy): Eukaryota > Viridiplantae > Streptophyta > Magnoliopsida > Santalales > Viscaceae > Viscum > Viscum album. The sequence continues at coordinate 722,332,236 of OY728121.1, read as the reverse complement.
CTTGCACAAAAAAATGCATTAATATTGGCAAGAAGGGTTCATAGAGGCCTTCACACCATTTTAACGAAATTTCATTTGAAAGATTCTGAAAGGAAAATCATGCCACATCTACCTCCTCTTAATGCACACTTGATATCCTAAGGAGCATGGGATGTGTTTTGAATCCGTTAAGCAGATCAGACTTTTCAGGTACATTGGGTTTGGTTACACGTTGTTTAACGTTTCTTGTATTCATCACTTTCATTGATAGTTTTTTATTTATGAAATAGTAACTGAGTGCTGAAAATAATGAACAGGAAGCAAAACCAGCGTACCCCTACTGTAAAGCAAGGTTGGGGTACGCTTCAATTGAAAAACAATTGGTATGTATTTTAAAAGTATTGTAATACTTTTTCTGACATAAAACAACACTGTAACCATGTTTCTCTGTTTATATGCAGATTGATGAATTAAACTCCCAAGCCACTTCCATCCCATGCCATGTGCTATGGAACGTGGATCATGTTAATAAAGAGGGGAAATTGGTAGTTGAAAACACACAAAAAGTGTGGGAAACATGTGTAACTATGACTTAATACAATTTTTTTTCTTTAAATCACTATTAAATAACGATGATTACTTATTTTCCCATATTTTCTATTTTACATAGTCACAGGAATCAGAAACACCCGCACCAGATGCAGACATACTTTTAACAGCCTTGAAACAGCCAGAACAATATGGCCGCATTAGAGGTGCGGGTTTTGGGGTGACACCCCAGACATATTTTAAAAAAAACAAGAGGGGGAACAAACTAAAGAATAGAAAATGATGATATATAGACTAGATACCCTTGAATAAAAATTCCAAAGTTAGGGAGAGTTCTTAGAAACATTGATGGGGGACATGCGAAGAGAAGAAACAACTCAAGAACAACCCGCCCCACCCCCACCAGCTTTGAGGCGAGCCATTCCCCTTAATGATATGAATTAATCGAGCTAATAAATGTTCTAATATTTGTTTATGTGAAATGTGAATCACATAGACAATGATAAATTTCTTGTAATGACATTCTACATGGTGAAAATTATAGTGATTTATATCTGTCAACTCCCACCCATCGCCTTGTAGTGAGGGCTATGGTGTTCAATATGCAGAATGACACGCTACACTCCAGACCACTTCCAACCGGTCATGTCAAAGTGTCAATTAACATAAATCATGATCCGAGCACTGAGCTACCCATGCCAAATGACGATGAAAACATTTATATGATGGAAAAATCTGTTGGAACATTCATTGCATGGTCGTCGAATCTTGTAAAAAAACATGTTGACTAGGAGGTATTCAATTCGAATTCATTTTCAAGCAGAACATTAACATTTAATTAGAAAAGGGCTAAACCAATGAATGTTATTACAGAAAGAAAAAAGGAAGGATCTAAAACAAAATAACAGCTCAAAAGGATCAACCAACCGATCAAAATGATCTACTGAGGGCACCTTCACAACGCCCGTTCTATATCCACATTTAATATCATTACGAGATCATGTGGATACAAAAATGAAAGGCGGTAATAATCACACAATTGTTTTTGAAAAAGATATGTATGGAAAGGAATCATTAGATTTTGTTAGTGCGGAAGCTGTAGCTGAAATCATCACATATGACTGGTTAGGCGCCTTAGTTATAAATGTATACATGACGTATGTTTTCATGATTTGATTTTACAGAAGTTGATATACTCCGACAATTATGGCTAAATACATTTCATATTTTTCATAGGCATATATATGAAAAAAAAATTGACTGGATTTTCCCATTAATAAAAATTTGGACTCGTTAGTCCTCACACTATGTCTACACAACAAAAAGAAATAGATTCCGATTTCAGGCTGAATTAATGTCAAACGTGCTCAGAATGTTTCAACGCAAAATTACGAATTATAGAATCTTTTTAATACCAATGTTGCAGGGGTAAAACAATAAATTTAAATCATATCAATTATATTTTCATTTCTATCATTACTTATTCCTTTTTGTGTTTTTAGGCAGCATTGGATGCTAATTACAGTCAATTTGGATACTCCAAAGATTTATTTATTTGATTCATTGCATGGATATCCAACAAACAAACCACACATGATGAAAATTTGCAATTTTTAATACACTAGATCAAACATTTTAGAACTAAATATCAAGTTATATAATTTATATTATCCTTTAATGGGGATTCTGTTATGATAGGGCGGTGTATGAATATCGTCTAATGGGTGGAATGAATCCAGGGCATAAGGACGACAAGGCGCACGATATCTACAAATGGAAAAGTATCAGGGTATATATAATTATATTACACTATCCAAATACATATCAAAACAGATTAGTTATTTTTCTCGTTGTTTCTACAGTGTCTGAAACAAACAAATGGAAAGGATTGCGGTTATTATGTTTGTAAATTTATGAAAGAGATCATATTTCATGAACAAACTAGCATCCCTGAAGAGGTATTTTTGAAAATAATTACTAGTTAATTTAAAATATTTATTAATCCTTTGTGTATTTATATTTTGTTAGTACTACTACGACTGTCTCAAAAACTCTTATTCACAAGACGATATAGATGTGTTTCGAAACAAATGGGCAACATACCTGATGGAAGAATGTAAACAAATAGGACAATGAAGGTGAATTCCTACTACTTATGTTATCATTATATAATCATTGATATCTCCCTTGTTTAAACATATAGAGCATCTATGATCACCCTTTAATATGTTTCATATCCTTAGATTATTAAAAATGGTTTTAGAAATGATTTGAGTTTCTAGAAAAGAATAACTTAATGAGAGAATCTTATGAACTACTAACCTATGAAAAACCAAGAAAACGCTTTGGGATTGTTTTGATACTTTAGGAAAACGATCCATGAATCATTTGTGACATGTACGAATCAACCGCACCTCAATCTGATGCACGGTGTGACCGGTATGGCTAAAAGTGTCTGATATCAGTTTAAAATTGACATTAAATTTGAAAACAACAAAAGTGACATACGGAAAAATGAGAAATTGCGTTCATATTGTTTTGATACTTTAGTAAAACGATCCATGAGTCATTTGTGATGTGTACGAATCAACCGCACCTCAATCCGACTCTTAGTGTGACCGGTATGGCAAAATGTGTCTGATATCAATTTAAAATTGACATTAACTTTAGAAAACAAAACAGGATTGTTTTAATACTTTATGACAGTGATCCATGAGTCATTTTTGACATTTACAAATAAACTAAACCTCATTCTGATGCATAGTGTGATTGCTATGGCTAAAAGTATCTGATATCAGTTTGAAATTGACATTAATTTTAGAAAGAAACACAAGTGACATATGGAAAACTGAGAAAACGCATTCGGATTGTTTTTATACATTAGGAAAACAATCCATGAGTCATTTTTGATGGGTATGAATCAACCACACCTCAATCCGATGCAAGGTGTGACTAGTATGGAAAAAAGTGTCTAATATCAGTTAGAAATTGACATTAACTTTTGAAAACAACACAAGTGACATAAGGAAAAATGAGAAAACGCATTTGGATTGTTTTGATATTTTAGGAAAATGATCCATGATTCATTTTTGACGTGTACAAATTAAACGAACCTCAATACGATGCACAGTGTGACTGGTATGGCTAAAAGTTTCTGATATCAGTTTGAAATTGACATTAACTTTAGAAAAAAACACAAGTGGCATACGAAAAACTGAGAAAACGCATTTGGATTGTTTTGATACTTTAGGAAAATGATCCATGAGTCATTTTTGACATGTACGAATCAACCACACCTAAATCTGACGCACAGGGTGACCAGTATGGATAAATGTGTCTGATATCAGTTTGAAATTGACATTAACTTTAGAAAACAACAGAAGTGACATATGGAAAACAAAGAAAACACGTTCAGATTGTTTTGATACATTAGGAAAATGATCCATGATTCATTTTTGATGGGTAAGAATCAACCTCACCTCAATATGTTGCACAGTGTGACCGGTATGGCTAAAAGTGTCTGATATCAATTTAAAATTGACATTAACTTTAGAAAAACACAAAAGTGACATTCAGAAAACTGAGAAAATGCGTTTGTATTATTTTGATGCTTTTGGAAAATGATCCATGATTCATTTTGATTTTTAAGAATTAACCTCACATCAATTTGACACACATTGTGACCGGTATGCCTAAAAGTGTCTAATATCAGTTTCAAATTGACATTAACTTTAGAAAACAACACATGTGGCATACGGAAAACTGAGAAAATGCATTCATACTATTTTTATACTTTTGGAAAACGATCCATGAGTCCTTTTTGATGTGTAAGAATCAACCTCACCTCAATCCGACGCACGGTGTGACTGGTATCGCTAAAAGTGTCTGATATTAGTTTTAAATTGACATTAAATTTAGAAAACAACACAAGTGGCATACTAAAAACCAAGAAAACACGATTTGTTTGTTTTGATACTTTAGTAAAACTATCCATGAGTCATTTGTGAGGTTTAAAAATCAACCACTCCCCAATCTGACATACGATGTGACCGGTATGGCTGAAAGTGTCTGATATCAGTTTCAAATTGACATTAACTTTAGGATAAAACACAAGTGACATATAGAAAACCGAGAAAAGCATTCAGATTGTTTTGATACTCTAGGACTATGATCCATGAGTCATTTTTGATGTGTATGAATCAATCGCACCTCAATCCAACACATGGTGTGACCTGTATGGCTAAAAGTATCTGATATCAGTTTGAAATTGACATTAACTTTAGAAAACAACATAAGTGACATACAACAAACCAAGAAAACACATTCGGATTGTTTTGATACTTTTGAAAAACAATACATGAGTAATTTTTGACATGTATGAATCATGCACACCTCAATCCGACGCACGGTGTGACCGGTATGGCAAAAAGTGTCTGATATCAGTTTGAAATTGACATTAACTTTAGAAAACAACACAAGTGGCATATGGAAAACCAAGAAAACATGTTCAGATTGTTTTGATACTTTAGTAAAATGATCAATGAACCATTTTTGATGTGAATGAATCAACCTCACCACAATCCAACACACTGTGTGACCGGTATGGCTAAAAGTGTCTGATATTATTTTCAAATTGACATTAACTTTAGAATAAAATACAAGTGGAATACGGAAAACCAAGAAAATGCATTCGGATTGTTTTGATACTTTATAAAAACAATCCTTGAGTCATTTGTGAAGTTTACGAATCAACATCACCTAAATCTGACCCACGGTGTGACCGGTATGGCTAAAAGTTTCTGATATCAGTTTCAAATTGACATTAACTATATAAAACAACACAAGTGAAATACGGAAAACTAAAAAAAATGCATTCGGATTGTTTTGATACTTTAGGAAAACGATCTATGAGTCATTTTTGATGTGAAAGAATCAACCGCACCTCAATCTGATGCGCAGTGTGATCGGTATGGCTAAAAGTGTTTGATATCAGTTTGAAATTGACATTAACTTTAGAAAACAACACAAGTGACATACAGAAAACAGAGTAAACGCATTCAGATTGTTTTGATACTTTAGGACAATGATCTATGAGTCATTTTTGACGTGTAAGAATAAATTGCACCTCAATACGATGCACGGTGTGACCGGTATTCCTAAAAGTTTCTAATATCAGTTTCAAATTGACATTAACATTAGAAAACAACACAAGTGAAAAACTACAAACTGAGAAAACATGTTCGGATTGTTTTTATACTTTAAGAAAATGATCCATGAGTCATTTTTGATGTGTATAAATCAACAACACCTCAATCTGATGCATGGTGTGACTGGTAAAGATTTTCATTAGATAAAGAATCAGTATTTATTAAATGACATAAATCCTCCTAAAACATATTGATTTTACATCATTCCCTTTCATTGTTATCAGAATGAAAACATTTGAGTTTATCATTTATATATTTTTGTTTCACATTTCCATATTAATGTATTCTTTCATATTAAAGTTTTAATTTATTTCATTATTGTATTATTAACATAATAATTGTTTTATTTTATAGGTGAATTTTTTTCCTTCAGTTCGAATTATTTTTTCGGCAACAAATACCATGGATGACAATTTTTGAGAGAGGATCATAGATATCAATGGATGAACCATTAATGTTTATAACTGTCATTGGATAATTGTAATTGTAACCATGTAAAACAATGTTTGAAATGTATATAGCAGTTTGTTTTTTTGTATGCATAATGTTAAGTAATTCTATATAGCATTGGCTATAAAAATATTGTCTGTGTTGTGTCGTCTTTCGGTTCTTGGTTTGTGTGTAGATGCTATTTTGTGAAGGTGTGCAGATGTGCAGGTGCTGCTATTTTGTGCAGGTGTGCAGATTTGTACGTGTTGGTTGTGTAGGTGCTGGGGAAGGTTCCTTTATCAGTGATTTTTTGAGCACTGATAAAGGATTCCTTCAACAGTGCTAAAATAACGTTGATAAAGTGTTCCATTATTACTGCTCAAGATAGTGCTGATAAATTCCCACCTTTATCAGTGCTAAAAAAAGCCCTGATAAAGGACCCCTTTTATCAGCACCTCTTTTAGAGCTGATAAAGGTGGCATTTATCAGCGCTTTTCGGAGTGACCCCCCCGTTATCTACGCCGATATTAATAGTGATTTTCTATCGCTGTTAATGTTGGTTTTTATCACTGATAAAATGCCAAGTTGTAGTAGTGGATTTATATTATATTTTCCACGATGGTTGGAATTTCCTTTAAAACCTTAAAAGTTAAAAGAATACATTACTTTCACACTTTTGTAAAAAGTAAAAAAGTACCACATTCTACAAAAGGAAATAAGAATCATTATTTTAAATTTAATAATTGTATATTTTTTATAAATTAAATTTAAAAACAATAAGATGTTATTAAAAATATTGTTTATAACATTTTTATAAAACATGGATATGGAAGAAAAAGTTTTATAACCAAAGATAGAAATTAAGTAAAATTTATTAAAAGAAATATTTTTTGTATCCTAAGTACTTAATGTGAGTAAAATGAAATTAAAACATTTATTTTCATGAAATAAACATAGTAGAAGAAAATCACAAGTCTTATGAGATGTTTTTCATAATAATTCATCTTTGTAAACTTAATCATAAATAATCCTGATAAACATTGTGCTTGATACATAAAACCTATATTTATTGAGTAACATTTAAATTGTGATTCCAATGTAAGAAAAAATATATTTTTATATGTGAATAAAACTAAAATTCATAGTAATAACAATAACATACATTCATATTATATATATAAACCACATAAAATAAAAAAGTGGTCAATATGGAATGTGTCTCATAGAAATAAAAGTGGGAAGAAAATGTGTTACCTCAATTATGACATATTTTGTACACATTGGAAGTTTACATATAATAAATGTCGATTTATTCTACATAAAATCCAGAAAAAATAGAAATATATTTGATACAACATATGACATTCTTATAAGAATTTACCACTTTTTATTAATAATTCATTATTAAAATCATTTTTTTAAAATGTAGTGCCTTGGAAAAAGACCAAGGAAAAAAATTATTAGAAAAAATAAGGGAACTACATGATTCTGAAATATGGAATCTTATTAAAATAACTTTCATAAAGAGGGAGAATCTCATCAGGAAGCTCATTCCACCATGTAATTCCTTGGTTGATTCCTATGTTAGAAAGACCATCTGTAACCTTGTTCACTTCACAAAAGGTATGTGTAACAATGTTTTTTATCTCTAGATGTGAAGTCAGACATCTCATCCAAATGGTAGTAATTGGCCAATTGAGATAAACCAAACCATTCCAAATATCTTAGACAATGGTGGTTTAGTTGCTCTCAATCCAAATGTTTTTCTTACCCTTTTTCTTGAAGAAATACACAGCATGAATCATAGCCATCATTTTAACCTCCCAAGATGAGGTCATACCACAGCTGCCAATGAAACATCCATGTCATTTACCAATAAATTCACTGAATATAGAACCACAACCTGCAAGATCCTGATTACCTTTGGAAGCTCCATCAACATTTACATTAATCCATCCTAGAAGTGGGGTGAGCTAGAACACCTTAAAGGTGTGTCTTAGTTTCTTGTAGAGACCATCAATTTTAATTCAATGAAGGATCTGTAAATCACCAATAGAGTTGTCACATTGAGCATTCTAAATTGATGTGGCATCCTTATTGGAAATTTGAATTCGCGTTTGGCCTGCATTAAGATTGAATGAGTATTTTTTTGTGTATAACGGAATTTATATCATACCAGATAATGTGGAGAAGCTCTACAACCACCGCTAAGAAGAGGTTATTGATTTTCTATAAAGAATCAATCTCCTCACAACATTTTAATGGTAATCTAATAGAGTTATGTAGTAACCATCTTCATATAATAAATTCAGTAATATAATTCCAAAGGGATGAAGCTGTAGCACAAGACAAAAACAGATGGTTAGCATCTTCTCAATGTTGGTGAAAAAATTGAATGTTATAGCATAGTTGTATTCCAAACGATTAAAGACAGACCTCAATAAGAACACGGTTGTGAGAAATACACCAGAAAATATTTAGACTTGATGGTTTTATATAAGGCTTGTAAAATGATTTTAACCATCCAAAGTTGAGATCAGGAGTTGAGAGGTTGTGATTGTAAAAACATTTTGATTCAAGAACCCCATTGTGATTAGACTCCCCAATAAGAAAATCATAAGCATTAGAATAGGAATAATTATCAATAATATGGATAATGTTGTCAGGAATGTTAAAGTTACGATATTGAATGATATCCTTTATAGTAGAGTTGGTGTTTTTTGGGGAGGAGTTGGGAGGTAACATAGATATTAGAGGGGCACCAGTCTAGTTATCCAGCCAAAACTTCATGGAAGAATCAGCACTAACCATCCATCTAGAATTAACCATAATGTTTTCAAAATATTTTCTAATAGAGGGATAGCTGGAAGAGTTGATATAGCTCAAATTTCCTTTTGTGAGCTTCTCAAGGAATTTTTCCTATGAAAATTAATGGAGTCGGTGTTGTTAGTAATCAATTTCCTAGTAAGTCTATCTTTATGGGAATTATCAAAGAGGTGAATGTTTTTAATACCAAGAGCACCTTTATATAAGGATTTTCAACAAGTAGGCCAGGGTTTGGTCACAACCATTCTTTCATGAATGTCGTGAGTCCAAAAAAAGTATTCATGTAAACATTAATTTTATTTAGTAGTGCAACATACCATTTATAGATCAACAACAAATATACCAATTTAGACACAATACTAGATTTCACCAGACAAGTCATTCCATCCATGGAGAGATACTTACCCTTATAAGAGGATAGTTGATTGATGACCTGGTCAACAATAGTGTAAGAGAATAAGGATTTAGGTATTCCCCAAAAAATTGGGACTCTTATGTAGGTGAAAGTCAAGGATCCTTCATTGATACTAAGATTATTGATGATATCAATTTTTCTAGAAGGAGAAAAAAGTTCCCAAAAAAAGAAGATTTTCTCAAGCTTATAGATTTACCAGATATTTCATCATAATGAGACAAGGAATGTTTATGCTTTTTTATATTTCTGTTATCGCCTTGTAAAAATTGGATGATATCATCAACATAAAAAATATGCATATGCACACTTAGGTTTCTAGCCTCCCAAATGGTAATTTCAATTTGATCTTGGTTCCATCATATCCATAATGATAATAATTATATGAATATCATAAATATTAATTATAGACATTTTTAGAGTCGTCCATAAAATAAAGATGTAGAAAAATGAATAACATCATTCATGGAGACCGTAGATTGTACGTATGATTAAATATTGTTTTCACTTTTTGAATGATGAAATAAAAAAAAGGTAAATAATAAATCATATTTATTGAATTATTACTATTGCATATATATATATATGTTATATATTCTATATGTTTAACTATATTTCTATCCATGTAAAAAATAAATGATGAATGAATCACATCACTTTGTAGAGGTGGTAATCCACACATACACGTGAGCGATCTGATAATTTTTCATCAATTTGCAAGGTTAAATTTTATATTTTATATTATCATTATATAAGATTAATTCTTTAATTAATATAATAACTAAAAATTAAACCCATATGTTTCTTAAAAAATGTTGAGGTTTTTCCTGATTCTCAATTGTGGGTGATTGGGGGTGGTTTCACATCCATTTGTGCCAGGTTTTTCATTTTTATCCCTAAAGGTAACTCTGATGGGTTTCCATATCCTTAATTATGCACAATACTACATTAAAAAGGCATTAGGTATTTTTTTTAAACCACTGACTATTAGGAACACACATTTATCAAGATAATGGGAGGATGTGTTCATCGCACTCTTTTGGGGGGATATTATTTCCTACTCCAAGACACTATTAATGATTTATGATATGTCCATGAATCCTTCCCAAGACATGATAGGTTATTTGTTTCCATATTCCATTGAACTGATCAAAACCATGTGTTGACAGGAACAACTTCATGTGATATAGTATATCTATCATTCTCTTATATATATAGGATTCTTTATTTCATATCCATTTCCAGGGAGTCTAGATTTTATCCTCATCCAGCTATGTGGTTGTTGTTGTGGAGATGAGATTGAACTAGTAAGTGGGTTTGTATGTATCCTTTCAAAATTAGATTCAAAACCCACATAGTTAATTTGACATAGTTTAAGGACATATGACATCACTATACCTTCAATTTTAATGACATGTGGAAAGGAAGTTTGATGAGGAATTTTACTATTTTGTATTGTGGTAGAGCCTCAATGAGGTGACCTAAATATCCTATAATTATAGGATTTACAATCTATATTGTTCAGGTACAAGAATCTACGTCATGAAAGGTGTAATAGTAGAGGTCCTGAGTGGGAATCATGCATATACACCTACATTGATCTACCTCATTAGGAGAGTGTCCCTTTGTGTAAAAATAAAATATAATCAATCTTTCATCCTAAATATTGGACCAAATTGGTCCCATCTTCATCATTTAATCAGTATAATCACCATTTTAATCTAATCCTGCAACAGTCGTACTCAGTGTTAGAGGAAAGACATAGGAGAATAATAGACACATTTCATGGGAGTCTAACATTGATCTTGTGGGGATATTACACATTGTAACGCCCCGACCCCAGTTACCCAGATTTGGTTCATTATTACATAACATTGGCATGATCACAAAAGATCAAGTCTCAAAAGACTGATTAGTTTAGTAGCCTTGGAATCACTAGTTACATTCATAATTTTTACATTACGTCATAAAGTGAAAACTACTACAACATCATCTGGTCTTCATATCCCCTCATATTATCCATGCAGTTCATTCATAAATTACTTCTTCACATCCTTGGAAAAATAAAACATTGAAAGGGGTGATCTCAGATGCTCAGTAAGGATAACAACATAGCGAAAACATTCATAAATAAGCATAAACATTTAAGGCAATGTATAACTAAAACAAAATCCTTTTAAACATTAACTTCAGCATAATATGGAGAAGATAAAATGAAATAATTCCATTTACTTATTCACATGGATATTCTACTAGTTGAATAATCACATGCAATATCAATAACAACTTTCATAATGATGGAATGCATAATGCCAGACTATCATAACCACATAGCCAATGCCTCGTGCCAAGACTACAAATAATATTTTGTCAAGGCCTTGTTCCAAGACACTATTTTGTCTCAGGAGACCTACCGATGCATCGAGGATCTATAGCAGGCTCCACCCGTCACTTATTAAGTCCAATTCATTCCTCATATGAACAGGTTTAAACATAACATAAACATTCGTATTAAAACTACCATACGAAATGTCATTAAAATATCCATAAACCATGGATGGTATAAGAACAACACATCCACAGTCAAACATATCACAAAACCATCAATACAATATGGACGTTTTGTGTCATGATAAATAAACTTCAAATAAGCTTAAAATCCATCAAAGGACATTGACATAAATGAAATCAAAACTATTTGAGAGAAATATCTATTTTTTTAAATAATTTAAAAGTCACATAATTATAAAATAAAACATTTACTTTGAAAATATTCTTATAAGATTGTAAGGTAAGCTTTTACAATTTTATAACGGTGGAAAATAGTCACACCCGCCATATAAGTTAAAAAAGACATTCTTATCTTAATTCTGTCGAAAAGGTTAAGAAGGACCTTGTTTGGAAAACGACGAAAAGGTTCCTTTATAAACTTCTTATAAAAAGTCCACAAGGGTATAAATTACTTTAACCCATATTCTATAGAATAGTAATAATGTTTTGAAATACATTTTTAAGAAACATGTATGTGGATGATAAAGAGGTCCTAGTAGATAATTATGTATAAACAACCTCGGATAATGAAGAGATTGTGAAACAAACCCTTACCTTGTACTTTTCCTTGGTTGAGGGTAGATTAACCTCCTGTATAATGGTGAAATAATTGTTATAAAATTATACAAGAATCATATAAATTAATATGATATCATATATGATCTTTTAAAATTTCTTTTTTAATAATATCTTAGTATTATCGTCGTTTCGGGTGTTAACTTACTCGTTTTCATTTATATATTTTGTTACATAAGTCATGTTTTTTATGGATAGGTTGTATCTTATTCATATCCAGAATGGTATCAAGTCCTTAAGTATTATTTTTAATCATCAAATGAGAATTATACTTGAATGGATACGATGGGGAATGAATCTCATCACGTTCGTGGAGACGGTAGTCCGTACGTACGCACGAGTGACAATATCATTCTTTTGATATTAAAATAATATATAATGGGATGGTATATCATATATACAGAATCATTATCATGTTATATTTATTATTTACATGAATTACATATCATTTTTATACCCATCCAAATAATAATTTTTTGAATAACAATTACACCACGACGTGGAGACGGTAAGCCGTATGTACGCACGTATGGTGACATGTCATTCAAAGGACGGATAGAATACAGAATCTAGTTGTACCATGTTTATAATGACATCATAGTATATATAAGATACTGGAGTTATTATTTTATAATGGGAATAACAAAGAAAGAATAAGTGGAAGAAGAAAGGAACTTGAAAAGGGGTGGTGAAAGCATTACATCTTCTTCAGGTTCTTCCTTTTGATTTGATCAAAAGGGATCCTTTGGATGGCTTTCTGATCAAAATAAGGCCTCTAGGTTGATTTGAGGTAAGATGAAAGAGTATTTTGTTAGGGGTTGGACGAGATAAAAGGCTTTGAATGTGTGAATTAGTGAGAAGGGGGAGTTCCCTTTTTTAAGAGGGGTGAGGGGCACCTTTGGAAAAGCTAGAAATATTATTTTATAATAAATTCATATTCGATTTCTAATGGCTACAAAGTGGATAATTAAAAGTCCAAGGTGGGTCTAGGTTGAAATAATTTCAACCAATAGAATTTAGATAGGTTTGGATCATTATATTAACCTTATCATTTAGTTTTAACACTTAGTTAATTAGTTTGAAATTTACCATGTCACTTTGTATTTTTATATTATATAGTTAATAAACATACTATATACATCCAAGAGACCTCCAAGTGGTCCATTAATGATACACCTATCAAGATATAAGTCTCTTGGCCAAAACTTAGATTTTTAGGAATAGAATATCAATTAATAATATATTTTTCTTAAAAACACATTTATGTCAATTTTGACACTATTCAATAATTGATTTTTGTTAAAGTCTTAATAACTTTATTAATTTAAAAAAAACGTATTTTAGAAATCATATAATGTAATATTAACCAATAAAATTCATGAATGTCATCAAAAATTTCAAATTATATTTATTTTATCATTTATAATGCCAATTATTTGATTCTTTCATTAATAAGGAAAATACTGCATCATTATTGTGTCATAAATAATATAAATTATTAAATGTATAAAAATTATAAATAATATAAAATTATTTAGGAAATATTTTTTTCTTTATAATTAATATTTATAGTCTAAAATCCAATATATATAACCCTATATAAAAATTGTTTTGATAAAAGATATATGCTTATGTCATTTTTGTATTTATTTTAACTTATTTAATATAAAGTGTCCTTATCACTTACAAGTGGATCCATGGGGTTTCAAAATCGACCAAAAGATGACCATGGTAGTAAATGTATCAAAAAATAATGTTAGGACATGTTTTAGGGTAATTTATTATTATTATAATATTATTTGTTTACCCTTCTTTACTGGATTTACCCTTTAACCATGGTAAATAAAATATTTACCGAAATAATTATTCAAAATGTCTAAAAATAAAATTTACCTATTTAAAAAATTTGGACATCATAATTTCAAATATGGAATCCATTTTTCCAACTTCAAAACACATAAGTGGCAGAAATTAATTTAAAATTAATTCCCGTTGTTAAAACAAAAAGCGTGTTTTTAAGAGATAATAACTATCAACAGATTGACACTTGTTTATGTCCGGTTTAATTATTAAATCATGTCCAATGGCCAAAATTTTATTAAATGGTAAAATTATATTCTAAATATACTTTAAAACCACTCAAATTCATAATTTATCACTATTAATTATTTCTATTAAAAAATTTGTTTTTAATTAAAATTTAATAATTTTCACTATTCATCAAAATATAAAAGTTATCCGAAAAGTACCAAAATTTAACCCCAGGATAATTTCGATATTTCGAATCCAAAAATGAATTCCATTTTGAGAGGTAAAATTTATAAAATTTCAAAAAGTGGGTATTACTATTCATAACAGCTAGTTTGATTTGTTGTGGTGTGTGTTAGAACTCGAAGTTGCGTATAACACATGATACTGTATTATTCAAAGGGAAGCGTACCGTGGAAGCCTGGGGTGTTACATTATCCCCTCCTTCAAATAATTTTTTCCTCAAAATTTCTATAATATTATTTCATAAAAAGACTTAGGTGGTTCTTCATCATAAGTTTCTCAGGTTCCCACATTGCCTCTTCCATCTTATGGTTTCTCCATAGAACTTTTACCAGAGGAGTCATCCGGTTTCACAGCATTTGTTCTCTTGTATCAATAATCCTGATGGGCTCTTCGCAATAAGACAGATCGATTTTCAATTCTAATTCCTCATAGGTGAGTAAATTTTTTGGGTCAGGCATATATTTTCTCAACAGTGATACATGGAACACATCGTGAGCTTTGGAGAGACTTGGCCGCATTTCCAAACGGTAAACTATATCCCCAATTCGTTCTAGAATTTCGAAAGGTACTATGTACCTGGGACTCAATTTACCTTTCTTTCCAAAACTTATATCTCCCTTCCATGGAGATTCCTTCAAGAAAACATAATCTCCTACCTGAAATTCCAAATCTTTCTTTCGGTTATCAGTATAGATCTTCTGCCTAGTTTGAGCTGCTTTGATATGGTTTTGGATTAACTTAACCTTCTCCATTGTTTCCTCCACCAGTTCTGGGCCTACAAGTTTTCTTTCACCAATGTCATCCCAACAGGTTGGTGTGCGACATCTCTTTCTGTATAATGCTTCATATGGTGCCATCTGAATACTTGAATAGAAGCTATTGTTATAGAAAAATTATACCAGAGGTAAATATTGATCCCACATACCATGAAAGTCAAGTGAGAAAGATCTAAACATGTCTTCTAAGGTTTGAATAGTCCATTCTGATTGTCCATCTGTTTGAGGGTGGTAGGAAGTGCTCAAATGAAGTTCTGTATCTAAGGCTTTCTAAAGACTTTTCTAGAATCGTTAAGTAAAACGGGGATCACGGTCAGAACCAATCGATAGGGGTTCTCCATGAAGTCTCACAAATTCATTAACATATATCCTTTCTAGACGTTCAAGTGGTAAATCTTCCCTTATAGCAAGAAAATGTGCTGACTTGGTAAGATGATCAACAATGACCCATATGCATCGTTCCTTCTAGGAGTCTTTGGTAGTCTCATGACGAAGTCTATCGTGATATTATCCCATATCCACTCAGGCATGAGAAGAGGTTGCAATACTCCACTAGGTTGTTTCCTTCCAACTTTCACTTGTTGACAAACAATACATCTTGACACAAAATCAGTAATCTCCCTCTTCATGTTGTCCCATGAAAAATGTTCCTTCAAATCTCAATACATTTTGGTGATCCCAAGGTGTATAGAGAAATTGTAACTATGAGCATCGTCCAGCAATTCCCTTTTTATATCAGGTATATCGGGAACACAAAGCCTCTTCCCAAATTTTAAAATTCCATCTTCATACACAATGTCTCTCAGCTTCCCATCATTCACAGCTTTAATCTTCTTTTGAAATTATTCATCATCAGTGTGAGAACTCTTAATCCTTTGTAGTAAAGATGGTTTGTCAACCATTTGAAAAAGCTTTGATGTTTCACCTTCCATGGTCATTCCCATGTCCATATTCACTAGATCCTTGAAAACTGTATCCCTTTGAATTCTCATATTGTTCAAAACTCCATGATCTATTCTTCTCAAAGCATCGTCCACCTTGTTTGCCTTCCCTGGGTGGTAGTGTATTGTGAAATCATAATCCTTGAGTAATTCAAGCCATCTCCTTTGCCTCATGTTGGGTTCTTTTTGTGAGAAAATATACTTCAAACTCTTGTGATCAGTATAAATCTCACATTTTCACCACAGAGGTAGTGTCTCCATATATTCAAAGAAAAGATCATAGCTGCTAACTCGAGATCATGAGTAGGATAGTTTTGCTCAATAATTTTCAACTATCGTGATGCATTGGCAATAACCTTATCATTCTGCATAAGGACACAACCTAGTCCTTTCTTCGATGCATCACTATAAATAACGAATCCATCATTCCCTGATGGTAGATTCAATATAGTAGAATTGACTAATCTTCTCTTCAGTTATTCAAAACATTCTTCACACTCTTTTGTCCAAAAAAATTTAACTCCTTTACGTGTGGGCTTTGTTAATGGGTTATCCAACCGGGAAAAATTCTAGATGAAATGTCGATAATAACCTGATAAACCAATAAAACTGCATAACTCAGTTATACTCATCGGTGCAGGCCATTCTTGGATTGATATGGTCTTAGAAAGATCAACAGAGATTCCATATTTAGAGACAATATGGCCAAGAAAAGAAATCTCCTGAAGCCAAAATTCACACTAACTAAACTTCCCATATAATTCATGTCTTCTCAGAGTCTTCAGGATAATGCGCAATTGATTTTCATGATCATCGTAGCTTTTGGATTATACTAAGATTTCCTCATCAAATACAACCACAAATTGATCTAGGTATTCCTTGAAAACCCTATTAATTATATCCATGAATATAGAGGGCTCATTAGTCAGCCCAAAAGGCATTACTGTAAACTCGTAATGCCCATACCTGGTTCGAAATGCTGTCTTCGGAATGTCTTCCTTCTTCACACACAACTGATGGTATCCAGACCAAAGGTCAATCTTTGAAAAGTATTGAGCTCCATGCATTTGGTCAAATAAATCATTAATGTGAGGTAGGGGATACTTGTTCTTTATTGTTATAGAATTGATCTCCCTGTAGTCGATACATAACCTCATAGATCCATCTTTCTTTTTAACAAAAAGAATAGGGGCTCCCCATGGAGAAACACTAGGGCGAATAAATTCCTTATTACTCAATTCCTCTAGTTTTTTCTTTAGTTCAACTAATTCCACAGTGGCCATTCTATAAGGGTTCATCGATATAGGCCTTGATCCTAGAATTAAATCAATGGAAAACACAACTTCTCGTTCTGAAGGATGTCCATGTAAATCTTCTGGAAACACATCTATATATTCGTTCACAATAGGTACATACTCTATTTGAACATTCCTTTCCTCACGTATAGTCATTTCATCTCTTCCTCCCCAATAATTTAATTTAGTTGAGCTATTGGGGGTGGATCTACATAAGAATTAGGTGGTGACGATTCTTCTCTAAAGATAAGGTGTTCCTTATCATCATCATCAAAAATCATAACCTCCTTCTTCTTACAATAAATCTCCGCATCATGGTACAAAATCCAATCCATACCAAGGATTATATCAATCTCAATCATATGTATGATGATGAGATCAACGGATAAAGAACATTTATGTGCTCTAATAGGGACTGATTCACAAAACATTGTTGCAATGATAATTACCTTAGGATTTTTAACTGACAACTCCCTTGTTAAATCAAATTGGAAATATCTAATTTTCTTAGAAAACTGGGAAGATATGAAACAACGCGATGATCTAGAATCAAATAATTAATTTGCTAAACTTGAGAAAACCATTAAATTACCTGCCACCACGTCTTTCAAAGCTTCTACCTCAGCAGTAGTGATAACATAAGCTTGGCCTTGATCCCTTAGCCTTTTCTGAGGTATGTTTCCCTGACGCTTAGGACATTAATTTGCCTAATGTCCCATCTCCCTACAATTGTAGCATTAGACATCGGTATCTTCTTTCATCCCCTTGCAATCACAAACTTGGTGGCCTTTTTCACCACACTTGTAACGGACTCCCATTCCTTTTAAGCAAGTACCAGGGTTTTTCTTCCCACATTTTCTACAAATTGGATATTCAACTATTCCTTTATTCCCCTTATTTCCATTCCCAGAGTGATCAGTAGATCTCTTCTTCTCTTTCTTTGCTTTAAAGTCATAATACTTAGAGAATTTTTCTCTGTCTTGATAGCACATGAGAAAATATCTTCGTACGACGAGAAGGATTGTGACACTAATGCCAGAAGAAGAAATGGTTTTATCCCATAAAAGAAATGATCAATCATACTTCTTGGGTTACGTATATAATATCCAGCATACCTTGCTAACCTTGTAATGTTAGCCTCATACATTGCGACATTCTCATCCTTCTTTTGTCTCAGACTCAGAAATTGCCTTTCCATACCTGCTCAATGGTCACGAGGAAAGTATTTTTCTAAGAAAATCTCCTTGAACTCACCCCATTCTTTATTTGATACTTCATCATCTTTTTTCGTGTTTTGAATCAAAGATCACCATTGATCAGCATCTCTAGTGAGGCGATAAACTGCCATGACAACCTTTTCCCTTTCACTACTCCCCAAAGCCTGAAATATTTTCTCTATGAAACTTATCCATTGCTCACCTACTAATGTATTTGTACTCGCATTTAATGATGGTGGTTTCTGCCTCATGAAGTGATCTAACATTGATCCTCCATTCTACGGATCAGGGTGCTCCATACGGGTAAGGTTATTATTCATAACCTGAGTGAGTTGTCCCAGTATGGTGATTAGTTGATCATCACCAGTTGCATCACCAGCTCCACAATAATTATCTTGAGCAGGAGGGAAATCCCTACATGTAGTGCGTGCATTGATACAGTTTCCATTTCTTCTACTAAACACCACTTCGAACCAATGGAATAAACTAGATCAGTTTATGAATCAAAATATATAATTCCATACTTATAAAACACTTAACATAAATTGAACTATTTATGGATATAATCCATAATCATAAAAAACTTCTTCGAGGAAGTATATACTCATAAACCCTTCCTAATGGTTTGTAAAGAAAATGAGAATTATCCTAAGCATATCCCCCAGGAGTGTCGTCACCAAGAGTATAGTAAGGCCCATTGTCGTGCAATAGTTCCCGTTCGAGTCTATCTCAAAGCGGTGTTTTTGTGTTTTACCCCTAGGTACATCAGTGCCAGAGCTGCCTCTACCTTCTCGTATCCAGACAGGGATGTATTTCTCGGAAAACTCACAAAATCTATACAATACCAAAATTATAGGAAGTTATTATATACCAATATTCAAATTCTATCTTAGGGTTATGTGCTCTAATCAGAGTTTATCTAAATCTAGATTTCAAGGTTTGTACTAAGTTTCCTCTGATACCAACTGTAATGCCCTGAACCCAGTTACCAAGAGTCGGTGCATTATTACATAACATTGGCATGATCACAAAAGATCAATTCTCAAAAGACCAATTAGTTTATTATCCTTGTAATCACTAGATACATTCAGAAAGTTTACATTACATCATAAGGTGAAAACTCCTACAACAAAATCTTTTCTTCATATCCTATCATAATATCCCTGCAGGTCATTCATAAATTACTTCTTCACATCCTAGGAAAAATAAAACATTCAAAGGGGTGAGATCAGATGCTTAGTAATGATAACAATATAGAGAAAACATTAATAAATAAGCATAAACATTTAAGGTAATATATAACTAAAACAAAAGCCTTTTAAACTTGAACTTCAGCATAATATAGTGAAGATAAAATGAAATAATGCCATTTACTTATTCACATGGATATTCTACTAGTCGAATAATCACATGCAATATCAATAACCACTTTCATAATAATGGAATGCATAATTCCAGACTATCATAACCACATAGCCAAGGCCTCGTGGCAAGAATACAAATAAGATTTTGTCAAGGCCTTGTGACAAGACACTAGTTTTTCTCATGAGACCTAATGATTCATCGAGGAGCTATAGCGGGCTCCACCTGTCACTTATTTAGTCCAATGCATTCCTCATCTGAACAGGTTTAAACATAACATAAACAATCGTATTAAAACTAGCATATGAAATGTCAATACATTCTCCAAAAACCATGAATGGTATAATAATAACACATCCATAGTCAAACATATCACAAAAACATCAATACAATATGGATGTTTTGTATCATAATAAATAAACTTCAAATAATCTTAAAATCCATCAAAGGATGTTGACATAGATGAAATCAAAACTATTTGAGAGAAATATCTATTTTTTTAAATCATTTAAGAGTAACATAATCATAAAAGAAAACATTTACTTTGAAAATATTCTTATAAGATTTTAAGGGAAGTTTAAACAATTTTATAATGGTGGAAAATAGCTGCACCTACTGTATAAGTTAAAAAAATACATTCTTACCTTAATTTTGTCGAAAATGTTAAAAAGGACCTTGTTTGAAAAAGACAGAATGATTCCTTTATAAACTTCTTATAAAAAGTCAACAAGGGTATAAATGACTTTAACCCATATTCTGTAAAATAGTGATAATGTTTTGAAATACATTTTTAAGAAACGTGGATGTGGATGATAAAGAGGTCCCAGTAGATAATTACGTATAAACAACCTCAGATAATGAAGAGATTGTGAAATAAACCCTTACCTTATAATTTTACTTGGTTGAGGGTAGATTAAACTCATGTATAATGGTGAAATAATTGTTATTAAATTATACAATAATCATATACATTAATATGATATCATATATGATCTTTTAACATTGATTTGTTAATAATATCTTAGTATTATCGTCGTTTCAGGTGTTAACTTACTCGTTTTCTTTTATATGTTTTGTTACATAAGTTGTGTTTGTTATGGATAGGTTGTATATTATTCATTTCCATAATGATATCAAGTCCTTAAACATTATTTTTAATCATCAAATGAGAATTAGACTTGAATGGATACGATGGGGAATTAATCTCATCGCGTTTGTGGAGACGGTAGTCCGTACATACGCACGAGCGACAATATCATTCTTTTGATATTAAAATAATATATAATTGGATGGTATATCATATATACAGAATCATTATAATGTTAAATTTATTATTTACATGAATTACACATCATTATTATACCCATCCAAATAATAATGTTTTGAATAACAATTACACCATGACGTGGAGACGGTAAGCCGTACGTACGCATGTATGGTGACATGTCATTCAAAGGACGGATACAATAATTAATATGGTTGTAACATGTTTATAATAACATCACAGTATATATAAGATAATGGAGTTATTATTTTAGAATGTGAATAACAAAGAAAGAAGAAGTGGAAGAAGAATGGAACATGAACAAGGGTGGCGAAAACATTACCTCTTCTTCAGGTTCTTTCTTTTAATTTGATCAAAAGGGATCTGTAGGATGGATTTCTGATCAAAATAAAACCACTAGGCTGAATCGAGGGATGTTGAGAGAGTATTTGGGCTGGGTTTGGCTGATCCAAAAGGCTTTTAATGTGTGAATTAGTGAGAAGGGAGAGTGCCCTTTTATAAGAGGGGTGAGGGGCACCTTTGGAAAAACTAGAAATATTATTTTATAATAAATTCATATTCGGTTTATAATGGATCTAAAGTGGATTATTAAAATTATAAGGTGGATATGGGGTGAAATAATTTCAACCAATAGAATTTATACAGGTTTGGGTCATTATATTAACCTTATCTTTTAGTTTTAACTCATAGTTAATTAGTTTTACATTTACCATGTAACTTTGTATTTTTATATTATATAGTTAATAAATATACTATATACATCCAAAAGACACCCAAGTGGTCCATTAATAATAAACCTATCACGATATAAGTCTCTTGGCCGAACTTTATATTTTTAGGAATAGAATATCAATTAATAATATAATATTTGTTTTAAAAACTCATTTATGTCAATTTTGACACTATTCAATAATTGATTTTTGTTCAAGTATTAAAAACTTTATTAATTCGAAACAAACTTATTTAACCAATACCATAATGTCATATTAACCAATAAAATTCATGTATGTCATCAAAACCTTCAAGTTATATTTATTTTAACATTTATACTACCAATTATTTGATTCTTTCATTAATAAAGAAAATATTGCATCTTTATTGTGTCGTAAATAATATTAATTATTAAATGTCTTGAAATTATAAAAAAAATAAAATTATTTAGGATATATTTTTATATTTTTAATGAATATTTATAGTCGAAAATCCAACATATATAACCCTATGTAAAAATTGTTTTTCTAAAAGATATATGCTTATGTCATTTTTGTATTTATTTTAACATATTTATTATAAAGTGTCCTTATCACTTACAAGTGGATCCATGGGGTCCCAAAATCGACCCAAATATTCCCATGGTAGGACATGTATCAAACAATAAGTTTAGGACACATTTTAGGGTAATTTATTATTATTATAATATTATTTGTTTACCCTTATTTGCCGGATTTACCCTTTAACCACAGTAAATAAACTATTTACCGAAGTAATTATTCAAAATGTATAAAAATAAAAGCTACATATTTACACAATTTGGACATCCTAATTCAAAATATGGAATCTATTTTTCCAAATTCTAAGCACAGAAGTGGCATCAATTAATTTAAAATTAATTCTCGTTGTTAAAACAAAAACGTGTTTTTAAGAGATAATAACTATCAAAAGATTGACATTTTTTTATGTCTGGTTTAATTATGATATTACGTCCAATGACCAAAATTGTATTAAATGGTAAAAATATATTCTAAATATACTTTAAAACCACTGAAATTCATAATTTATCTCTATTAATTATTACAATTAAAAAAGTTGTTTTTAATTAAAATTTAGTAATTTTCACTATTCATCAAAATATAAAAGTTATCCGAAAAGTAGAAAAATTCCACCCTAGGATAATTTCGATATTCCAAATCCAAAAATAAAGTCAATTTTGAGAGATAAAATTTATAAATTTTCAAATAGTTGGTATTACTATTCATAACTGCTAGTTTGATTGGTTGTGGTGTGTGTTAGAACTCGAAGTTGCGTACAACACACGCTACTGTATTATTCAAAGGGAAGCATACCGTCGAAGCTTGGGGTGTTACACAAATAGAGGTTTTTATAGAGGTATGATTATTAGTCTCATGGATGGTCTAGTATGGAGTTTTTCATATGAAGTAACACTACATATTTTTTTATAATAAGAATTGAATTCCACATAGTTTAGTTCTCCCTTAACCCCCTGATTCTATATAGGTTCTTACGGTAATGGTTGGGGCTTACACTTCAGAGGATGCCTACATATAAGCCCAATTATTATCCATTTATAGACGAGGTAGGATTATTGACCCGTAGATATGTTAACTTCTCGTGAGTTAAAGTGTTTGGGACATTGTTGGTGAAACCCCAAGGTGGATATCAATTGGATATAAAGCCTTAAAAAGGTGTCCTATGTATCCTTTCTGAAAAAAACATCTGATTTATCATAGTTTAGAAACTCAAGACCTACTGATGGGATGATATATTTTATTACACTAACAGGGATTATTAATAACCTTGATGTTTAGGAATTTTAGGAAATTATTCTAGGATGGATTAACGTGTCACGTATTTGTTCTATATCATCTAATGGAGAAAGGGTGATGATGAACACGAATTGTCTATCGAATATTTTTTGAACAACATGGAGGAAAATCCAAGAGCATGACACAAATTGAGTTTTTTGATACTCTAAGCCTAAGCCATTAAGGGAAATCCTCTTATAAAGGGGGTGTTCTTATGAGGGTTCTTGGCTAAGGTTTTTCATGGTGCATATCCACATGTATTTTTCAAATATGGTTGAAATGTAATAGGGTGTCTTCCTGAAAAGTCCATGGTGTCTACCTGATGTTTACATTATGTCCTCCTAACATGTCTATAGTATCCACCACACATTTCAACGGTGTCTGTCTAAAATGTCCTTGGTGTCTGTTTGACATGTCTAGTTTATTTTTCATGATAAGAGTAGACATGTCCAAGGTTCATAATGTTATCAAAGCTGAAATTTGAAGTTCCCCTCTCATGATCAAGGTCCACAATTAATTTATGTTTTATGTGATCAAAAAAGATATGTATAGGACCATTTTCATAATAAAGGATGACATGTCTAAGGTATTTTGTGTGATCAAGGATAACATGTCTTGGGACTTTCACATGAGGTGTTCAAGAGACCAGTGAAGATTTATGTGGTCATGAGTTATTATGAGAGTAATGAGATGTGGTTTCATGAAAATATATATGATCAAATAGATGAACAATAATGCACACCCATAGGTTGAATTTGAACTCCCACGGGGATCATGACATGGCCTCATAGAAAATAGATTCATTTCAAGAGGATTGAGTTTCCTAGGGTCATGTCAATGATACACCTCCAAGGGTTTTCAT
Source organism: Viscum album (assembly GCA_963277665.1). Classification (NCBI taxonomy): domain Eukaryota; kingdom Viridiplantae; phylum Streptophyta; class Magnoliopsida; order Santalales; family Viscaceae; genus Viscum; species Viscum album. The sequence continues at coordinate 722,307,153 of OY728121.1, read as the reverse complement.
GGAAATAGGATCATATGTCTCTAGATATTCACATTTCATGGTTTAGGTCCCACAAGGGAATTTCATGTCATGGAATACATATATAGGGTCAAATAATAATATAATGAGACAGGGGGGTTTTCTATTTATATTGCATGAAAAGGAGGTTTTCATGAAAGACACATGCATGAGTTTTATAATAGAGTTATTTCATGATCTTAATTTATTCATGTAATAGAATTACCAGAAGGGCATCATAAGAAGGAGACTCGCGATGGAATTCCTTGATGGGTTCTTGTAACAAGAGTCTCATGATTACCTGTAGATACTATTTTAATGCAGTATCCCACCCCTCCTCTACTCTACTCCTGCATGACTCCTTTTCTCTCTCTTCCCCTCATTGCATGCATCTCAATCCCTTCTGATCTTTTATAAAGGGGGGAGGTAGGGGTTTATATAAGCTATGGTGGATGGTATTTTCCCCCTTTTCTTGGTAAAGATTCTCTATTCACTATCTTGAAGAAGTTGGAAACATTGCATGATTAACATCAGATAATTGCATGAAGTATTCATGTGATGCAATTGTAGAAAAAGTTGAGGGGTCATATGAATTATTAATGGGATACATATGATCACATTTTTCATGGGATTATTGATTTATTCTCATGATGTTCTTTGGATGATCGAGCCATATATTTTTTGTAAACCACTGAGGGATTCCCATAATGGTTTCAGAGACATAACATGATTACTTCATAGGCTTAATGGGATTATGTTGACTGTCAACAGATAGCCACCAAAAATTCCATAAGGATTCATGTGAGAAAAAAATATAATTAAGTTAGAAGACCCTTGTGAAGAAAACATGAAATATTTTTCTTGATGAATCACATGATGTTGGTGATGCTTCACATGAAAATAATAATTCTATCACATTTACATTATAAATTCTTGTATAAATGATTTATGTGGTTCATAGGATCACCTTAATTAAATGACTTCGTGGAACCCATCTACATCTCATGACCCCAATTGGATCATCATTTATTCACGTGATGTCTTAGTATGATTCAAATTAATGGTTCGATGGTTTATTTTCTAACAGTCGCATGAACCATAGAGCATATCAGTGTGGAATCACGTGATATCCTTCAAAATCATTTTTATGAAATGGATCAGTTCTCTGAAAAATATCATACATGAAAAATTCATTTTCATGCATGCCTTATGGATGATGGTCAATTCCTGGTTTCCATGGTTTTATTGTCAAAGAATCATGATAAACACTATAGGAATGGGTCTATTGTCTCAGGCTTGCACAAACAGCTTTAAAAGACAACGACTGTGGCTCATGACATTGAACCAGGGGTGTGGGTGATTGTGGTAGGAGACTAGATGATGAAGATGATATGGGGTGAGATTGTATGGTACAGATCATTTTGATTGTGCGGTTGAGGTTATTTATGTATTTATTTTATAGAGGTTCAATTACATGCCCATATCCACATACCAAATTTATTTTTCACTTGGTTTTTAAATTCGTAGAATTTTTTTTTGTGATATCCACTTCATCGAGAAAATAATTATGTCAACACCTGAAAATCATCGGTACCCACTCCCTCATCGGACACACTGTGCCACTGCACAACCCTATTAAGAACCACTTATATTCTTCAGGCATGCCTACAATGAGCTCTATTCTCTCTTACACCTTTCCTCTTTGATGAATGGTTGTGCTATCTCTTAGGAATAGTTGAGATCCCACATGTTCCTTGGTTGAGAAAACATGCGGGAAGGCTTGGTTGGCCACTTTTTTATCAAAGGTAATACCCAAATACATAAAATAATTATCTATGTAAGATGACTGTAATAAGGTCCATAATTTGTGCCGTTATAAAATAAATCCCAATACTAAGACATTTTTCAAAAATAATTATACTTCCATGACTATTTATATGTCCTCCATGATAAATATAATTATATTTTCACAAACTTCACATTTTCAAATCCTTGATAGAATACTGATTCGTAGAAAATTATAGGTGAAAAAATCCCCCCTTTGAGTTGGATTCATTCAGATCAAAATAAATATTACTCTAATGTAAACGTACATCAAATTTCCATTTACGTGAACATAAAAAGGGATTTGATATTGAACCCTATGAGTTTATTTGTCAAGAGTGTGTTGAATGAGGTCTTTATGGTGTTATAAATATGTGACTCTTGACCTTCATTGCCTAGATAAATCCAAGATAATTAGTACCTCTATCTTGGGTCAGGGAAATCCTATAATTGAAATGTTAATAAATTCTAAGATGGAAACTTTATTGGGATAAAAAGGAATTTTTTCATTGGATACAAAATAAAGAGTTTCAAAATCTTCACATATCCCAAATGAATGAGAATCAAGTCATAAATAATTATGAGATGGAATACTCCTATAAAGATCATGATCATGCAAAGGGAAAATATGCATATTGATGATGTTTTATATGATGAAATATTCGTCATTGATCAAGATAATATGTGGAAAAGGTGGTTTCATCACTTTCTGATTATATCATAGGCAGAGGCCGATGTTTTGGTGGATATATTGGAAAAATCTAGCTCTGATTCATCACTCCAGGAATCACATAGTAGGAAACTCTATGTAGTTTATGTTCATGCATGATGGATGCAGTATTAGGTTGTTTTTATACTTCAGAGGAATATGTACCCTTATACTAGTCCCAAGGAATATAGATGCGCACTAATTGTTTCCAGGTTTGTGGACAAATCATGTGTAGTTTGATTTTTTCTATGGTTAGATAATGATTACTAAAATATTTGTATCATTTTTTCTTAGTACTAAATATCACTAATACAATGAGATAATGTATTAGTAGGCCCATATTTATCATTTTCTCGGGCTTCCATTTTGGGTATTTTAGCCTGATAAGTTTTTTATTCCATTTTTTAAGTGATCAATGTTTTCTAGAGCATACAGGGTGTGTGTCAAGTGAGAAGAGAGTCGATTATTTCCCATTATTCCCTTTTCTGTTTTTTATCCTTGAAATAATTGTGTGTCATTGAATTTTATGTTTAATGTCTTCTAAACTAAAACATTACAGTGTCTTATGGTGTTCTTGATCTAACCCACTATATTTTTAGTTTAGAGTCTCTTTGATCAAATCATATATTTCTATAGTTTATATCATTTTAGATCGTACTATCTATTACTGTATTTTAATTAATATCATCTTAGACCATCTATTTCTATATTTTAGGGTTCTCTAGCTCAACCCATCTATTTAAACCCTATAAGTAGTTCTATTTTATGGATATGATGTCCAGGTCCAAAATCTTGTGGTTTTAGTTCACGTGATGAGGTCTATAAAGTGGTTTGAAAATGGAGTACCGCATCGTTACTTAGAGAATTGGTACAATACACAACGATGAAACATCTAGGATGTCAAATACACTTTAATTCTATGGTTATGGGGCTTGTTAATCATCATATGAGAATATAATGGTCAATATAAAATCGGAACTAGTAGATATAGGTTGACTGCTAGTAGTGATGGAAAACAATATCATGTCTATCTAGGATAATTGATTATGGATTTAATGGTTTCATTTAATTTTGTACCAAAACACTATTTATTTAAATGTTCTAAGGTGTCACATTTTTCATAAATTAATCATATTGGGGACCATTCAGTGCTCATAGTCTTTATTACCAGTTCACTATAGGGATGAACTTAGAGAAATAACGCAAGGATATGGGCTTCCAAAAGAAGGGTATCAACATAAGGAATTAGTAAGTGTTAGATCAAACCTCAAAGACATGAATGTGATTTTTGTAGCACATAATATTAATGAAGGTTCAGATAACCTAAAATTTCGATCACCTCCTAGTGAACACACTATCATGTCAAGGATATGTGGAATGTCATTACTTTAAATTTTCCCTAGACCAGAGGGTCCGATGAGCATGGATTTTATTTGACTAGGGCTGTAAGATGAGCCGTATGAGATTTATTTATTTTTTGTATATTCTATAACTATTTTAAAAACTCTATATATAAAGGTTTTGGTGGGAAAACATTCGATATTTTATCAGAAATTTGTTTATAGTATTTCAACTCGATAGGTTTTGTGTCTTTTTCACCATTATTTTATGTTTTTGAGATTTGGGCCATAAAATGCTAAAGTTTATGGTTGTATATAATTGACCAAAGATCATTGGGTATAAGATTATGATGCATAATGACCTGGAATTTGGGGTGTTTTTACACAACATCTTTTTTAGGAATCCCATTTCCTTGAAAACTTCGACATCCTTTTGAGTAAGAGATGATAATGTTGTAATTTAGGGATGAAAGTTCCTAGGTTATGAGTAATCATATGGGATATTCATGTTGATGATAGTCATGATTCTTTCTATACTAATTTTCTCCACTATAATGATGATAGAGATAAAAAGAATTAAATGTACCAACCCATTGGGACAAGAATTCCTTTTTTATGGGTCTAAAGTCCTTATTCGGATACATCTCCACTAGTGCAGAAAACATTTTTTACGTCGGTTATTTTTCATTTTTTATGTCGATTTTTAGCCGATGTTTATAAGAACGACATTATAAATATTTTTTTACATCGGTTATTTAAAAACCGACGTAAAAAAAATAACATCGGGGTGTTTATCACGTCGGTTATTAATTAAACGACGTGAAAAAACCAGGGGGAGGGTTTATCACATTGGTTATTATATAACCGACGTGATAAAACAGTGTGGGGGTGTTTATCACGTCGATTATATAATAACCGACTTTATAAACCATTTCCTAGGCCTTTATCAGGTCAGTTATTACCTAACCGATGTGATAACCTGGGGGGGTTATCACGTCGGTTATATAATAACCGACGTGATAAAAATATGTGGGGGATGTTTATCATGTCTGTTATTAAATAACCGACCTGATAAACCATTCCACATGTGTTTATCACATCGGTTACTCAAATAGCCAAAGTGATAAACCCTTCCTCATTCCTTTATCACGTCGGTTATAAAATAACTGACATGGAAGACCAATTTTTTTTAAACGGAATGCAGTCCTCTTCTCTCCCTAGAAACAACCAGAAACCAAATCAAGAATTCGTGCAACAAAAGTAGAAGTAGACCAAAACAAGAACCAAAGCAAAATTAATCATTTACATTAATAACATTTAAATCTTACCCCATTGGACATCCCCCCACCACCCCCTGAACAGCCCCTCACCCCACTGGACAGCCCCCACCACACCCCTGGACTGCCCCCCCCCCCCCCCGACCCCCTAGACAGCCCCAAACACCTCGGGACAACCCCCACCCTCATGTATACCCCCACACCCTGTACAACACTCCCACACCCCTGGGCAGCCCCCCCCACTGGACAGCCCCCACCACACCCCTGGATAGTCCTCCCAACCCCCTGAAAATAGACCAAAAAGTTACCAAAAACAAACCAGAACCCCCTCACCCCACTCGACTTCCCCCACCACACCCATGGACACCCCCACACCCCTGGACATCACCACCACCCCTGGACATCCCCCACCCTCCTGTATACCCCCCACCCCCTAGACAGAACTTCCACACCCCTAGACATTCCTCCCACACCCCTGAAACAAACCAAAAAGTTACCAAAAATAGACCAGAACCCGCTCAACCCACTGGACATCCCCCACCCCACCCCTGGTAACCCCACCACACCCATGGACACCCCCCACACCACTTTACTTACCCCCCCCACCACCTGGATAGCCCCCTATAACCCTAGACATCCCCCCTCTTGGACTACCCCACCACCCCTGGAAAGCCCCCTCACCCCACTGGATATCCCCCACCACACCCCTGGACACCACCCCCCCCCCCCCCCCCACACCCCGGGACTGCCCCCGACCCCCTGGATAGCCCCCACACCCATGGACATCCCCACCACCCCATAGAAATCCCCCCCCCCCCCCACACACCCATGGACAACCCCCACCCTCCTGTATACCCCCCACCCCCTGGACAACACTCCCACATCCAAGGACCGCCCTCCCACACCCCTAAAACAGACCAAAAAGTTTCCAAAAACAGAACAGAACCCCCTCACCCCACTGGACTACCCCCACCATGATGGGTCGGAACAAAAGACGGGAAGGATGGCAAGAGGGGGGGTGAATTGCCTTTTAAAAAATGATTAACACGGGAAGGATGGCAAGAGGGGGGTGAATTGCCTTTTAAAAAATGATTAACAAATTAAAAACAAAGTGAAATCAAAGTATGTGCAGCGGAAAATAAAAGAGGCAATCACACAAGAAATTGTTAACGGAGTTCGGCCAAAACCCGGCCTACGTCTCCGCTCCCAACTAAACCGTTGAGATATTCCTACCGCTTGCTTTTCAATGGTTTTAGCAAGAAACCCACTAGGCTTTGAGGTAGCACTAGGACCTATTACAGCTTTCTTTTGGTGGTTAAGCAAGAACCCACTTGCTTTTAATGGTTGAGAAAGAACCCACTAGCCTTCTTACAGGTGAAGGCTAGCTCACCTATGACTCAAGCCTTTTAAAAGGAAAGGCTTGAAGAAACCTCTTCACACCTTAGTGGTGATGTGAAACCCAAAAGAAAGGGAGGATGAGAAAAGGTTGGGGTTTGTAGGCACAAACCCAATTTGATGCTCAAAATAAATAAAGCAAGAAAAACCGTATTTGGAGAAGCCTTGGGCGCCTTTGATTGATTGGAGATGTTGAAGGCTGCTTCCAAGCTTCTTTTATGGTGCTCTTGGATGTGGAATTGGATTGGAGCACGTTGGGTTCCTTGAGGAAATCCGCCGGAGGTTCTCCAAAATGATCAACAATGTGTCCGGTGGCTTGGGTGAAGTTCCGGGGCTTCCTAGGCCTTTATTTATAGGCTAGGAACCTTCATGTATCCGTTGGAGGGCTTTGGAGCCATTGGAAAAGGCCTCGGAGCCGTTGGAGGCCAAAAGAGGGTTGACTGGTCAAACCCAACGGCTAGTTTGACTGGGCTACCGGCTGGCCGGTACAGCTCCACCGGCTGGCCGGTGTTTGAGAATTTGGATTAGCATATTGATCCAGGCTCTACCGGCTGACCGGTGGAGGAGCCACCGGCTGGCCGGTGGTGAGGCAGTAGCCATCACTGTTGGGGCTGGATGCCACCGGCTGGCCGGTGCTGAGGCCACCGGTTGGCCGGTGGGGAGGCAGTAGCTACCCCTTGAGTCTGGGTGCCACCGGCTGGCCGGTGACAGAGCCACCGGCTGACCGGTGGAACCTGGCAGTGGGCAATGCCTCTGCCAGGTCCATCGGCTGGCCGGTGCCATCACACCCGTTGGCCGGTGGACTGAGTTTCAGTCCACTTTATGTTCTTTCTTGGGCCAATCCTTTGGCAATCAATTGCCTATCAACAAAAACACTTAAAACAAAATTTTAGAAAAATAATAAGGTGATTGTGATCATGAAAATCAAACAACGAGGGGAACGAGAGGTACAACAATCTCCCCCTATTTTGATGATCACAATCACCAAAACAATTAAAGTAAAAAACATGAATTAAAGGCATGCTTTAATGAATAAAATGAAATGTAAAGCAAAGCATGATCAAAAGGTTTCTCCCCCAATCAATCAAGAAATTTCTCCCCCTTTGTGATTATCAAAATAGCTCGGGGCATAAAGCTTGATTGAGGGAAAGGGTTTGAAAAACTAGATATGAGAATTGAAAAATCAATTGAGATTTTTGAAATTGAAATGAAAATTTGAATAACAGTTTGAATTGAAAGTTTTGAATCAAAAACCAATTGAAATTTGAAATTTGAAACCAAATGAAAATTTTTGAAATTGAGAGTTTTGAAACCAAGTGTTGAAATTGAAAGGAAAAATTTTGAATACACAAAAAAGCTTAAAAGATCCTAACTCCCCCTAAATAAAAACAAAAAGTCACCGGGGAGAGGGATTTTGAAAAGAGACAATTTTAGGCCCGGAGAGACTCGCAAGAAGGGATTTTTCAATCCATACTTGTCTCATGGCGGGTCTTCTCTTATAGAACTCATCAGAATAGAAAATATATTTGGGTTGACTGTACCAGGCATTTTTACAATTACACTCATAAATGAGGTGCCCGGGTTTTTTACAATAATTGCAAAATTTAAAACTAGAGCTCCCCCTTACAAAAACAGTGGGTGCATGGGAGGAGGAGGCTTGGTTGGTATAGCCAGGTCCTTGAGTGGTCCTAGAAATTCGTTGGGAACCTAGGAGATTGTTCAAATTTTGTTCCCCTTGGGTGAACTTAGCTAGGGTCTCCCTTAGGTCTTTGATGGTTGATTCCATGGAATCAACATTTGGGAAATTTTGGTTTTTGAGGGACATCTCCTCCTTCTCTTTGAGAAGTTGTTCTTTTTCGGAGGAGAGTTTTTTGAAAGACTTTTTTAAAGCAACAAATTTTGACGATAAAGCATGAAAACCTTTTTCTAGTTGGTCTCTAGCGTGTGAGAGTTCTTCATAAGAAAGATGATTTAAAGAATTTGAATTTGAAGAACAAGAGGAGGAGGAGTCGGAAGATGTTACCTCATGAAATGCCATTAGGCATTTTGTACCTTGGTCACTCGAGGAGGAGGAGGAGGAGGATGATGAGGAGGTGTCACTCCATGTCACCTTGAGGACCTTTTTCTTTCCTTTTTCCTTTGGTGTGGCCCGTTTTTTGTTGAGTGGGCAATCGGGCTTGTAATGCCCTTTTTGGCCGCACCCGTAGCATTTTACCTTGGGCTCGGATTTTTCGGTGGATTCTTGCTTTCGGTGCTTGCGGGATTTCTTCTTCTTGTGCTTCTTCATAAACTTGTGCATTTGGCGGGCGAGATTCTCCATTTTCGAGTCGCCGCTTGAAGATGAAGAAGATGAAGATGATGATGAGGAGGAGCTTACTTCTTTTTGTACCTTGAGGGAGATGTTCTTTGGTGTCTTGATTGGTGTGCCCTCCTTTTGAGCTTGCCTCCTCATCGTGATCTTGTACGTCATTAGGGATCCGATGAGCTCCTCGACCGACATGTTTTTGACATCCTTAGCTTCTTGGATTGCCGTCACTTTAGGTGCCCATGAGCTCGGAAGGACCCATAGAATTTTCTTGACCATTGCTTCAGCTGAAACATTATCACCAAGGGACTTTCTCCCATTGCACACGTCAGTAAATCTAGTAAACATTTCAGAAATAGATTCATTTGGATGCATAAAAAAGACTCAAAATCCTGACGGTACATGTCCAATCGAGTATCCTTTACTTTGTTGGTCCCCTCATGGGTAACCTCCAAAAGTTTCTAGATTTCATGTGCGGAGGTGCATGTGGAAACTCGATTGAGCTCATTTCGGTCAAGGCCGCAATGAAGAGCATTCATGGCTTTGCCATCAAGCTCAAAATTTCTAATGTCGACTTGGGTCCATTTGGATTCGTCAGGGGTAGACAAAGTGTAACCTTGCATGACTATTTTGTAAATGGGATATCCTATGCTTCTAAGAAAAGTAGTCATGCGGGTTTTCCAATAATTATAGTCGGTCCCATCAAAAAATGGAGCCCGACCCAAAGAGTAGCCCTCGGGGGCGAAAGAGGTAGATGCCATCTTAATGGATCTTAAATTTGAAACCGGGTTAGGGAATTATTCAAACACGTCCCTCTGATACCAATTGATGGGTCGGAACAAAAGACGGGAAGGATGGCAAGAGGGGGGGTGAATTGCCTTTTAAAAAATGATTAACAAATTAAAAACAAAGTGAAATCAAAGTATGTGCAGCGGAAAATAAAAGAGGCAATCACACAAGAAATTGTTAACGGAGTTTGGCCAAAACCCGGCCTACGTCTCCGCTCCCAACTAAACCGTTGAGAGATTCCTACCGCTTGCTTTTCAATGGTTTTATCAAGAAACCCACTAGGCTTTGAGGTAGCACTAGGACCTATTACAGCTTGCTTTTGGTGGTTAAGCAAGAACCCACTTGCTTTTAATGGTTGAGCAAGAACCCACTAGCCTTCTTACAGGTGAAGGCTAGCTCACCTATGACACAAGCCTTTTAAAAGGAAAGGCTTGAAGAAACCTCTTCACACCTTAGTGGTGATGTGAAACCTAAAAGAAAGGGAGGATGAGAAAAGGTTGGGGTTTGTAGGCACAAACCCAATTTGATGCTCAAAATAAATAAAGCAAGAAAAACCGTATTTGGAGAATCCTTGGGCGCCTTTGATTGATTTGAGATGTTGAAGGCTGCTTCCAAGCTTCTTTGATGGTGCTCTTGGATGTGGAATTGGGTTGGAGCACGTTGGGTTCCTTGAGGAAATCCGCCGGAGGTTCGCCAAAATGATCAACAATGTGTCCGGTGGCTTGGGTGAAGTTCCGGGGCTTCCTAGGCCTTTATTTATAGGCTAGGAACCTTCAAGTATCTGTTGGAGGGCTTTGGAGCCGTTGGAAAAGGCCTCGGAGCCGTTGGAGTCCAAAAGAGGGTTGACTGGTCAAACCCAACGGCTAGTTTGACTGGGCTACCGGCTGGCCGGTACAGCTCCACCGGCTGGCCGGTGTTTGAGAATTTGGAGAAGCATATTGATCCAGGCTCTACCGGCTGACCGGTGGAGGAGCCACCGGCTGGCCGGTGGTGAGGCAGTAGCCATCACTGTTGGGGCTGGATGCCACCGGCTGGCCGGTGTTGAGGCCACCGGTTGGCCGGTGGGGAGGCAGTAGCGACCCCTTGAGTCTGGGTGCCACCGGCTGGCCGGTGACAGAGCCACCGGCTGACCGGTGGAACCTGGCAGTGGGCAATGCCTCTGCCAGGTCCATCGGCTGGCCGGTGCCATCACACCGGTTGGCCGGTGGACTGAGTTTCAGTCCACTTGATGTTCTTTCTTGGGACAATCCTTTGGCAATCAATTGCCTATCAACAAAAACACTTAAAACACAATTTTAGAAAAATAATAAGGTGATTGTGATCATGAAAATCAAACAATGAGGGGAACGAGAGGTACAACACACCACACCCCTGGACACCCCCTAGACAACCCCCACCCTCTTGTACAGCCCCACCCTCCTGGACACCCCCTCAGGGGGCACACCACTGGAAGGTACTCATCACTCCCACATGAGACGCTTGAGCTCTCAAAATGTTTCACATGTGGGAGTAATGAATACCTTCCAGCGGCGTTCAGCCCCCTGAGGGATGGAGGCACCTCCTCTCCCACCCTTTGGACTCTCCCCCCACCCCATGGACACCCTGGACCCCCCCCCCCCCCCGCCCCCACCCCACTGGAAAACCCTCCCACACCCCTAGAAACCCCCCTCACCCCACCAGACACCCCCTGTACAGCCTCCCACTCCCTTGGATAGCCCATCCACCCTCCTAGAAATGCTCCCACCCCCTGGACTGCACCCCCACTCTCATGGAAAACCAGAACCCCCCCAGACATCCCTCCCACACTTATGGACAGCCCCTACCCCACTGAACACCCCCCACACCCTTGGAACCCCTCCCCCCCAAAACCAGAATCCATACTAGAAAAACCATCATAAGTTGACCAAAACAATAAGTAGAGAAAAATTAAACATTCACATATATAACATTCAAAACATACACTGTCAACTTCAAAAAAACTAAATCCAACCTAAACGACTACCAAATACACAATTACAACGACAATATTCAAAATTACATTTTACACTACAAACAACTAAAATTCAATCAAACCTGTAAAATAATTTGACCACTCCACTTGTAATTGTTTGATGTCTTGAGTAGTATAGGTTTTAGGGTCATCAAATGGCTACAAATGAAAAGGATAGTAGTTAACATGTATAATGAATAAATAAAACTGAAATATTATGTTAAAGTATAAATGGAAATATTATCAGGTCAAAGTTCACAATTTTCCCAGGTGTTATTATTTCATACATAAATCTTAACATATAATATCCGCATTTGATGATGCCTTGTTGTTCATGACAATTATGTTTGAATGAGTGTAAATTAAATATATTATTTTTATGTAATAAATCAAAAAGTACAAATTATAAATTGATATTTACCTTTTCATTTATATATTTGATCTTTTCAATCCTTTTCTTTGTGTTTTTTAGAAAGTATACCCATCCCCTGTTAGAAAATAATACGAATGGGGTAAATTTAAAATTCATTATAATATATAAAACTATTGAAAAATTGAAACGTACTTTTCCAATATATTCTTAAAACATTCCTACACATCATCATGGATAGAGAATATCCAATAAAGTGTTTTCTCCCTTGAAAAAAAACCACCAACATCCAATTATCACTAATAAAAGAAAATTTAAGGTTTGTGGTTTTTTATGTTAAAAGATAGTGAACTCTTTGAGAGAGATGTGTTTCATACCTCTCACAAAAAGGCATCATCCAAAATTTTGTGACTATATTCTGTTCAAGTCTTTCAGAAATATAAAGCATTCTTTGTTCCTCATCCAATGCACATGCTTCAGGGGAAATAAATTACAGGTCCATGAATCCATATACATCTGTCAGTTCATTCCTCTCACAAATGTTATAAAGATGCCTAATACAAAATAGACATAAGTATTAATTTGTAATAAATATAATGTAGGGAACAGGTGCTAAGACTTACATGGATAAATGTTTTACCACGTTGATGCCCAACTTATCTCCAGTAACAAGCTCGATGATATCAGTTTTCATAATCCCCATAGTTATTACGCGTCCACAAACATGATCTTCCATTGGAAACTCATAATGAACCACCAAAAAATTTGAATATCTTGAAAATATGTCAAGAGTACTAGAATCTGTATCTGATGTCATAGCAATTTGTCTTTGTTATTGTCTATACAGTATTTCTTTACCTTTGATGTATTCCTGTAAAAATATATAGAAAAATATATTAGTTTTAAAATGATAAAACAACATTAATAAAAAAATAAAATATATAACATTCATACCTCTATGGTAATGAGTCTAAGAAGTCTGGATGACCAAATTAAAAAATGACCTATAATATTTCCAAATATCATCACCTCATCTGTAGGTAAAGGTACTTGAGCTGATCTATCTATAATATCATGTACAATGACCCGCTGATTTTGTACCTCTAATTGTTGATGATGAACTGTATCTCCTATACAATATACCAACCCATATAGAACTATATGATGTTGAGGATCATCAACATACAACTTCAAATAAGTAGGAAGCTGCAGCGGAGGAGTAGGATAAAATATGGGGTCCACAGGTTGAGGTGGGGGAGTGGGAGCTACTGGCGGAGGTGGAGGATAAATAAATGGGCCTGTAGGGGGAGGTGGAGGAGTGGGAGCTGTAGATTGAAATTTTCTTTGCATGTCTACAAACATAGACTGTACTGACGCTCTAATATTTTCTTCCATCGTCGGATTAATATTGTGAACTTCAGCCTCCAAGGATTCTATTTTTTTATAAACACCCTCAACATTAGAATTTGAAGAACGTGGAAACATTTTTCTTACCGATACACCTTCCAGATATCCTCTTACATGACTAGGATGTTTGAGCTTTCCCAATGCTACAGATAAAATATCTTTCCTCCCAGTAGCTGTAAATACCCCTTTTGAGCTCTGATCTTCAAGAGAGTCCTGTATTAATTAATTGAACATTTCTTTAATGATTTAAATTATATGAAGAAAATAGTTAACTTAAATAAATAAAATAGATATCTTATAATCCTCTCAGATACTATTCTCGATTCTTCCGAAAGATATTTCCATTTTTTCCTCATCTGTTATCTCTTCTATTTTTCATGTCTAGATGGAGGGGATGGAGGGGCCAGCTCTCCAGAGCTTGAAGACTCAGCTCTTAGTTATTGAAATTTTTCTGCCATCATTTGTTCTTCCAAAAATGAATACCCTCCCCAAGATAAACTATAAGGGTATACATTTTTATATTGGATATCCTGACGAGGTTTCCTTTTTTTCTATAAATTAAGAATAAGAAATAATTGACAAAACACTAATAAGATCATTTATATAAGAAAACTTATCAATGATTACATTTCCCTTACAAAAAAGAACTATTTTCTTCTACTTTCTACAAACTGTCTCCATGTGTCTTCATCTATAAAATGATATATACGAAATGGATTTTCATGACTCCTATGACCAAAAATGAAATCATATGAGAGGGTTGATTTGAAATCCCTCCATCTCCTAGTATCCATCGATAAGAATTTCTTCCTGACTCCTCCGGTGTCAGGAATATCAAATGTCGTCTAATACAGAAGAGGTTAAACATATTATATATACCAGAAACATTTAAATAATAGTCAAACAATAGAAAAATATCTTACCAAAATCATCCCCCACAATTTAGAGATTATTTCTTTATCCACACTTCTCTAATCATCATACAAAATGCATAATTTTCTCTTATCCTGAGTTGATATAAAACTCTTAAAATCTTTTGCATTTGGACATCTAGGAATATCATCATCATCAAACTCAACGAGTATCCTCTGATCCTGCTTACGGGAAAGTGCTAATTTTGGTAAACGTGTGCACCCACGTTTGCCAACACTTGAACTCTTTGTCATAATAGGAGTACATGAGGAAGATTGGGTAACATCAAGAGGAGCATGTGAATGTTCCTCCCCAGAGGTATGACCAATATTCTCATCTCCAGAATCATGTGGTTGATCAACTGAATGATCTGTCATTATCCTTCAACTAAAAAAACAAATATTATTTTACAAATATACAAATTCAAATATTTTAATACTACTGTAATCAGAAAAAAGAAAATTTTACTAAGTTACATAATAGTAAAAATTGTTAATATGGTAAGCATGTTAAACAATGGTAAAGATGGTCAAGATGGTCAAGATGGTAAACATGGTAAACATGGTAAACCTGGTAAACCTAGTAAACATGTTAAAGTAATTGTCACTGAACAAAAATAATAGATATATAATTCATGTAATGGTAAACATGATAAAGTAAACTAAATAAACATAAAATAAACAAAAACATATACTTATTTTGTTTTAATACATATTTTAATAAAGAAAAAACTTACAATATCTAACATTTTATGAAAAAAATTAATGTAAATAAGAAATAAACATATGTTGCCTGTAATTTTAGGAATGTACAAATGGATTGTTTTCCCAAATTTCTTCATCCTGACATTTCCTTATTGCACAAACCATGTCTTCAACATGCTCATCATTATGTTCTATTAATATTTCCATGGAAGTAGGGATCTCACAAAAATCAGCATGTTCATCAAGTTTATCCTAACCAACATTTTGTTTTTTCCCTTGTAAAACAACATCCCACTACAAATCTGATTGATTTACTACATAGAAAATTAGTTTTTCATGTGTTTCCATTATGAAAGAATGAACTATGTCTTCCAATCTATTCATATTGACAAGTGTCATTCGAAATTCATCGTGTCTGAAATTGTTGTTACCGATAAACCATTTATAGTTAAAAATAGGAACTTTAATTTAAATGTAATCAACCACCCATATGTCTTCAATCACTCCATAATATGAACTTAATATAGAAATTGTGTTTTTGTCCTTAGCACTCAACAAATGCATTGCTTCTGCAAACACCAATACACCACTATTCTGAACTACCCTTCTATTTTCCTGAGCTTTCTTATGAAATGTATATTCATTAATGTCATAACCGGACCATGTTATCACATTTAAACATGGACCACTCACTATCCATTTTAATGTCTCTAATACATATGATCTACCATGAAATGTCTTTTTAAACCATTACAAAAATGTTTTGTAGGGCTCATTAAAAATCCACATTTCATTCTTCTTTGGATGACATTGTTTCAACTCATTAATATGAAATGTGATATACGATTGAGCATCAGCTATGTTATTCAAGATGTATGATTCAAACTTCTTCATCTATTCAGATGAAAATGATTTGAATTTCAATTCACGAATCCCCTTTCCCTCACTATTAACTCATTCATGGAGAGATGGAGGAAAACCTATATGTTGCGTCGTAGCCAAGTAGCTCGTACAAAACTTTGCAACCTCCTCATAAATATAATTTTAAATAATGGAGGCTTCAGTTCAATATGGATTCTTAACAAACCCCTTAAATATTTTCATATACCTTTCAAAAGTATACATCAAACGAAGATATACAGGTCCACAAAGCTTTATTTCTTGAACCAGATTAATCATTAAATGCACTATTATAACAAAATAAGATAGAGGAAAATACATTTACAATTGACAAAGTATAAAAATTGCATCCGTTTAAAAAATGATCAAAGCATTCACATCAATATCCTTATTACAAATTGAATTGAAAAAATAACACAGCTTTATTATAGTCTTTCTGAAATGGATGGGCAATATTCCCTGAAATGAAACTAGTAGAATTTGTTGCATCATGACGTCACAATCATGTGATTTCATACCTATCAACTTCAAGTCCTTCAATGAGACAAAAATTTTTACATTTCAAGAATAACCTTGAGGCACTTTGATATCATGAAGACACTGACAAAAGATAATTTTCTCCCTCTTTGATATTGTATGACAAGCCGGGGGAAGAAATGTTCGTCTTCCTTTAGGAGTGGGAGATAACTCCAAACATATTCCCATTGATAGTAAGTCAAATCTTACAGTCAACCCATATTTTTTATTTCCTTTAATATCTATAAATTTTCCAATCAAACAATAATGGATATTCTTCTCCATGTGTATGAGATCAATATTATGTTTAACTTTAGGATATCTCCAATATGGTAGCTCAAAAAATATTGACATTTTCATCCAAATATGTCTATCATTACCAGATTTCTGTGACTTTCCCAATGTCACATCATGGTTTTTCACCCTCTCAAAATACAGATTAGGGGATAAAGGTTTTGGAGTAATATCAAATTCTTTTGAGCCATTGAATGCCTTTTTTAGTCTTCTATAAGGGCGATCCATAGTAAAAAACTTTCGATGACCCATGTACACTTTTTTCCTCCCATTATGCAATTGACAATATGACGTCTGTTGTTCGCAAATTGGACATGCTTTATGCCCTTTAACACTGTATCCATACAAATTTCCATATAATGGGAAGTCATTTATAATGAACAAAAGGACTGCATGCAGTTGAAAAAATATCATTTTATAATAATCATACACCCTAATACCATCATCCCATAAAAGTTTCAAATCATCAATAAATGGTGAAAAGTAAACATCAATATCATTACTGGGTTGCTTCGGAACATAGATCATTATACTTAACATGACATATTTTTGCTTCATACAAACTTCAGGAGAGAGGTTGTAAATTACCAATTAAACAGGCCATGAACTATGTGTGTTACTGAAGGTTCGGTATGGATTCATTCCATCTGTGTACAACCCTAGTCTGAGATTTCTTATTTAATTTCCAAATGTATAATACTACTCATCAATTTTCTTACATTGTGGAAAATCAGCTCGATGACGTATTTTTCCATCACATAACATCTCATTATCAAGTCATCTTAACCTTTTTTCATCATGTGAATTAGAAAATAAATGTTTCAAATGATGAATTATTGGAAGATACCAAAATAAATTTGAAGGGATCTTTGTAATCTCTACATTAGCCTTTGATTTTTCTTTCACCTTCTACCGTGATGTACCACATTTAGGACACTCTAATAGAAATTCATATTACTTCATATATATAATACAGTCATTTGGACGGGCATGTATTTTATTTTATCCCAATACCATCGAGCATAATATTTTCTTAGCCTTATAATGTGAATCTGGAAGATTGTTATATTTTGGAAGAATCTCTTTCATCAATTGTAGCAGCTCTGTAAAACTTCTGTCACTCCATCCATGTTTCACCTTCAGGTTAATCAATCTTAACACCACCGAGAAAACCGTAAATTCTGTACAACCCAGATATAATGTTTTTTCAGCATCAACATATAGACGTGAAAATGTAGGTTCTATCTCAATTTGTTCTGCTACAATATTGAGAATCATTTCTTCAATTCCATCGGAGTTACCATCTTGTGAATCATCATCATCAGTGACATTTTTTCTAGTTTCACCATGTCAAATCCAAGGGCTGTAACTCGGATTAAAATTGTGACAAATCAGATGATCTTTTATCTCTCTACTTTTCAACTTCTTCATATTCAAACATTTCAGGCATGGATAGAAAAAATTGCAGTACTTGGAATATTTCGTTTAGAAAATTCCAAAAAGGCATCAACACCTTCGTCATATTCATTTCTCGTTTGATGTGTCGTAATCCAACTTCGACTCATTATTACCTAGAAAAAATTTCAAAATTATACATCTTTTTAATATAAGACAAATGTATGTTTATATGAAAAAAAAAATCATAATTTTAATGTAAAATAATTTTTAAATGTAAAAAAAATCTATGCATGTTTAAAAAAATATGATTGAATATTTTTTCAAAAAGAAAATATAGTTAGATATAATAGTTTTAAATTCCATTAAATCAATGAAAACCATGGGGCCTCTATTGGTTGATAGAAAATTGGAGAAAATGGAGTAAACCTGAGAATCAAATCAAATTTAAAATAAAAATTTATATGGATAAAATCACAATGTAAATCCAATCATCATGGCACAATGGGGTCTGGATAACTATGCATATTTGAAAACCACAACATGGTATCCCCCATAACCCATAATTTTCTCATATTCGATGACTGGTCAAAATATATATAACCAAATAGAATCATATTGAAACACTAATATACATGAAAAAAATACAATAATCATGTCGTAATCTCACAAACCACGATTCAGTAGTCAATCCCAACTGACACTTATCCCCCACCACCTTGGACACCCCCTGGACACCACCACCCCCTTGGATAGCCCCCCCCCCACCCCTGGACACCACCCCCACCCCCTTGGACACCCCTGGACACCACCACCCCTTTGGACAGCCCCCCACCCCTTGGACACCACCCCACCCCCTTGGACACCCCCTAGACACCATCACACCCTTGGACACCCCCACCCCCACCTGACCCCTCCTGGACACCACCACCTACCTCCTACCCCCTTGGACAACACCATAGACACCACCCAACCCTCTAGACACCCCCCCCCCCGAACAACCCCCAAACCCTTTGGACAGGCCCCCATCCCATTGGATAGCCCTCCCACCCCCTTAGACATCCCTCATCCCCTTGGACCCCCCCCCCCCCCACACACCCCTGGAATCCCCCCCCACCTCCATAGACACCCTGGACACCCCAACCCTCTAGACAGCCCCCTGAACCCCACCCCCTTGGACAGCACTGGAAACCACCACCCCCTTGGACAGCCCCCCACCCCTCTGGACAGCCCCCCCCCTCTAGACAGTACCCCCACCCCTCATGAAGACCACCCCCATCCCCTACCCCCTTGGACACCCCTAACCGTCTGGACATCCCCTAACCCTCTGGATATCCCCCCAGCCCCTGGATAGACCCCACCCCTCTAGACAGCACCACCCACCCCTCTCGGACACCACCCCCACCCCTACCACCTTGGACACCCCCCAACCCTCTGGACAGCACCCCACCCCCCCGAAAAACCCCCAAGAACCTCTGGATAGGCCCCACCCCCTTGGACACCCCCCCCACCCACCCCCTTAGACATCCCCCCCACCCCCTTTGACACCCCCACCCCATTGGTCCCCATCCCCCCTCCCCCCCCCCCCCCCCCCGCACACCCCTGTACTCCCCCCCCCCTCACCTCCACGGACACCTTGGACACCCCCAACCCTCTAGACAGCCCCTGAACCCTCTGAACAACACCCCCACCCCCATGGACACCCCCTGGACACCACCACCCCCTTGGACAGACCCCCACCCCTCTGGACATCCTCCTCCCCCTTGACAGCCCCCACCCCTCTAGACACCACCCCCAACCCCTCCTAGACACCACCCCAACCCCACCCTCTTGGACACCCCCAACCCTCTGGACATCCCCCCCCCCCCCCGTACAACCCCCAAACCCTCTGTATAGCCCCCACCCCACCCCACCCCTTGGATAGCCCCCACCCCCTTCGACACCCCTCACCCCTTAGACCCCCCCCACACACACACACACCACTAGACTGTCCCCCCCCCCCCCCCCACCTCCATGGACACCCTAGATAGCCCCAACCCTCTGGACAGCCCCCAACCCCCTGGACAGCCACTAACCCTCTTTACAGCCCCCCAGAACCATGGGATTTTATCCTCAAGCTACTAGTTTTGTCATATCTAGGGATTTTAACCTCAAGATACTAGTTTTTTTATCATGCCATTATTAAAAATGAAAACCATGAACTGTATCTCCTACTAGTCTATAATTATCTATTGGGAAACGAATCGGGTTTTAATAGAATATGAAGACTTATAATAGTCCACAAAAATATGTTGCGTAAATAGATTATGGAACAAAAAAAATTGATACCCAAAATAGAAACTAGCAAGGATCCAAAACAAACATTCCACCATGAAAAACCATATATACTTATAAAATAAATTACACTGGTACACAGAATGGGTGTATCACAATGGTTTACATATAAATTGAAGTAATATAGGTTAATGAGATCATTAGTTGTCAATGACAACAAAAATTACCATCAATGTCGGTCATCCATGAAACAAAAACAAAAGAAATAGATGTTGGTGAGGATTACATGAATATTGGGAGTTTATCTAATATATCTAGTGATAATAAATAATATGATGATGAAAAAATGAGGTAAGAGGGTTCGAAATCGAAGAATAGTACCTAGTTTAAACAAAAAAAATTCAAAACGTAAATATAGACTATCCGGAAAAAAAACGAAGGAAATAAAGTCGTGGGAGGCTTACCTGAGTGTTGTGAGTGGAGATGATAGATCCGAGGAGAGTAAATATGATAAACTGTGATGGAAAAACGAGTTTAACGAAATGATATCGAAGAGTCGGTTAGGGTTTTCCACGCGAGAGAGACAAGTCACTGGTCTGTCGATCAAAAATTCATAAATGACAATCCACAGGGTGTCTTAATTTTTCAAATGTTTTATAACATCGGTTATTTAATAACCGATGTTATAAACTATTTTTATTACCTTTATTACATCAGTTATTATAATAACCAATTTTATAAATGTATCAGATACCACATTTTTTACGTCGGTTATTTTATAACCAACGTAAAAAAATCCATGTGTTGGTTGTTTACGTCGGTTATTCTATAACCAACGTAAAAAACATATTAGAAACCACAGTTTTTATTTAGGTTATTTTATAACCGACGTAAAAACTATAGGGTGTTGGTTTTTATGTCGGTTATAATATAGCTGGTGTTAAAAATTCTACGGGTTAGGTTGTTACATCGGTTATCAAACAACTGATGTCAAAAAGGCCTCTGATGCCGCCTGTTTTACGTCTGTTATTTTATAACCGACGTAAAAAATTCGTATATACCTTGTTTTTGACGTCGTTTATCAAATAACCGACATAATAATTTTTCTCTCCATATATTTTACATCGGTTATAAAATAGCCGACGTAAAAAATGGTGACGTTAAAAACTTTTTCTACACTAGTGCTCATTTATTGTTCAACAAAGAGATATTTTATTCTTCAGATAAGCCCTTTAATGTTGGCGGAAATATGAGACACTCAAGACAATTTTTTTCATTTTTGGATTGAGGTTATCTTATATATTATGGAAGTATCCCAAAATTTGGTTGACCATGTTAAGTCCTTTTGGTCCTTTGAAAAGGGGTGACAATGCATGATATTTTTCATAGTTTATTATCATGCAGTGGGGATCCATCTATAATTCAATTTAGCTTCATCAGATGAGGTTTTCATCCTTATAGTTTAACATCATGGTGTAAGGACATAGGAACCAAAGTGAAATTGTGCATGATATCCTAGTAGAAAAATTCCACAGGATGGCAGAATTTAGATGCTATAGGCATATTTTATCCTTTAAAATGCTTATTGGTGTGTAATCATATGTTGGATCCCATATATTTCAAATCTATATAATACAAAAGAAACCCATATATTTATATAATTCATATATAAGAGAAGTGGTTCTATATGTGTCAACCATACTTAACTGGTTTATGGTCTTTTATTACAGGCTATAGATTAAATTAATATGAAATTTTCGTGGTTCTACTTCCATAGGATCCCCAATTCACTCTATAAGAGAATGATTCATGTTACTTTCATCTCTATTAATGAGATCCCTCTGCATTGATCTTATGTATATGTAAAGGATAGAGGCATGTTTTCTTTATAAGGGAGGTAATCCACTATCATTCGGCAACACGATTTCATATTATAGATGGAACCCTTGAAGTAGAGGGACCTCATATTGGGAGATTCTATCACTAATGGGGGATTTATTATAGTCTCATGAACAACTTAATATGAAATATTATAATATGGATCAAACACCTGATAATGTTGTGCTACTGTAAGACATATGGATTGGCATAAGATAATATACAATATTTTCAATACGTATACTAATAGGCCATGAATAAAGACACATGTAGTTCATGAAAGAAAGACCCCCTGCCTAGATCTATCTCATATGTAGGGTTGGTGAAATTTTATCATATTCCCCTTTGAGTTGGGGAATCTTAGTCAACTAAGGGATCCTCTACCTAGATCATGCTCAAATGTAGGGAAAGGGAATTTCCACATTTCATTCTAGAATGTTGGTGGAACACTCATATCTATAATAGTTTATGGATATGATGGACTTCTCTAAGAAATTTCAGGTCATGAAAGATATAAAATATGTATTTTAATTAAACGTTGTGGGACTATGATTTTTTCATGTAGTTTGAAATCATTTGAATAGGAAGTTTTTATATAGTTTTCCATCATACTAGGAATTATTTTAGATAGTAATGTGTAACTCTGTGAAATTGAGTACACATAGAAGAAGTGTACCCTGGGATGAAGGGGTAAAAGAAGATGATATTATAATCATTATTTTATAATTGGTATGATGTACAAATGGTAACATAGTGTGTTTCTCAATGAACTATAATAGTTGGGTCATAGAGAGTATAAATTGTGACACAAGAATATCTGAGTTAATTGGAGGAGGAAACCGATGGGTATATGTCAGCCATTGATAATGGAAAAAACCATATTCCACGCTATCTGGTCCATAATTCATTGATTTAATGGGGGATATTTTTTTATACCAAACTCCAACTAGGATTACTCTTTTAGGAATTTCATTATTCATAATAAAATCTTAGTCGATCCCCTTTGGAATAAACAATCCCTATTACTATTTTTCAATAGTGGAGAACCTCATGAAGAGTAGAAAAAGTTCCATGGGGTTTCAATAGAAGGATATAAACATCATGAATTGGATGGTTTAAGCTTTGATATCCAAGATATTATGTTGTTTCATGATGAATATAATAATAAATAAGGTTTTGAGAAACCTAAAGGCTAATACAACGTGTATTGAACACGTTTTGTGGTAGAACTATAAAACATGTGATTCTTAGACATATCCATCATATGGGATAACCATTAAATTTGAATACATCATTCTATGTAGTTTAATATCATGTGACATGGAAATTATTTTGTAGATTAACTTCAATCAACTAGGCTATGGCTCCCTTTCATTGGATAGAAAAAATTTGATTTCACTAGTCAGAGTAATTTTCTCGATTCCCTTACCTTACAAGAATCATTCTCGATGTGTGAAAAAAAAAGAGTGTTAGAAATTTGTTTGAGCCATGTGAGAGTTCATGATAGGGAATATTTTGGGACAATCACATTTTAGAATGTGGAATAAACCCCGTACATACTTTGTTCTCATTAATGGACATAGTTGAGAGTGAGAATAACTCATGGATGGGCCTAGAATAGAGAATCAAGGTGTCTCTATGTATCCCATATACAAGGAATCCATACACATGTATTTTGTAAGAATAATAATCCCTAAAAAGACCAGAATCACATGTACGAAAAGGGTATTTTATAATTACATTATTTCAAAACTCGGGATTAAGGACTTGGGAAAGAGTTCAAATCTTTTGGTAACCAAAATCAATACACATATAATTTGTATATGAGTTTTTTCTTATTTGGAGTACTAACACTAATACATGGAATATTAAGGAAAAAAAATACTGATTTATTCTTGAGCCCTTCTATATATGGGGAAAATTTATGAAATTAACCATGTCTATAGATGAATGTATAAAAGATGATCATTTAATGGTTGGTGAGATTAATACCACACATCTAAAGGATTATAAAATGGGATGAGGAGGGAATCTTCTGTGGAAATAGAACATCCCCTAGGAATAATCTCTTATTATTTTTTCTATTCACCATCGATCCCTTGCAGGGTAAATTCTGAAATCAAAACATTTCCAAGGCACAAGCCCAAATTCATTGTGTTATTGATAAGTGACTCCAAGTGGGGTTATATCATGACTAATTAATCCATATTATCGATTTTATATGTAATTACATGAGAAAATCAAATCATGGTGTCTCATGATTCATACATTAAAATGGGAATAACATTTATATGGTGTGAAATAGGGTGTGGGTAAAGGTATTATGAAGCTTGAGGATGATAGGACTTAATTGGAGATGCATAACTAAAATTGAAAACAGAACAACAATAAAAAGTCATAATTATTCATTCATAATAGGTAGGATACACATATTATTAATATTGAGGGTTTCTAAATCCACTTTAATAGTTAGGTTATGGTGAATTTAAACCATGACCCAATAATATATCAGTTAACTGGACATGAAACCATGTGGTTAAATGTGAACTGCTGACAATGGTTGAAACTAATATTCCACTCATTCATGATAATAACTCCAAGATTTAAGGGGTGACTCTCCTTGTGGACCAAAATGTACTGTAGGAACAATCTCAAAAGTATCACGTTATTCACCATTAAATCTTAGTGGTTCCACTTTTGATTAACTAGTACTAGTGATGAGTTTTCTACATGGGAGAACCTAGAAGAAGGGATCTTGAGAAGTATGGGGTTCTAAGAAAATGATATCAACTCAAAGATTGTTTTTTGTATCAAATCATATATTGATTATATTTATTTGTTTCATGAGTAAAATAATATTCAATAATTATTTGATAACACTAAAAGCTACATGAATTTGTATTCAATAAATTCTTGAGACAAAGGGATAAACCTGAAATTATTCAATACAGAGTCCTTAGTGGGACAATATTTTTTGCATGAAGGCCTCTTGTTATGTTGTTTAATTTAATGTGACTAGAACATAGTAATGTCACTTAAATTCATGTGACTAGGACATTTTCATGTATTTTAACATCATGTTACTAGGATGTTGCTATGTAGTTTAATAACGTGTGACTAGAACATTATTCCCTATCCAAAACACGCATAGATTTTTCTAGCCAGAGTGTCTTTCTAGGTTCCCTAATCTCACATGAGTCATCCTCATCATGAGAAATAATGGATAGCTAGGAATTAGATTAATATTTTTAAAAGTACATGTTAGGGATTCAGTGGGATTGTTCAAAATTAAATTTACATTATAGAATCTACAAAGATAATACTCTTGTTGGGGAAGACGAATGGGTGTGATTAAAATTCATGTCTAAGCATGAAATGGGTGATCTAGGAATTACTATATATCTTGTGATATTAGGAATCAAGACTTGTGTAGATATATCATGGGAAATCCACTACACTACATGAGTTCCTTTGTGGGGAGAAGGAATTTTTATCCAATGTTGGCCAAACCCAATATTTGGTATTTGGTCATCACTACATATCATGTGATAATAAGAATTAATCCACGCATTGTTTTTGAAAAATCATCTATCATAGGTCTGACCCATATGATTTGAGGGGTATATTTTTATATATGTTTTGGTTAGACCTATGATTTAGGATCTAGGCAGTACTTTGTATCCAATGATAATTACTCATCATGCCACAAGTAGTTCTTGAAAATAATTATCTTTCTCAGATCTGAACTATATGCAGAGGAATTTTTTAGTATTGTTGTTGGACCCCAAATGTGGGATATGGGCATCCCTATGTATTCTATAGTAATATGAATGAAGCCATATGTAGTTATTGAGAATGGAAGATTCCCTATATAGGTCTGAATCATATGTAGATTCATTTTTTAATTTATATTATAACACCAGAATATTTAATTGAATGAATATTCACAAATAAATTAAATTATTTGTATATTTTATATTGTATAAAAGAACTGTGATATACTATTAAATATTAACATGGAAATTGGAAAAGAAATGACGTAGTTACGAAAAGTAAGGTTTCCATTAAAATAGTAACCACCCATTTTAATGTATTAATAAAATTTAGGTATTTCATATGTGAAAATATGATATATCTTTATCATGGGATAAGTAAATAATTTTTTTAAAATGATAAGCTAAGTGTCGGTTTTTTTTGTGAACTGCATATGACTTTTTATAATTTTATAATTAAAATAATTATTTTAAATACAAATTTATTTTCATAAAATTTATTCATAAATTAATATATTTTTATAATTATAAAATAACTTTATGATACCATAATTAATTTTTCATTGTTTCTTAAAATATGTTATAAAATTAAATTTGGTAATTTTTGAATAATTGATTATTTTAATTAAAAATTAAATTTTTCATATTTAGAATCGTATTTTCATAAAATGGATTCCACTTTTTAATTCTACATGTCAAAGAGTTTTAGGGTGAATTTTTGTGATTTTTCTGAAATATATGAATTGTTGGTGAATAGTGAAATACAAAAATTATTTATATTTTTCAAAAACATGAATTATTGATTCATGGATAATGTATGGATGAGGTAATAAACAATTATTTATAAATCCCATGAAAACTTTACTATACTTAATGACATTAATCATCACTATATATAGTATGGAGACAAAATAATAAACAAATTAATAAAATAATCAAAAACACCACTCTCTCCTCCCACTATAAATACCACCCCTCACCACTCATTCTCCCGACACCGTATAAATGATTAAACATTTATAAATTTTTTCAACACACTTCATAATCCATAGAATAATGTCCAATATCGACTCTTCTTAATACAATACCAAATCCAAGTGTCTTAAGGAGGTTCCCATGGAAATGATATTTGAGTTTTAAAACCCTAATTCTTTCTCATTTAATTTCACTTCTTTTCTTATCCTATCCCCACCTAATCATTAAAAATTGGAATAGTAACTCCATTATGATATATATAATATAATTATATTTTTTTAATGTAATATACATCATAAAATATTTTATACTCTACTTTTAATTCTAAATATGAAAACTTCATTTGTGAGGTGTCGATTCACCACCTTTGTGGATGATGAGTCTTCATTTTTTGTTACCACCTTCATTTTTGGTCTTAAAACTAATTTTAATTTAAAAACAGATTATAATATATTTATTAAAACTTATTTAATGTTCTTTAACCAATATATATAAATAATACTAAATATAACAATACTAATTTGTGATGGTCGTGAAAAATCCAAAAAAAAAATTATAATTTTTCATTAACGTTTTATCTAATTAAAAATCCTTGCACCATATAGACAATTGATATGTGAGGGAAATTTAAAATCCTAAAAGTATAATAATATCATTCCATTCCACTAGTGTATTTTATTCCCATTTGAATAGAACTCCCATAATTGCACACAATTGAACCAACCATAAAACCATGAAACGAACATTCCCATAAAAAAAATTTAACATTATAACTCATTATAATTAATATAATGGAACTTAAAAAATTCATAATAATTAATATTTATGTTGAAAAGGTTATTTATTATCTAATTAATGAAACTAATTTTATTATCTAGGACATTAAATACAAGTGAAGATCGCTTTCAGACATAATGTAAGGGGTTTCTCATCTATGTTTCACTTCAGTGATATATATTCCTTATTCAACCATTATTTCTCATATGTGGTGTATATACTATTCTTTGATATATCATATCATTAATATTTATTTATCTAAGGAATTAAATTTTTAATTTTATGATCACTAATTTTATGGGTCATACAGTTCGACTAATTACAAAGTGGTATGGTTTTCTTTGATCACATTTACTTATGTAAGGTACATGATTTATTCACCACTAATTTGTTTTTTGTGGTGCCTATATTGAAATATGATATAACATATATTGAATTTCATTATCTTCATTTAATTAAATTTTTCCTTTTCTTTTTATTAATTTCATGGGGAATATGATTCGATAGATTACAATGTGGTATGTTATTTTGTTAACTCAATTTTCATTCATTGGGTTAAACTTATGTTTCATTGATTATGTCCTAGTAAGGTTATGTATTAAATTACTTTTGATTATATTATTATTTATTTCCACTTTTTATGTGTATTTAGAGTGAATACACATAATTCATTCATTTGATTAATGAAATGATCTTTTTATGGGTCCTCATCTCAATTTTATTTTGTTGAGGCATATTTTTTATATTATGCAACTTTTTTATTTTCCATGGTATATATACTAAAACTTTTATTTCTGAAATGAAATCATTTAATATTTCATTAAATATCCAGATTTCATTTATCATGTATATGATTTTTTTTATTATCTATATATTATTTTTACATGCGTTGTTTACTTTGAATTTTATTTGATTAAAAGAGAAAATATTGATAAATTTGTATCCTCTAATAAATTTGGATATTTTCATAAATCATAATATTCATGAAATAAATATATACATGAATAATTCATTAGACGTTTAGTATGGTTGGGTAATAACATTATATAACACCTTGATCCGTCGATAGGTCTCATGAGACAAATAGTTTGCGGCAAACCCATCATGTTTATTTCAAAGAAAAATCTGATGGGTTTCTAACCACACATATAAACCATGTTGTGAATGTTCTTGATGTTAGTTGTTAATATTATAAATACTTGACATCCAATAATTAATCATTTTCTTCACTCAATATTCAATTATTAATATCCATGATATTTTCACTATGAAAAATAAATGGATGCATTTTCATTATCAGTTTATTGATTAAATGTCATTTGTTTTTCAGATATTTACCTTTCTATATTTGTTAGGGTTCACCTGATATTGATTCATGTTTCGATTGTATATAAACTTTATATATTATTTTAGCTCACCCTATTAATTTTTCTCCTTCCCTAGGATATGAAGATTAAAAATTTGGATAAGACCCATAGAATCTTTTTATTTTACTATCACATTTCCTTTGTTTAATTACCATTATATTAAGGAAACCATTTATATATCTAGTTATTAAAGACTACTAAAATTATTAGCCCTTTGTGACATGATATCTTATATCAATTCCATTTTAATAATTTACCACCGACTTTAGGCTATTGGGGTTGGGTTGTTACTATATCTATCAGAGCTGGTTTAGTAGGAACCTTGGGAACTGGATATATAATGGCCATGATAATTACAATAATTCCTTATAGTGATTTTTTTTGCTCCATTATCATGCTAATTATGGGATAACTCAGTTTTTAACATTATTTATTGACGGTTCCTAATGGAAAAATATAATCAACACCCATGTATAATGTAGGTATTCTTCCAACGATCAAGTCAAAAAAGTTATTGTTGGAGCTGAGCATATCATGACCATATTAGGAAAAAATAATTAGATTATTAATAATAACCATTCTAAACTTATGTTGGATCATTTCATATGAAATAATCCCACTTCTTCTAGTGATACTACTAGTCTAGTTGTAGTTGGGAAAAAGATCAAGTCACATGAAATGATATTTCTATCAAGCTATGTGATGATATGGAAATGGTATTACCTCTAGTATATGGCCTAAATGGATATATTGACCAATAGTGGTTGTTGACCTAGAATAATAAATGTTTAATTTTAAATAAAAGACAAGTAATGGAGAACTCTTAATGAAACATTATAAAAAATATATTTCCCTCATGAGAAATGAACTAAAATGAAGAGAAAATTCCTTATCTTAAATCATAAGAATGAAGTGATTGTAGTAGAGTATGATCATACCTTCACATGACTCTATAGGTATACTAAATATTACAAACATGATTTAGAAAAAAAATATTGATTATTTCTTTCGGGGTCTTAATCCATGTCTCTAATGTTTATAATCTTCTCAATCATTTTCTACATATTATGAAAGAGAATTTAGTGCCATAAAAATATAAAAGAAATTTTCTAGATCTTATGTGGTCAAGAAAATTCAAGATAATAAGAGTTCCTATAATGACCATGAAAAATGAAATTCATCAATGAAAAATAGGGGGAAAATATAATTCCCATTATTTAAAAATTGTGGAATGAATCATCCTATTATATTCATGAAACGCTTCAGATTCTTTTATATGTGTGGTGAACATTTTCATCGAAAAAATGAAAATATGGGAAGAAAATATCAAGCATATTAAATACATAAACTATAATTAAATATGGAATTATTCAAACAAATGTCCTATTCATCAAGGTAATATACCATATAAAAGGCCAAAGGGGGATGTTTGAGCTTATATGAACATCAAAAATGATGTAGATGTACCCAATAATGTTTTAATAGGTACATTTATCTTATATTAAAATTTATCCAATTCTGTATTTGATTCCATATAATCGCACTCCTTTATATCAACCTAGTTGTCCTAGATTATTAGATATATCACTTTTGATTTAATAGAGAAACTTTATGTCAAACACCTAAGGCAAGTCCCATTGTAACAAATATGTCTCTGATAGTCCCCATTATGGAACATAAAATACTTTATTTGGTGACCTTATCCTCATTCCTATGGTTGAATTTCAAATAATACTTGGTATGGACTAGATTTCAAAATATGATATTAAAATAAATATAATGTTGAAAGAAATTATGGTTTGTGGGGAAGATATATAATTCCATGTCTTTAAATCGAAAACTTTATCATTTAACTCTTATCTAGAAACACCCATGTACCTCCACTAAATGAAATTTTTAAGGAGGTAGTAAAGACAATATCTAGGGATGAATAAGTCAATCTTCAAAATGAGTATTTAACTATTATACTAGAATACATCAATGTATTTTCGGATGAGTTACCTAGACATGACCTAGATAGTGATCATGAGTTTACAATTAATTTAATCCCTACTTCAATTCAAAAATTAGATACTCCTCATAGAATTTCCACAATTGAATTATTGGAGCTGATGAAACAACTCGATGAGTTGATTAACATGTGATTTATTCTCCCAAGTGTTTCTCCATGGAGTTTCATCATTTTATTTTTTAATAATAATTATGTATCAATTCATTTTTTATTGACTCTAGAGAAATTAAATTATACTACTATAATTTACATGTTTCATATAATCACAATGATGGTCTTAATAGAGATCAATATTTTTTTAATATTGATATTTCTTTTGGGAATAATATATTTCATGTAATGAATGAGGATATTCTCAAGTTAGTATACTAGACAAGTTATGGATATTATGAGTTTATAGTAACTCAATTTTTATTGACTATCCACCCTCAGTTTTTGTGGATCTGAGGAACAAAATATTAAAGGAATACCTTAATTATTTTTTTGTGGTATTCATTTATTATATTTTGGTGTAGTCTAAAATCTATTAAGTCCATGATAATCACTTATGGATTACTCTTGAGACACTCATGTGGAATGAATTGAGTCATATATTTAGTAATTATAAATTTTGGCTTCAGGAAATTTCTTTTCTTGGCTATATTATCACTTAGCATGGAATCTCATCTTTTCCAATCAAAAAAGGAAATACAAGAAAATACTACACCAATAAATATATTTGAGGTACATAGTTTCATTGTTTTATCAATTTACTATCAATTTTTCATTACGAGTTTTCCTAAATTGTATATCCCATTAACCAAGATCATAGGTAAAGGGGTTTAGTACATACAGAGAAAAGAATCTGCAAGATGTTTTGAAAATTTTAAGAGAAGATTAGTCAATGATATGATTTTGACTCTACCATCAGGAAATTAGGTGTTTGTAATATTCATTAATTCGTCAAAACAATTTATAGGGTTGTATCTTTATGAAAAATGATAATAGTATTGAATATGCATCAAGGGAGTTGATTATTTATGAAATAAATTATTCAACTCATGATCTTGGGTTACAAATATAAATTTTTTCTATAAATATATGGACAAAATAACATTATGGTGAAATAGGTGATATATATATAGGTCACAATATTTTGAAATACATCTTCACATATAAATAACACAACATGAGTCAAATAAGATGGCTTGAGTAACTCAAATAATACACTAATTCACAAGAAAAAGAAAATAATATATATGATGTATTAAGAAATAAAAATCATGGGATTATAACCCAAATTAGGATTTAGAAAGGTCCAATTTTCATGGATTTAGTAAATATAGATATAGTAATTGTAAATGAAATGGAATAATTAATCCATTTTCAAATGATTTTGAAACCATATTTGTTGGAAGAGATAAAAATATCTAAATTTAATGATGATAATTTTCAAAATAAAATTAAAACCGTTAAGGATGGAAGATTGGAAAACATCATATATGAGGAATGATTTATTTAGTTTGTAAAGAATTCAAGAATTCCTTCCATACTAGAGCTAAAAATGGAACTATTACATTATACTCATGTCTCATATTTATTGATAAACCTTGGTAGAACCAAGATATATAGATATATGAAGGAACATTTTTGGTGGGATAATATGAAGCTGGAAATTGTGGACTATGTGTCAGGATGCCTTGTTTGTCAACAAGTAAAGGTTGAGAGGCAACAACCTAGGGGATTCATGAAAACTCTACATATTCTTATTTGTATATTGGATGAAATTATTACGTAATTTTTCTTAGGACTACTAAGGACACCAAGAATGAATGATGTGATATGGGGAATTGTTGATCACTTTAAAAAATTGGCACATTATCTAGTTATAGGGAATATTTACCACTTTATCGTATAGAAAGACTCTATATTAACGGTTTCTAAGACTTAATAGGTATTATATATTGATATTTTATGACCCAGATCCTGGTTATAAATAAAAATTGTGGAAGATACTTCATAAGGCTTGGGATACTAATCTTTATTTGAGTACTATATGTCACCCTCAACCCGACAGAAGGTCTGAAAAGACTATTAAAACAGTGTTATACTTATAAAGATAATTATCAATTAACTTTCAAGTTTCTTTAGATCTTTATTTACCTTTGGTAGAGTTTTATTAAAATAATAGTTTATATTCATGTATTCAAATGGTGTGGTATGAAGGATTATATTCCAAGGGTTACTATACTTATACATGGTGGGATGATGTTTTTGAGATTAAAAATATAGGCCCATAACTTATTGAAGAAAATATAGAAAAACTAAACACTATTCAGGCTCATATTAAAGCCTCTCAAAGTAGGAAAAAAGATTTGGAATTTTTAGTGGGAGATCACGTATTTCCGAAATTATCTTTATAGAAGGGTATTATGTGGTATTGATAGGAAAGGGAAATTGAGCCCCATGTATATCATAACATTCAAAAATTGTGATGAATTGGAGTTATGGATTACCAATTCGCAATGCTTCAATGTCTCCCCAAATTTCATGATGTATTCCACAAATCATTATTAAGGATGTAGGTTCTTGACCCAGAGCATGTACTCACCTATGAATAATTATAACTGGAGCCTCATTTTTCATACTATGAAGAGCCTATCTATATTCTTGACACTATTGAATAAGTATTGAGAAATCAGATAACTCTACTTGTAAAATTTCTTTGGGGAAACCATAAAATGGATAAATTAATGTCAAAACCTGAGGATGTTATGAAGAAAAACTGCCCTCATCTGTTTAGAAGGAAATGTTCATGAAAAATTTCAATGATGAAATTTTCGAATGAGGGAAGAATATAAAACCCTAATAATTTACAATGAGTATCTTCATATATAAATTCAATTTATATGATAGTTTATGTTCTACAAATGAATTTCGATAGACTATTAAATATTATCATTGCCAATGGAATATTATTAAGACAATTAAGAATTGTATTGTCATTTGTAATAATAAAGCCACCTAATCATGTATAATTAAAATTTATGTATCTCATTAAATAAAATATTATAAATTTATATCCTTGAAACAGTAAATAAAGGTTTTAAAATTGATAAATTAAGTGTTTTTATTTTTGTGAAATGTAATTGTTAATTTACAATTTTATAATTAATAAATTTATTTATAATAAAATATATTTTAATAAAATATATTCGTAAATTAATATTTTGTTTAATTATAATTATAATATAATTTTATTAGAACATTATTAATTTTTTATAGTTTTGAAAAAGCAGTGATAAAATTAAAATCGGCATTTTTGGAATAAATGTTGATTTTAATTAGAAATTAAATTTCTCATATTTAGGAAATTATTTTCATAAAATTGAGTCCATTTTATAAATCTATATATCAGAAAATGGTTTTTATGTGGTATTAATCAAATAAATGAATTAAAAATTCATGCATGATTTAAGGATGAGTGAAGAATCCATTAGACAGAGCTCAAATTAAATATTTATAGTAACTAGTAACAAGAATAATCACTATTCATATTCTTGGCCCAAAATAATAAAAAAAATGAATAAAATAATCAAAAACACCCCTCTCCACAAACTATAAATACCACCTCTCTACACCCCTTCTATTCACACCTTCTAATCCATTAAGCCTTTCAAAATTCTACCCAAATCACTTACTAGGACTCTTCCCAATGTCCAATGCATGATTTTCATACCCAAATAACTAATAAAAGTGTCTTAAGGAGGTTCCCAAGGAGACAATATTTGTAAGGTAAAACCCTCATTCTTTCTCTTTTAATTTCATTTATTTTCTTATCCTATGCTAAAATAACATATCCAAAGAAGAATGGTAACTCCATTATGATATATATATATATATATTGTAAATTTATTTATTTAATTGAATATCCATCATCAAATCTTATCCCTTTTCATTTTAATTCTAAAACTGAAAACTTTATTCGTGAGGTGCTAATTCACCACCTTCATGAATGACAAGTTTTAATTTTTCATTTAATCCTTCAAGGCTGGATATAAAAACATTTTTATGATTAATATAGATTATAAAGTATTTATTACAAATTATTTGATATTTTGGAACAAGTATATAAACATAATATTAAATAAAATGATACTTGTTTTTTTGTTGTAAAAGCCTTCAAAATAAACTAATCATTTTTATTAATTTGTTATCTAATGAATCATCCTCATAACATATATCCAAATAAGATATTAGTACAATATAAATCCTATAATTATATCCATATCATTCCATTCCACTTTGGGTTTTTTTCATTTGATAAAAACTCCCATATTTATATATAAGTTAACCGACCATAAACCATGAAACAAATGCTCCTAAAACAAGGAAATTATAAATTATAACTTATCATAATGGCAATAATTAACATAATAAATATATAATAAATCAAATTCATTTTAGGATTTTTTTATTCTGTAATTAATTAATCTAATTTTATTATCCCAGACATTAAGTAAATGTCCAGAACGCTTTTGTACATATGGACAAGGGTTTCTCAGCTCACTTTTACTTCTAGAATATATATTCCATATTCAACCATTATTTTTGATTTGTGGTGTAAATACTAACCTTTGATATATAATTTCATTAATATATTTAACTTCATATCATTTAATGATACATTCTATGATCCTTAATTTTATGTGTCATAGTGTTAGGCTGATTACAAAGTGGTAAGGTTTTCTCATCTCACTTTTTATCTTGAGATATATATTCCTTGTTCACAAATAATTGTTTTTTGTGTTAAAAATAATTAACTTTGATATATCATATCAGTAAATTCAGTATCATCCTGGTATTCAATGTGTTATTTGATAATTATTATCTTCATGGGGAATGTGATTCAACTGATTTCAAATTGGTGAGGTATTTCTTAACTCAATTTTGATTCATTTGGTTAAACCTATGTTTCATTGATTATTTCAGGAAAAAGTTATATGTAAAATGAATTTTTGATTACATTATTTTCTATTTCAATTTTTTTTAGGTGTATTTATAATTAATACACATAATCGATTCATTAAATTTATGATTTGATCCTTGTATGGGTCTTCATCTCAGTTTTCTTTTATTAACGCATATCTTTTATGTTATACACCTATTTTGTATTCCTTATTGTATATAATGACCCTTATATTTATGATCATCTATCATTGAATATTTCATTAAATATTAATATTTATTATGTAATGGATATTAATATTTTCTAAGTTGTACACAATTGTTCGTACAATGTTTACTTCGAATGTTATTTTATTACCTATGGAATTATTGATATATTTGTATCCTGTACTACATAAGGATATTATGATAAAAAATATTATTCAAGAAATATATCTATATATGAATAATTCTTTGGACATTCAGTTATGGGTTGGCCTCAACATTATATATCCCCTTGATACATCAACAAGTATCATGAGATAAAATAGTTGGGGAAAAAACCCTTCACATTTATTTCCATGTACAATCTACCAGGTTTCTACCCATGAATGGAATCCATATTGTTAAAGTTTTTCATAGTAGTGGTTCATGTGCTAGATGCATGATTTCCAATAATTAAGCAATTTCTTCATTTAGTATTTAGTTAATCTTATCCAAGAAATTTTCACTACAAACAAATCTATGAATACATTTTTATTCTCAGTTTCTTGATTAAATTTAATGTGTTTTCTATTATTTACAATTACATATTCATTATCAATTTTTAATTATGATTTAATTATTGTTGATTCATGTTTCTGATGTATATAACCCTTACTGAGCATTTGATCTCATACTTTTATTTTTTCATTCCCCGAGTCATGATGTGAAATCCTTGAATATGTGTAAAAGAAAAAGTATATTTTCTTTTCTTATGTTCTATGTTTAATTTCCATTTTAATATAGGAACCATGTATATATCTAGTTTTTCAAGAATATTAAACTAATATATCCTTGGTGATTTTATCTATTTTATCTATTCCATTGTAATAAAATAACCACTGACTCTAAATACTAGGGTTAGGGTTGTTAAATATATTATGTCTTGAAAAAATATTTCATACTCGTAAATCACTGCGTATCATATAGTAATAGGAATGAATCCACATGTAGATCCTGAAAATGAAAAATTCTATGTTCATTTCTGAAAACATTTCAAGGGTAATTTTTACATTCATACTGTGGTTAGACCCAATATTGTATACTTGGGTATCACAATGTATCCTATAGTAATAAGAATCATTTGAAGGGTAATTATTTAAAATAGGAAATTCGCTTAATTGGATGTAACACTCACATAGGAATAGGGGTAGTTCATTTTTTCCTCCACATAGGTCCATCACATTTACAAGGATTTTTTCATGAATTTATATCCCTTATTAAGAATTAAGTGAACTTACCTTGAATGATTTTCTACTACCAAACTAAAGTAAGACGAAGATTACCCCATCCCTATGGGAAAAATGTAAAATTTGATCCTTCATTGAAACTCTTGAATACTATATTTGAAGATAAAAGGATTCCTATGGTGGTGATTGAGATAAAAAAAGCCCTTGCTTTATGACATGGGGTTGCTTTGGAAAGTATGTTCATTCCATCAGGACCATCTTGATGTTTGATGCACCTAGGGGGGAAGTAGTAATAATAATTTCGTTAAATATGTCTCTTGGATAGATTCCTTGATGGATTCTATTATGATCCTCCATATTTTGTGCAATCTCTTCCATGTATAGGTTGGGTTTAATAGATGCTTGTGATGGGATTATCTTCTTATGGGATTCTATTGGGTACTCTATGACTTTATTATCTTTGTTTAGGGATTGCTCCCATTTCATCAAGAGTCCCGTGTTAGGATTAATTTGGTGGAACTCTCTCTATTAACGGTATTGTCACATCTTCAAAGTTCAAGAGTCTCGTTTTAGAAATAAACTAGAATGTTAATCACATTATCACATAATCCCTTCTATGGATATCACATTGTAGGATGATTTATCTCAAAAAAAATTTCTCGAGGACATAGTAAAGTGAAGTTCCCTATACTTCCACCATCCTCAAATACCTACATCCAATGGGGCATTGGTAATAAGTCATCAGATATTTTTCATGATGAAGCTACAAACATGCGAAAAGTTTTTTTATACACTTCTGATCTTAGGACTCCGGTCATAGAGATGTACCAATGATCAGCTGATAATGGTGTATTTATATGATCACGTGGTGGCCCTTATATCCTTGATAATGTATGTTTTTATCCTGAAATTGATGACATGTCACCCAAATAATATGGCAAAAGTAAATAATTCAATCTTGTTTTCCCACATCTAGGATCTCATAGTCAGAAGAAGAAATGGGTATGAACATGTAAGAGAGGTTTTTTCTAGTCAAATACATCTCTATATAAACATAGGCATATTCATTATTAGTGTAATAAGTATAAACCTAGTCAGACCATAGATTTTACTTTTCTATGTCTCCTACTAACCATATCAAATTGATATTGATGGTTAATGGGGAACTATATAAGATTTACCCTGGTATTTCAAGAACCCATTTATAAAAAGGTGTTTTGGAAAGGGGATGATTTCCCTATTTAGGATAGATATTATCATTGGGAGGTTTTCCATGGTGGATATTAGTATTATATTTGATTTAATCTATCTATACACTGTTGTGATAAAGAATATTGAGGTAGTGACCACCTTTTTCTTCATTTGAAGAGTCAAGGGACCCTTCATGTTTTACAAATATATATATTACATCCTCAAGGGGACTACAATTGAATTTGTTTGATATCCCCGAATTATGCATCATTATCAATATATGATGACCTACCTTTTTTTTCTAGTAGGAATATGGGTCTTTTGAATTATTGTTTCTAACATATATCGACAATCGTCTAGTACTACGGGGATATGATCCCACTACTAAGAAGTAGTGGGAGTATTGTAACACCCTGATATTTTATGAGAAGTATATGTTTTTATTACTTATGTTATATAAAATATCAAAGGAATCTTTCACTGCACACAACACTAGGTTGTCTTGTGTTGCACGCAATCGTGACCTTCCTCAATAGCGTGTGTAGTACGTAATACCGGGTTTCACTAAACAACGATATATTGTTGTAATATTATTATGGAATAGCCCTTATGAATATTATTAACTAAATTTTGAATTTTCTAACATTATTATTCATCTTACATATTTTTTTATAACATGGTATAAGAACAAATTAATTTTTTCGGGTAAAATAAGTATTTTTCAAAAAAATGCAGTTTTGCGGCCTTTTGATGGTGCGCCAACATTAAATCTAGTTTTTGACATGTTTATAAGTTAAATATGACAAAATTAAATTATTATTTGGAATGAGGATATAAAAATTTACTTTGGATAAATTTTTCATATTATTTTGATAACTTTCATATTTTAATGAATAGTAAAAACACGCTATATTTTAATTAAAAACAACTTTTTTCATCGAAATGATTTATATGGTTAAATTATAATATTGAATGGTTTTAAAGTATAAATATAATATATATTTTCCATTTAATATATTTTATGTCATTACCATTAATTTTATATTGAATTCATAGGTAAAAACATTTCAATCGTTGGCAATGTTTTAACTTTTAAAACCCATTTTCTTAGCAACGGGATTAATTTTAAATTAATTAATGCATCTTCTGTGTTTTGAATTTTGAAAAATTTATTCCATATTTTAATCCATTGGGTCCAAATTATGTTAATAGGTTACTTTTATTTTATTGATATGATGAATAGTAACTACGGTAATTTTTATTCACTGCAGTTAAAGGTAAATCGGGTAATTAAGGGTAAATATAAGATTATAAAATTACCCAAACACCTGCCAAAATTCTATTTGATTACTAAACCTATACCCTTAGCATCTAAGGGTCGGAATAAATTCATTTTATGGACTTTTGACCATTAAAATAATTTAATTGTTATTAAAACCAAAGAAAGTGACAACATGTCACTCTCTTAAATCTTATATGTATAATAATTTTAATTTAGTGATAAACTTCATGAAACTTCGAAAAAGAATAGTATCCAAAAATATAATAAAATTATATACATCATAAGAATTTATTTAAAAAATTTAGGGATAAAATAATTATCATTAATGAGGACACAATAGTGATGTAGAAATTATTTCATTAATTGAAATATAAAATAAACGGTTTTAAAAATATTAAAATAAATATTATATGAATTAATTAATGTGATCCATTTATTTTATAGATAAATATTAAATGTTAGGAACCTATTAAATATTTTTTTTGAACTTATATTTTGTGTGGATTTCATTTAAATTAAAATAAATGAATTGTGTCAAAATTGAAATTATTGATATTTTATATTATTAAATTGTTTAAAAATCGCAAATATATTTTAAAAAATAAAAATTATAATTTATATGATCTAAAATTTCATAAGTTATAAAATTATGTATAATTAAGAACACATAATTATGTATTTTTAACCATATAAAATATATAACATTATTACCACAAATAAAATTAAATAGATTAAATATGGATAAATAAAAATGATAAGTTTTACAATAAAATAAAAACATGTCTAAATTTAATTTTTTGATGATATTACAACCCTATCGTATCTAATATATGAATTTTACTCACTTCGGAAGTTCTTAAGTGGGGTTAGGGTTTATTATAAACTAATATTTTAGAGGTTTCCAAAGGTGCCCCTCTCCTCCCTTATAAAAGGGCATCTCCTCCCTATCCTCTTAACACAACTTTGAGCCTTCAAGATCTGAAAAACCCTGACCATTACTCTTCTCAACTCTACTAGTAATATTATATAGGTCCTTTTCTTCTTCAAAGACTAGCATTAGAGCCCTAAGAGGAGGTTTCAAAGAGGCATGTCAAAGAAGAGGTAAAATCCGTTACCGATTCTTTCAAATTTATTTCTTCTTCTACTTCATCTTCTTTATTTTTTTCATTATGAAGTAATAACATAAGTATCACCCATATATTTATATGTTATTATAAATAAGAAACAAACCTATTTCACTTTCTATCCATCCTACGGAAAATGAAATCACCCTGTGTGCGTACGTACAGAATACCGTCTCCACGCCGTGGTGTAATCTGTTTTCCACCACCACCTTACTCGGATGGGAATAATGGTGAAAATAATAACTATTTATGTTTATTGTAAAGTTATATTTATTCTTAAATAATATACATACACTTCAATACAATTCCATGTTCATGGGAACGATTTCATCGCTCGTGCGTACGTACGGCCTACCGTCTCCAAGATGTGATGTGACTCGTTCTACATGATCTTAATTCAATAATGATAATATAAATGAATTTAATGAATAAATATGTTATATATTACACTAATACCATTCTTAAAATGAGGTATCTATAACCTAAAAAGAATAATAAGAATTTATTTGACCAAACATGCATAAGAACACAAAGCAGTGAACACCCGAATAACATGTAGCAATGAAATATTACTAATAAGAAGATAATAGTATGACAATATATGATATCATAACATTGAATATGATTATGTAATAAATAAATGACAATATTTAAAATCATTATACAGGAGGTTCGGATACGTACAAAGCAAATCGGACATAAGGTAAGGGAAAATCTCGCAATCTCAATT
Source organism: Viscum album (assembly GCA_963277665.1). Lineage (NCBI taxonomy): Eukaryota > Viridiplantae > Streptophyta > Magnoliopsida > Santalales > Viscaceae > Viscum > Viscum album. The sequence continues at coordinate 722,265,270 of OY728121.1, read as the reverse complement.
TCTATCCGAGATTGTTTATACTTTGGTATTTACTGGAGAATATTTATCATCCTCCTATAATGTTTTAAATAATATTTTACCTATTGGTGAATTTTTAGAAAAATATGAACAGAATCTTTTGTCGTTTGCAGTACGAGGTACTTTTTGACTTTTTCGGCCAAATACGAGAAGAATGTTTTTTAACTTATACGGCATGAAAGGATTTTTATGATTTCATAGAACATTATTTACATGATGCTTCATTTACAACTTTTCATGTTTATTTTTAATCATCTTCTTTTATTTTAAAATTTTATTACATGTTAAGAAAGGAAATTTTTTTTTGAAGTATACTGGATATTTTCCTCAATAATGGATTTCAAGTGTATTATAAAAATTATTTTCAATCTAAGATAACATATGGTTCTGTTTATATCAATATTTTTACATTTATTTGATTATTATATAATGTAATTATTTTTATGATGCCCTTTTATGGATTATGTTATGATGACATGATATTTAAGAAACCCATTTTTATTACATGGGTTATGTTATGATGTATGATTTATGATTTAATGGAACACATAATAATGGTTTCATTATGATATGGGTGGGACCTATATCTCCCTCCAATGCATTGGGTAAATATTTTTATCTCATGATATGCTAGAACGACAAGTTAATCCGCTTCAGTGATACAGGACTAGAATGATGAGTGAACTCGGTTCAGTAATTGACATTGTCCGCTATGATGGTCTTGGAAAAGAGCCATGACTAATATGAAATTATTTTCTTTCATTATGTGTGTATACCAAAAAATTTCATGTTTTAAGTTATGATTATTTGGGATTACTTTTCTCTACTATGATTCATCCCATGTCATGATATTATGATCACTTTTGAAGGTTATGATTTTCAAAATGTTATGTTCTTGTGGATATAATATGATTGATATTTCCTTTGTTTACCCCTTACTAAGCATTTGAGCTCACCCTTTTGTATTTTTTCTTTTCCCCAGGTCTGGAAGAACAGTATTAATTAGAATATGCCAAAAGGGACTCTGGATATTATGAAATAAACGGGAGACAATGTAGATGATTTATGAACCAGTTGTTTATGTTTCCCAGTTTCCAAAGACACTATACCTATACGGTCCTTCCATGTTTTTGTTATATGTTGTAATAAGTATTCTTCAATTCTGAAGTAATAACAATTTATGTAAAGTATGAGTCGTTATAGTTGGTATTTGAGAAAAGGTATAGTCAACCTTTGGAAACTATGATGTGAAAGCCTTAGTAAGAACCCTAAAGATATGTCTAAGCATAGAAAACAATATTAGTGTTTTAGAAATGGCCATGAACAAACTATGATAAGACCTAAAGTGTGAAATTTTATTCTTGATTATGTGGCTTTCCTATTATGATTAGTGTTTCTCACATAATGATTATTGGTTTTTGTCAATGACTGGAACCCGAAGGAACCGTGTTAATGCTGAATGCGACGGGAAATGAAATGATTGTCCCCCTGAGCAACCAAATATTATGGGAGCTGGAATGAAAAATCTTGTAGCCATGATCACACAACATTCTCAAGCTATGAATCATGTAGGAATTCCAAACGAGCAAAGGAAGGAGAAACATTCTATTGAATCCTTCATGAGGCACCGTCCACCTTCATTTCGTGGGTCTTCTGATCCATTAGTGGTTAAACAATGGATTAGTACCACTGAGAAGATATTTTCAGTCTAGCAATGTTGTGAACATGATAAAGTCATCTTAGCAGTATATTGTTTGGAAGTTGAAGCTGATCAATGGTGGAATCTTATTAATAATACGAGGCAAAGGGATGAAATTGAGTCCATGGAATGGGACTATTTCAAGAAATTATTTTTCAATAAGTACTTCTCTCATATTCTTCGAACAAAGATGGAGAAGGATTTTCATGAACTGAAGCAAAATGATGATGAATCGGTTGGTACCTACGAAGAAAATTTTACAAGACTTTCAAGGTACGCTTCTGGAATTATTATCCAATATGAGAGTAAGATCAATAGATTATTTAGTGGATTAAAACCAAGTCTTCAAAGGGTGTTAGCCATAAGGGACTTCAATAGCTACGAGGAAATTATTTGATGTGCTCTTAAGGTTGAGATAGAGATTGGAGTAATCCATCAGTCATATGGGTTTGATAAGAAGAGGAAAATGGAATTAAAAGGGAAATCAAAAGTCCATAATGAAAAGAAGATGAGTTTTTCCTTATGCTCAAAGTGTGGAAAGAAACATGGAGGGAATATTCTTAAAGGGACAAGTAAATGTTTTAAGTGTGGAAAAGAAGTTCATCTAGCGGTTGAATGTTGAAATAATGGGAATAATATGTCTAATGATGTGAAAAAATAAAGGGATACACAGAATGTACCTCCTACACTTCAAAGTTTCAAGTGCAAGGGAATGGGGAATTATGCCAATCAATGCCCTAATACAAGGGTCGTTGATGATGATTGACATCAACAAACTCTTAAAGCCAAATACAAAGGAAAGTCACCTGCAATTTCTATCAGCGATGTGGAGTATGATATTGAAGTGGTGAAAGGTACACTTACCATCCACTCTAAAGTATAAAATGTTTTATTTGATTCTGGATCCACCCACTCCTTTATTTTTGAAGAATTTTCTAATGGTATCTCCATATTACCTCAGCAGTTAGATATTGAGTTAGTTGTGACAACCCCTAATCGCACAACAGTCGCATCAAAAGTTTACAATTCTTCTCCAATTTAAGTTTCTGGGAAAGTGCTTACTGCAAATTTTGTGATCCTTCCTGTAGTTCAATTTTATGTGATTCCTGGCATGGATTGGCTTTATTTATATGGATCTCATATCAATTTCCAAAGAAGGGAAATCAAATTTAATATTCCTGGTCAATCTACTATCATCTATCAATGCAAGGATGAATATAACCTTTGGGTGGAAATATCTTCCATCTTATGGGTCTTGATTCCAATAAATGAAGGTTATTTGTCTCAAATAGTTGGAGAGAAACTCACGATTAAGAATATTCCCATTGTACAGGAGATTGATGATGTCTTTCCGGATGAATTTCCAGGTCTTCCACCAAATTGTGAAGTTGAGTTTTCAATAGAACTCATACTGGGTGCAATGCCCATTTCAAAGATACCTTATAGAATGGCCCCAATTGAGTTGCTGGAATGGAAGAAGTAACTCCAAAAAAATCTTGATAAGGGATTAATACGCCCTAGTGCATCACCTTGGGGAGCACCTGTTTTGTTTTTTAAGAAGAAATACGGATCAATGAGACTATGAATTGATTATAGGGAACTTAACAAGATCACTTTCAAGAACAAATATCCTCTCTCATGCATTGATTACTTATTTGACCAACTACGCGAAGCTCAATAATTTTCCAATATTGATCTTCGTTCAGGGTATCATCAATTAAAGGTCAAAAAAAGAGGATATACCAAAGATGGTGTTTCATACAAGGTATTAACACTATGAATTTATAGTGATGTCATTTGGTCTTAGTAATTCTCCTTCTATCTTCATGGATCAAATTAATAGATTCTTTAGAGACTATCCTGATCAGTTTGTGGTAGTCTTTATAGGAGATATTCTTGTCTATTCAATGATCAATAAAGAAAATGAAGATAACTTGAGAATTGTATTAAAGACCCTATGAAAGGAGAATATTTATGCCAAATATAACAAGTGTTAATTTTGGTTTCAAAAAGTTTCATTTTTGGGTAACATATTCTCAAAAGAGGGGATATCTGTGGATCCAACAAAAACAGAGGTTATCAAAATATGGTCGAGACCAACAACAGTAACTGAGATCCCAATTTTTCTTGGTTTGGCTGGATATTATTGACGTTTTGTGAAATATTTTTCATGATTATATAATCCACTCACTAGGTTGACTCGAAAAGGAGTTAAGTTCATGTGGAAGGAGGAGTGTGAAGAGAATTTCAAGGAGTTTAAAAGAAGGTTATCTAGTGCACCTGTGCTCACACTACATTGTAGTGGAGAAAGGTTTGTGATCTACAGGGATGCATCCAAGAAGTTATTGGGGATTATTCTGATGAAAAATGATATGGTGATAGCTTATGCCTCACGATAGTTGAAAATCCTTGAGAAATATTACCCAACTCGTGATTTGGAGTTTGCCGCAGTAATCTTTGCATTAAAGATTTGGAGGAATTATCTTTATGGTGATAATGTGTGATATTTATACTAATCATAAATGTTTAAAGTATATTTTCACTCAAAAGGAGCTGAATATGCACTAAAGAAGATGGCTGGAGCTGATTAAGGATTACGACTGCTCGATTCATTATCACCCTAGGAAAGAAAACAAGGTGGAGGATGCATTAAGTCGACAAGACCATGATAGCTTATCCATGATGAGGATCACAAAAGATCCAACATTTATGGATTTATAAAGGATGGATCTTGGAATTATAATGGAAGGGGGAAAATATTATCTTTCTCAAATGAATGTTCAACCATCTATGCATGTGAGGATTAAAGAGGCACAAAAAGAAGATGTAGAGTTACAAAAGAAGGTGAGAAATGTTCCTGAATTCAACCTTGATTGTGATGGGATAATAAGGTTCAGGAATTGGGTTTGTGTTCCTTCCATCCCAGAATTAAAGGAGATGTTGGATGAGGCTCATAGTTCTTCATTATTTATTCATCCTGGAAGCACGAAGATGTACAGGGACATGAAAGAGTACTTCTGGTGGGACGGCATGAAAAAATATGTTGCTGAATTTGTCTCTCGATGCTTGGTTTGTCATCAAGTTAAAGCTATGAGATAGAAGTCTAAGGGGATGTTAAAACCATTACTCATACTGAATGGAAATGGGAAAACATCACTATGGACTTTTTCATCGGACTTCATAAAACATCCAAAGGCAATATTGCTATCTAAGTCATAGTCGATCACCTTACGAAGTCGGAACACTTCATTGATATTAGAGAAGATTTCTCTCTGGATCAGCTTGCTAGGATATATGTGATGGAAGTGGTAAGATTGCATGGAGTTCCACTTTCCATTATATCTGATCGGGATCCGAGGTTTACCTTGAAGTTTTGGAATAGTCTTCAGCATACTTTAGATACAGAGTTGAGTTTTAGTACTGCTTATCATCCTTAGATAGACAGTCAGTCCAAGAGAACAATTCAAAATCTAGAAGATATGTTAAGAGCTTGCTCTATGGATTTCAAAGGTGGTTGGGATCAACACCTACCTTTTGTGGATTTTTCTTATAATAATAGATTTCACACCAGCATTTAGATGGCTCCATATGAATCTCTCTATAGAAATAAATGCAGGACTCCAACTTGCTGGGATGAAGTTGGGGAAAGAAATCTATTAGGACCTGATCTTGTTGATGAGATGGCAGAAAAGGTAAGATCTATTCAATAATGCATAAGAGTAGATCAGAGTTGACACCAAAGTTAAGCCGAGAACTGAAGAAAAGACCTATAGTTTGAAGTGGTTGATTAAGTGTTATTAGGAATATCTCCTTGGAAGAGAGTAATGAGATTTGGAAAGAAGGGAAAGCTGATCCCTAGGTATATCGGTCCTTTCAAAAAATTGCATCGTTTTGGGAACGTAGCATACCTATTGGCCCTTCCACCAAATCACTCTCAAAATCACGATTTGTTCCATGTATATCTCTTGAGAAAGTACATACTCGATCATTCACATGTACTAAGCTCAGAAGTTTTACCGCTGGAGCAAGATATTTCTTATGAAGAACAGCTGACAGAGATTATGTATCGTAGTGAAATAGTTCTACGGAACAAGACCAATCGCTTGGTGAATGTTTTATGGAGGAACCACCAATTATAAGAAGCTACATGGGAGTTTTACCATTGCACGCAATCACGACCTTCCCCGATAGTGTGTGTAGTACGTAATACCGAGTTTCACTAAAAAATGATATATTTTTATAATATTATTATGGACTAGACATTTTGAATAGTATTAAGTACATTTTTAATTTTATAAGATTATTATTCATCTTACATATTTTCTAGAACATGGTATGAGAACAAAATAATTTTTTCAGGTAAAATAAGTATTTTTAAAAAAATGCAGTTTTGCCGTCTTTTGATGGCGCACCAACATTAAATATAGTTTTTGACAAGTTTATAAGTTCAATTTGACAAAATAAAACTCTTCATTAGAATAAGGATATAAAAATTTAATTTTGACAAATTTTTCATATTATTCTGATAACTTTCATATTTTAATGAATAGTAAAAACATGCTATATTTTAATAAAAAACATATTTTTTCATCGCAATAATTTATATGGTTAAATTTTAATATTTAATGGTTTAAAAGTATAAATAAAATATATTTTTACCATTTAATATAATTTATGTCATTACCATTAATTTTACATTGAATTCCTAGGTTAAAACATTTCAATCTTTGGCAATGTTTTAACTTTTAAAACCTGTTTTCTTAACAACGGGATTAATTTTAAATTAATTACTGCAACTTCTATGTTTTGAATTTTGAAAAATGGATTCCATATTTGAATTACGTGGGTCCAAATTATTTTAATTTGTTACTTTTATTTTTTTGATATTATGAATAGTAACTAAAGTAATTTTTATTTACTGCAATTAAAGGTAAATCGGGTAATTAAGGGTAAATATAAGATTATAAAATTACCCTAACACCTGCCAAAGTTATATTGGATGAATAAAATTAGACCCTTATTTCCTTAGGGTCGTAATAAATTCATTTTGTGTACTTTTTACCATTAAAATAATTTAATTGTTAGTAAAACAAAAGAAAGTGACAACATGTCACTCTATTAAATCTTATAAGTATAATAATTTTAATATAGTGATAAACTTAATGAAACTTAGAACTTGAATAATATCTAGAAATATAATAGAATTATCTACATTATAAGAATTTATTTAAAAAATTTAGGGATAAAATAATTATCATTAATGAGGACACAATAGTGATGTAGAAATTATTTCATTAATTGAAATATCAAATAAATGGTTTTAAAAATGTTATAATAAATATTATATGAACTAATTAATGTGATAAATTAATTTTATATATACATATGACATTTTATGAATCTATTAAAAATTTTGGTTCGAACATATCTCTTGTGTGGATTTTATTTAAATTAAAATTAATGAATTGTGTCAAAATTGACACTATTGATATTTTATATTATTAAATTGTTTAAAAATAAAAATATATTTTCAAAATTAAAAATTAAAAATTACATTATCTATCATGTAATATGGTATAAAATTATGTATAATTAAGAACTCATAAGTAATTATTTATAACCATATAAAATTTATAACATTATTACCACAAATAAAATTAAATAGATTCAATTAGGATAAATCAAAATGATAGGGTTTACAATAAAATAAAAACCTGTCTAAATTTAATTTTTTGATGATATTACAACCATATATTATCTAATATCCTAATTTGACTCACTTTGGATGTTTTTATGTCGGGTTAGTGTTTATTATAATCTAATATTTTAGAGGTTTCCAAAGGTGCCCTTCTCCTCCATTATAAAAGGGCACCTCCTCCCTCTCATCTTTACACAACTTTAAGCCTTCATGATCTTCCAAACCCTTCCCATTACTCTTCTAAACTCCCCTAGTAATATTCTACTGGTCCTGGTCTTCTTCAAAGACCAATATTAGTTCCCTAATAAGAGGTTTCAAAAAGGCATGTCGAAGAAGAGGTAATATCTGTTACCGATTCTTTCAAATTTATTTCTTCTTCTACTTCCTCTTATGTAGTGTTTTCATTATGAAGTAATAACATCAATATCACCCATATATTTATATTTTATTATAAATATGAAACAACCCTATTTAACCTTATATCCATCCTACGGAAAATGAAATCACCGCACGTGCGTACGTACGGAATACTGTCTCCACGCCGTGGTGTAATATGTTTTCCACCACCACCTTACTTGGATGGGTATAATGGTGTAAAGAATAACTATATATGATTATTTTTAAGTTTTATTGATTATTAAATAGTATACATACACTTCAATACAGTTCCACATTCTTGGGAACGATATCATCGCTCGTGTGTACGTACGGCCTACCGTCTCCACGATGTGATGCGACTCGTTCAACATGATTATAATTGAATAATGATTTTATAAATGAATTGAATGAATAAATATGATATATATTACAATAATACCATTCTGAAAATGAGGTATCTATAACATAAAAAAAAAATAATATTTTATTCGAGAAAACATGCATAAGAACATAAAGCAATGAACACCCGAATAACAAGTAGCAATGAAATATTACTAATAAGAAGATAATAATATGACCATATATGATATAATAAAAATGATTATGATTATGTAATAAATAAATAATATTATTTAAAATCATTATACAGGAGGTTCGGATAGGTATAAAGCAAATCTGACCTAAGGTAAGGGAAAATTTCACAATCTCAATTTTTATCCGAGATTGTTTATAATTTTGTATTTAATGGGAAATATTTATCACCCACATCCATGTTTACTCAATATGTAATATTATTTAAATCCTCGTACAATGTTTTAAATCAAATTTTACTTATTGGTGAATTTTTAGAAAAAATATGAACGGAATATTTTGTCGTTTGCAGTACGAGGTACTTTTTGACTTTTTCGGCCAAATACGAGAAGAATGTTTTTTTTAAAATTATACGAAATGAATGGATTTTTATGATTTCATATAAAATTATTTCCATGGAGATTCCTTTAAAAGTTTTCAATTTTATTTTTAATCAACTTCTTTTAGTTTAAAATTTTATAAAATGTTAAGAAAAGAAAAAATGTTTTTGAAGTAGAAAGGATATTTTCTTTAAGAATGGATTTCAAGTGTTTTATCAAAATTATTTTCCATCTAAGATAATATAGGGTTCTGTTTATATACATATTTTTACATTGATTTGATTATTTTATGATGGAATTATTTTTATGATGTCCTTTTATGGATTATGTTATGATGACATGATGTTTAAGAATCCCATTTTTATTACATGGGTAATGATATGATGTATGATTTATGATTTTGTGGCACACATATGAATATTTTTATTATGAGATGGGTGGGACCTATATCTCCCTCCAATGCATTGGGTAAATATTTTTATCTCGTGAGATAGACATGTCTGGAAGGACAAGTTAATCCGGTTCAGTGATACAAGATTGGAACGGGGAGTGAACTCGGTTCAGTAATGGACTTTGTCCACTATGATGGTCATGGAAAAGAGCCTTGACTAATATGAAATTATTTTCTATGATTATGTGTGTATGCCACAATGTTTCATGTTTTAAGTTATGATTATTTGGGATTACTTTTCACTACTATGATACATCACATGTCATTATATTATGATCTCTTTTACAGGTTACGATTTTCAAAATTTTATGTTCTTGTGGATATGATATGATTGATATTTCCTTTATTTACCCCTTAATGAGCATTTGAGTTCTCCCTTTTGTATGTTTTCTTTTCCCCAGGTCTGGAAGAAGGGTATTAAGTATAATATTCCAAAAGGGACTTTAGATATGATGAAATAAATGGGAGACAATGTAAGTGATTTACGAACCAGTTGTTTATGTTTCCCAGTTTCTAAAGACACTATACCTATACAGTCCTTTCATGGTTTTGTTATATGTTGTAATAAGTATACATCAATTCTGAATGATTTACAATGTATGTAATGTATGGGTTGTTATAATTATGCCAATGAGCTTCTGTATTATTGGAGGGAATATGAGCCTACCTTTGGGTTATTTCTCAGTATGTTGTTCTACCTTGGTTGATACAATGGTATAGACTCGATTCAAATATTTATTCTCTAATGGTATATTTCAGTGAACCTCTATAATGGGATAAGGGGAATGAGCCTTCTCTTTTAGGGCCACTGAACGATGTTGGTGCAATCATTCATTGGTGGGAACATGGATGTGATCCTGTTATTTTGAGATTATAGAATATTTCGATTAACATTATTGATAAGGATATGATCCTTTAATGAGGTAATTTCCATACTATTCTAACAATCCCTGATTGAAGTGGGGGTATAAACCCAGTCTCATGCCTTAGGTGGATCCCACTATGTTTCTTTGAAATCAGTGTTTGCCTATCCTAAGAGGATTTCTAGGCTAACATAGCTTACCCCAATAAGAATAGGGGTATGTGCCTAGTCATTTTCCTCACCCTTTACTAGAATATAGCAATAATAATCCTAGATTGGATAAATAATGTTAAAATTCATTGAATTAGATACTTTTTTTATGTTTATCATGTTGATTGGATGCTCTTGATATTGAAATATGAATGTGTTCATGTCCATATATCATCATCAAAATATACTAGTGAAGCTCCACAATCACATTGAAAGGGTATTGGTACATTAGTGGGGTATTCATAAAAAATTTAGGACTGTGTACTATTATTTTCCCACACATTTTGGGTATGTACTTGATTGAAGTAGAGTCTTAAACCCACTCTTTGCATCCTTGTGAAATAAAAATATTCCAATAGTATTTAAAAAGGGGTGTGGATTTGTGCATTCCCCATGCTTGATTCTAATATATGATAAAATTCTTCATATTATTAAGTAGGGATATAATCTTTCTAACTAATTTCAATAGGAATATGATAGTGGGATTTTTTTAGGGATGAAGGGGAATGATTCCACTCCCTTCAGTCTATAGCTTTCAGCACTTATTATGATGTACTTAATTCCTAGATCTGATTTTCCAGGGAGGTTACCTATCGGGTAACTCCCTTAGTATACGACTTAAGGGAATTTTAGGTTTTGGATTATTACTAGGATCAACATTTTATAGTATTTTTGATACTTTCTTGGAAACTATAATTTCAATCTGATGCTAATTATATCTTCCATATATTAAGATTTAGCATAATTTCTCATCCTTTGACTTGATCTGTTCCATTTAGTTTCACGTCATTTCGTAAAGACGTTGTTGTATAGATTCAATATCATGTTAATAGTACATTTTAATCCTGTATAACCTCATTAGAATCAATTATTTTCTTGTAGTTTGACAACATTCAACTAAAATATTACTGCGTAGTTTAACATCATGCAACAGGGATATTGTCGTGTAGTTTTACATCACACAACTTGGATGTTTTTGTGAAGTTTAATGTCTTGCGAATAAGATGTTGTCATGTTGTTTAAGGTTAGGAAACTAGGACAATGTCTTACAGTTTAAAGTCATGCGACTACGATTTTACCATGCTACATCCTATTCATAGTGTAGAATTTATTATTGATGTACGATGACTATTATTCATGTTTCATAAGTTTTGGGATCCTCTAACTCTATAAAGACATAAATTACCTTTTATCTAGACAATTTTTAAATAAAAATCATCCTTTAATCATATAGACTATGATTTCATGATAAGGAAAATAATTGAGGAGGTAATTTATGGATTCCTTCCACATTCTATTGGCCCTTGAAAGATTAAGAAGGTCTTTTTCCTTAGCATGTGATGTATGTGGATATATTATTAATCTCAAACGAATAAAGATTCTAGCATCTAAAACTTTGAGATAGTCTCCCATATCTAGGTGATATGTGGAACATGTTTTTCTACACAACGTGTGTATCTTATTCATAGTTCCCACTTGATAGAAGTGTTGATTCAATGGTCTATAGTTACAATATCCCCAAATCTATATGCTTCTAAATCCAATCATTGAAAAGGTAAATTTATTCTCTATTGTGTGACCAAGATTTTGGTGGTATGTTTGGTGATTTTCTTAGCCTTCCAACTCTACCTCACTATCATCCTCATTATTTTATTTTATTATTAAAGAAAACAAATATTTGGTACAACAAACATGCAATCATAAAATATGAGGATATGGAGGCCTGAAGTGGTGAAGCCCAAGGGAATCCCCTCTAATGAGATTCTTCCCTTGATTAGATAAGGAATGCAAGTATTATGGGAGAAAGATGCTAAGACCATGCGAAGCTAGAGAGGCAATATGATCTGCAACCATGTTATCCTCCCTCCATGTGTGAAGGATGTCAGTTCCAGCACTAAGAAGAGATCTTCACCTTCTAATAATATAAGTGATAGACCAGGGAGTTTTACAATTTCCATACAAGGATTCATGAAGAATGAGAGAATCTGTTTCAACTTTAGGTGACTCGATACTCCTAATCCTACAAATATGCAGACCAGTCAACATTACGAGAGTCTCATCCATAAGATAATTCCCTTTACCAAAGTGAACACTGAAGGCTAGAACAACACTTCCTCCTAAGTCCCTGACCACCCCACCACCATTAATGTCATTCAAGAAGCAAGATCCATCAATATTAAGCATTAGGCCATGAAGGGGGGGAACCATAAAACCCAGTTACCAGTATTCCATGGAAATTTTTTAATGTCCCCCACAAAGATGGGTTTGAAGGAAGGAGAATCAATATGGTTCCTACAGGAGCGAACTATATCAACCAGTAGGAATTTTTTCTGTGCCACCAGCACCTGACCCGAGAATAGAATTACTTCATGCCCAGCCTTGTTCCTTGAAAACTAGATACACCAAAATCTAATCACCAGAATGATGGCCCGAGCATTCCTCTCTGGACCAGCATCCCCCACCTCATGGAAATAGTGATCTGAGAATGTAGAATCCATTAATTCTAGAATAGAGAATCCCATGAAATCCTTGAAGGATCACCACACTTAGAGAGCCCAATCGCTGCTAAAAAATTCTTTCTATGATCTCTCCTCATTATAGACCCTACAACACAAAAAACGCGAAACCAGACACACCCCAGTCTTCTTGACGTTCTCATCCATGGGAAGGGCATGATTCTCGATGTGACACACCAGAAAATTAAGCTTAATGTGAATATCCTTCAGCCAGAGAGATGAGTCCCAAGTACCCTGTTGAGACTCCGTACTGGTCACCCTCTGGTAATCCTTGGTTGAGAAATCACTTGAGGAAGAAGTAGTAAAAATGCATCTATCTGGTTCACATGTGAGCTCAATTTTCTCAAATACCATACATTGGTACTTATTCCGCACAACACTGAAAAAAGTCAGAAACATACTAGCTTACATGAAGGTGATGTAGGTAACTGGAAAACTATGAATCTCTAGAGGAACACTCGCCCAGATTTGATGCCAAAAGAAAAGCTCCACATTCCCTAAAATACATCTAATGTGGGGTAGTATGGATTGAATGCGGGAGGGAACCACAAACCACAACGAAGCCCGACTCCTGTTAGCTCCACTACCGCCACGACTGATTTTCTTATCCGTGAATTTACCCCACAAGGAGTGTCCCACAATAACCTTTCATGCCAACTTCGCCTGCATCCCTTGTAGCATCTCAATGATACTCTTCCCATCGATACCCCCTCTTAAACAGGTCTTTCAAGTCTTCTCCACGAAGCCCAATGCCTCCTTGCTTCCTCATGAGCATCCCATATGATGTTGGAGAGAATAGTAGCAAGTTTGTTGATCACCCCCTTTGGGACTTTGGTGGTGAAGAGGGAATGACATAGGATTTAAGAAAAGACACAGTGGGCCAAGGTGATTCTACCACCAAAGGATAAAAAATTATTCTTCCAGTTGTGAACATGGACAACTAATTTCCAAACAATCTTATCAAATAATTTAATTCGAATTCTTCATTACTGGTTTTTTTATCAAATCATTCTCCATGGAATGGAAAATGTTTCTGGGGGAATGTTTTGGTTAGAAAGAATAGGCTTTATTTCATCTAGTGCTGAAATACGGTGATCCATCACTTGGAGATATGTGGCCCAAGTTATTCTACAAAAATAATGACTTCTCTTAAGAGTGGTCACATGAACGGGGTGGAGATTTTGGTGTTTATGATTCCAATATCCCCTCTTCTATCTTCTTTGGAATATTGTACTTATAGCCAAAGAGAATTTTTATTTTATTCCCACAACATCGGTGGTAGGGTTAGTTGTTTTTATCACCAATAAACATTGTCTCACTTAGCTTCGTCATTATTGGGATTTCTAACAAATAATTCTCTATGGAATGGTTAATTTACCTGGGTATATGTTTAAGCTAGTAGAAATATACGTTTATATATCTGTCATCAAGAGATATGTGACCATGTTGTTTCATAAGAATGTTACCTATAAAAATATTGCCATGTTAAAATGGTTGAGCTTCTAGCCTAGGATGCATAGACCCAATCCATATCATTTTAGGGGAAGTTTCTAAATCATTGGAACTCAAACATGGTGAAAATGATTCCCTTAATTGGATGAACCTGAATTTACAGGAGTCTTTATGGAAACTATTTTGATCATATTTTTTCTGAAGTACCCTCAATGAGGGGTGGAAAATATAGAAATTCATCTAGCCCTATGGGATCGGATTTTGTGGTAAAATGTCATGATTTCCCATAATGGGGATTAAACATATACAATATCCCCTTTACCTATGGGTTTAGGAACTTCCCTTCAAGGAGGACCACTATTTGAGGGTCTGGGTATGTCATTCTAGGGAAGAGATCCAAAAATGTTTCCAAAAATAATGTCCCAAATTTCTACATTCAATCATTGGATTTGAGTGATCGTCTATTCCACAGAAATTGTATTATCATCCTTATAAGGATGATTGGTAGGAGTCCTAACAACACAGCTTCCTCGATAAATGGTAGGGTGGGAGGATGATGATGGGAATCTCAAGGTGGTCCCCTAATGCATAATTTGTTTCTTCCATCATGAATATACTCAATCAATAATGCACATTGAGGCTTTAATATTGTTTGTAGTTCCTTTTCTAAATGCATAAAAGATATTACTATGGCCTTTTTTCTAGTGCCATGGGAAAAATTTAGGCCATCCTATAGTTACACAGATGACTATAGAGGGGTAAAATTATTCTCATTAAGAGGTTACTCATCCATATTTAGTGATATGTCCTCAAATTCAATTTATATCATATTGATATAGGCATTTTTTGGGTTGGTTCTCCTCTCCCAAAAAGTATCTCATTTGATTGGTCGGTGATTGATGTTACATTTGGTGGTATAGTTCCCATTGTATTGTTTGGTGAGTTGGTGCCCATTATACAGTTTTGTTGGTCTGAAATAATATTAAAGATGATCCCATGAATGAAAATGATAAAAATTCTCCCATACCAATGTGATGGGGTTCTTCTAATTATTCCATAGTCAATAATGAAATATGTGATGCTATTTGAGGTTCATTTCTAGTAATTTTCTGGGATTTATTTTGGCTAACTATCAAGATACACTGATGAGCCTCAAATACATTTCTAGTCTTATGGATATAGACAGATATTGATTTTCACTATTTGGATATCCCGAATGGGATCACTTCTTGGATTCACCCGTTTGGATAGTTGGGGTAGGCAAAACAACCTCTACCGCTCCTTGATTAATTTTGTTCATATGTCGATGATGGTGATCGGAATGGATATGAGCCCTCCAAGGAAGATTTTGAGTGGTTGAATTCACATAGTGATTTTCTCATATAAATCCCTCATATAGGGATAATATATGTTTATGTTATCTAGGGATAATCTCACAAAGTGTTTGAATGTCAAAAAAGGGGACACCTTCACTTCCCCAAGTCATCGTGAGAAAGACAACCTATCATTCTTTATCCTCTATAAGATTATATAACCTACATCCATTGTTTTGATGGAGCCATTGATTTGGTACTCTTGGACCAAGATTTAACATCCTTCTACTATTTTTAGGTATTTCAAAGCCCCTATATTTTCCAAGATTTGGTTTGGTTTTGTTTGGGGTTGTTTTATATTGAATTTTTAAGAGTTTTGGAAATTTTGGGATAGTGCACGATTGGCACGCAATTTTCCCAAACTGTGGTCCCATTGAGAGAAAATCATACAGTCTAACGTAGTGGTATATTTCATGGATGGGGGGAATTTTTAAAAAAATGTGAACCCTCAATAGAGAAATAGTGAGCCCATTTAAAATAGGCGCACGACATTGACATGGTTTTTCAAAACCGTGTGCCTCTCCCATTAAACATTATAAATGGGTTTTTAATTGATTTGAATTTTTATTAAAAAATCTTGAACCACACTTTTAGGCTCCTGACAGACAGGTATGACCTAAAACCAATTTATCCCACACATGGAATTACAAGGATGATTTTTTAGACCCTAGAATCCCTCTTGGATGCAATTTGAATATTGAATAAATCCCTTTGATCTTCTTGTCTTTAATTTCCTTCTTCCATTCATGTTATCCAATGAACGCTATTCTATTTCATAGGTTTACAAGGATCCCCATGATGATTTGTGGATCTAATACCCACTGTGTTATATCTAAACCAAGGTCTGATTCAAAGATCCTTGTTGATGTCATTCTCCATTGGAGTTTTTGGGGGAATAACTATGTGATTAGAGAACTGTCGATCCCGAGGTATGTGGTTCCATAAAAATTCCTAATTTTCATTAACACTAAATTGATTTAGATAATTTTAATTGTTTTAATTAAATGAAATTTCATCATTTTGACTAAACGACTTTCAATTGGTTTGTTGGAAAAACAAATTCTTTTGAACCATGGTTTTCAAAAAAAATTGTTATGGGCATGAATTTGGAAAACCCCCAATTCCATTGTATTAGGGTGCATATATTTAAATTGGAGAGATATAAATCATTTAATTTAAATGTTAATTTTGTTTTAATTATATTTTTTTATTTAATTTTGGAAAAAGGATTGGATGAAAATTGTGAAAACCCCAATTCTATTGAATTGTGGGTTTGTTATGAAATTTATGGAATTTGTTTTAAAATTAAAATTTTGATTTTAATTTTAAAATTGGACTTTGAATTTGAATGGTGAATTTATTTCATATACCTATTTGTGAAAATGGAAAAAATTGGTTTTGAGAAAAACATTATGGCTTAATCATGGTGAAAAGTTATGTTTTTTATTAAAAATTCATTATGGGTTTTTAATAAGGAAATGAAATATTTGAAATAGAGAATGGGAAGAATTGTATATTAATAATTCTTGAAATAAATTTTCTATCATTGTTTTTCATAGGAGAACAATAAATTATTAGGTTGTTAGTGAGTTATTTGAAAGTCACTTTATGATTTACAATGTTCTAAAACCTAATATAAGTACATCACATCCCTTAGGTGATGGTGATGAGTCCACTTTGGACTTGGTTCAAAAGGAATAATATACATACTACAGTTCACCTTTAGTGTGGGATCCTTGTATCCATGAAATATTGTACCTTCTTAGGCTTAAGACAATGTTTCTCTTTTGTTTATATTTTAAATAAAAATATTCCACTGTTGTAAACTATCTTACATTCCTTATGATTTATATGATTTTTTTATAAAAATGTGTTTCTTTAAGAAATTTGTAAAAAGTTCCATTTTTGTAAACATCTATTTTTGAAATTATTTACATTAATTGAAATGTGAGTTTTTTGATTAAAAGTATTTCCACCATTTTAAATGTAAATCATGAATTTTTAAATTATGATCTTTATAAGACAAACCTTTATAATCAAAAATTGAAGGAACTTATTTGGTTACCTTTATATTTTGAATATTTTTATGGAATCCCTAGTGAGACCCTAATAAGATTTTAGCTCACATCCTACCTGTGCCATTGTTTTTTTGTAGATTATCTCCTTCCAGGATCGATCATGGATAAAGAATGACTTAGAAGAGGTTCTTGATGTTGATCTATGGAGTTGGTGAGTTTCATCCATTGGGTCTTGGGATTTTTTTCCTATTTTCTAGTATATGGTTATAGTAAATTGGTTTATTATAACTATTTTACTTTTGATACACCACACCTAATGTAGTTTCTTTTGAATTTTTACTGACTTTTATCATTCTTCTGCACTGTTTGTGGAAAATTCATCCCCCCTTCTTTTTGTATGATGAAAGGTTCTAGTCTTGACCCCTAGGGATCGAGAACACCCTTTAGGATATGTCACGGTCGTCTCATTTATATGGTTAACATGGTACCTAGGATTCTTCATGAAAAGGTGGTATCAAAGGAAGGTTCATGAATCATTCCTTGAAGTAAGTTTGAATATGATAAATCTTGTCAGGACATAGGACATAGTTATTATTGAGTTCCTGGCTAGCTCTCAATGTAACTAACCTTAATATTTTTAGGGTCTATTAGGAAAATATGTCCTGATTATAAGTTGTAGTCTTTTCCTTACTTTTCATTTGGATAAATGAAATACAAATATAATTAGTCTATCTTTTTGGGTAAAATTTCCCTTGTTTCTCTATTTACGAGTTACAGGATGTCATTCTCATTGTATGATGATGTTGGGTAAAACCATTCCTCCATGAACATAGAGAGAAACTCCTCTCATGGAACCAAGTCTAGTTGAGGTGATTGTGTTCATTATCCAATCATGAGGATATAAACCACCAATATTTCCTATCCAGGATCAAGCTTTAGAACCTAAAAGAGACATTATCAAGATGTGTTTTCAAGAGTTACATCGCCAAAATTACATTCCATTCAATGGATCAAATGATCCTTAATAGGATGAGTAATGGTTGGGCATGATGGATACTTTTTTTGTGTTCTTGCACACACCTGATGAAATTAATGGAAAGTGTGCCACCCTTGTGCTTGAAGGACTGAGAAGGAGATGGTGGGACACTATGGTAATAGTGAAAAAGAATGAGGGATTTGAGAGGAAATAATTCAAAGTTATTTTCACTAACTAGATCTATCTAGATTGGATGTTATTGGATAATTTTTTGGTGTTTTTAATATAATATCCAGATGATAGCATTGTCACAGAGTATGCAAACTGTTCTTATGAGATCATGCATTTGTCACCTGAGATTGTATCAAATGAGAATATGAAGGATCAAATGATTGAGTTTGGAATTATTCATGATATCCATTCACATGATTTCTTACTGGATCGACCTAATTATGAATATGAAAAAGATATTCCACTAATGGTTTAATTGGACCTAGATGTAAAGTCAGGGTTATCAAGAGTTTCTTTCTCTCCTTGTGGATTTTCCGGCTCCTTCATGGGAAAGCATATGTGTGGTAATTACCAAACAAGTTCTCGACAGTAGGGATGTTATAGACCTCATTCAACATATGGAAGATGTCCTTTTATTTTCAATCAGTGGTTAAATCTTGGACATTAAAATAGGGTAATCATATAGGAACCCAAGAACTATGGATCCTCTGGATGTTTAGGGAACCTATAGTGATTTTTTCATTTTTATTCTACTTCTTGTAGTGGAACAAGATTATCATCTCCTCCTAAACCAATAGTGAAATCATACTTTTTCACATGTAAAATGGTTCAAGTCATAGGAATATAGAATTAATCTAATTAACGCATTAGAAGATTCTCTAGAGGAATCAGATGCGGGTCTAGCGACCATGAGAGGTATCGTTAATATATATTCTTCATTACTGACTGCTCTATTTAATACTAGTGAATCTTATTCTTTTCTTTCAACCCTTATTGTTAATCTTCTTGATCTTCTTATAGATATTTTTCACATTTCATGGATATTACTACACCCCTTATAACAAAGAGAGAGAATGGCATATGTAGTACCACATATGTCTTCTCTCTATTAGATGTTGAGATTTCCTAGAGTGCTCTATTTTTCAAAATTAAACCACTAAATTCAACTTTCATGGTGTATTTACTCATTTCAAATTATTCTTAGATTTATTGTTATCTTTTACGAATATATTTACTACACCAAGTGGTGTGTGTCATGTTTTTCAAGAAGAATGGGACCCAAGGTCTAGTAGAGATACAATTTCTTATCTAGATATAGGGAATGTAATGACAGTGTTTCACTTTGATCGGGAGTAGGAATCTATGAGTGGTGATCTTCATCGAGTATTTGTCTAGTTTTTCATCATGTTTCCTTCTAACTTCTCTGGTTTTATCCAGGTACATGAGGTTCAGTTATCTATTGAAATAATTTATTTTACTTGACCAATTTCGACTCATTTTTACCATATGTCTCCAGTAGAAATGAAATAATTAAAGTCACATTTGGAAAATATTTTAGATAAAGGCTTCATATGCCCAAGTTTTTTACCTTGGTTGGTGCATCTTCTCTTCCCTAAGAATGTTGATGGGTCACTTCACCTGTGTATTGATTATCAAAAACCAAATTGTGTTACAGTGATGAAAAATTATCTTTTAAAACTGATTGATGATATATTTGATTAGTTTATAGGGGACAAGTTGTTTGAGAAGATTATCATCTCTCTAATTAACATCAGTTGGGGATAAAATAATTTGACATTTAGATAACCAAATTTTGGATTAGTTAGAGCTATTATGAGTACATTATTATTTCCTTTGTTCTAATCAATTCTCTTTTAGTTTTTATGGTGTTAATGAGAAGGATTTTCCATAAATATCTTGATACTTTCGTGGTGGTATTTTTTGACGACATCATTGTTTTCACTATGTTTGAGGATGATCATGTTAATCATCAAAGAATTATCTAGAATTGTTTATAAATCACTAACACTATACCAAGATTTTGAAGTGTGACTTTGGTATTCATGAATTAAAATTATTTGAACACTTGGTGTCAGAACATGGAATTTTAGTTGAACCTAAGAAGATAAAAGTTGGTATGAAATGGGATTTTCAATAAAAAAGGTTTTTAAGATTCAGAGTTTCTTGGGTCTAGCTGGGTATTATTGACATTTCATTATGATCTTCTCAAAGTTGGAATCTACAATGACTAAACTAACTCATAAATGAGTAAATTTTTCTTGGAATGATAAATGTCAATATTCTTTGATTGAGTTGAAATAACATTTGACCACTACCCCAGTGTTGACTCTTCTAGAGGTTGGGTTGGGCTATGTGGTCTTTTTTGATGGATTAGGTTTAGGTTTGGGATGCATTATTGTGAAAGGTGATCATGTCATTACTTATGGATCTCATCAACTTAGCTCTCATGAGAATAATTATATGACCCATGAACCTTGAACAAGTATCAATGATGTACACACTTATATTTTCTTACAATACCTTTATAGAAAAAGTTTTTCCATGTTTTCAGTCCACTAGAACTTGAGTTATATCTTCTATAAAAAATATTTGGATCTACACCAGAGGTATTGGGTGGAATACTTGCAATATTTCAACATTTACATCTACCCTATGGAAGGGGAATGTTGTTGTTGATTCCTTGTGTATGAAAACAATTACCCAGGCAGTGAAAGAGTATTCTGAATAGAGGAATTTGATGGATCCCTTTTCACAGTTTCATATTTGGTTCCAAGAATTAGATGATGAGGTTTCATTAGCCAACAGATAATTAGCATATTCTCTTCTAGATATGATTTTTCAATAACAGTCGATTGATGATGTGTTCCGTAGAATTAGATAATCTCTTCATGAAGGGAGACCATTCTTGATTGGTCATTCTCCAAATAGGGAATTCTATTATTTTTGAACTACTTTTTGGTACTCTCTTTGGTAAGTAAATCTATTATAGTCGATTTCCCAAGTTCCTAGAAGGAAATACACACTAGAACAAAAAATATGTTCTATTACATGTGGTTTCTGTTTTGGTAGCCAGTTATGTGGTGGGTCATTCCTGATGTTGTATCTTATTATTATATGTTCCAACAGGTTATGTTTGAGAACTAAAAACCATTAGGTTTTCATCATCCTCATCCAGTCCCTACATGGAAGTGGGATGAGATCTATATGGACATTTTGGTTAGGTTTCTACATATATAGAGAAAGAATAATTAGATATGGATTATTGTGAATCAGTTGACCAAATCACCTCACTATATACCCATTAATGTAACAAACAATGTTGGGGAATTATAAAATCTCTACATGAAAGAGATTTTTCAATTTCTTGGAATTCCTTTTGTTATTATCTATGATAGGGATCCTTAGTTCACTTATCAATTTCAGAGAGGAATTTTGGAGGAACTGAGATATCATGTCCATTCAAGTATGGAATACCATCCACAGTCGGATGTTTATCTAGAAAGAGCTATATAGATAATGATGGATATGATTCTCACTAGAGTTATTGACTTTTTTGGTGCCTGGGATGATCATTTGGGGATGTTTGAGTTTTCTTATAACAATATTTACCATTACATTATTAGAATGGATCTTCTTGTGGAATTTTATAGTTTTCCATGTAGATATCTATTGTGTTGGTCAAAGATTGGTGAAAGTTCATTGGTTGGACCTTGTCTGGTTCAATATATGACAGAAAATATTTAGTTGATTCATCAGGGAATGTTTATGGTAAATAGATAATATAACTCTTATTCTAATCGTCTTTATAGACCTTTGTCATTTTTAGTTTCTGACCAAGTGTTGTTTAATGTTTCACCTCAATTATATCATCGACGATTTAGGAGTAAATTGAACATTACTTCTCTTTTTTCGGGGCCTTTAAAGGTTGTTGAGAAGGTTGGTAAAGTTATTTTATATTTAGAACATCCACCATAGTTGATGTCGATACATAACATATTCTATGTATCTTAGCAATGAATGTATTTATATGATCAATCACATGTTCTGAGTTGGAGTGATCCTAATGTTGAACATGATTTACCCATAACTAAAAAACCAATCAGGACAGTTGATTCTAAGACAATGGTTCTTCATGGGATGATGATACCTTTGGATCATTTGCTATAGTATCACGGTTATGATAATTATGAGTATTAGGATCAAAATATGAATGTATATGCTCAATTACAATAGGGGATGAATTGTATGTTTAAAAAACATTTGTTTTTATCCTTAAGGAAAACTATGTTTAAAAAATTTAAAGAAGGTAAATTCACAAGACCGCTTTTAGTTCTACAAACTTACTAGCTTCCGGAAATGTGGTTCTGGAAATGAAACATATGGAAAGATTCCAAGGAAATGATTCTACGTTAATGCATATAGAATATTACTTATCAGAGTGTAAAAAAGTAAAAGAAAGTATAATAAGGTTATACATTCTTCCTTTATAAAAATTTAGTGGAAAACATGAAACAAAACAAATAATAAGAATGAAATATTTAAACGCAAAGAGAAGGGTATCCAACAACCATGGATAATTATCCCTTGATTTATACATTCAAGATAGTCTGTCTTACCCACACTTGGGTAAGCCCTCGATAGGAACATTAGAATCTACCTTACTATCCCCACAAGCCCTCTAACTTTATGGTTGTCATCACTCTATCTTCCTATCCGTAGATGCCCTCGATTGTACACAACAACAATTGGAGTCACACGAAGAAAGATGAACAAGATGTTTAGTGTGCACAAGGGATGAGATTCTCTCTCTCTAGAAATCACATCAGCAATATGAAATCTCATGATTATTCTATGTATTGATCTTGTTCAAATGAGCTCTTATTTATAGCTACATCTCCAACGGTCATTTCCCCCCTCCAATGGTCATATGTTTTCTTGAATCTCGAAGGGACAGGTACACATGTCACTCAAACAAAGGTTAGTTAGAAACAAATTGTACAACATTGTTTCATAACTATTACAAGTGTAAGATAAATAATTTTTCTTAAACAAATCTAATTTTCAGAGTCTAAGTAAAAATAATGTTCAGAGTCTAACCAAATACACATCTAGATAATTTAACTCAAGAATATTCAGATTATGTTTTTCATGAAATTCAGAACCTGAATTCTATAGATTTCGGAGTCTAAATTCCAACGAATTCTGAATCTGAATTCTTTGGAATTAGGTGTTTGAATTATTAGGGATTCAGAGTCAGTATTCTATGGAATTCGGAGTCTGAATTCTGAGGAATCCATATTCTGAATTCGGAGGAATTTGGAGTCTGAATTATGAGGAATTAATTTTATGAATTTTAGAGAATTCAATGTCTGAATTTCAGAGAATTCGGAATCCAAATTTATTAGAATTTGGAGTCTGAATTTAACTGAATTAAAAGTTTTAATTTCAGAGAATTCAGAGTCGAAATTTCAAAGAATTCTGATTATGAATTTTAGAGAATTTAGAGTCTGAATTTTAGAGAATTTGGAGTCTGAATTTTAGATAATTCAGAGTCTGAATTTCATAGAATTGAGATCCTCAGAACAGAATACCATATAACCAAGGATTTATAGGATTCTGAGGTTTTAGATGTGAAACATATTTTTAGACATAATAATAAAATTATTTAGATTTAGAGAGACTATAAAATGAACAATGAAAACATAGGTAAGGATAAAACTTTCTTAGGGAAGTAAAAGTTTTCCTTATTAAGATAATTCTTAGGGAAAATATAATATTCCTTAAGACAGAGTGTTTGTGATTTTCAGAACATAGAGGAATTGAAAAGTAATATGGAAACCTTATTGAATAAAAAATATCTCTTTTTTGGGAAATCAAAAACATCCTTATGAAAAATAATATAAGGACATAGAGTTTTATTTATGGACTTGAAAATAAAAACTTATCTCCATTACTTATGAATCAAGGTAAATATGACTAACTCCCCCCTTAGGTTTTGAAATCCCAAAAGATCATATTCTTGACTTCCTTAAATAGATTTTTTTTCCTATATAAGAAAATATTCATTGATGAAACTCCCCCTAGGATAGACTCCCCCTTACATAGGGAATTCACTTATTTTATTAGTATTATTTTTATCAATCCTTTCTCCCCCTTTGTGATTTTCAAAAAGGAATAAAGGGAATTGAAAAATAATGGTACCTGAAATATTGGTAATTAAAAAAAATATATATGAAGAGAAACCAAAAAAATCCTTATGATTGAAAGGATTTGTAAAAAGAATGAAAATAAAATAGAATATCGGATTGGGAAAAATTATCCTTCTTTCTCCTTTGGCATTAGCTTATTCACAATTTTTTCTAGCTTCGTAAACTCCTTGTGATCTACTTTAACATGCTTTTATAGCTGATCCTGATCATCACTTTTCTTCTACAAGGCATTGATCCTTTCTTCCCAAGCCTTAAGAATTCCTGCTCGAGATTTCAAAAGTTCTTCTTGATTATTGAGTTTTTCATCAAAATATAATCTGAGATCCTTTTCCCTATTCCAATTCAATGATATTGAATTTAGCTTCCCATTCAGATCTTTGACTTCTTGCTTCCAGGGTGTATGTTCAAGACATAGCTTTTGCTAAAAACTTTTAGTGAGATCATTGAACTTTCCGTCTTCGGTGTCAAAATAATCCTTCACACCTTCCTGAAAATCATCAAGGATTCTCATCTATTCGATTTTTTTCCTTGACCACTTTTTGATTTACTTGCATGATATTTTGTATGCTTCATATTCAATGAAGAAGGATTTGAAATCGGCCTCATGTCTAACAAACTTATCCGTAAGCATGGTAACTGAATCTTCTTTTCTGATTAAAAAAGGGCTGAAGCAACTGGAACCTCAATTCTATACTCAGGAATAAGGGAATGGTATTAACAAAATTCTTCATAGATGGGACTAAAAAGTCATGTCCCAGAGAATATAATTTTGAATCATATTGTTTAGTTGTTTAGGATTCTTTTTCTATCTCTTCTGGCTTTCTCTTCGATGAACCACCATCATCTTTCTTTTTCACTATGGATTTCCTAGGTGTATCATCCAACACATGTTTTCCCTTATCATCTTTCGTAATTATCTCTTCTACTTTTGGTGATTCATGCTCACTATCTAATAGTTAAACTATTTTATCTTCCTCAATATTTATTTCTCAACACCTGCCACAATATCCCCTAGTTGAACGAAATCATTATTGCTACTCTATTCTTCAGATGGCTTATTCACTTCTTCATGAACCTTTTCTTCTTTTCCTAGGGTAGAAATTTTTTAGGATTTAGCATCAGAAGTTTGGATTGACAACATTTCTGAATGACTCTCCTTCTCATGATAATCTTCCACTTGTTTTATCATGTCATTGGTGTCATAAATTCCTTATTCTTCTTCTTCTTTAACTTCTTCTTACTGAACTATTTCTTCTTCTTCTTCTATTTCCATAATTACCATCTTATTTACCAATGACAATGGGAGTGATTCTTGCAAAAATGATTCTGGTATTTGAACTTGTTCAGAGGCTTTCTCACTAGCCTTGAGAAGGGATTGAACAATCATGACCTCTGACATCTTCTTCCTCTGGTTCTTTTGTTTTTCTTTCTTTTCAGGTTCCATAGAATCCCTCAACTTTATATCTTCTACCTTAGTAGGGTCCAAGACACAACTAGGATCCCCTTATTTCCTATTCTTCTTGTCTTCTCTCCGCTCAGAATCCACTTCATCAGGATAAGTCTTTTCCTTATTTGGCTTTAGTGGTGCTGATTGAGTTTCCTTAGATGAAAGATATTTTTCATTATTTTCTTGTTAATTCACCTTCCTCTTCTTACCACCCTTCATATAAGACATAGAAACTTCCGATTTCATCGATAGGGCTTCTATTTCAGCATTAGATAAATCATTAATTTTTTTGGATTCACTATTGAACCCAACATTCATCCTTCTTATGGTGTAATCACTAAGAAACATGAATTTGAAATTCCATGGTGTATAAATACCAGGGATTTTAAACTATTCTATACAAATGACTATAATCTTGGAGAGAATAACAAGATACATGATGATTGATATTTTAGAGATCCATTCATGATATTCAGGATTGTCAGCAAAACCTAATTCCACCAATTTATCTTTCTGAGATTCACCCGAAAGTCCAAAGCATAAATATCACTCTTCTTCATTTTATCCTTGTCCCTTATTCTTAGAATGAGAAATACTTCAACCCATAACTCAAGAATATAGATATTTATAGATTCATGGATAATCTTTGGAGTCTTCACTTATTTCAAACCAAGGCATTCCAAAGCCTTCTCTTTATCGAATTATCCTGATACATCTAGTAGCTTATGGGTACATAATTCAGCATCACATTAAAATGGAATAACAATTATATTTATAGCCTTACTATAGGAAAGAGAATAGTTATTTCCATAGATCTTAAATGAAAACTTGTGTCTTCCCCCTTCATTGAAGAAGCATATAGATTCATATAATTCTATCAACAACTCCGGATAAACCAGATCTTGTGCCTTTGGTTTGGATACACATAAGCTCTCCCAACCATTCATCTTAATATTTTTCAAGATAACTGAATCATACTTATCAATGAATTTTACATATACTAACCAATCTACATATATATGCCATCCAAAAAATTTCTTTACTGATGACATTTGATTCTGAGGAGAATCTTCCACAGACATTCAGAATTAAGGAAAATTTGGAAAATCAGAACGGACCTTAAGAGGAGGATCAGAGCTTCAATACACCAAACAATTGAAGATCGATGTGGGAAAACCATAGGGGGCTTTATATAGGCGTTTGAGGTGACAGTTCATCTTCCCAAAGATATCCAACGGTGGAAACACTTTTGACTAGATCTGAAAGTTGAGATGATAGGTGGAGAAGGAATTTGGTAGGTTCTGATGTTTTGAGATTTTTAAGATAACAATTAGGATTTAAGGAAGAGTGAATCCGAAAAATTTTCTAAAACAAAATGAAAGTACCAACATGTCAAAATATGATTACAAAAATTTAATAAAGGAAACATACCTTCTGGAATGCTATGGAAAAAATACTGATAAGGATTCTTCTTGAAGAACTTTAGATTCTGGAAAAATTTCTTAAGTAAAGAATTTTTTTTGAAATTGTGTGTTTTTTAACTATGAAATAATTTTTAAAACTACAAAATTTTATTATGAAAAATTTGATTATGAAAAAATATGTTTATGAAAAAAAAACCTTGTTTACGAAAAATTTTGATTACAAAAAATTTTATTATGAATTTGTTTTTCTCAACAGGAAAATATACCCCCTAGGAAAAGGAGTATCTTACTATAAATAGATAGGTTTTAATTGAAAGTTAATATTGAAGATTACCTAATGGTTATAATTCCTAAAATTTGTTTATTGTATTCAAATCTATCAGAGGGAAATGATTTTGTGGGAATATCAGTAAGTTCATCTTACGTTCCGATAAATTGAAGAATGATATATTTTTTTGTGTGTGATCCCTAAGAAATTGATGCCTCATATCTAAGTGTTTTTCATGAGAGTGATGTGCAAGGTTTTTTATTAGTTAAATGGAAATAATATTATCACACAATATTTTTGTTTTGGTAAAACTCATACCATAGTCTGTGAGTGTGTGTTGCATCCACAACACTTGGGCACAATAACTTCTAGATGCTACATATTGAGCATCAGTAGTGGAAAGTGATATTGAGTGATGCTTTTTGCATGACCAAGAAATTAATGAATATCCTATTAAATGACAAGTTCTAGTTGTGCTTTTCATATCCATTCTACATCCACCAAAATCCGCATCTGAAAAAAAAATTTAAAACAAAATCATTTCTTCAAGTATAAAAGAGTCATAAATCTGTGGTTCCCTCTAAAAAAAAATTCTTTAAAATCCCTTTAAATGAGATTCCTTAGGATTGGATTGATATCTTTCACATAAGAATTATGAAAACATTAAGTCTGGAGAACTATTTTTCATGTATATTAAACTTTCTATCATACCTATAAATGATGTTTGATATACTGGTTTCCCAGGATCATCAAGATCAAGTGAATTTGAGGCACCAATAGGAGTACTTACACTCTTAGTGTTTTCATGTCCATACTTTTTAAGAAGATATTTATTATACTTATTTTGTGATTTATAAGTTCCTTCTGGTTTTTGAGAAATTTGAAAACCTAAAAAAATGTTAACTCACCCATCATACTCATTTCTAACTCTAATATCATTATATTTTCAAATTAATCAATTAAAGATTGATGAGTTGAACCAAATATAATAGCATCATCATAAATTTGAAAAATTGAATCATTTTGCTTATCATTATTTTAAAAAAATTATTGGATCATCATTTCCTTAAACATAGTTGATCTTTAAAAAAGATCTTGTAAATCTATCATACCCGGCTCTAGGGGATTGTTTAAGTCCATATAAGACATTGGTAAGTGTTAAAACATGTTCTGGATGTTTTATGTGTTAAAAACTAGGATGTTGTCCAAAAAAACTTCCTCTAGAACATATCCATTAAGGAAAGCACATTTAACATCCATTTGAAAATGTTTATAGCTGAAGAATGTTACAAAGGAAAGTAAAATATGGATAGATTCATGTCTTGCTACTAGAGCATAGGTTTCTTCATAGTCTGCTCCTTCTTGTTGATTATATCCTTTAGAAACTAATCTAGCATTATTTCTTACAATGATTCCATTTTCATCACACTTATTTATAAAGACCCATTTTACTCAAATAACATAAGTTTCCTTAGGTCTTTATACCAAGGTCTAGACTTTGGTCCTTTCAAATTCATTTAGTTCATCTTGCATGGATTTAATCCAATCATCATCACCTAAAGAATCATCAGTGCTTTTTAGTTCTAATTGGGAAAGGAATGCTAGATGTTCTACTTCATTTCTTAATGAACATCTAGTCCTTACAGATTGATTACATAACCAATGATACTATCATTGGGATGATTCTTAAGAAACAACTGATTCAGGTTTTATAATACCTATTCATCACCATATGGTAAGAAATATTCTGGGGTAAATGCTTCAGAAATATTTTCTTGAACATTTTTCATTATTAGAAGGATCTTATATCATGGTTTGATAATAAGTTTTTGAAATCACATCTAAAGATGTAGGTTGTGGTTGTTTAAAAAAAGGATTATCTTTATCAAATTTAACATGTACTATTTCTTAAATAGTACAAGTATTTTTATTAAAAACTCTATAAGCCTTCGAAGTTGTGGAGTAGCCTATGAAAATTCCATCAACATATTTGGATGAAAACTTATGTAAATTATCTTTAGTATTAAGAATGAATACTTATCAACTAAATACATTTAATTAGGAAAGTCTAGTTTTTTTACCATTCCATAATTTATAATGGATTTTGTTACGAGAAGTTCTAATCAAGACATGATTTATAGTATAACAATCAATACATATAGCTTCATCCCAAAATTGTTTAGCTATCAAATATTTACTCAAAATGCTTCTTGTTATTTCATGAATAATTTGATTTCTTCTTTTAACAACACCATTTTCTTGAGGAGTTCTTGGTGATGAGAAGTTATGAGTAATTCCTCTTCGACTACACAATTTTTCAAAATCAGAATTCTGAAATTCTTCTCCATGATCACTGTGAGTAGTTATCAATGGATGGTTTATTTCATTTTTAACTTGAGCTCTAAAAATTTTGAAACAGGAAAAAGCTTTAGATTTCTTTTACAGAAAATAGACCCACGTGAATCTAGTGTAATCATCAACTAATAAAAATACATAATATTTTTCTCTAATGATTCCAGTTTGTGTGTGACTGAAAAAATAATTATGCACAAACTATAATTCATCAGTAGTTGAGACTTCAACAGTTAATTTAAAACTTGATTTATGTGTTTTTCCATATTGACAAGGATAACAAACTTTTGAAGAATCAAATCTAATATCTAGTAGATCATTAACAAGTCTTTTTCATAGAGAGGTTACATTAGTTCCTAAGGTTAAATTTTCCTAACCTTCTATTCCATAACCAAGATTGATCTTTCATTTCACTAAGACATGGTATATCCTGGCTGTTATGGTCTTCATAGTTTAGTTTGTATACATTCTCTTGCCTGTGGCTAGAAAGAGTAAACTCTTCCTTGGAATTGTGTACTAAGCATTTATCATACCTAAAATTCACAAGGTAACCTTCATCACATAATTGACTTATGATAATAAGGTTGTATGTAAGAACCATAACAAATAAAACATTTGAAATCAATTTTTTTCGAAGAAGACTAATGTTACTTATACATATAATTTCTCCCTAAAGATTATCTCCAAAATTTACTTTTCCACCATTCAACTTGATAATATTTTCAAAGAAGTTTTTTTACCAGTCATATGCCTGGAACATCCACTATCCAAGTACCATGTATTTTTTTTGTACTATCTTAATTTTCCTAAAAATTAGACTGTTAGACTTTTTTAATCAAAACTTTCTTGGATCCAGAAATTTTAGAATGTAAGATTTTAGGAATCGACATTTTCTTAGAAAAAAATCATTATGAAAACAAAAAGACTAGTTTTTATTTAATGCACAATTATTTTCCCAATGTCAACCACACAAACATATAGTGCGGAATGGATAACTTTGAGGAACAAAATATTTATTACTAAAAAGTATATTAGAATGAGAATAACCAAATCCAAAACTATTCCATAGAGGTTTAATTTGGGAATACATCTTGTCAAAGTTTTCCTTACCAGAGGTAATGTTTTACAAACACTTCCTCAAAGAAAATATTTATAACTTTAGTTTAATAACCATGTTTTTATCCTTAAAATAATTAGTTTTAGAACTAGAGTTAGACTCTAAAATATTTTTCTTAGAAATTAAATTTTCAATATCCTTAGAAACATTATCTTTCTCAGTATTAATTTTATCATGGTTTCTGGAAATACTTTCAAAATAATAAATTTTCTTCTCATGATATTTAGATAGATCTGATACTTCTTTAGTTAAAATAGAAATTCTAGAATTTTCCTTATCAAAATTTTTCTTGAGTTTAGAATTTTCATTCTCAAGAATATTAGAAAACCTAGACACTTCATCATAAGAAGGTAATATATTTTCTTAATCAAAAGAAGATTCTTCATCTGATGACTTATAGTATTTATCATCTATATAATTTTCATTCAATGATATATTAGTGATAGATTTTTAATTTTTTACCTTAGCCATTAGAAAATGATCTTCAATGGGTAGCATGGCTAGTAGACCAAGTTTCTTTTGATAAGAAGATTCGTATTCTGAGGATTCATCGAAATATTCTCCAACACTGGAACTCTAGGTGTCATTATATTTCAAGATGTTGTTAGATTTATCCTTGTAGTATTTCTTTCTAATACTTTCATAATTCTTTTCCTTTATATCCTTTTTCTTAAGCATATGACAATCTGACATGATATGGCGTACTCTTTTTCATCCTTAGAAAGTGACTTATGATTATTTCTTGTCTTTTGATTCTTTCTTCTTATATATATACTATAAGTCTTTCTGTCTAACTATCTTGTCAATCCTTCGAGAAAGATTAGCTAGTTCATTCTTACTATGTTCACTTTGACTAGATTTAGGTAAATAAGTTACTTTCTTTGAAATGGATCGTGTAACCCTTTTTTGTGTCTTGGATTTTGTAGTAGTAAAGGATACACTCCCATTACCATTTTTCTTCGTACTCATATCGGCATATCTTTTCATTCTTATATCATATTGATGAACAGTTCAACAAAGCTCGTCAAGAGTAATTTTAGATACATTCCTATTATCATCAATAGTTAATCTCTTATATTCCCACTAATTAGGATTGATATCTACAATCTTGTCTACAAGTGCCTCATCATCTAAAACTTTCTCACCCATAGATTGTATGTTGTTAACAACAGTCATAAACCTTTATTGCACTTTATAAACTAGATCTCCATAAGGAAATAAAAATTCATGATATTCAGTTGTAAGCATAGCTCTTCCACTTTCTATAACATGGGATGTACCAAAATGAGTAATCTCCAATTTCATGCAGATATAGTTACTAGCTTCATAAGAAGAAATCTTAATATATATATTTTTGGTCATGGAACACAAAAAAGTATTAAGTACCTCGTAGTTTAGTTGACATAATGTATTTTCTTTATTTGAAAAAGTTTGGACTTCCTAGTCATGAATCTTGTAATATCTAGTAAGGATAACAAAATTTTCTACTCCAGTATTAATAAAAAAAATCTTCATACAATCTATCCAATATTTATAATCATTCCCATCAAATATAGGTGGTCTGGTAGGATTTAGATTGTCAATCAAACTAACATTCATTCCTACCATTCAAAGAAAATATCTTTCCATAGAAGCTTGTTAATAGTAAAAGTTTGTAACCAAGGATAAAAATCCCAAAGAAAGTAAAATATTTAGAATGATGAAAATTTGAGCAAGAAAACATATATTTTAATATAAGTATTCAAGGGATCTAATCTGATATAAATTGTAGGATCGAAATATGAATATAGATGCTCAATTTCATGTGGGGTGAATTATAAGTTTAAAAACTTTTGTTTTTAATATTTAGGAAAACTATGTTTAACAAAGATATAAAAGGTAAATTCACAAGACCACTTTTAGTTCTACAAACTTACTAGGTTTCTGGAAATGTTGTTATAGAAATTAATATTAAGGAATGTTTACAAGGAAGAGATTCTACCTTAAGGCATATAGAATCTTACTTATTAGATTATACAAAATTATGAGAAAGTATAAGAAGGTTATACATTCTTCCTTTTAAAAAATAAAATAGAAAAAAAACATCAAACAAAACAAGTGAAAAGTGTGAAATATTTTAACCCAAAGAGTAGGGTATCCAAAAATCTTTGATAAAGGTCCATTGATTTATAATTTCATGAAAGCCTATCTTAGACATACCAAGGTTTTCCCTCTATTGGAATATTGGAATCTATCTTTGTATCCCCACAATCCCTCTAACATTAAGGTAGTCATCACCTCTATCTTCTTATCCCTGGAAGCCCTCAATTGTACACAACAACAATCGGAGTCACACAAAGCGAACTAAACAAGATGTTCCATACCCATAAGGCATGAGAGTCTCTCTATCTCAAGAAATCACTTCAGCAGCATGAAATCTCTATATTATTCTCCGTATTGAGCTTGTTCAAATGTGCTCTGATTTATAGTCACTTCTCCAACAGTCGATTCCCTAATCCAATGGTCATATTTTTTCATGAATCTTAGAGGGACACGTACAAGTTTCACTCAAACAACGGTCTGTTAGAAATTGATTTTACAACATCATTTCATAACTATAACTAGTGTAAGAAAAATAATATTTCTTAACCAAATATAATTTTTAGTGTCTAAGGAAAAAAATTTGGAGTCTCACCAAATAATCATTCGGATAATATAACTCATGGATATTCGTATTCTTTATTTCAATGAATTCAGAAAATGAATTCTTTATATTTCGGAGTCTGAATTCCAATGAATTCAGAATCTGAATTATAAGGAATTTATTGTGTGAATTATAATAAATTCTGAATCTGAATTCTAAGGAATTCGGAGTCTGAATTCTGTGGAATTGAGAGATTTAATTCTGAGGAATTCGGAGTCTGAATTCTGAGGAATTCGAAGTTTGATCTCTATGTAATTCAGAGTCTGAATTTCAAAAAATTCAGCGTCTAAACTTCAAATAATTCAGAGTCTGAATTTCAGAGAATTAGGAGTTAGAATTTTAGAGAATTCGGAGTTTAAATTTCCTTAAAATTGGAGTCTGGATTTTAGATAATTTTGAGTATAAATTTAATAGAATTCAAAGTTTGAATTTCAAGGAATTCGGAGTCTGAATTTAATAAAATTCGGAGTCTGAATTTCAAATAATTCAGAGTCTGAATTTCATAGAATTTGGTCCTGAAATAGTTATAATGAAGGATTTATAGGATTATGAGTTTTTAGATATGAAACCAAATTTTAGATATAATAATAGAATTATTTGATTTAGAGAAACTATAAAATGAACAATCAAAACATAGCTAAGGATAAATATTTCATGGGGAAGGAAAAAATTTCATTATTAATATATTTCTTTGGGAAAATATAATTTTCCATAAGATAGTGAGTTGGTTATTTAAAATACATAGAAGAATGGAAAAAACATAAGGAAAATTTATTGACTAAACATGAGATGTGGGATAGGGAGGTACTAATGAAAGACTAGTGTAATAATCTTTTTTGGCATGAGAGATTTTTTATAGGCTCGATGGGGACAAAAATTTTCTATCACATGGAGGTTATAACATCTTGTTTCTATTTTCATATTTTCCCAAACCACTATTTTTACCAAGAATTGGTTGGATTTCATTTGGGGTTGTTTTGGATTGAATTTGCGATAGTTTTGGAAATTCTAGTCTACTTCACATTTGGCACATTGTTTTCCAAAATCGTGTTCCCTTTCAGAGAAAACCCTATAACCAAATCTAGTAGGTTTTTTCACAGTTGGAACACTATTTAATAATTATTCTCCCTCAATGTAGAAATATTGTGGAATTTTAAAAACATCATCATGGGATGTACACGGTTTTTCCAAACCATCTGCCTCTTCCCAAGAAACAATGTAGATGGATTTTTAATTAATCTATGACAACCCTGCTTTTTAATACAAACTTAAACATGTTTATTACATAAAACATCACTTGATACAACAAAGAAGATCAATAGGTTTAGTGTCTTTGGTGCTTAGGATCATTACATAAAAACTTGAAACATGAAATACAACATATTTATGGAAAACTTCCTTTACATGACCACTACATTCCCTCAAACTTAGCATTGCATGGGATAACCTAGGGACATGAATAAGAAAAGGGTGAGCTATAAATCCCAGTAAAGGAATACACATGGAATAACATGAGGATCCCAATACATGTTATACATTAAACATATCAATAGAGAACAAGAGAAACTTGAACATAAAGTCATGATAAAGCATGATAATCACAACACAGAAATGTGACAACAACACTTAACATGGAATTAGCATGATCCAAGGCTCATTGCACATGGAGCATGAGTAAACCCTTATTGCACATGAAGCACGAGTAAACCCTCATTGAACTTGAATTATCATG
The DNA here is from genome assembly GCA_963277665.1 of Viscum album. Classification (NCBI taxonomy): domain Eukaryota; kingdom Viridiplantae; phylum Streptophyta; class Magnoliopsida; order Santalales; family Viscaceae; genus Viscum; species Viscum album. The sequence continues at coordinate 722,229,443 of OY728121.1, read as the reverse complement.
AGTCAACACTCATTGCACATGACGTATCATGGTTCAATACTTTACCCAATGCATTGGAGCACTATAAGGGTTCACCCTTCTTAAAACATTTCATTTCATGCAAAAGTGTGACACATAGATCATAAAACATGGATTCATTAATAATAATCATTTATTACGTGATAAAAGAATTTGGAATTCATACATGATAATTTATAATTATTAAGTAAATTTTCATAAAGGTGAATACCCTTGATGGAGAAATGGGCATGTTATTCACTACATAATGGCATTGGCTTAGAAAATCGGTGCGATTTCGCCAGTGTAACAACATGACATAAGAATTCATAAAAACTGTTGATGAGAGAGAAAGGGGTTCCTCATAATATTTACATGTAATTTACAGTAAGGAGGTAATATATATACATGTCCCAAAAATTTTAATGGAATTTAGATTTATGATACAAAAGTATTGTTTGAATGTAAATGAGGAGAGAGAAGTTCCTTTCGCAATTTCAGCATAGTAACGGGTGTACATGGGAGGCATCCAATGAGAGAGAAAGGGGTATCCTATAATTCAAACATAAAGGGGGAAGTATGAGGGAGGTGAAAAACCATACCCCAACATTCATAATTGAAATTAAATGGGAAAAACAACTTAATGATAATTGGACAAAAATGAGAAAGGAAGAAAAAACCCTTACTTGGAAGTGTGCTTCCAAAGGATAAAGAGAGGCTTGTGAGAGGATTCTTGGGAGCTTGGGGAACCTTGGGAAGATTCTATAGAGGGTAGGGTAGAAGTTGGACGAACTCCAAAGGCTTTTAGTGAGGATTAAGTGGGAGCTTGGGTGGGTTTATATAGGAAAGGTGAGGGAATTATTTATTATTTAGGTTTGGGACCCCTTATATTAAATTAATCCAAACCACAAACCATCCCATGGTTTTTGCCCATGGTTTTTGGCAAAGGGGAGAGGAAAAAAATATTTTCTAATGCCAAGTTCCGAAATTCTAAAAATAATAGGGTTTCTTATGTGGAGGTGAGTCGCACTCCCATGAAAAACAATTTAAAAAGACAAGGTGTTTAATAAGTCTTGAGGGGTCCATTAATGCTTTGAAAATAAGTCAAAAAAACCCAAAATCACATTATTTAAATGTTAAAACATATATTGGTCGAAAATAAAGATTATAGTATTTTATTACATCACTATTGGGTCATTATGCTGTCATAAAACACATTATATATTTAAACGGTATTTAATTTTTACCCAAAAATTTGACTATCTCAGAAAATTATGAAAAATTCACCATTGGATAATTTAGACATCCTGATTCCAAAAATAATATTTATTTTATCTGAATAATTTTCTAAATATTTTATTTTTCACTTTTAAAATAAAAAACTGACATTTATCGAAAAATCACGGGTTTTGACAGAAATGGCTTTCAAAACTTAATAAAAATTATAATTGCATTCATAAAATTATAAGATCAGTTATATTTAATAAAAATTAATTTAATAATAATATTTTATTATGATATTATTTAATTCAAAAATCCCTTAATTCTAAAAAATAGAATTCTCAATTAAATAATAACTAAAAACACTATTTGTACTTTAAAAAACTATTTACAATGTATCAATGATGACAAGAACGTATATACATTATTATATACAAAAAATAATGTACATGAATGTAGTAATATCGATTTGTTACATAACCTCTTAAAACAACCGCATAAGACCTAATGGTAAGGTGTGCGATGGTGAAAGACTCTTGGGGTGGCTCGGATAACATTGCTCGAGTGGTAATCTCTATCAACTTCCAATTTTCCCATAGACGGTCTCGTTTGAGCTAGACATGATGGAGCTCAGCTTGGGATTGGTCAAGAGCGAAGCCCAAGGACGCCACCTCTTTTTCGATCTCTGACAAATGGGCTTCGTATGGAGAAATTCTACTGGATGAGGCCATCACTTCTTTTGTCTGAGTAAATTGGATTTGTTAAAGCCCTATATTTATACTAATCATGTGATCACTATTTAAAGGCTATATTAGCAACGGTTAAAATTATTTACATAAAAACAAATAAGTTGACATTTTATATAAACATACATAGATATTTAATTAGATCAATATGGATTTCCATTAATGAAACTTTGGGTCATTACAATATACCCCCTTAAGAAATTTCACCCTTGAAATTTTCCTTTTCCCACACTAAAATTGATGTGGGTAACTCAGATTCATCATTTCCTCTGATTCCCAAGTGACTTCTTCAAACATGTGGTTTCTCCACAACACCTTGACGGGGGGCATTGTCTTATTTCATAGAAATTTTTTTCTACGATCTAATATCTTCACTAGTTTCTCCTCATAAGAAAGATCATCTTCCAATTGTACCACCTCAGAAGAGAGTACATGTGAAGGGTCCAGTATGTACTTCCTTAAGAGGGATACCTGAAAGTCATCATGTACTTTGGCCATGGTAGGTGGAAGCGCTATTCGATAGGCCACAACCATGACATGATCAAGAATCTCGAAGGGGATGATGTACCTTGGACTTAACATCCATTTCTTTCCAAACCTCATGACCTTCTTCCATGAAGATATGCTTAGAAAAACCATGTCTCCAACTTTAAACTCAAGGTCTCTTCGATGGTTATCTGCATAACTCTTCTGTCGACTCTGGGCTGCCTTGATATGCAGCTGAATGGTTTTCACCTTCTCCACCATTTCTTCTACCATTTCTGGTCCAAGAAGCTTACATTCACCGAACTCATCCCAACATGCTAGTGTTCTGCACCTTTTCCCATACAGGGCTTCATATGGTTCCATTTGGATTCTTGAGTGGAAACTTTTGTTGTAAGAGAATTCAACCAGTGGAAGATGTTGATCACATCCTCCTTTAAAGTCCATTGAGCATGCTCTCAACATGTCCTCAAGTGTTTGGATAGTCCGCTCGGATTGGCCATCATTTTGAGTATTATAAGCCATACTGAAGTTTAGTTCAGTATTCAGAGCATGTTGAAGACTCTTCCAAAACCTAGAGGTGAATCTTGGATCTCGGTCAGACACAATAGATAGTGGTACTCTATGAAACCTTACCACTTCCCTGATATATATCGGTTCCAGTTGATCCAATGAGAAATCCTCCCGAATAGCAATGAAGTGTGCAGTCTTTGTAAGACGATCCACAACAACCCATATTGCATTGTTGCCTTTGGATGTCCTTGGAAGTCTAGTTAAAAAGTCCATGGTGATGTTCTCCCATTTCCATTCTAGTATGGGAAATGGTTGCATCATCCCCTTAGACTTATGCCTCTCTTCCTTCACTTGCTGACACACCAGGGACTTTGATGTACATTCAGTGATCTCCTTCTTCATATTATCCCACTAAAATTTTTCTCGGAGATCTAAATACATCTTTGTGCTCCCTAGGTGAATAGAGAAATTTGAACTATGTGTGTCATCCAAAAGTTCCTTCTTCAGCTCCGGACTTGATGGAACACATAGTCTTTTCCCAAATCGCACAATTCCTTCATCATTAACATTAATCTCCGAGGATTTACCTTTTTCGATAGCTTCCACCTTTTTTGGAATTCCCACATCATCCTTTTCAGCATCCTTTAACCTTTCCAAAAGAGATGGTTCAGAAATCATTTGTGAAAGGATTGATGATGTTCCCTTCTTTATGATTCCCATGTCCATATTCATCAAGTCTAAAAAGATTGGATCCTTCTCAATTCTCATCATTGATAGAATCACTAGGTCCTTTCTACTTAGGGCATCTGCCACCTTGTTCACTTTCCCAGGGTGGTAATTATTGAACATTCATAATCCTTGATGAGCTCTATCCATCTACTCTGGGGCATATTAAGATCTTTCTATGTGAATATATATTTAAGACTCTTTTGGTCAGTATATAACTCACATTTCTCCCCATAGAGATAATGCCGCCATATTTTCAAGGAAAAGATCACCACCGCTAACTCCAGATCATGTATTGGATTGTTTCACTCATGGATTTTCAATTGCCTTGAGGCATAGGATATCACATTATCATTCTGCATCAGCACACAGCCTAAGCCCTTCTTTGAAGCATCACTGAATACCACAAAAGTTCCCCACTTGTGGGTAAAGTGAGCACGAGTGCAGTGATAAGCCTTATTTCAAATCCTTGAAGCTTTCTTTGCATTCATCACTCCAATAAAACTTTACTCCCTTCCGAGTTAGCTTGGTAAGAGGGTTGTAAAATTGTGAGAAATTCCTCAAAAATAGTCGATAATATCCAGCTAACCCCAAGTAGATACGAATATCTGTTACCGATGTTGGCCTCATCCAACCCTCAATTTCATCTGTTTTGGAGGGATCCACAGATATTCCATTGCTTGTGATGATATGGCCCAAGAATGAGACCTCCTTAAACCATAACTCACACTTGATGTACTTTTCATAGAGCTTCTCCTTGCGCAAAGTCTCTAGTACAGTTCTTAAATGCTCCTCATGATCCTCCTTGGTTTTGGAGTATATTAGAATATCATATATAAAGACTTCCACAAATTTTTCGAGTTAATATCTAAAGACTCTATTCATTACGTCCATGAAGATTAATGGAGCATTAGTCAGTTTGAAAGGCATTACTGTGAATTCATAGTGCTTGTATATTGTGCGAAAAGAAGTCTTGGGGATATCTTCCTTCTTCACCCTTACTTGATAATATCCCAACTACAAGTCCACCTTGGAGAAGAATTGTTCTCCACGTAGATGATAGAACAAGTCATCAATTCGTGGGATAGGATACTTGTTCTTTATCATGATTTTGTTAAGTTAACGATAATCAATGCAAAACCACATTGACCCATCCTTCTTCTTGATGAAGAGGACTGGTGCACCCCATGGTGAAGCACTTGGGCGTATAAACCCCTTATCCATATTCTCCTGTAGTTTTTTCTTCAGCTCTTCATGATCTACAACACCCATTCTATATGGAGTCTTGTATATTGGTAATGCCCCGGGTATAAGTTCAATTGAGAATTCAACATCTCTTCTAGGAGGAAGACCAAGCAGTTCCTTGGGAAACACTTCAGCGAATTCGCTCACAATAGGCATTTCATTAAGGATGGTTTCTTCCTTGGACTCAATCATCTGATCTAGATACACATTCTCATAGGATGGTAATATCCATGCTTCATAATATGGAGCTAAATTAGATTCATCTTCCTCCTTACACTTGTAAAGAATCGGGGGTCGATTCTTCATATGGAGTGTGATTTCCCTCTCCCGGTAATTTATGTTGGCTCTATATAAGGAAATCAAATACATGCCAATAATTGCATCAAATTCCACCAGAGGGAGTATGAAGAGGTTCACCGGGAAATTCAATCCACATATTATAACAAGGGAGGACTTATATTCATGGGATGCAATGATTTACCTATTTTCCATACTCTCTGACATCTTCACTTCCATGATTTGTGGTGTTTCTCAGATTGTTCTAACAAAATTTTGAGATATAAAATAATGCGTAGAACCTGAATCAAAAAGTACATTTGCTATTCTTGAATGAATAAGTAGAGTACCTGTCACCACTTCATTTCTGGGGTTCACTTCGGCAGAAGTGATGGAAAAATCTCTTCCTTTCTGCCTTTGAAGTTATTGGTTTCCTCTGAAAGCCCTTGGATTAGGGAATTGATTTGAAAAATACCCCAATTCATTGCATTTGTAGCATTGAACAATGCGTTGAGGTTCGAACAGAGAATTCCTCTCCTCTATCACAGCTGCGGGTATTTCTTTCCAACAGTTAATAGATAGGTTCCCTTCTCTTCCGCACCTGAAGCATTTCCTCTCCCCTTAAGGTAATTTCCAAGGTGCTTCTTTCCGTACTTTTGAAAAATTGAGTGCTGGATCTTCTTAGCACCGTTGGATTTATCCATCGGACCACCATTATTGAATTCCACATTACTCTTCTTATCCCTATGATACCCATGTGATTCTACGATATACATTTTGACCTTGAGGGCACATCAGACAATTTCCTCATAGCTGTCGAATTCATGGATTGATAATTCTTTCCGTAGGCTAGGCTTCAACCCACCAAATAAGCAGTCAAATTTGCATTCGGGGGTAACGACAATGCCAGAAGCGTATCATGCAAGACATGTGATATTTTCCTCATACACTCCAATAGATTCTTCGTCTTTTTTCTTGAGGGAAAGGAAGTCCCCTTCCATCTTAAGCCGGAGGGTGCACAGAAAATATTTATCGAAAAACATCTTCTGGAAATCCTTCCATTCCAACGCCTCAATCTACTCCTCGGGCTTCGTATTTTTTATCACCGTCCACCATTAATCATCTTCACCCTCCATACGATAATTCGGCAAGAGAACCTTCTCTTGTTCAGAACATTGAAGGATGGAGAAGATATTTTCAATGGAGTTGATCCATTGTTCAGAGATCGTGGGATCAGATGATCCACTAAAAGTATGATGCCTTTGTCTCATGAAGCTCTTGATAGTGACTTGTTCTTTCTTATGGGGGTTTGAAAATTCCACTTGACCAGTGTTTCTTTTTGAAACTTGAGTTATCTGAGAGAGAAGCGTGAAAAAGTTCACGACTCCCGCTCCCATTGGATTTGGCATCTCATTAGTATAGTCATCACACTGATCTTCACATCGATTGTTTTCCCGAGTCCTCCTATTACCGGCCATTGGCTGGAATAAAAGGAATGTTAGGGGTAACACATTAAGGGTAATCCAAAGACAAAAGTTGATGACTTATAAATAAACTTTTATTTCCTTAACTCATGAGGCTATAGGCTTCAATATAGCCTTTTCAGGATCTACTTTCTAACATATATTCTTAGGGGATTTTTTTTTAATTCCCTTAAGAAGGGTTCATAATAAGATTGTGAATTTTTGAACACATATTCCCCAGGAGTGTTGTAACCAAGATTACAGCAAGGCCCGTTGTCGTGCACCAGTTCTCGTTCGAGTCTAGCTCAAAGCGGTTTTTTCGGGTTTTCCCCTAGGAAACATCGGTGCTAGATCCGCCTCTACCTACTCATATCAAGACAAGGATGTATTTGATTGATAAACCACTTACTAAGTACATAACAAAACGTAGGGATGTTTTTATTATACTTAGTCTTTTCTCTATAAGGCTTTACTAGGGTTTTCTAATCCTAATCCCAAAAATAACTAAACCTATCCTCTAATACCAACTATGAGAACCCTGCTTTTTAAAACAAACTTAAACATGATTTATTACATTAAACTTCACTTGATACAACAAAGAATATCAAGAGGTTTAGTGTCTTTTTGGATTAAGATCATTACATAAAAACTTGAAACATGAAATACAACAGCTTTATTGAAAACTTCCTTTATATGACCACTACATTCCCTAGTACTTTTCATTGCATGGGATAACCTGGGGACATGCATTAGAAAAGGGTGAGCTATAAAGCCCATTAAGGGAATACACATGGAATAACATGAGGAGTACAATACATGTTAGAAATTAGGCATATCAATAGAGCACAAGAGAAACATGAACATAAAGGCATGATGTATCTTGATAATCATACCATGGAGATGTGGCAACAACACCTAACATGGAATTAGCATGATCCAAGGCTCATTGCACATGGAGCATGAGTAAACCCTCATTTCACATGAAGAACGAGTAAACCCTCATTGAACTTGAATTATCCTGAGTCAACACTCATTGCACATGACATATCATGATACAATACTTTACCCAATGCATTTGAGCGCTATAAGGGCACACCCATCTTAAACATTTCATTTCATGCATAAGTGTGCCACATGGATCATAAAACATGGATTCATAAAACATAATCATTTATTCCATGATAAAGGAATGTGGAATTCATACATGAAACATTATAATAAATAAGTAATTTTCATAAAGGTTAATACCCTTGATGGAGGAATGGGCATGGTATTCACTACACAATAACATTGGCTTAGAAAATCAGTGTGATTTCAACAGCGTAAATGCGTGACATTAGTATTCATAAAAACGGTTGATGAGAGAGAAAGGGTTTCCTCATCATATATACATGTAATGGACAATAAATAGGACATATATATACATTTCCCAACAATTTTAATGGAATTTAGATTCATGATACAAAAGTATTGCTTGAATGTAAATGAGGAGAGAGAAGTTCCATTCGAAATTTCAACATAGTAACGGGTGCACATGGGAGGAATCTAATGAGAGTGAAAGGGGTATCCCATCATTCAAACATTAATAGGGAAGTATGAGGGAGGTGAAAAACCATACCCCAACGTTAATAATTGAAATTAAATGGGAAAACAACTTAAAGGAAATTGGACAAAAATGAGAAAGGAAGAAAAAACCCTTACTTGGAAGTGTGCTTCCAAAGGCTAGAGAGAGGCTTGTGAGAGGCTTCTTGGGAGATTGGGGCACCTTGGGAGGATTTTTGGGAGAGTATTTCAGAGGTTTTACGAACCCCAAATTATTTGAGTGAGGAGGAAGTGGGAGCTTGGGTGGGTTTATATAGGAAAGGTGAGGGAATTCTTTATTATTTAGGTTTGGGACCCCTTATATTAAATTAATCCAAAACACAAACCATCCCATGGTTTTTGATCAAGTTTTTTTGAAAAGGGAAGAGGAAAAAAATATTTTATAAGGACAAATTCCGAACTTCTTAAAATAAGAGGTTTTCTTATGTGGAGATGAGTCACACTCCCATGAAAAACAATTTAAAAAGACATGGTGTTTAATAAGTCTTGAGGGGTCCATTAATGGTTTGAAAAGTAAGTCAAACAAACCCAAAATCACATTATTTTAATGTTAAAAAATATATTGGCTGAACATAAATATTATAGTATTTTATTACATCACTATTCGGTCATTATGATGTCATAAAACACATTATATATTTAAACGGTATTTAATTTTTACCCAAAAATCTGACTGTCATAGAAAATTATAAAAAATTCAACAGTTGATAATTTCGACGTCCTGATTCCAGAAATAACATTTATTTTATCTAAATAATTTTCTAAATATGTTAATTTTCACTTTTAAAATAAAAACCGACATTTATCAAAAATTCATGGGTTTTGAGAGAAATGGCTTTCAAAACATAATAAAAATTATAATTGAATTCATAAAATTATAAGATCATTTATATTTAATAAAAGTTAATTTAATAACAATATTTTATTAAAATACTATTTAATTCAAAAATCACATAATTTAATAAAATAGAATTCTTAATCAAATAATAACTAAAAACACTATTTGTACTTTAAAAACTTTTTACAATGTATCAATGATGACAAGAATGTATATACATTATTATATAAAAAAATAATGTACATGAATGTAGTACTATAGATTCATTACATAACCCATTAAAACAGCCGCATAAGACCTAATGGTAAGGTGTGCGATGGTGACAGACTCTTGGGGTGGCTCGGATAACATTGATCGAGTGGTAATCTCTATCAACTTCCACTTTTCCCATAGACGGTCCCATTAGAGCTTGACATGATGAAGCTCAGCTTGGGCTTGGTCAAGATCGAATCCCAAGGATGCCACCTCTTTTCCAATCTCCGACAAATGGGCTTCGTATGGAGCAATTCTACTAGATGATGACATCTCTTCTTTTGTCTGAGTAAATTAGATTTGTTAAAGCCCTATATTTATACTAATTATGTGATCACTTTTCGACGACTATTTTAGCAACGGTCAAAATTATTAACATAAAACCAAAGAAGTTGAAATTTTTTATAAATATATAGAGACATTTAATTAGATCAAGAGGTATTTCCATTAATGAAAGTTTGGGTCTTTACATAATCATATTTTTAATTAAAAATTATCAAACCCCTCATTTAGGCCCCCAAAAAAACCATACAACCCAAAAATAATTCCGCCCATCCTCAGAGCACCTAAGAAGTTTTTTTTGCTACTCAGATACCCCTAGAAGTGATTCAATGCTCATGGAATGCCCTTCGATCCTCTTGCAGCCATATTTGTTCTTCCATTATCATTCTCCTGTGATACCTCCTCTCCTACCTAGGTTTATATGGATCCATAAGATGACTTGTGGATCCAATAACCATCGTTTTGGATCTAAACAAAGGTTTTATTCAAATATCCTTATTTTTTCATTCTCTCTTGGGGTTTTCTGGGTACAACTTTTTGATTCAAGATTCATTGATCTCGGGGTAGGTGGTTCCATTACGATGACGAATTTTCGTTAACCCTAAGTTTCATTATTTAATTTCAACTATTTGAATTAAATCACATTTCATGATTTTGACTAACATTATTTCTACTTGTTTTGATGAAAAACCCAATTCCATTGAATTAACGGTTTTAAAAAAAATAAGTCTTTAGAATGAAATTGGATAATAACAAATTCTGTTGAATTGGGGTATGTTTGTGGAAATTGATGAGAATAATTTTATTAAAATTTAGATAGAGAATTATTTTCAATTAAATTGATGAATTTAATTTTGCAAAATGGATTTTATGGAAAATTGGAAAATCTCAATACTATTGATTTGGGGGTTTGTTATGAAATTGATGGAATTTTTTTGAAAATTAAATTGCTAAATTAAATTTTGAAATTGAATTGGGAATTTGATTTGGGAATTTATCTCAAATACCTATTTTTAAAAATGGCTTGAATGGTTTTTTGATAGATACCATATGGTATTATCTTCATAAAAAGGGATATTTTTTTTTATCAAATACCAGTTACGATTTTAAAATGAAAAATTTTCATTTTTGAATTGGATAATGGGAATATTTTTATATTTTGAATTCAAGAAATAAATTCCCCATCATTGTTTTGTACCAGATAACATGAAAGTTTTAGGTAGTTAGTGAGTTATTTGGATGGTACTTTGTTATTTAATATATTCTAAAACAAAATATTAGCCCATCACATCACATTGTTGATGGTGATAATTCCTCTTTGGCCTTGTTTAAAAGGGACTTATGTACATACTATAGTTCTGCATGAGTGTGGGGTCCTTATATATTGGAACTATTGTACCTTCTTAGAAATATGACCATGTATCTCAATTGTTTGTATTTCAAATAAATATATTCCATTTTTGTAAACTGATTTATAATACTTATGATTTATATAAACTAATCTATATAAAATTGTTTATTTAAGTCATTTTTGAAAAGTTCCATTTTTTTAAATTACCATTTTTGATATAATTTCCATCAATTTAAATGAGAATATTTTTCTTAAAATTATTTCCACCATTTTAAATGTAAAGAATGATTTGATGAAATATTCTATTTATATTCCAAACATGTTTAATAAAAAAATTAAAATCATTTATTTGGTTAATTTGATATTGGAATCTTATTATAAAATCATTGGTGAGACCCTACAGGGATTTTACCTTATAGCCTACTTAGACTTCAGGTGTTTTTATATTGTCTAATTCCTTGTACGAGCAAGGGTAAAGCACTAATTGGAAGTGGTTTTAGATATTCATCAGTGGACTTGGTGAGTTGCATTCATTTGGGACTGGGGAAGTTTTTCCTATTTTCTAGTACATGGTTGTAGTACTTTGGGTTGTAATACCTGTTTGACATTTAGTACATTACACCTAGTCAAGTTTATTTTGTATTCAGGATGATTGGTTATCATTCTTTTCATTTTTTTTGTAAAATTCTTTCCCATCTTCTTTGTGTATGATTCTAGGTTCTATTCATTGACCCATGGGGATTGATAACTCTGTTTGGGTTATTTCTAGGTCGTATTAGTTATCGAGTTCCAAGGGTACCCATGCTAGTTTGTGAAAAAAAATCACTAATTAGAATTATTGGTGTTTAATTGGTTACATCATTCTTCATGTCCTCAAAGAAAAGGCTTCCATGGTAGATGATGTGTATGGTCGTGGACAATCTTTCCATGGAAGATGATGCATATGGTCGGTGTGCTAGCTAGTTGTTCACAACAACAAGAGGTGTTATGTATGAATTTTATGCTCCTCCAGTGATATCAGAATCTTTTGTAATATTTCAATAATCAATATGACTCATAAATAATCTTTAATTTCATTGAGATGAAACAAGAAACCTTATCAGTGTCAAATTATATATAAGATTACATGGTTAATCAATTACTATCACAAATAAAAGATAAGTGGTGGCCCTTTTGTCTTTTTTTGAGAGGTTTCATTTCTTTAGAGGATTCATTTATATCATAACATTATTTAATGGAACATGTGAAGAAAAATTCCCCAATGGAAACATAAAAGTATATCCTTTTATACTCATTGAAGGGTTGATACAGTTGAAGGATATCATGTCGGGTTCACCATTTGTGTTCCTTTGAAAACCTGGATGTTTCACCTTATGATCGATTTTGGGTGATTGAGAGTCGTTCGACAATATTTCCCTCTTGCTACCCTGTTTTTAAATTGACAAAAACTCCCAATAGATCTGACCACTATAATTAGGCATGGTCCTTTTTTATAAAGGTAGAGAATCATTTGCGGTTCCAAACCCAAGGATGCTTAGGAACACACATTGGTTGAGAGAATGAGAGGTCATAACCATCTCACCCTTTATGGAGGAATTATTTCCTAATCAAATACATTCATATATATTTAAGATATTTTCATTAATCTTTCTCAATCCATGATATGGGACTGGTAACCACTATACCATGACTTGATCAAAACCATATGTTGATGGGAGAAATTATGTCCTATAGTAGTTCCCAATCGTTATCTTATTTATTTATAAGTATTTAGTTAATATCCATGTTTTTACATTATGGATTTTATCACCATCCATGGAGGAATTTTGTGTCATAGAGATGGGATTGAAACTCCATGAAGCTTCCTGCATATCTTGTGATAATAGGAATCAAAACCTATGTACTTTGTTTGACATAGTTTTCAGTCATATGATAGGACTATACCTTGTAGTTTAACATCATGAGACAAGGATGTTTGTGATATAATTTGGATATTGGATATTAGGATTGATTCTTAATGATGTGAATTACATATCTTGTTATAAAATTAATTACATTCCTTGTAGTTTGGGTATGTGAAATTGTGTCATGTAAGGGGACATAATAGAGGCCTAGATCAGGACTCATGCATGTAAGTATATCCTGAATTTCCTCAACAAGAGTGTGATTATTTATGTGGAGATGAAATGAAATAGAGATCACATCCCACAGTGGGGGACAAATTCGGGACTTATGAATCATTAAATTGGTATAATATTCACTAGTATCTATGGCCATGTGTGTCATAAAATGTTTGAAAACAACATATTGTGGATGATTGGACACATTAGATGGGATTATAGTTAAAACTTATGTAGGGATTTCACATAGAGGCTTCCTTTATAGATGTATTATTATCATTCTTTTTGAAATTATGTTATCAGTCTTAGGTCATATGAAAGGGAACAATGTATTATTTTATAATAAGAATGATATCTGATATAGTTCAGTTCTTCCATAACCTATTGATGGGTTCAGGGTGGTTACAGACATGGCCGGGGATTAAAATTAAGATGAATCCTATTTATACTCATACTTATCATCCACTCATGAATGGATTAGTATGATAGAATCATAGGGATTTTTTTCCCATGAGTTTGAGTGTTTGTGATATGGAGGAACTTACACAAAGTTGGATTCCCATTAGAGCTCGGGCCATAGGAAGGCATCCTACCTATCATGTCTATACATGAATCATATTTCATATAGTTCATTGACCCCCAACCCCATGATGGGTTGGGATAGGTGTTTACACTCAAAGGGATTATTATTATCCTTGTGATTTTGGAATTTTATGGACTTTAATCAGGATGGAAGACCATGTATCTTAATAAATCTCTATTCTCTAAAAATAAAGAGAGATGATGTCTAAAAACATTTGGTCGAATATGATTGGGATGACACTTAGGATTTTATGGGATAATTAAATGAATAGTGTTTCATGAATGTGTATCCCTAAACCATTAATAGAACTCCCCTTGTTGTGGGGTTACTCATCCAAAGGTTAATGGATAGGGGTTTATAGGGGGTCTGTCTAAGTGTGTCTACTAGAAAAGGATTAAATGTATGAGGGTGTCTACCAAACATGTCTAGTGTGTCTATTCGACATCTCTTGGATAGCTTCCCTACATGTCATCAGTGTGAACTTGACATGTCCTGGGTGTCTTCCAGACATGTCCAGGGTATTTTCTAGACATGTCTAGGTTGATTAACATAATTAAATCAGAAATTTCAAAGGTGCTTCCTGAGACCAAATGTGACATGACCAATTATTTTCATGTGATCAAGTCCAATAGGAATAGATTTCTAAAAATGATCAAACTATACATTTCCATGATATTTCATGTGATCATGGTATTTATGTCCAAGTCCTATTTCATGATCAAGGATGACATGTCTAGTTCCATTTGTGGGAGTGAGTTATGAGACCAGTGAAGAGTCATGTGACCGTGTGATCTTAAGAGGGTCATTTGTTGGGGTTTAATGGACGTGAACATGATCACATTCATGGTAAATATAAAAAAACAAAGGGATGAAATTTCATGCCCAGGGGGATCAAGTTATGTATACAAGGTAAATTTTTTCATTTCTAGAAGAGTGCATGGATATGGTTCATGTCAAGGATAGACCTCCTAGTCCTTTCATAGAAAAGTATGTGCTGGTTTGTAGATGTTCATGTTGCATTTATGAATGATTTCATGATAGTTTCATGACATGGAAGATATATCCAAGGTTAAATAAATAGATCACATGACGCATGTTTTTTCATGTTAATGTCACATGATAAGGGGGAGTACCTCTAATATGCATGCATAAATATGATAATACAGGTATCACATGATATTCATTTTGTAATTAAATCACATGATATTAAGGTGATCATGAAATGGATTCTCATGATGTAATCCCATAATAGATTCACATAATAGGTGCCTCATGGTTACCCGGATGTATTCTTCAAATGTAACAGCCCAATACCCATTTGTTCCACTCCTACAAAGATCCTTTTCTCTATCTCTCCCAGTTATCTTGTTCCTCTCTATCCATTATTCTCTCTTACTCATGGGGGAGTCAGGTGATTATTTTGGAAAATCAATCCAATATTTATTTCTCTTTTCATGGGGAAGATGTATCATGCAGTGTCTTGTGAAAGTGGGAGATATTGAATAATCAAAATCAAATAATCATATGATATCCTTACATGATGGACTAGTAGAAAAATATCGAGGATTCACATGACAACTTTAGTGGATTCGTATGATCGCAATTTGTTCACATGATGCATGATACTTTCACATTATGGGAATAATATTATCATGTGATTTCCTATTGAATAAACACTGAGGACCTCACGTTAATGCGTTTGAGGCTTCATGTGATTACATCAGATGCATTGCATGATTTTGTTTCATGTCAATTTAAATACATCATATTTTCCTCATATGATTCATGTGAGAAATTAAATAAAAATTATAAATTTGAAATCTTCCTATGAGGGAAACCTAAATAGTTTTTTAAGAAGACATGCATGATGTTAGTGAAGCTTCTCATGAGCACCATATTTTGATCTCATGGCCATTAAAATTTATTTGGATGGATTCATATAGTTCGCATGATCAAATTCATGTGATAATTTATTGGAACTCACCTATTATCTATGACCTCTAGTTGATCATCGTTTGTTAATGTAATAACTTTATGTGACACACATGAATGTTTTAATGTTTTTATAAATAATTTTCATGTGACCATAGAACATATTGAAGAGGCATCATGTGATGTTTTTTGTGATAATTTCTATGAAATGTAATAGTTCATATAAGCATTTCATGCATGAAAAAAGAATTTCATTAATGAATTGGGGATGATGAACAAGTATTGGTTGTCTGTGTTTGATCGTTGGAGATGGATAGTGGATAGTGGAGGAGAGGGTTGATTGTCTCAAGATTTCATAACACCATCTGGGGACATAGGCTGTGGATTGTGACATTGAAACAGGGTCATTGGTGAGTGTGGGAGTTGATCAATGGTTGAAGATGATGTTGTGAATGATCAGACCATAAGGATTAATTTGATTGGGTAACTAAGGTTAGATATATAATTTCTTCATAGAATAATTTTGTTTCACTAAAATCCCCATCCTAATTAAAATTTTCACTATGTTACTAATAACTTAATAAGAATTTTAATTTTCTCCTCTTAATAAAGATGATTTTGGGGTCATCACACACAACACATATTCACGCATTCCCTCACAGGCCACAGTATTCCATTATGAATCTCGTTTAAGAACCACCTGCTCATGCCATCCACACTCTTAGTAAGATATATTCTTTCCCACACCTTTCATCTTCGATGTCTGACTATTATAGCTCTCAGGAATATTTGAGGTGACTCTTACATGTTCCCTATAAAAAATATGAATTCTATTTAAACTAACATCACACTTCTAAAATATCTGATGGAAATTTTTTGGAAAAAATTTATGAGTTCCAGCCCCATCATAATAACAATACATTAATGATGACGGTGTAAAGGGAATTGTATTTCTATGTGGAGAAGGTTCTCTGTATGTACGAACTAGAAATAATTTCACATCATATTTGATGGAAAGATGATTAATAAAGTATATTTCATAATATTATTATTATTATATTATATTGAGAATATTTAACATTTTATTTTATAAAGAATATAATATATTTATATGGGGTCAAAGTATAATAATAAATAATGTGATCAATTATGGATCTTAAATCCCCTTTGAAATAACTCATTCGGATATCCACTTAAGGATCCAAGGTTTGTTCTTTTGGGAAAGAGAAAACCTATAAAATGAGGATATTGAAGTTTATAAGGTTTTTTTGGTAGGGTGTGGTTGAGCTAGATGGCTAGAAATGTGTGATGAAGTGAAGGGATTAGGTTCCCTTCTATAATTGAGTTAAAGGAAACGTTTGGAATTTTATACAAGATTAAAATTTAATAATGTTATTATCCAGCCCAAATGCCACCTATAGTGAAAATAATTGATTCTAAGATAGTAAGGGGTTGAAATGAAATAAACCGATAAAATGTTAATTGGTTTATGTGGTATTTAAACCTTATTTTTGGTTTAACCTCTTAGTTAACTCATTTTATCATTAATCATGGAAAAAAAATTTCACTCTCAATGAGATATAAATTTTATTATAAGGGGGCGATTTGGTCATAATGGACATGGGATTAAATTTTTGACCATATTATATCATCATTTTTCTATTACAATATTTTTTAAAAAAGTAATTTCTTTTCCTAAAATATCATCAATGTCAATTTTGACACTATTAATTTAATTTTACATAAAATACAAAAACAAAATGTTTGAATTAAATTATACCCGTTAACACACAAATAATATGTCATATTAGTCAATAAATTTAGGTAACACTATAAATAATTCAAATTATATTACATTTAATTTTTTTAAAATCATTTATTGTATTATTTATTGCTTGAATAAATATTTCATCTTATTTGCATAAGAATTTAAAGTAATTATATAATTACTAAAGATAATAAATAAATTTACATAATTAAAATAATTTCATTATTCTAAATATAGATATTTTGATTCATTCATTACTTGATTTTATCTCTATGTGTAAAAATAATAAATAATTAAAACAATGAGAGTTACACTTTGTTACTTTCATTAATTTAAACTTTATATCAGTAATTTTCAAGGAACATTTTCCGTTAAATAGATAAATTTATATCATAATATGATATTTTTAGAATTACCATCATCAGAAATTAATTTAAATCAAATACATTGACCTTTACACTTAGTTTTCACCTAGATTAACCCAATTTACCCTTTATAATGGTGAAATTTTTTACTTAGGTTACATTTCATATTAAGTAAAATTTAAAGGATAATATTTACTATATTTGAACCTCATAAATAAAAATATAGAATCATTTTTATAAATTTCAATATTTTAAGTGGAATATATTCATTTTTAAAATAATAGTGCAACACAAAATGAAAATACCCTTTTGGAAAATTACCTTCTTATGCATAAAACATGGTATGATCTTATCACACGTCGATAAAAATATTAAATGAATGATAAAACATTTAATTAATTGAATAATATATATTTAATTGAAATAATTAAAAAATAGTTAACAATCTCATTTATTAAGATAAAAAACATTGTGGGCATAAAAATAGATTTTCAGAAAAATATATGTTTTAATTTAAGATGAATTTTATTTTTTTATTTAATTGATACCAAAAAAATTAATTGATACATATGTGAAAATAATTTTTTCACAATTTATTTAGTTTTATTTATAAAATTAAATCTTATTACTAGGTGATAAATATCACAATAAGAATTAATAGTATCTTGTTTTTTGTTTAAACTAGGTATTGCATGTAATAGAAGTTATCAAGGAAATCAAATTCATTTGAAAAAAACTCATAAAATATCAGGGTGTTAAAATAGACCCCCATTAAAATGAATTGTTCCCAATAATTTAACCACTATAATAAAAATAGATGTGAATATATTTTTTCATTACATAGTCAAGTTCCATATCACTTCACTAAATTTGTGATTTCTCTAGAGAACTTTCAAAATGTGTGGTCTTATTCTGTAGTAATTTATCATTAATATCCAAGATTTATACTAATATTTATTCATATGAAATATCATAATCTAGTGGTATAACCTTTTATTTAAGTCTATGTGAGGTATCAGTTACTTACTTCCTTATGATATATACATGGAAAACACTATGAACTTTAGAGATGTTTGGTGGAAACACCCAGCAATAAGATACCATCCTTACTTGATCATGAATCTCGAAGGGGAATTTATACCAAAGTCTCAAAAATCAACTCTCCCTAAGTCTCATAACCTTATTTCACTATGAAATTCATAAAATAACTTTCTCACCAATATAAAATTCTATATTAGATAGACAATTATCATCATAACTTTAATGTCTACACTAAGCTACGTTGATGTGCTGCAAAATGGCTCTGACCTTGTCTTTCATTTCCCTAAAAAAATATGGTCCCTATATATTTTATTCTCCAACCCCATCACACCATGTTGGAGTTATAAATTTTTTCCAATAGTTGGATTCATATGGATCAATCTAAATTTAAGATTGAATGAAATTGTTGTTTGAAAACTCAACTAGAAGATGCTTTTCATCCTAACCACCTTTGAAATTCATATAAAAATATTTGATCATATCATATAGGGTTTAAATTTTACTATCCAAATAACCATCACTCTATGGATGAAAATTAGAAAAAAATCAATTATCTATCAAGATCTTACTAATGAATTCTCCAGAACGTTGAGGTCAACCTCAGATATCAATCATATTAAATAGAATATGGTACTCCCTAAAACATTTACACTTCTATAATATAAATTATGGTATGGGGATATAGAGATAAATATTATCTAATTTAAATGATGTGTGCTGACATCATAATGTGATAAACTATAACTCATATATCATTATACCGTATAGATGTTTTGCGGAGTCTAATGAAAAAATCCATGGTGGTGTTATCCCATTTCTATTCTGGTATAGGTAATGGTTGTAATATACCCTTACACTTTTGTCTCTCAGCATTAACATGATGACATACAAAACATTGAGATATGAACTCTATAATATCTCCCTTAATGTGGTCCCACTATAAATACTCTTTCAGATCTATACGCATCATTATACATCCAAGGCGAATAGAGAATGATAATCTATGAGCCTCATAAAAATATCCTTATTAAAATATGGTATGAATTGAACTAATACATTGTTCTAGGACCTTATATATCCATCAAATTCAAATCTAAAATTGAAAAAATTTCTAACCTTCATATATAGATCTACAACTTCATTTTTCACATCTTTGATCTTCACTTGGATATATGGTTGAAAACTCATTTTAGAAAGAAAATATTTCACGACATCCATCATTATTTCATGATCTATCCTTTTTAGAATCTATAAATACTATAACGTTTTTGGACCTCATCATAGATAATCTAGTAGGGTCATTTTCACTCAATGCATCTGCCACCATATTCTCTTTCTTATAGTGGTAATGTATTGAGAAGACATAATCATTAATTGGCTCCAAACCTCTTCTCTAGTGAATATTTAAATCTTTCATTCTTAAAATATACATTAAACATTTTTTATTAGTATATATATCACACCTATTTAATTAATTATATTTTTTCCATAACTATAATGAAAATATGACCATAGATAACTCCAAATATTGTGTTTGGTAATTTTTTTCATTAACCTTCATTTAGTTTGTGGCTTAAACTATCAACATATGATTCTACATGAAAATGAGTTCTAATCCATTCTTTGTTGCATTGTTTTAGATTAAATACATTCTCCACTATGGGGTAATGTAAAAACATGTGTACTAAATAACATTCCCTTTAGTTCTATGAAATTTTATTTACATTCATCTATTTAAAGGAACATAGTTCCCTTTTGAGTCAATATGGTGATTGGAATAGACATTCGTGAGAAATTATCCATAAAGGGACGATAATATCCATACAAACCTAGAAAACTATTATCTCAGTTATAGTTGTTTAGGAAGGCCGATTACCAATAAAATCTATCATATATTTCTATATAGATATAAACTAACGTGGGATTAAATGACTTAGTAATGACACTTTCCAAATCCAAAATTCACACATTATAAATTTTCCATTAATCAAATCCTTCAATAGGGGTTTAATCAAAATTTTAAAAAGATATTTTATGTCTTACTTTCTCTTTTAATATATAATAATATCACCTATATAGAGTACCAAAACTGGTCAAGGTAATATCTGATTTCTTAATTAATTAATTCCGTGAAAATAGTAGGAGAATTACTAAGACCAAAATGATTCATTATATATTTATAGTTTCCATAACATGAATATAATGTTCACATTGGTATATCCTCCTTCTTGAAAATTAATTGATGAGATCTATAATGAATATGAATCTTGGAAAAAGTATTTATCTTAACATAGTTGATCAAACATGTCATTATAACAATGGTGTGGATAATTTTTCTCTATTGTGATTTATTGAGTTCCCAATAATCAATACTGATTCACATTGGTATATCATTATTATTAAAAAATGAAAAGGTGCACCCCAAGGTGATAAACATGGGTGAATAAATCCTTTTTCTATATTCTTTTATATTTCCTTCTTCCAGTCTTGTATCTCAACCATCTTCATTCTATATGGAGTCTTTCAAATAGTTGTATAACTAGGTCTGAGTACTATTGGGGACTCAACTTCACGAATTAGAGGAAGATAAATAAATTCATTCAAAAGGAAATAAAATATATCATCTAAAATATGAATATCATTGATTTTGAGTTTCTCTCAAAAAATATGAGATAAACACCTGTATTGAATATGAATAAAGACTCGTATAATGGATTTGATTTCCATCGGATGTTCATGTTTCTCTTCACACTAATAGATTGTCAAGGGTAGGTTTATAATATCAAACATTAATTCCCTCCCTTGGAAATTCATGTGGTATTTATGTAAATAATGTCAATCCATTCAAAAAAAATACTAGAGGGAAAATAAAAATACATTCATGAAGAACATTACCATAAACATAAAGCACATTCCCATAAACATCAATAGAATAGAAAATATAGACTTGAAATGTTATCATTGAAACATTTTGGGATTTCACTAATAAATAAACATCTAATAATAGAGGATAGGAATTAACATTCCAAAATACTTTTAAATATAAAAGTTAATTTATATAAATAATATCCTATTATATAATGTAATATTTTATCATACCTTTCCCCACCCAATCTTCATTTTTCAATTATCAATTCCTTAGTAAAACTAAAATGGTCAGGATGACCATCAAGAATATTTGACTATATCAATCAATCATTCATAGGATTTCAAAGTCATGAACACTTATTTTCAATATATGACACCTTAAATTTAACATATGTCATCCATGATAATTACCAAACATTAGGATGACATCTTATACTTAAACTTGTACCCATGGTTTTGTTAAAGGTTTCTTATCCTTGTTTTCAAATGTTCCTTTAATCCAGATTCCATACCAGCTATATTGACAAATAATTTTTTATAAAAAGATATTACATATTTTTATACAAATATTCATTACATATCCTAACAATCCATTCCTTTAATTTATAGGTTTATCATATTTGAAAATATAGATACATATGCAATTCTTTCACAATAGTCAACAATTAATTTCTTCATAATGAGAACCCTTCGTAGACAAATCATTTTTAAAACCATTCCTCAAAATAATTGGATTGGAAACTTAAAAAATAGTGAGATTATATTCTCAGTATGTTTAAATGAGAGATATATCAACATATCATGAAAAAAGTGAATTATAACCAAACTATAGAATTTGAAAACAATACCCTATAAATAATAGATCATAATTGTGAGTCTTGAAATAAAGTTCGTAATTAATATTACATAATTCATAAATAAATTAAAAAATGTGATCCTTGATATCAGAACATAGTCATAATACATGTAATTGTTGCATACACATAAGTGTATAAAATCATTTCCTCTGTAGTAAAGGCTCAATTCCACAACCATCACATTTGATTGGGTTCACTCCCCAAGCATTATATTACTCAAGGGTCAATTTCAAGTCTATCATAGTGGATTGGATTCACTCTGAAAACCAATTTAGAATTAAAGGTTTACTACCAATACTATCATAGTGGAAATATTCCCCTACTGAATAGGTTCTCTCCCCACTCTAACCCTTTTTCTCTTAGGAGATATAATTCTTCACCCTATTCATTGTAGCGATATATAGGCTCCATGTGTCACATAATTAAAATCATCTATATGTGAAGTAAAATATAAAAAAAGATTCTTAATATAAAAATCCATGAACATAAATGTGTTTTATAAAACTTTCATCATAGGATAACCCATATAAAAGAAATAGTTTTCCTAAATATTTCATCTTTTCATCATAACATAACTCATGGAAGAAAATGAATTTCACAAACTTCTTTTAATCATAACCATAATTCATACATATAAATAATAATAATGGTATCCTTATATCATATCCCAATTAATGAATAATTTAAATAAAGGGTTTTTTCAATGATGAATATATATATAATTACTGGTTCTTTATTTTTGAGGAAAATTCAATTTAAACTTTTAAAATAACTTTTTGAAAACAAAAAATTCACAAATTATTGTGAAAATAAAATTTTTAAATATATAATTGGAAACATATAAATGAATTATTTTACTATTTATTGGTTTAGACATTGGTAAATCCCATTCAAGTCATGTAAGTTTAAATAAAACAATCCTTATACATGTTTATAAAAATTAAAGATATCTAGTTCGAAAAATGTTAGAAGGATTCCATTAAAACCATTTTATAAAAAATAAATGAAGGTTATAAATTAAATTAAACAATGATAATATCTATAAATCATTATTTAGAAAAATAAATTATACAGAAGAAACAACTTTTTAGATCAAACAAATAAATAAATTCAATATTCCATAAAAAACATATTCGTTCTCCGAGTTACATAAGGATAGGAAAATGAAAAGAAAATATGTATTCACAAGAAATAACTATATGATAATAAAATTAATTATTTTTTAAAAGGTATACCATAATAATTTATCATTGGAAACATAATGATAAACAATCCTAATAAATAATGAGATTGAGATGTGAACTCCTTACCATTTTGGTAACAATTCAATCATAAAAACCCTGAAAAAAGGAAAACTATATTGATATTTAAATACCAATAAAATTCATAATATGAATAATAGTATATATTCATGGGTAATATACATATAACATAATCGGAAAAAGTTTTTAATATTACATGTGTGTCATGGAAATAAAGGCGGGACAAAAATCCCTTACCTCATGTCCTACTTCCATAATACGCATTTGAAACTCATATATAATAAATCATGATTTATTATAAAAATATTACATAACTATAACAACATATGTAATACCACATATTACTTAATTATAACCTTTCATCACCCATTCATTACTAATTCTTTATTAAAATTATTTTTTTTGAGTGATATCTTCTTCGTTTTTCAAGAATGTTTTGGTTTGGAAGTTTTCATCAATGTACATTGATCATGGTCCCATAATCTCAAAAATAATAATAATAATATAAAAAATATATATATTTCTTATATACATGTTATGAGTCATCTATAAAAGATATAAATATAAAAATTAATTACATTGTTTCTAGAGACAGTAGGTCATACTGATGCATAATTTGTTTTCACATTTCAATTGATTGAAAAATTTGGGTAAATAAAAATTCCTCTTTCTAGAATAAGTATATTATATATATCTTTTATATTCATATAATCTATTTTTGTTACAATCCATGTAAAAAATAAATTAAAAATCAACCACACCGCTTCGTAGACATGGTAGTCTACACGTACGAATGGGAAGTGTTATTGTTTTCCATCGGTTTGGAAGGTAAGAAGGGGCATAATATAGTCATTAAATAAGAACAATAATTTTATAATAATCATATATATATATATAAACTAAAAATATATCATAAATCACACTATTATCTCAAATTTAGTGTCACGACCCGACCTACTGGGGTACGACCCCTGGAAACCCTAAGCCTTCCTCCAATAGGCCAGGGGCTAGAGACCAATGACAAGTAGGCATACTCAAAAATGGGAGAGAGTAGAATAATGTACCTATACACAAACACATATATCCAATACACTAAAATATAAAAAAAAATTAAAACATATTAATACAATTAAATGGTATGTTTATAATCCCACAACACAAGTACAAAAGTAAAGTACTAAAAGGGAAAAATGGTTCAAATACAAGCCCTACCAAAAGCTGTAAAGAGAAAATCCTACTCGAGGGTGAGAAATAAAATCAAATTAAAACTCTAAAATCAACATTATCTTTATAGATTATTCTACACTCCACATACTTTTCATTCTCCTGGGACACTGTTAAAAGTCTCATCATCTGTATAACACTCGACATATGCGGGCAGATCCCACGTAGGGTTGAGTATAAAAATACCTACTATGACACCACAAAAACACTAAACCTGAATAATAAAGTAAATTTAGAATAATTTATGGATAAACCATCTTATGTATAAAATAAAACTCCTTGATATACTTAGTAAGGAAAACTCACCACCCGACAATCACAACCAACTACCATCGATAGGATACTACTTGATGCACGTCTCATTCTAGGGGATTATACTCCATGATACATGTTCTCACCAGATACTCTCATCGAAGAGTTCTAGTTCATTGGGACCCACCCAAGAGATATCACTAGTCACATAATACCTAAATACTCAAATAAGGGTTCATTCTTAAAACTACTCGGTAACTCCATGAACCAAATATAGATCAAATCGCTATGTAGGGATCATAAACCAAAGATACCATGAACCCTAATGATATGACCCACTATATGGAGCATCAAAACCCTATTCATGAATGTTATGTCAAATCCACAATTCCATCCTATGACATAAGGATGATAGGGGATATCACTCTAGTCTCATGGAGGTATTCCATAAACTCTATACATGATTCATCTGATAGTGGGGATCTTAATCTATTAAAAAGGATGTAATTCCACATTTTATAATCAAGGGTAAGGACAAACCAGAATATCAGACAACCAAATCTAGTCATAATGGATGTGACAAAGATCTATAATTTATCCTTAAGAGAGTACACAATGTGTAAGCAGAGTAAATGGTAGGTCCTTCTCAATATAGATTTTCCTATGTAGTTTTACACTAAAGTACCTTTAAAAATAAACATAAATGGTGTGTGAGTTACACACATTGGAGGTATAGGTAACTTGGTTGCCTCCTCATGTCTCCTAGTAGATCCTGTGTACTACTGGCCATTCCATGTACAACTAAATCATGTTTGTATCTGGGTACATAGCATGTTCTGCCCATGTGATCCTGGCCATGTTTGTGTACCCTTTGAGGTAAACATCGAACCATCATGGAGGGGCCACATGGCATGTGACCATGTCACTTAGATTGTGATATTTAACTTTAACCAAAACCCCACCGCGACATCAAAGGTTTCCCACATGGTGTATAATCAAGAAATACATGATCTATTTACCAAGATTGCGAGGGCCATTAAGATCTATTCAATGTCATCATGTACATATCCAGAGCCATCACCCATTTTTTGAACATATATATATTGTTGTTTGGTTGAGCCTCCATTCACCTGAGATCTAGATTTTGGGGTTTGAATCCACTCAATAAATTTCCAATGAAGTAATCCATTGTCACCTTATTGAATCCTATTTGAATGGATAATATAAATCTATTTTTATCTGACAATTATCTTCCTTCCTCTTCATCTCACAACAACAAATCTCTCATTCATGAACCAAACGTGTCGTATTGATATGTTTCTCTAAAGAACATACATGCATCGATCAGATATTTGGTTATTCATTGAAAAATTGGTCAAATAATTTTTCTATGATGAATTTCTGAGGAATACGGGGTGAAATCCATAAGACATCAAACATTATGAATGAACCCCTACATTGTTCATTTTTCTAGCTTCATTATTGTAGAAAAAAAATCTAATAGGAATAAAACCCAATAAAAAAATATTATTCAATCAATTTAAATGTATTAAAGATGCATAAATCAGTTTATTTTGTGGATTTGATCTAATTTTACCCATGATTAAGGAATGGGATGGATAAAAAATCAAAATCATACCTAGAGATCAGATTAATCATTGATGGAGAACAATTTGTTGTTCCAATCGTTGATGATATCCCTGAACTCCAATGGTGAAAAGATCCGTGATTTGGTCTCAATACATCATTTTTCACCAAGAAAATTCACTTTCAATAGTCTCTAGGTCTCTATGGTTTAATTTACAACCCTGAGAAAAATTATTTAACCATGGATTTATAGACAACTTGGTCACTATGTAAAAAATAAATAATTAAATAAATAAAATTATTTATTTATATATTATATTTATTCCTTTGAAATATCTTATAAAAAATTCCTCATTATCATAATTCTTATGTCACACCTATGGTAAATCCCTCATTTAAAACTCAATAGTGAAATATGATTTCTAATCTAGACCGTTATTTTGGTGTTTTCCACTTCTTCAGAAAAATTGTGTGGAGATGATATTAAATATATTAAATATATTTCAATCATTTATTCCTGGAATAGTGGGCCTCAGAATCACAATAAATCTTAGTTCTATGTCTCAAAAATATTTAATATAATATACAAAAATAATAAAATGAATATAAGAGTAATTACATTCTCCCAATCATAGGGATTTTCATCCCAAAAAGAGAAAAACAAACTAAAAAAGATGAGGGTATTGGTCTCACATCTTGGTATCCTTCTCACATGTTCTCTCCTAAATATTCTCATGATACCATTGTAAATACACTATGAGAATTAGTATCCTGTGAATGATTCTCTCATGTCGATCCTCGATCACCCTTGATTACCCACTATAGGTATCTTCATCCTTGATTTTCATCTCGCCCCAATTGATAACATACAATGGGTCATGCACATATCTCTTCAACTATGACATGAGGAAGATTTCATGTATCCTATATGACTATGGTGGTAGAGATAAGTAGGACATCACCTTGATAACTATTCAAAGTATCTCGAAAGGGTCAAATATTCTCAAATATAACATGATTCCTTGAAAAAAAAATTCTACAATCCACATCATAGTGAAACCCTCAATAACACATTATCTCCCTTATCAAACTCCAAAAGTATCTGTCATTGGTCCACATAATACTTTTGATGGCTTTGTGAAGCCTTCTTCCACTCCATGATAATCTAAACTTTCTTTGTAGTAGCTTTAACCCTCTCTGGGAACATGATTGTTGACTCACCTAAATCAATGAAACAAATTGGATACCTACAAAGTCACCTATGAAATGCATCAAATGGTTTCATACCAAAGGAGGAATGGTATATATTTTTGTACTAAAACTCCAAAAATTGTATATTATCTTCCAAACTATAACCAACTTCAATTCCATAAGAATTTCCTCCAAGACCGAAATGGTCATCACTATCTAGATGTTAGTCCAAGGTTGAAACATTTTTCTCATGTGTAACTTAGTCCCAAAGTCCTCTTGTAATCCATCCATAATCATGACATAGACTAGAATCATGGTGTAAAATGATAATTGAGGGAACTCTAGGGATTCATAAAATATCCTATATATAGATTCATCCCAAGATCTATACTAACCTCTTATCACGAATATCGAGGAAGTGGTCATACATGGTGAGGTGGTCTACAATCACCTAGATGAAATTGTTTCTCTAGGATGTATATGGTATCCCTATTATGAATTTCAGGTATATCCCATCCCACATCCACTCTCCCACCTCCATTGGTTGAACTAAACTCACTAGATCATGACTCTCATCCATCATCTACTAACAAGTGAAGCTTCTAAAAGAAAACTTTTAAACTCCATTCTGCATGTCTAGAAACCAAAACTAACATCAGTGGTCCTCATACATATTTTCCACACATCTATGTACCATGAAAGGTGATTTTTAGAACTCTCAAATCACCTCCTCTAGTAACGTCAAAGGATCCATAGTCGGTCCACTAAAAAGGGTAGGTCTATTTCTACCTTCAGAATATCCATCCGGATCACATCCATTAGATATCTAAGTACATAAGTTATCACATGAGGTATCTTCACACTGATAATCCCTTACACATTGTAAAAGTGGTGGGGAATAACCATAAGTGGAATACATGGAGTTCCATCCTTTTCTATAAAGGAAAACTATAATGAGGAATAATGTTTCAATGCCGCATCCATCAACAATGAACCGGATCTCTTACTAAGAGCAATTGAATCCACATTTCCCTTCACAAGAATTTATAGAAATATATAAGTCATTTTCCAATAGGTTCTCTACATATCACCTACGTCACACATTATGATAATTCTATAAGAGGATATAATTGAGACTCTTGCATTCAGAGAAGACGATAAATCGCTCACCCACCATGTAGTGTATCTGCATCTTTAGTTCAAATATTGCAGCTACTAGCTCATGATCTTGGGTATAGTATCTTGGATCATTTTGTTGCAAATGATGTGAAATATAGGTAATAATTGCATGAATATGCATCATAATACAACCAAAAATGGTTCTCTGATGCATCACAGAACACTACGCACTCAACACCCTCCTCGGGAAATCTCAATATTGTACCACTTTTCAACATCTATCTCATATCCTAAAAGAATATCTAGAACTTTTTATTACAAAAAAATATTATCCTTATAGTTTTAAGTTATCAATACTGATACCAATCTATTGAAATCAAGTTCAAACAAATAATATTAACTTACCAACCCAATTAAACTCTATACCTCGGTATCAGTCTTGGGTGGATCCCATGTAAGAACTGTCTCAACCATCATCGGGTCCACTACTACTTTTTCCTCTAAGATTACATGTCTCAGTAAATCGACCTCTATAATCTAAGACTGACACTTCTAGAGTCTCCCATAATGTTGGTGCTTCGGGTGTCTATCCAGGACAGTCCCTAAGTGTCTTGTCTGCTCCTCCTCAGATGCTAAGTACACTAGGATGTCCTTGATGAAAACCACCATGGACTGGTCTACGAAAGGATAAAATATCTGATTCAGGAGTCCCATGAATTATGTTGTGGTGTGTTTCATGTTGAAAAGCAGCACCAAGTACTCATAGTGATCATAGCGACACATGAATGTCATCTTCACAATACTTATGTCTCGTACTAGCAGAAGGTGATAGCCTGACCTAAGGTCAATATTCGAGGACCATCTCACCCATCTTAACTAATAAAATATTTTTTCATTCCTCATCGGTGGATAATCAATTATCTACAATAAAGTAGTATTATTCCTACCCTATGTGTCAAACTCTCCTCCTTCCATGTAACACTCCATTTTTTTCCACCGACTATTCCTTCATTCCTCGCGCGACACCATCGGATTATCCTCGTGTGCTCTCCCACCGATCCGTTTGAACTAGGGTTTCCGCTTGCTCCATCTCCACGTTCTCCACATCATACTCTGCCTCCATCAGCTCTTCCACCTTCGGCTCCTCAGACTTCGGCTCCTCTGCCTTCGGCCCTTCCGCAACCCGAAACTCTGGCTTTAGGTCTTCCACGTACAGGTCCTCTATCCATCCTAGGGTTCTCGTTCCCTAAAACACGCAGTGGGTATCCTCTTTCAGAGATTTTATATCCTTTTCGGACATTGTTGTCGGGAAAAATCATCGATATCTTACTCATGGCGTGTTTATGGATTTTTGCATTGAACCATTGATGTATCGACATTGAGTGTGCATCGAGTAACCTAATTTATGATTATTTCTATAAATTTTTATCAATATATATGAAACCCATTATTTTCTATGATGATATTAGTTTTATGTGTATATTTATGGTTATAATTCTCTGATTTAAGTTTCTTTCAGGCGGCCACCTCCTATTCATGACTTCATTTCCAAGAAATCTCTCATTCCACTACGTGAACTACAATAAATCACCTTGGTAGGTATCCCTTTGATTTAAGTGATCTGGTATGATTTCTGTTCCATCAAAATGCACAAATACGGGTCGGGATTTCTCCATTTTTCATCTTCAACCCATTACCAAACACATCACAAATATAGTAATATCATGTATTTAAATCTTTACATTTTTAATTTTTCATTAATGGTTGATGATATCTTACTTTAATGTCACAAAGGAATGTAAAGAATTAAGTTGTTGAAGGTAATATCACTAAATTTTTAATAATTATGGTCATTATTTTTATTCATTCCATTATTTTAAAATTTTAATTTTATATCATACAGTTTACTGTATTTCTAGGTATTTTAGGATCATTGGTGAACACATATTAATCTCTATTTTTATAATTTATTATACCGTCATAATTATTAGAATGTATCTATTGTTTAGAGGGGATTAATATCTTTGTTGCAGGTTATTGTGGTCCATGTAAAAGTTGAACCAATTATTGGTGGCTATGTGGCTTATAAATATTTTAATCAAATACTTCCTTAGAACGACTGACTTGTAGGTAAAATTTTGTTATGTATTTATATGGTCATATTTTATTATACTAATTATATTTTAATTTATTTTATTATACCTAGTACCCATATGTAAAAACATTAATTTCTGTTTCCATGTTTTCAAAACATAATCTACTATGACACAATGGCTATTTCAACTTGCATATTTTATTTATTTTATTACCTTTTTTTATTTAAAATGATTGTTACTTCATTTTTACTATTTCAATTTGTTGAGAATAAATTTTAATTCCTATTCATATATATTTTATGCTTAATACTACATTCATGAAGTCTGAGAATAGTGGGAATATTTGTTTTAAAGATATTTGGAGAAGATGAGGTAGATTTTTAACATTGCTTCTATTTTGAGACCACAAAAGTTGGTAGTTAAGTATGTGTTGTTTTTCAATTCATTTGAGTTGGGATTAGATACTTGTTGATGTATATTCAAGTAGTTGTTAATTATTGTTTAAGTATGTTGGTACATTCTATATTATTAGAAACTAAAAATTTATGTTCATTAGAAACTCACAAATACAGGTCAGGATTTCCCCATGGTGCAGCTTCAACTGATTACCAAACACATCACGCATACAATAATTTCATCTACCTATCTACTCTGTAAAAAATTTCTACACTATTCATCATTTAATTTGACTCTATTCATACGAATTTCTCATAATGTTTTACAATCCATTTCAAATCCACCATCTTTCTTTATTCATTAATCAAGGAACTACTACATTTTGTATTGAAACATTTATTTACAAAATTATCTATTAACATAGAATAAATGAACACTAATTAGCAATAGGTTTGCTTAACCATGGATTCTTTTCAACTTCCTATAAACCTTTTTTTATTATTCCTTATACTCCTCTTCCCACTATTTTCATATGTAGTTTTATTAAGAATATAATGTAAAGTAAACTGATTTTATATTTACTATTATCTACACTTTACATAAGTGCTGCAGGAAACCATATTACTCTCAACCAACATCCAATAGTCCAGGTCCAATTCAAGAATGAATAAAACAATTATTGGGATGAAATAACTAACACACCATGATGTAGAAAATATGAATCATAAGGGTACACCAGTGCTATTAAAAACATTAGTTACTATCATATTTTAATCCCAACTCAATTCATTTTGAGTTGGGATTAAATAAATATTGATGTAGATTCAAAAAGTGATTAATTATGGGTTAAGGATGTTGGTACTTACTATATTATTCGAAACTACAAATTTATGTTCATTAGATACATGTGGATCTTCAGGGCATTATGGGGCTACCAACTATAATGTACTGGAAAATATTAATCTTCTCCGAGAAAATATGTTGTCGAGGAATGTATTTTAGGGGAACCTACTATCTTGGATACATCTCCATCCCCACTAAAATTTATATGTTGTTCTACAAAGCATGTAAGTGAAGTTATTTTATGTATTCTTCCCTCTAGAATTTTTGACTTTATCTCTTCTTGATATAGCTTCTCTATGTATTCAGGGATGTTCCAAGGTTGAATCGATATCCTTAGATAATATGGTCTACATGTATCCATTCTTTAATGTACATATATTATTGACTATGTCGAAATATTATGATGTTTATGATTTAGTTGAATGGTATAATGTTATTATTCTTTTTGTTTTCTAATATTTTAATTTTCTCTATATTTTATCTACCATTATTTCAACATTATTTACCACTAATTTATGCATTCAATATATTAAATATAATCAATTTTAATTCCCTATCATGGCAAGGGCAGTGCTAATACATTTTAGTGCTGTGGATCTTTACAAATTAGATGAAGTACGGATATTTGGTTAGTTTTTATTATTTTATCATGTTTCATGAATTGGATGTTAAATCTAAACTATACAAAAAAATCCTTTCAAATTCACATATCTGGAAAGACCAGTTTACCTGTATGGGTGGGTGTGTTTGTTATCATTTTAGAGCATGTAGGCAGTTTTCCCGACACCATTTCACATAATTTTGTATTATTATGTAGATGTAGTTCTTTTGAAAACATGGTACATGAAACCAAATAGAACATTATGATAACAAACACTCCACAATGTTATCAAAGCTAATGACTGATAAATATACGTAAACTTGATATTAAAATATAGAGTTATATGTTGTAGATTAGTTATATGGGTGTGTATGTTATCAGTTTTCATCATTAAGGCATATTTTACAACACCATTTCACTTTTTTTTGTTATTTATAGGCATTTCTGTGTAATCATATCACATACAACCAAATAGATCCTTATGTTAACAAACTCACGCCAATGTAATCAAATCAAATCAATGAAATATATAGGTAAACTGGACATTAAAATATAGTGTGTGTTTCTGTAGATTACCTATATGGGAGTTTTTGTAATAATTTTCCAGCATATAGGCAGATTTTTCAAAACAATTTCAGTTAATTTTTTTTCTGTACAGGTACTTCTTTGCAAACATGGTGCTTGAAAAAACAATCGAACCTTATGTTAACAGACATACCCCAATGTTATAAAAGGTAGTGAATGGAAAATATAGGTAAACCTTTAGTTAAAATATAGTGTTTTTTGTTGCAGATAAACTACATGGGTGTGTTTGTTGTCATTTTCCATCATATAGGTAGATTATTAAACAATATTTCACTTAGTTTTTTTATCTATACAGGTAATTCTATGGAAACTTGGTGCATGCAACAAAATATAACATTATGATGAAAACAACATCATCTTACCCAATTCAAAGGAGACATAGAGACACTATTAGTATCTCTCCATGATTATAATAGTGTGGAAATATATTATTATAGATGGAATATGTCTCACCATGATGGGAAATTCAATGGTTAGATTCTATGATCCCCACACTGATGGAACAAAATTCATGGTGGAGCTTGAGGATGACATCTATTCATGGGGTGTACTACATCCCATGAATACCCAGGGTGAGGATATGTTGATGGGAATTTCATGCCCTCCTATTTATATTTCAGGTCATGTGACTTCTGGTGCATCCAAAGGTGATGATTTAGAATGCTACTTGAGGATTCATTCCTGTGAGATCTCAGAAAGGGTCATATGTTCTTACATCCAGGAAGGTAAATATCTAGATAATAGTGCGTCTGTTTTTTCTAAATGTGCCTATTCAAATTCTGATAACTGAAGTTGATTTTTTTATGATGAAGTCTCATTTTTATTGGTTGTTTACTTTACTTCTTATTTTTTCTCCAGGTTCCAGTTTTAGATTGTCCACGTGTGTGAGCTGCCTATAGTGGCGTTGGGGAGGAAGGGAGAGTAAAAGAAGCCGAGATGCGAGGTGGTCTTTGACAAGAGGCATTATTTTAGGCCACATCACCCTTTGGAAAATGAATATCACCAAAAATTCTTATTTATAATTCATTATAATCTGTATTTTTCAGGTTTGGGTTAATCATTGGATCACAATTCATGAGTCCACCAAAAATACATTCAAACAGTTCTATTATTTATATGCTTTATTTTCAACACAAATAACCGATTTATTTTATCCTTGCAATTTCATTGAATTGGATCATTAGGAGTTAGTTTCAACACTAACATTGGGTTTGTTATAATGTCTACAAATATTTCATCTACTCACGTATATATTTCTTATCTTCATTGATTGATATTTTGTTGACATCATTCGAACTAACATTACTAAATTTTTTCATGTCATTTTCATTTTCCCTATGATTAAAACATAAATTTTATTTAATCTCAATTTTCAACTAGTGACCATCATATTTCTACCTCAATGATTTCATTTGTAACTATTATTTTCTTCTTATTCAATAAAGTCATTTATTAATGTAGTAAAATATTTTGAGGGAGATTGATGATGATGGTGATTTCCAATGTAATGTTACAATGTCACAAGAGTTTTCAGAAAAAAAACATGCCATTCCAATAAACTGCAGTCCCATATGAAGAAAAAAAGAAACTAAAATAATTAAAATAGTGATTACAATTTTTTTTGCTATAGCAAGGTAATGTTAAAACATTATTTATTAAGTTATTTTCATAGTGCAGGATGTTAAGGAGTCAGTTGTAACAATGTAAGTGGATTTTATACAACAAATACAATTATATCATATACTCAGGTACATGTTTTCTTCCTTCATTGTCTTATTTTCATTACATCATTGGGGTAAACAATAATGATTTTTTCCTGTTCCAATTACATTATCATTAAAATAGTGAAATTTGTTATTCTCAACTGAAATTTCTTAAACATCATTAATTCTGCTCCAATTATTACATTCTTCAAAATTTATGGAAATTTTTTTATTGAGGTCATTTATTTATGTACAAAAATTTGTTGATGATTTTGATGCTCATGATGCAGTCCAACGAATAGTTACAATGTATCGACATGATGCGACATCAACAAGCCTGAAAAAATTGACTGACATTATGAGGCCAATTTTCAAGGTATCAAAAAACCATTTAACCAGTACTGTTAAAATTACATTATGCATATTTACATAAAATTTTAAATCTAATGTTTTTATAGGTTACATATAACCAGTTATAACAAATATAACACACACATATATCCTTTCTGATTTTTGTAGGCGATACAATGTAAAGTTTTTACAGTTTTTTTATCAGCGATATTAAACAAATGCATATAATTATTTTCAACCTTCATCCAAAATTGGTTGTCCATTAAAGCATCGATTCACACTTACAGAAGGCTTCATGAAAGATGGAGGAAGATTTATATATCTATCTGACCTATACAATTTTTCCAGTTAATAGATGATTTTTCTATTTCGGTTTTCACTATTTCTATATAAGACATATACTACAGGGGGGGAGAGGGGAGGGGTAGGGAGGGGAGGATGAGGGAAGGTTGGAGGGGAGGGGAGGGGAGGGGAGGATGAGGTCCGGTGATTGGGAATGGGCAGGTTAAAGGGGAGGGGAGGGGAGGATGAGGGTAGGGGGAGGGGGCTACTAAGGGAATAGGTTGGTGATCAATTATATAGCATGAGTTCTCACAAAACGATGGTGATCAATTATAATTAGTATCTTCCTCCATTTCAAGGAAAATGAAGTAAGATAAGATAGACCAACTCTCCTTTTCATACCAGTAATGCATCTAGATTATTCTACCATTAATTTCATGTTCATGATAACTGCCCATTGTATATTTCATATTAGACATTCAAAATATTATTTATTTTCAATTTTCCACCCAACTGTTGATTGTGTTTTCATTTTTTTTGTGCTATGATTTATTATTGGTTTTTTTAGAATGTATCAAAACATGCTTGGTACTTTATAGTCACCCTCCTGTTGTAATTGGGTCCATTGCAGGAGTCCACTGGATTTAAACTAAAGTGATTTAATGGATGGATGGGTACTTTTGGTTAAGCTGGTTTGTCATTGCCTTCATTTTTACTCATTGTTAGAGTTGTGTATTACATCTTTTTTCATGGTGTTTTACTACTCCTACAATTAGAACTACTTCAGTTAGCTTTTAGATTTTGCAGGTTATGTTCGAAACGAGGCTAATTGAAATTATGGTAAGATTCAAATGTCTGAATGGTTTGGTTTGTTTAGTTTTCAAGATAATTTTCCCTATCTCTGTTTTCACGGTTGTGTGATTTTTCAAGGATAGTATAGGAAGAAAGTGGTGCTATTGTGTATGTATGATATCTAAAAATATTGTCCACATTTTTAACCTGTTTTTACAAACATGTGCAGGTACCATATTACTACCAAACAACAACCAGAAATACTTGTCTACTGCAGCGCCACAGGAACCCAATTTTGGAAGGTTTTTACTCCCACAATTTATTGAATTTAGTTTCATTCCAAAGGGGACATCATATACTATTACAGTATTCTATTACAATAATATTTTTCGCCCAACTCTATGGTAAATAAATACTGTGTCCAAACAATCCGTTTTTGTTTCCTTGTGTTTCATTGAAAATTAACTCTGAAACAATTGTTATTTCTGTTTGAATGTTTCACTGTTTATATTACTTCTTCATAATTGATCTAAATAATAAATCATTTATCTTATTTCTTTTTTCTTTTGACAATATATTACTATTCCTTTTCATATGAACATTATTTTATTTACTAAAATATTAATTTCTACTTTTTACTATAATATTCAATTTTCAGTGATGAAAAAAATTTGTTTTAGTGCATTGAGTACAATGAAATTACATTTTTTTTAAATTAAGTAGAACCATACTATTTCATTGAAAGATAATTTCAAAATAAAATCGAATAATCCCATTAAAATTAAAATTTCATACTTTTTTTCTATGAATAAATTTATAATTTCATTATATTATTTATTAATTTTCATTCTGTTTCACCATTGGTTCCTTCATTGTTAATTTTATACAAAAGGCTGCCTAGTATCTAGATTTTCTTCCTCAATTTATGTATGTTTTATTCCTCATTCCGTATGTCATTTTATTTTCAAATATATTCAATATTAATATAAACTATTATGTTTTATAAATAGTAATATACAGTTAATAATAAGAATTATTTTATAGTGATGTGCATCGCACAGGCAGAGTACAAGTTATTTATAAATGTGACCTAGTTTAAGAACCAGTAGTATACACAAAACCTCAATCACTTTTGAAAATTATTAGAGAACAACACTATGGATACCTAGGATAAAACTAGATCTCATAATGCTCTTCTACTACAAGTCCTATGACTATACCCTCATCTCAAATATCACTTCTAGATCCACTCAATACATTGTCTTAGATTCTAGGGTTGTCCAAGGATTTATGTATCTGTATAAGGGTAGATCCCTACATGGAGCTCTGATTAAAAAATCCTTAGGAAAGACATCCCAGTACTTATCCACCACTGTAGGGAACTCAAATATCCAAGAATCCCATTATCCAAGAGTCGGTCTAGCCATATGGTGAGTAATAAGATTCATTATACTATAAATGATTATATCCAAATCTTCCATGGTTACATTTTCACCCATAAATAATCCCACAATTCTTTACTATAGAAACACAATATACATCACCTAAAATAGTCAATCTGGTAATGACATTTGGATATCTATTCCATACCTAATATGACATCGTAAGGCCTCATCGTCGCTACAACGAGATCCCATTCCAAATTATTTCCTCCAAGCATCAAATTACACTATCAGAATAAGTATAGAATCATTGAATCACCACCTATCATAGATTATAACCACAAGGTTTGATCTAATGGATCAACCTAAATATGTATATATTGAACAAGATAAGTAGAATGGAAGGAATAACTCACACCTGTGTCTATCAATACTACATCTAGATTAGAAAAGTTATAGACCAAAACTCATATCATCGGTGGAACCTCAGTGTCAGAAAAATCTATAGAATGTATTATTCCTCATACCAGACCACTATCTCCTTTATCCAAGTGTGCACCACTTGGGGGTGGTGGTGGCAATAGGTTTAACCACCAAAAATTATCTTCTACTCTATTAGTCCTTCTACCACATCTTTCACCCTATGTACCGCCCTGATCATGCCTCTTCCTCTATAGCAATAGTCCCATAACCATATCTTGGTGATCTATATGATGGGTCAGACAATACCAAGATTGATGTCAGAGTCCATCATAAGAGAAACAACGCCTCTCCCTCAGCTAATTAAATCCATCCTTAGATCCTTCACCACTAACCTAGTATCTTGGGATCACCTCAAAAAGTATTTAACATACTTGGGTCTTTGTGTCTTTAGTCATATTTGTTCTTCTATGGTCCTTAATCATAGGTGGCCACTACCATCACCCATTATTGGTGAATTATCTTCTCATAATCTCTACATAACCAAGGCCCACTCAATAACCCCATCATTGGTGGGAATGAAAAGGGAGAGCACTGAAATGTCGATGTCCCTATGTAAGACCAGATCAAAGGATCATTCCATGAAGAAACAATCAAAAAACATATCCACAGAGTTTCATGATAGATCATTAAACCTTGATGAGTACTCTTCCATGGTAAATCAAACACGCTATTGATGAAAAAGTTCCTAAATGAGTACTAATCGTAAAATGGGAAAATAAAACTATTCTTTTAATAGATTATCAAATTTTTACCATGGGAGAGTTGTCTCAATGTGTAACATATTCACTAGGTTCCCCCATCACCTAGGAGAGTCTTGAAGAAGACTCTTGATGAGGATCCCAATCTGATCTGTAGGTGTCCTCAAATGGAGAAAAACACTAGTGAATGACTTTAGCCAATCCTTGGCCACCTATATTTTAGTTCACCTCTAAATCTAGGAGGTCACTAACTATGAAAGTCATGTAGTATAATCAAACTACATGCATCCTCTACTGGAACTTCCAATACTAGTTTCTGCACAATGGGTGGTGGTATATCCACTAAAAAAATCAGAGGTGATATATCTGGTATAGTCCCCTGTATTGATTCATTGTCACTCGTAGAGTCATCCTCATAATCACATAGTGAAATCCTGGATAGTTTTTTTTGTCGTGGAATAATGAAATA
The DNA here is from genome assembly GCA_963277665.1 of Viscum album. Lineage (NCBI taxonomy): Eukaryota > Viridiplantae > Streptophyta > Magnoliopsida > Santalales > Viscaceae > Viscum > Viscum album. Next base: position 722,189,598 of record OY728121.1, on the reverse strand, counting down.
AAATAAGATATACCATATTCGAAGAGTATATATAGGGAGCTGAATCAATAAGAACATGTAAAACATAACTCATTCCTATATGATTCGTGTACCAATATTTTCCCTAGAAGCAATTTTTACATGTACTGAGTCGAATGGGAGGTAATGAGAGTTATTGTGTGTGGATACATCGGTTGTTTCACCAACACTGGAGTCCCTAACCTGAAATTCAAACTCAAAACACATAACACTTTTTCCCCAAACAAATCTCATAGACTCTGGTCATTAGGTAGATACATGTCCTCTCATACAACTCTTTCATGACCCAACATTCTAGGGTCCAACCCGTGACTACCCGAAGACCACCTCCAATAGCTAACGGGATGGAGACCAACACCGAGTAGTCATATCAAGTTAATGGGGGAGTTATCTCTATGTAACAATGAACACACACCCATTTCCAAGCCCATAAAATATTGAAGTGTAAAAAAACTGAAAAAAATAAATTCATACATCTATAATACCACAACCCGAGTAAGAATGTAATGTACTAAGAGAGAAGAGGGAAACAAACACATTCCTAACCAAAAATGGTAAAGAGTACAATGTAATACAATTCCTAGGAATACAATCAAATGAATACTCACAAAATACACATTAGTCTAACTATCTCATGATCCCCTCCCCCACATCCGCCGCATCCTCATGGGACACCGTCAAGAGGTATATTTTCTATATAATACAAGACACGTGCAGACATAGCCTATGAAGATGTGATTATAAAAATTTCTAGTAGTTCATCCCTTAGACAATAAACACAAATAATCAAGTATTTTCAACTCAATACAAGGATATAGCAACCAATGTATAAAAAAAACACCCAAATATAATATGTATGGAAATTGAACCCTTGGTTAGTCACAACCAACTACCATCCACATGTTTTCTCTCAACAAACTAATAATTATAGTAAAATACACTCCACTAGACATGTAATCCCCAGATGATCTCATCGAAGAGGTGTTGGAAAAATTTCCCACCAAAGAAATCTCATTGGTCTTAGAAAACCATAATACTCAGATAAAGGTTCATGCCCAGAACAGTGCAAGACTCCATGAACTCGATCTGAATCAACCCACTACACCGGGGATTTTACACCAATGATACTAAAAACCAGAACAATATGACCTACTAGATGGAGGATCTATTCTCTACTCAAGGAGTTTACACTGGTTTCAAAAACCCCGCCTAGGATATATGAATGATAGAAGATCTCAATCAAGTATTGTGTAGGGATTTCAAGAGCTCTATCTGGGATTCATCCTCTATGGGGGGTCATAATCCATATCTATGGATGTAATTATTCATGTTACCCTCGAGAGTAAGAACCAAGGGGTGAACCACTCAACAAACATTGGTCTTAACTGAATTGACAAAGTGCTTCAAGCTATCATTAAGGGAGCACACGATATGTAAGTAGAGTACATGACATGTATTGCTCAACTGGGGTCTTCCTGTGCGGTGCTACCCAAAATGGCATGTAAACCCCAACAAAAATTCCATGTGACAAAAAAATACCTCATGTAGAGGTCATCCAGCACCCATTCCATGTCACCTGGTCATGCCTGATGTAGCTGGTCAGGACATGTACACCTAGTTGTGTCTGTGTTTGACTACACTATGTATCTTCAACCATGTTCTCATGTTTGTGTCCACGTACCCTATGATGTATATTTTGATCCATAATGGAGGAGTCTCGTGGTGGTACCCATGTCACACTACATGTCATATTTAACTCTAGTCAAATACCTAGCATCACATCCAGGATATCCACAAGGCATGTAATACGAAAATACATTTCCTATTTATTTGTATTTTATAGTTCCATAGAAACCTATTCTACATCATCATGTTCATCGATGGATCCATTTCCATTTCTGGAATCTTTAGATCAGGGGATTCCTGAGCCTATACTCACCAGTGATCAGGATTAGAGGCTTTCAATATTCTTGGGAAATGTCCTCTCACACCGTTTTTAGCCACCTCATCGAATCTAGTTCGAATGAATACCACAACTATGTTCCTATCAACATCTTATCATCTTATGTCAATGTGGAACAATAATAGAACTCTTATTCATAAACAATACCCACATTATTGATTCATTTCATTGAATGATGGTAAAGAAATGATTGGATACATAATATTCATCGAACCATAGGCCAAGGAATTTTCCAACGATGAACATACATAGAATTGGGGCAGAAATCCATAATTCATCAAACATGATAAAAAAACCTTGGCCTTGTTCATTTAGAATCTATTCCTTTTCATGTAATTTTAAATTCTAAGAGGAAAAAAATGAAAAAAAATATAATTACAACAATTTAAATATATCGATGATGTGAATATCAATTCTCTTCAAGAAATTTGTCCTCATTCATCCTAGGTTAAGGATCAAGTTGGAAAACACAAATCAACATCCTATATGAAGTTTAGATTGATCGTTGATGAAGAACTGTTAATCATTGTTATCATTGATGAGATCCATAGACTTAGTTGGTGAAATGATCCACGATCTGGTCCCAACCCATAGTTGTTCACCAAGAACACTCTCCTCCGATAATATATAGGCTTTTAGAGTTTAGCGGGAAACCCTAATAAAAAATCTATTAAAATTGATTTTTTAAAAACTGACACACCCAAAAAAAATAAGTAAATTAAATTAATTAATTAATTTTATTTTTCCCCTGCGACAATATTTTTCATATATTCCCCACGCTGAAAATGTTATGTCACACTTAAAGTAAAACCCTTGTTTGGAACTCAACTACCCCTAGTATTTTTTATTCTGGCCCCCCATTCTGGATATATTCCCCCTTTTAAGAAAACTACATGCACATGTTATTTAATAAGTGTAATTTATTTCAAACATTTATTCCGAGAACATCATGCCTTATAATCACATTACTTCTTAGCACCTGATCTCAAAAATATTCCATATAAAATATAAAATTAATACATAGAAAATATAAGTCTTATTGTTAGTGTCTTACTTTATTACTTTTCCATAAGATACATAGAATTGCAACTCAAATGACTGAATAGTTTTTAGTCTTAGTATGAAAAGAAATTCTTGAGTGTTAAATTACCTTAGAATACTGAAATTACTATATTTTTTTACAAGAATATCATTATTACCTCTAGAATATCCTTACATGTCATTCTTATTACACTTCCTAGATTCCTGAAGAGGGAAATAAAATAAAGTTCATCTCAAATTCTTAGAAATGGTTAAGTACATTATAAGCTATCATGAATAAAAACAACTAATCATCATGGAAAGGTAAATAACTGAACACACATCTGATTCAAAAAACATGACTATCATGGAAAGATTAAGAAGAATCAATATGGAAGTTAAATAACTGAAAACACATGCCATTAAAATAAAATTTCTAAGATGGTTAGATAATGAAGAGTCAATATAGATCGGTAAAAAACTAAAAACTCATCTTAATTAATCAATAAACTGAGAATGAAATGAATCCACTCATAATGTCATAGTGAAAATATCATGTATAAAAACAATAGAAATTGAATTCTCAATGTATCAAATTTTTAATTATTGGACGTCATATATCCTAGAAAAATGATACATTTTCCATAAAGATGTATCCACAATATAGTTTAAAAATACTAGGTACAATCCCTAAAATTTTGGACAACTATATCACAACTGTCAAGATCTATCCTTAGTAAAGTTTAAAACGACCGGTTACAAGTGAATACCATTTATCCAACTAATTTAAACTCATGAGAAAATTAAATGCATCATGGGGATGTCTATAATGGGACACACCAATGTCATTATGACCAAATAATACCATATATATCAAATAAATATTTAAATCATAACCAAATTTCCTTATCCTAAAATATATGTTTGTGTAATGGATAAATATTTTTCAATAATTTACCATTAAATAAAATAACTCTCAATGAAACAAATAATATTTATAAATTAAGTATACTTTAAAAAATAAACATATCCATGAAAAAAAAATATTTATATTTAGGAAAATTTAATGGCCATGGTAAAGTGAATTAAGGAAGGTAAAGATAATGAATACAAAAAAAAGTAATCTAGAATGTTAATTTCAATACTTTCCTTGGTAAAAATGTTCATAAACCATCCAGTGGAAGAATTAGGAGAGTAACAATACAATTTATACCAATTAGTGTAATAATAAAGGGTATATATAATTGATTAATATAAATAAAGTAAAAAATATCTTTTAAAATTTTTGAGGAAAATTTCATTTTCATTTTGAAACACATTTCCAAAATCGTTTTCTTTGAAAATTACATTTTAAAAACATTTTCTAAAAATATCATTATAAAATTAGAAACACAACTTCAATGAAATTAAATTCATGATGGTGGATAATTCCATAAATTATATACAAGTTAAAAATAACATTCCTTTTCATAATAAAATGGTTAAGAAAGTTCTTTGTTCAGAAAATAACAAGACGATTCATTTCTCTTTTTCATTCAAATCCAAACATGATTTTTTTTGAAAATAGAAAATGATTCATTTCAAAATAATTCTGAAGGAGAAAAATATGGGTGAAATTTCATTTAATAAAAAAATTATATGGTTTCAGAAAAACATTAAATCATTTTTAGAAAACATGGTTTTGTAAGAAAATAGATCTTTGACTGAGGAGAAAAAAGAAGTTATATTTTATTAAAAACATATTTTAACATAATTTGAATAAAATAGAGTATATAAATATCAATATTGCATGAAAATATCTTGAGTAACTAGAGTATAAAAAAATTAAATGGGTTAATTAGAAAATTTTCAAATAATTTCCCTCAAAATAAATTCAAGGGTAAATAATATCAATTTTAATGAGATTGTAAAATAAACATTTAAAATGACCATGACATTAATGTGAGAATTAATTAATGAATATATAATGTGTTTGAAAAAAAAATCCACATAGATAAGGTGGAAATACAATATATGGTAATCAAAATTCATTATACACACAATTATAGAATGGAATAATCATTAATGTGGATGATTAACCCCATAAACTAAAATTGATTTTATGAACTCCCTCCCCACAAAGAAATATTAAATCTAAATCCAATTGGATAATTAATTTAATTTTAACCATTAATTACCATTATATACCATTAATTATGAATTAATCATGATTTTAAATGTGAAATGGGAAGTCTATACACCATATAAATCAAATTAGTGAATAACATACAAATTTTTCTGTATGAATGGAAATCAAGATTGAATCTCGAACATCATTCTTACTTTTGATTGAACATTATTTGATGTCAAATAGCGTGGTTTTAAAATTTTTATTGTCTTATAAAATAACCATATTAATATTTTCAATAACATATATGTTCCTTTTATGAAATCATGTCGCACTTTCGTTTATAATATTTCATTATTTTCATTATTTCATGTGGTAGTTGCATTATTTTCTCGTGCATGTATCCTCATGAAAGGCCCTATTATTATTCATATTATATATTTTTATCATCTATAGAATAACAATAATTACATAATTATAATATATTTCCATATATTATAAATTAAAACCAATAATTAAGTATAGTTATAAAAAAATGAAGTATGTTATTATCATGGGGACTGTAGGTCATGCTTATGGATGAGTAATGGTTCCATTTTTCAACGCTCAATATGGAAAGATGTTATGTAATATTTTAATATAAAATATTTATAATAACATAATATATACCATATTATTTATTCAACTTTGCTTATATATATCATCCATGTGGTGTTGTGTTGAAAAGAAAGTCCCTTCGCTTCATGAAGGAGCTTGTCCTGATGAAGAGGAATGATGTTATCATCATTAAGTGAGTGAAAAGATAAGAAACAAATGATATATATTATCTTTTTAAAATAATAAATGTTTCATTATTATCATTATTATTTCATTAATATCACATTAAATAATAAAATTTATACCTATTAAATTCAACGTACGGTGTTATTGAAAGATAAACCATGTTGTTTTGCAAAGCGGTAGTCCGCGGTACACACGAGTGATGTTATTGTATCACTATGAAGTGGAAATTAAAAAATATACATATTATATAATGACTCAATAGGTATAAAATATCATAATTATCATATATGTACTTTATATCCACTATCATACCCAACTATGAATGTTGGTAATTAAATAATGAATGACATCGGTACGTGAGGCGGTAGTATTATGTACGCCTGAACAGTGATTTTTTAACACCTTTTATGAATGTGGATATGGTTGCTAGAAATGAACTTATTTTAATTACATCTCATTACATGCATGATACTGTAGTTTTTATATCATCACAGTTTAGTAATAATTTAAAAAGGTGGATTAATACATAAAATAAATATGCTCATTGAAAAACATTACCTCTTCTTCAGGTATCCTTATTAGGTTCGAACTAAAGCCTTCATAGGATGTATTTCTAGCCAACATAAGGATTATAAGATGAGGAGAGAGAATTTGGGATTTTATTTTTTCATTTAATGTCTTGTACAAATATTTCTGAAGGTGTGGTGATGCAATGACCGGGGTGGCCATTAATAAGTGGCGAGAGGACACATTTGGTATTTTTTAAAATAATTGTTTGATCAAAAGTTTTTCATACATTAAAGAGGCCAAAAAGTGGTCTATTTCCAAACATTATAGGTTAAATGGTTATAATATTTCTAGGAAATAGCTTTTTGACATCATTATCGATCAATTATAACCTTATCTCTTTATTTTAACCCTTGGAAAACCAATTTTGACCTTAAATATGGTAGTTAATTCATCTATTTTCACTATTCATTTTGGTCAAAAATAATGTTGTCCATATTATAAGTTATAAATAATTAATATTTCCAAAATGAGATTAATTTTTAAAATTATATTCACAAAAGTGTAAAAATATAATTTGATATTAATCTCATAGATATGACGAGAAATTAGGTTTTTAATGTGAAAGTTTTGAAATTGTTACAAAGATATTATACCTAAATTAAGAATAAACTTATTAAAACTGCCTAAATTGGATTAATTTTAATAAAATGTTACTAATGTAACTTTAAAACTAATTACAAATATATTTTATGTTTATAAAGTATGTAAACTAAATGGAAATTTTCAATTAACATACAGAATTTTTTTTACTCTTAATCAAAAAATTAATCTTTTCAGAAAAATACCAAAAATCCATCCTAATGTAATTTATATATCACGATTTCAAAAATGAGTTTTATTTTCTCATATATATTGTCATATTTTTAAAATATTTTTATACTATGTGTGTAATCAATGAATAGACTATCTCTTAGACAAAAATACAGTTTTTCATGAGATAAATCATATTTTTCTATTAAATGATTCTTATTTTACTCTTAAAAAATAGATAACTAATAAACATGTGTAAACAAAATATTTTCGTAATTTACTAAATCCTATTCATAACTACTATTAAAATGTCTTAGTGCAAACTATCATATTAGATAATATAATTAATTGTATATTATTGTTTGGGAAAACTCAATCTTTCATGTAATGATAATTATTGATGAAAATAATTATTTGGTGTATCATAAACTATTGAATAAATTAATTTTTTTACATTAATATATTATTAATTATTGGTTAGTTATATTATCTTCTATTTTTGGTATTTTATGTTGTATAATCTACTGAATTAAATGTTTTTCTTTAAAAATTTTGGGATGTGGCCTTCTCTCCATTGTAAATAAATTTTGTCCTCACAATTTAAATGTGATATTGATAATCAAGGGTTTGGAATTTGAAATTTATTTTGTTCAAAAAGAACATCCTAAAAATATTAAACTAAATATCAACTTAAAAATAGATAAATGTAAGTGAATAGGTCGTATAGAATGATATACAACTAGATTTCTAAGTGGGAGAACATTGATAGAAATTGAAGATATGGACATAAACGAAAAGCGTATATGTTTATAGGGAGTCCTAGAGCTCATTGATCACATAAAATTTAATGATAAACAGAATGATATGGGCTTAAAATCTCTAAATCATATATGATTTAAAATATTATCTATTCAACATTAATTATCATATTATGGTAAAAATTTTATTTCAATACTATTTCCTCGAAATTGAGGAATTCTTATACAATCTATGAATATATGTAAATAAAATTACTTGATACATTTCAATTTCATATGCACAATTTCACCCTTTTAATTTTCATGGATAAATTTCCAATTTTCCATTACTGTAATAAATTATTGTCCAGTAATAAATTTATTATGCCTAAATCCATATAAATTACTTTTAACGTGTCGTAAAATCCACCAAATGGTGAATCATATTTCTATCTAACTCTAACAATTTTCCAAAACCAATATGGTTGGAAAAAGTTATTCAATATAAAAAATTATTCTCTAATCCAAAATAGTAACACCATTGGTTCATTATTAATATTTATTTTCTAAATAGTTTACCAAAAAAACAATGAAATATTAACTTGGACATTGTATATGTTGAGTCAATAAGGTTTTCCTTATGAATTTTCTATTCCTTCTTGTTTTGAAAATCACAAACAAATTATCTTTAAGAAAATCTTTTTTATTCCATGCTTTGCTTTTATAAGGAAAATTTCATTCTCTATGTAAATTTATTCTTACCATATTTTTCATTGTTCATATTTTGAATAAGTATAAAATTAGGATTCATATTTGTAACCTTGGAATCCTATAAATACTTAGATATGAAGAATTCTATTTTAGGATCTGAATTCTGGATGTGAACTGTAATGATGTTCCCCTCCGAATTCTGGATATAAACTGTAATGAAGTTCCACTCCGAATTCTGGATGTGAACTCTAATGAAGTTCCACTCCAAATTCTAGATGTGAACTGTAATGAAGTTCCACTCTGAATTATGTATGTGAACTGTAATGAAGTTCCACTCTGAATTCTGGATGTGAAATATAATAAATTTCCACTCTGAATTCTGGATGTGAACTCTAATAAATTTCCACTCTGAATTCTGGATACGAACTCTAATAAAGTTCCATTCTGAATTCAGGATACGAACTCTAATAAAGTTCCATTCCGAATTCTGGATACGAACTCTAACAATGTTCAACTCTGAATTCTGAACTCTGAAATTCTATTAGTTTGACTCTGAACTTTAATTAAGTTCGACTCCGAACTTCTATGAGTTTGACTCCATAAATTTATGAGTTCGACTCCAAACTTTTACCAGTTCGACTCTGAACTTCTACAAGTTCGACTCCGAACTCTGTAAATTCAGATTCTGAATTCTGGTGAAAACCAGACTCTGAATTTCCTTAGAAATTCATACTCTAGATTTCTACAGAATTCAGGTTCCGAATTCCTATAAAGAAGAATCCGAATATCTCTTTGTTATTGATTCCAAATTCCATTTTGGTTAGACTCCGAAATTTTATTTTCTTACATTCCAAACATCAGTTTTTCTTATGCTTACACTCGTTTCATTATAAAACTATGACGTTCCTTCAATTACACATGTTTTGTTATAAAACGATGTTGTCCATCCTGTTTCTAACTAACTGTTGTTTGAGTGACACGTGTACAGGTCCCTCTGAATTTTAAGGAAAATATGAGCGTTGGAGGAGGGAGCTGACCGTTCCAACTGAGCCTATAAGTAGGAGCTCATTTGAAAATCTCCAAACATAAAACTTTGAAAACTTTTACGTCTCTTCTTATATGTTGTTGAAGTGATTTCTAGAGAGATAGGATCTTATTAACTCTCATGCTTAATGAAGAAATTTTGAAGAGATTGTTCAAACTTTTCCTTGTGTAGAATTGCTTTGTGCGACTCCCATTGTTGGTGATTACAATCGAGGGATTCCAGGGATAGGAAGACAGAGGTGCCGACTACCTTGAAGTTCGAGTACTTCCTTGCTGAGGAAGACAGAGGTTCTAACTACCTTGAAGTTGAGGGCTTGTGGGGATAGCAAGACAGAGACTCTGATCTTCGTATCGAGATCTTACCCGGGTGTGGGTAAGATAGACTTTATTGAAAGTATAAATCAAGGGACCTTTATCCAAGGTTGTTGGATACCCTTCTCTTTGGGTGAAAAGATTTATATCTTGTTACTTGTTTTTATTACAAGTTTTTCCGCTGCATTTTTTATTGTAAGGAAAGTATAAACTTCTTATATTTCCTTACACTTGCACTCTGATTAATTTCGATTCTATACACTTTAAGGTAGAATCTCATATTGTAATCTTTGGTTAGTTTTCATTTTCCGGATCCATATTTCCAGAACCAGTTTTTCGGAATCACTTTCCTGATTTAAGCTACTGTATAGAACTAGAAGTTTGTAACTTCATACTTTGTCCTAATATTTTAATTTGTGATTGAGGTGTTGTGAATTTTATTAGATTAACATTGTTAAACTTAGATCTTTCTTTGTTTAAAGAAATTTTTAAAGTGTACAATTCACCCCCCCCCTCTTGTATATTGAGCATCTACATCGTTATTTCAATCCTACAATTGGTATCAGAGTTGGTCTCTGAAATACTTATACTCACACATAAGTTTTTCTTGCCCAGTTTTTCTTTATTCTATATTTTCCTTGCTTTGGAATATTTTCCTTGAATCTGGTCTTTTTGATATTAACAAGTTTTTGTTTAGAAAGATTTCTTTTGGATGGAAGGAATCAATGTTGGTTCCATCGACAACCTAAATCCTACAAGACCACTAATTTTAGATGGAGATGATTATGATTATTGGAGAGATCGAATGAACACTTTAATTATCAATACTGGAGTAGATAACTTTTTTATGCTAACTTGAGGTTATCAAATTCCTGATAAGGAAGTTAGTACTTTCACAAACCAAGAGAAGCATGATTATCAATTAAACTATAAGATATGAAATACTCTAATATGTTCAATTACTAGGAACATATATAGCCAAATTTCTTCTTGTGAAATAGATATATGTATATGGAAGAAACTTGAAGTTACACATTTTGGTACATCCAATGTCATAGAGACTAGAAGAGTTATGTTGAGAGAAGAGTATCATGGTTTTAATTTTTTTATGGAGAACCTATTTTTAAGGTGCAACGAAGATTTATGAATATTGTAAATAACTTAAAATCTATGGGAGAGAAAGTTCAGGATGATAAAGCTCTTGGGGATAAGATTATTGATATTATGCCCAATGAGTGGGAAACGAAGAGGACAATTATTGATGAGAATAGGAAGGTTACTCAAATTTCCTTAGATGAGCTATTTGGAACTCTTCTCCAATATAAAACAAGGATGAAGAGAGATGCTAACAACATCAAAAAGAAGAATTGGAATGGTACTGTTTCATTTACTACAACATCAAATCACATGAAAGCTAAGACTCCTGAGAGAGTAACTAGATCCAAGTCTAAGAAGGTTGTAATCCAATCCGAATCTAGTGAGAGTGAAGTCTCAAAGAATTAGTTAGCAAACATTGCTCAAAGAATGAACAAGATAGCCGGACAAAGAAATTTCCAATCCAAGTATAAGAAGAAGGAAAGGAAAGATAAGAAAGATTTAGAGGTCACATACTATGAATGCAAGAGAAGTGGACACATACGACCTGATTACCCTATTCTTAAAAAGAACGAAAGAAAAGAAAGGCATTCCGAAAGGAATAGGAAGAAGTTCTATAAAGCTAAAGCTAAGAAAATTATGAAACCTAATACTACTTGGAGTGCTAGCTGTGGAGAATCTTCAGAAATAAAATCTTCAGAATATGATTCATCAGCTCAGAAGAATATGGGATTCATTGCTAATACTTCTTTTCCACATACATGTCTTATGGCCAAGGTACACTCTGCCGAGGCTTTAACAAATTTATCTCTTGATAAGAATTGTTATTCCAAAAATAGTACTTCTAATGAAGATACTTTACCCTCAGAAAATGAATAACCTTCATATAAATAAGTATATAGATTTTCTAAGTTACTTGAATCAAAAAATTGTAAAATTTCTAAGAAATTAGAAAAGGAAAATAATAGGGAAGAAATTATTACAAAAGAGATTTCAGATATTTCTTTAGATATTAAAGATAAAGAAGAGCTTTTAGAAAAACTTTCTAAAGACCTTGAGAAAGAAAATTCTGATAAGGAAGAACTTTCTAAAGATCTTAATAATTCTATTTTAAAGATGAAAGTTTTTGAGGAAAAATCTAACTCTAAGGAAATGATTTCTGAGGAGAGGAATTTAGTCATTAGACTAAAATCTGAAATATTTTCTCTTAAGAATCTTCTTACAAAATTTACTTCTGGGAAGGAAAATTTTGTCAAGATTTATTCTCAAATTAAACCTAAAGGAAACACTACTGGAGTAGGTTATACTCACCAAAATCTAGTTTTCAAAAACAACTATTTTTTTCTTTATAAATCCCCTTCTTACACGAAGTGTCAAAGTTGTGGGCATTGGAAGAAAAACTTTTCTTTGAATAGAGTTCAAACTCTTGGGTTTCATAAAGAATATTTTTCTAAATAAATGTGGATACCCAAAATTTTGTTTTCTAACAATTCTGGATCCAAGAAAGTATGGATTCCAAAAACCTAACATGTTTCTTATTTTCAGGAAAATAGGGAAAGTACTAAAAAATACTTGGTACATAGATAGTGGATGTTCCCGACATATGACGGGTAACAAAAACTGTTTTGAAAATATTATCAAGACGAAAGGAGGAAAAGTAACTTTCAGAGATAATTCTCATGGAGAAATTGTTGGTATAGGTAATATTGTTCCTCTTGGTAAAACTTTGATTTCAAATGTTTGGTTTGTTAAGGGTCTTAATCACAACCTCATTAGCATAAGAGAATTATTTGATGAAGGATACCATGTGAATTTTAGGAATGATAAGGGATTAGTACACAATTCCAAGGAAGATTTTATTCTCTCTACCAATAGGCAAGAGAATGTTTACACTTTGAACTTAGAAGACCTAAGTTTCCAAGACTTACCTTCCCTTAGTGCAATGAAAGATCATTTTTGGTTATGGCATAGAAGACTAGGTCACTGTAACCTTAGAAACTTATGTAAAATCTACAAGAAGAAACTAGTTAAGGATCTACCAGAGCATAGATTTGATTCTTATAAATTTTGTGATCCTTGTCAATACGGCAAGCAAGATAATTCTAGTTTTAAATCAATCGGTGAAGTCTCAACAACTGATGCATTGAGGTTGGTGCACATGGATCTTTTTTCTCCAACACAAACTGGAAGCATTGGAGTAAAATACTATGTGTTTGTTCTAGATGATGATTACACTAGATTTACATGGGTCTATTTTCTAGAAAAATAGTCTGAATCTTTTTCTTATTTCAAAAGTTTTAGAGCCCAAGTTAAAAATGAGAAAAACCTTCCACTGAAAACTATTCATAGTGATCATGGAGGAGAATTTCAAAATTCTGATTTTGAAACATTTTGTAGTATAAAAAATATTACTCACAACTTTTCAGCACCTAGAACTCCTCAACAAAATAGTGTAGTTGAAATAAGAAATAGAATTCAACATGAGATAACTAGAACCATGTTGAGTGAATATTCTATAGCCAAACATTTTTGGGCTGAAGCTGTATGAACTTCTTGTTATACTATAAATCAAGTTTTGATTAGACCTTTTCTTAATAAAACTCTTTATGAGTTATGGAATGGTAGAAAACCTATACTTTCATACTTTAAGGTTTTTGGATGCAAAGTATTCATTTGGAATATCAAATATAACCTACACAAAGCTTCACCAAAATCTGATGAAGGAATTTTCTTAGGTTACTCCACAACTTCTAAGGCTTATAGAGTTTTCAATAAAAAACACTTGTACTGTTAAGGAAACAATACATTTTAAATTTGATGAAACTGATCCTTTTGTTTTTAACCCATCCCAAACTACATCCTCGGATGTGTTTTCAAAAACTAATTATCAACCTTTGATAGAAGATCCTTATGATAAGGAAAATGTTCAAGAAAATAACTCTGAAACATTTACCCCGGTAGACTTTCTACCCAATGTTGATGAACAAGTTTTACAAAACCCAAGTCATGTGTTTCTTAAGAATCATCCCAGTGATAGTATCGTTGGTGATGTGAATCAACCTGTAAGGACTAGAATTTCCTTGAGAAATGAAGTATTACATCTAGCATTTCTTTCCCAATTAGAACCAAAAAGCACTGATGAAGCTTTAGGGTGATGATGATTGGATCAAAGCCATGTAATATGAGCTAAATGAATTCGAAAGGAATAATGTTTGGACATTGGTGGAAAGGCCTAAGGGAACTTCTTTTATTAGAGTAATGTGGGTCTTCATAAATAAGTGTGATGAAGATGGAGCGATTATTAGAAATAAAGCTAGACTAGTTTCTAAGGCCTATAATCAGCAAGAGGAAATAGACTATGAAGAAACCTATGCTCTAGTAGCTTGACTTGAGTCTATTCGTATTATAATTGCCTTTGTAGAATTCTTCAATTTTAAACTTTTTCAAATGGATGTGAAATGTGCTTTTCTTAATGGTTATGTTCAAAAGGAAGTTTTTTGTTAAACCAGCTCTTGGATTTGAAGATACAAAACATCATGATCATGTTTTTAGACTTACCAAAGCTTTGTATGGCCTTTAACTGATTCCATTGCAGATCTAATGAAATATGATTTTGAAATGAGTATGATGGGTGAGTTAACATTTTTCCTTGGTTTTCAAATTTTCCAAAAACCAGAAGGAATCTACATATCCCAACATAATTATATTAAGTATCTTCTTAAAAAGTATGGGTATGACAACATTAAGAGTATAAGTACTCCTATCGGTACCTCAAACACACTTGATCTTGATAAATCTGGTAAACCAGTAGATCATACATCTTTTAGAGGTATGATAGGAAGTATACTTTACATAACAGCTAGTCGACCAGACTTAATGTTTTCAGTATTCTTATGTGTCAGATATCAATCCAATCCTAATGAATCTCATTTAAATGCAGTGAAAAGAATGTTTCGCTACTTAAAGGTAACCATGGATCCAGGATTATTCTATACTTATGGAAATGATTTTGTTTTATAGAGTTTTTAGAATTCTGATTTTGGTGGATGTAGAATGGATATAAATATTGCATCCAGAACTTGTCATTTATTAGGAGATTCATTAGTTTCTTGGTCCTGCAAGAAGCAATACTCAGTATCACTCACCACTGTTGAAGCTGAATATGTAGTAGCTAGAAGTTTTTGTGCTCAAGTGTTGTGGATCTAACACACACTCACAGAGTATGGCTTGAGTTTGACTAAGACTTAAATTTTTTGTGAGAACACAAGTGTCATTTCCCTTAGTAAAAACTCTGCACATCACTCTTGTGAAAAGCATAGAGATATTAGGAATCAATTTCATAGGGATCACACACAAAAAGAAGATATTATTTTTCAAGTTATCGGAACGAAAGATCAACTTTCTGACATTTTCAAAAAATCTTTACCCTCCGATAGATTTGAATACATTAAAAAAAAGTTAGGAATGATAACTATAAGAGAATCCTTATTCATTAACTTCTTTTTGAACAATTATACTTATAGTAACAAACTCTTTTTCATAGGGTGATTACATTTTCTTGTTAGCATAATCAAAATTTTCGTAGTTAGTTTTTCAAACTTTTGTAACTAAAATTTTCATAATGAGAATTTTCGTACTGGAAATTTTCATAATGAAGTTTTCGGAACTGAAATTTTTTAATGGAAATTTTCGGAACAGGAACTTTCTTAATGAGAATTTTCATACTTGGAATTTTCTTAATGAAAATTTTTCGTACTCATACTTTTCGTACTGGGATTTTCGTACTCGTACTTTTCTTACTGGATTTTTGGTACTTAAAGTCTTTTAAACTTTAAGTTTTTCATAGCTTATTTTTCATAGTCAAATTTTTCTTCAAGAGGAATGTCACCTATTATGAATAAACTTCATGGCCAATACGAAAGGTAAGATTTCCTTACTTAAGTTTTCGTAGTTATATTTTACTTGCTGGTATTTCCCTATGATTTTTAAAATCTCTCAGATTATGGTTTTCTTAAATTCGATTGTTTTTTTGTAAACCTCAAAAGATCAGATTCAAGATTTCCTTGCAGTTATGTTTTCAATCGTCAGATCAGATCAGAGATTTTTTCAACCGTTAGATGGTTTTTGGAAGCTCAAAGGTCACATCCATTGCCTATATAAAGGGGACCCCCCGATGGTTTTCCCACATCGATCTTCAATCTCTCGCGTGTTGAAGATATGTCTCCCTTCATAAATCTCATTCTGAATCTTCCAGAGATCTTCATTCCGAATGTCTGTTGAAGCTAATTCTCCGAATATGTCAACTATGAAGCCAATCTCAAAATGGTTAGTTTATAGGGAGAGGTTAGTGCATCCGAGTTTCTACAATAATGATTCTCTTATATCTAAGAATATCAGAATGGATGGCTGGGAGGATGTTTGAATATCCATGCCAGAGAAACAGGATCCCGTTTATACAGATTTTCTTGTTGAGTTTTATGAGTTTGTTTCCTTATTTAAGGAAGATGGTAGAGAGAAGTTTTTGTTCAAGTATTATGGGAAGATTTATATTCTTTCTTACACCAAGGCTGCAAGCTTGGTGGGTTTATCTTATGTGGTCGAAGCTGAGTTTTTCTCCCACAAGCTGCCTGATGATTAAGGAAGTTTCAACCAAGAAAAGTCCATGGAATTCCTTGGACTTTCAGATGATATTATAGCAAATATTTCTCATATTTCTCTGAATAATCGGATTCTATAACATTGGGTGTAAGGGTTTTTCGTACCGAGAAGGGGAGACCAGGATAATATCAAGAAGAGTGACATTTACATCCTAGATTTCTTTGTAAATCTATAGAAGATAAATCTGATGAGGAATATTCTTATTACTGTTAAGAATATCAAAGAAGGAAATATGAAGGCTCAAATCATCATGTATCCAGATTTTCTCTCAAAGTTGTTTGTTCAAACTCTTGATTCATTCAATATTTCTTCAACCTCCAAGCAAAGGAATTTTAAGGTAATGCTTATCAGTGATGACACATTAAAAAGGATGAAAATGAGTTTTTCACCTAAATCTGGAGAATTTTATATTTTACCTGAGGAAGAGATTGAAGCTGCTGAGAAAGAGAAAGAAGCTACGGAATCATCTTCGAAATCTGAGAAGAAAAGAAAGTTGAAGAATGTTGATGACGTTGAAAAAACTCCTAAGTCTAAGGAAATCCATTCTGCACCTCCCAAGCTGAAGAAACAAAAGTCATATCCAGATGATGCGGTTGCCAAGTGGAGGGAGGAAAAAGAAAAAAAATAAGGGGAGCCACATTTTGGCTTGGACCCTGCTCAGGCTGAGGCCCTAAAGGAAAAAGCTGGTGAAGAAGTTTAAAAGAAATAAAAAGAGAATAAATTGAAGAATAAGATGTCTGAAGCCGAGGTTGTTCAAATTCTTTTGAAATTCACTGAAATCTCTTCATAGAATATTCCCGTTTCGAAATCTTTTCTGGTTGAATATTTTACTAAAACTCTAGGAAATAAGACTCCATAAATTTATAAAGAGATAGCTCATGAAGAAAGGGAAGTTGAAACAGATGTAATAGTTCAACAAGTTGTGGAGGAAGTCCAACAAGATGAAGGTAGTGGAGGTTCTGATGATATAATAAGGAAAATCTAAGATTATCATGATAAGGTGTTGGGAAAAAATCCCTCAAGGTATCATTGAAGCATTTTTGTGGTGATTGTGTTTGTTGACAAAGAGGACAACTGAGTGGTGATTGTTGACAAAGAAAAACAATGTCATACATTTTTTTTGACAAGTAGGATTCAATGTTGGAATGTCGAGTTCAAGAGCTGAGGTCAACGATCCATTTTTTATTGATGATTTTTTACAAAAGGAATGGATGATCTGGTGGCGGTACAAAAGAACAGATACAAGGTGGCACCATTTTCCAGTGTTTACCAAATTTCAAGGAATCAAAATCAACAAATGAAGAAGAGTGATTTTGGAAAAGGGGGTTGCGTGCCAAGGACTTGGAGGAGAAGAAACTTCTATGTCATATCAGTGTTTTCCAAATTTCAAGGCCTCAAAATTGACAAATGAAGAAGAGTGATTTTCGCAATGGGTCGCGCACGTATTGTGTTTGGTCGCGCAAGTACTTGCATGCCATGAAGATACTTGCACGCCAATACCTTGAAATCATGGGAACTTGCGTGCCTATGGTTTTTCAAGATCAGAAGATCAAAATATAGAAAAGGAAAGAGGTTCACGCAAGTTTGGAATTGGGTCGCGCAAGTGACTTGCAGGAAATGAGACATGCGTGCCGAGACTTGCGTCCCGAATGGAGAGTTGTGCGCCATCGCATAGGGGTGACCAAATGCGTATAAATACTGGACCACCCCTCTTCATTTTTTACTGGAGTTCAACACTTTGAAGATTCAGAACTCCCATCGCGCAGATGTGGAAGTCGTGCAAGTGGTGTGTGGTCATGCAAGTGGGATTTGCGCTCCAGTGTTGGAAGCTACGTGGTGGTTGGTAGTTGTGCGCCATTGTTGATTTGGGAGTAAAGGTAAGTGAGTCGCGCAAGTTTGGAGTTGCAGAGGATTGAGTCGCACAAGTGTTATGAAATACATACGTGCCCGTGTGGACTTGCGCGCCGAGACTTGTGTGCCGCCTTAGTGAAAGGCACCAAGAAGGGTTGAGTTCCAAGCCATATTTTTGGGACGCGTGGAAGATGGATGTTTTCCCAATACCTTTGATGCAAAGTGATATTCATTTATGGGTGAATGTTGGGCTTCAACAGAGCAACTACATACAAAGGAAGATTCAATCCTTCATGAAAATGAAGAGACCTATAGGTCTATAAACTATGAATGGATTCCATCCAAGAGCAGTGAGAAAAGGAAGAGAAAGAAGGTGATCCTCTCCACCGGCAGTGAGCCAGTGAGAGAGAAACAGGGAGTGACCCTTGGGAAAGCAGTGAGCTGACCCTAAACTTTTAAAGGTAGTGAGCATGGGCTTAGAAGTGATCTAGCCCGAACCTTATAATCCACAGCTAGTGAAGTTTAGTGGAATTGGTACGACCGGAAACCTGTCGGTGTATGCTCCTTGGACGTAGCCCTTAGCGGTGAACCAAGTAAAATTGATGTGTGATGTTCTTGCTTTACTTTCTGTTTATATTGTGCAACAGGAATGAGAGATAATAGTGTTTTTCTTAATAGTTAAACAAGATCAGAACGGGCTTTAATTTGAAATTAGACATACCCTGATTCACCTCCCCCCTCTCAGGGTATTCAGCCTTGTGGACCTAACATAAGGGAAATCAATTCGAGAAAACCTCACTCAGGACTTCTCAAGCCGGATCTTCCAAGTTAGCTACTCCTGCAGATGATGAGAAAGGTCAAGAAGAAGTCATCAAGCCTTTTGAGGAAGAAAGTTCTCATCATGATTTCCTTGAAGAAGAAGCTGGAAATGAAAAATTTGATGAAGATAAAATTATTCAAGTTTCTGACAGTGAGCAAGAATCTCTAAATGAGGAAGAAGTTCTAAAAGTTGAAAACGGAAAAAAGGTGATTTCTGTTACACCTAGAAAGCTAAATGTAAAAAAGAAGGTAGCTATTGGTTCATCTAAAAGAAAGTTTCAAGAGATAGAGGAAGAACCATCTCCTACCCAACTATCAGATTCGGAGTCATCTGTATTTGGACATGACTTTGTGGAATATTCCCTAAAGAAGCTGGTGGACGTCATTCTAATTTTTCCAGCAATAGAATCCAGATTCCAGATGCTTCAGCATATCATAAATCAAAAATCAGACACTGTATCCATGGTGATGGATAAATGTTCTAAGCTTGAGGCTGATCATAAAAACATTCTTATAAGTTATGATGCTCGTATATTTTCTTTCAAGAAGATAACCAAGTGGTCTAAGAAAGTTATTCTAGACTTGGCAGATTTTGATCAATTACAAGTAGATGTCAAAGATTTTTTTGATTCTGAAGACTCTAAAATCAAGGATCTCACAAATTCTTTTGAGAAGAAGTTAACTATTGAGAAGGATGTTCGGATGCAGGAGGTTAAAGATCTTAATGGGAAGATAAGTTCTCTTGTGCAATATTATAGAGAGGAAAAAGATCATCGGATTCAATTAGAAGAAAAGGTTTTAAAGAAAGATGAAATACTTAAAGCTCGGGCAGTGGAAATAGAGGCCCAAGATGCAATAACCGTTGTTTTAGAGATGAAAGTTGAGGAAGAACATAAAGAGATGAAGAAAATGAATACCCTTCTGAAAAGCCTGTTATCCAAGGAAAAAGAAGCCAAATAAAATCAAACCTGATCTTTTGTTGTACTATTTTCCTTGTACTATTTCTTTCTAATAGTAATGAAATTTTTTGATACCTCTCTTTTAGTTGGTTGCATGTACTAATATTTCAGGTACTTTATTATCTTTTCCATTCCCTAAAACTCTTTTTGAAAATAAAAAAGGGGGAGAAGGAAAAAAATTATGAGGAGACCAAGAAAAGTCCTCTAAAACTTCGTATAAACTTTCCAATGTAAGGGGGAGTATATCTAAGGGGGATTTTTCATTAAAGAAGATTTCCAAATTTATAAGGAAAATTCCATTCCGGAAATCTAGAATACGATACTTAGAGTTTCAAAGCCTAAGGGGGAGTTAGTCGTATTCATCATTATCCATAAACAAAGGGAGATAAGCTTTAATTTCAAGGTCTAGAAATTTATTCCAAGTTCTTATATTCTTTTTAGTAAGGATGTTTGTGCTTTCCAAAAAGGGGTAGATTGTTGAGTCGATAAGGTTTTCCTTATGACTTTTCCATTCCTTATTGTTTTGAAAATAACAAACACCTTATCTTTAAGAAAATATTTTTTATTCTATGCTTTTCTTTTATAAGGAAAATTTCCTTCCCCATGTAAATTTATTCTTACCATATTTTTCATTCTTCATATTTTGACTAAGTATAAAATTTGGATTCATATTTGTAACCTTGGAATCCTATAAATACTTAGATATGAAGTATTCTATTTTAGGATCTAAATTATGAATGTGAACTGTAATGAAGTTCCACTTTGAATTCTGGATGTGAACTGTAATGATGTTCCACTCCGAATTCTGGATGTGAACTGTAATGAAGTTCCACTCCGAATTCTGGATGTGAACTGTAATGAAGTTCAAATCCGAATTCTAGATGTGAATTATAATGAAGTTCAAATCTGAATTCTGGATGTGAACTGTTATAAAGTTCCACTCTGAATTCTGTATGTGAACTCTAATAAAGTTCCACTCTGAAGTATGGATACGAACTCTAATAAATTTCCATTCTGAATTCGGAATACGAACTCTAATAAAGTTCCATTCCAAATTCTGGATATGAACTCTAACAAAGTTCATCTCCAAATTCTGGACTCCGAACTTCTATTAGTTCGACCCTCAACTTTTACTAAGTTCGACTCAGATCTTCTAGGAGTTCGACTCTGAACATTTATGAGTTCAACTCTGAACTTTTACTAGTTCGACTCCAAACTTCTACAAGTTCGTCTCCGAACTCTGTAAATTCAGATTCTGAATTATGGTGAAAACCAAACTCCGAATTTCCTTAGAAATTCAGAATCCGAATTTCTACAGAATTCAGGTTCTGAATTCCTATAAACCATAATACAAATATCTCTTTTTTATAGATTCCAAATTCTATTTTGGTTAGACTCTGAACTTTTATTTTCTTACATTCAGAACTTCAGTTTTTCTTATGCTTACACTTGTTTCATTATAAAATGATGTCTTTCATTCAGTTACACATGTTTTTTTTATAAAACGATGTCTTCCATTCTATTTCTAACTAACCGTTGGTTGAGTGACACGTGTACAGGTCCCTCCGAAATTTAAGAAAAATATGACCATTGGAGGAGGGAGCCGAGAGTTCCAACCGAGCCTATAAATAGGAGCTCATTAGAAAAGATCCAAACATTAAACTTTGACAACTTTGACATATGTGCTTATATGCTGTTGAAGTGATTTCTAGAGAGAGGGGCTCTTATTAACTATCATGCTTCGTGCAGAAATTTTGAACAGCTTTTTCAAACTTTGCCTTGTGCAGACATTCTTCATGCGACTCTGATTGTTGGTGATTACAATCGAGGGCTTCTGGGGATAGGAAGACAGATGTTCCAATTACCTTGAAGATCGAGGGATTCCATGGTGAGGAAGATAGAGGTTCCAACTACCTTGAAGTTAAGGGCTTGCGGGGATAGCAAGATAGAGACTCTGATCTTCATATCGAGGGCTTACCAGGGTGTTGGTAAGACATACTTTCTTGAAAGTATAAATCAAGGGACCTTTATCCAAGGTTTTTGGATACCCTTCTTTTTGGGTTAAAAGATTTATATCTTGTTACTTTTTTTATTACAATTTTTTCCATTTCATTTTGTATTGTAAGGAATGTATAACCTTCTTATATTTCCTTAGACTTATACTCTGATTAATTTAGATTCTATATGCTTTAAGGTAGAATATCATATTGTAAATTTTGGTTAAGTTTCATTTTCCGGATCCATATTTCTGGAACTAGTTTTTCAGAATCACTTTCCAGATTTAAGGAAGTGTATAGAACTAGAAGTTTGTAACTTTATACTTTTTCCCAATATTTTAATTTTTGATTGAGGTTTTGTGAATTTTCTTAGTTTAACTTTGTAAAATGTAGATCTTTCCTTGTTTAAGGAAATTTTTAAAGTTTATAATTCACCCCCTTCTTCTATATTGGGCATCTACATCGTTATTTCGATCCTACAGTATAGGGAAATGGTAGGCGCTAAACCCTTATCGACTTTCTATCATGATTTCAAGATTCATGTACTTTTCAGAAATAATGTGTTGTTACAAAACATGTGATTTTTTATTTCTCAAAAATATAATAATAGAATTACTATAACATTCCAAAAAAATGATCAACATCCTTGAAATAAAATTAATCCTTAAATAAAGTTTTTTACTAAGGTTTTCAATAGAACCCCCATACAAAAACAATCCAAACATTTTATTTCCATATAGTTCCTTCCTTAGTCAAGGTCTTATCCTTTATAATAGGTAATTGGTGAGGATAATTCATTGGTTCTCCATATTTATTATAATAAACTATAAATGGATCCCTATGATGAGATTTATTTCCAACCATTGTACTCTTCATTGTTACTCAAATATTATTTTATTTATTCCCATATTTTCCTTTTGAAAATCATTTTTTGGTTCCTTTGAGATAGTTTCCTTGGTTTCCCTTCCTACATTTATAACATGACCATAATCGAGCCTTCTATCATCTATGGTCTCCACCGCTCGATTTCTTGGAAACTTCTACCCTTTTCTTCTTTGGTGAGTCTGGGAGTAAGATAATTAATAGTTTATTGATCATAATTAAAGGAAAATAATTAATAATAATCATTATATCTTTCACTCAAATAATCATCAAATTTTTCGCATATTCCCCAAATTTTCATTCGTGTTCCTTGATAACATGATTCATTTGGATTCCATCCATTAACTATAACCAAAAAGTATAATGTGACAAATAATTATCATATATGGAAAACTATATAATCATTTTTAATATGTTTTAATCATGGAATCATTTTTATAATATAAGACACCTTAGGTTTAACCTGGGGATTTCATTTTCATCATCTACTAAAATAAATCATAATATTTTGTAATGAAAATGGGAATTACCCTAAGAATATCCATTTTGAATATCAAACCAGGTGATCATTATGTCCATATGTCATTTTCTAGGTGATGATCACGTCAATCCCAATGTGCCCCATTCATATTTGTTACCCCTAGGAACAAATGTTCTAGAACCTTGTCCACTTGTTGTATCGATACATGGATGTATTTCTTGGAAGACACAAATAATATATTTCTTACCAATACATTAAGATGTTTTTAAATAATTATCCTCAATGTATTCATAGTGTTTTGTTCCCAATTCTATTTTTTTCCTTAATCTAATTCCTAAAGATTCTACCAAACCTCCCCTAATACCAATTGTAATTACCTTGATCTTATTAGATTGTATTTTGTGTCTTACTTTATTACATTATCATAAGATATAAGGAATACCATCCTAATGGACTAAATATTTATTTTTCCTGTTAAACTAGATACATACATGAGTCTTACATTAAATATTTATTAACAAATAACAACGAATTTTTTTCATAATGTCATTATTCCCTTTGGAATACCCTTTATATCATTCATTGTACAAATCCTTGATTCTTATGAATGGAAAAAAAATTAAGGGTGATCTCAAATTCTCAGTAAGGGTTATGTATAGTGTAATATAACATGAATAAATAATTACAATCATCATGGAATGGTAAATAATTGAACACACATGTCATTAAAAATAATTTTACTGTTATATTAAGATATGGTACAATAAATATAGTAAGGTAAATAACTCAAAAATCATTACATTCCAAAAAGTTTAATATAATTCTAAGATATGGTTGAATCAATATGAAAAGTTGAATAACTAAAAATAAATATAATTTAATCAACAAACACATTATGAAATGTATCCATAGAAAATATCGTAGTCAAAATATCATAAATAATAATAAAAAAAGTTAACTAAAAATGAAGGAAATTATTAATTAGTGGAAATCATGATTCACTAGAAAATGATACATTAACCATAGATATATATCATTAATAATGTGTAAAACTACTTGGTATAAAGGGATATGGTTTGGACAACTATATCTATACTTTCAATATATATCCTCGGCAAAGTTTAAAACTACTAGTTATGAATGCATAGTGTTTGGCCAGTTGATTTTGTCCCATGAGACCTGTTTATGCATCTAGGGGATATAAATAATGGTCCCCGACAAAAATATCGATGTCCAAATCATTCGAAATATATCAAATAATATATTTAATTCCTGAAAAATGTGTCTTATCATCATAAATCTGTATTGAGCAAAAGAAAAATATTTATCAATATTTCCCCTATCAATCCAATAACTGTCACTGTAAAACAAAATATATAGAAATTATATACATTCTAAGAAATAAATATTTCTATTATAAATAATTGGGACATTTTGGGTAAATTTAATGTCCATAGTAAAATGAATAATTTAAGGGAATGTTAATAACTACAAAAAATGAAACAAGTGAGTGTCAATACTTTCCTCAAACAAAATGATCACAAACCATCCATGTAAAGAATAAAGAGGGTATCAATAAAATGTATAACCATTTTCGTAAAAATAAAGGGTTGTTAACATTAATGCATATAAATACCATAAAAATATCTTTAATCATTCTTGAGTTAAATATCCATTTCATTATTAAATACAGTTTGAAAATATTTTTCAATGAAAATAACCTTTATAAAATCATTTTCATTAAATGTACCCTTGAAAACATTAAAAGGAAGATTTATTAAAATGATGGTCAGGACATAGGTTAATTCCACACATGTCGTACATGTTAAAAACATTCCATTCAACCACACAAATTGTCAAGAAATTTCCCTGTTTAGAAAATGATAAAAATATTCCTTTCACTTTTATTAGGATTGTATGTGACTGAGTATTATATACTCTATAATACCAAACGTAGGTTCGAAATAAGAATGAGATTATCAGATACAAGAGGGGGGTAAATGGAACCTTTTAAAAATTCCATTAGTAAATTTTGAGGATGGTTATGATTAACAAAGTTAAACAAGATAATTCACAAGACCTTTATAAGTTCTAATTGCTTTCTTGATTCCGGAAAAGTGATTCCAGAAATGAAACTTAAGAAAAGTCTACAACAACTAAGATTATACATTAAAGCATATAAAATACTATATAATCATATTACAAGAAAGGAAGTATAAGAAAGTTGTACTTTCCTTAACAATAATAAATGCACAACAGAAAACAAAGTAGTAGCACTAGAAGTAACAAACAATAACTCTTTTTACCCAAAGAGAAGGGTATCCAACAACCTTGGATAAGAGTTCCCTTGATTTATACTTTCAAGAAAGTATGTCTTACCCACACCAGGGTATGACCTAAATACGAATATCAGAGTCTGTCCTACTATCCCCGCAAGCCCTCAACTATCAGGTAGTCGACACCTCTGTCTTCCTATCCCCGGAAGCCCTCGATTGTACACAGAAACAATCGAAGTCGCACGAAGAAAGTCTGCATGAAGCAAAGTTTGAACAAGTTGTTCAAACATTCTGCATGAATATTGAGTGTTTATAAGAGCCACTCTCTCTATAAATTACTTCAACATCATGTAAACACAGTTTTCAATGTTTTAGCTTCTTTTAAAATGAGCCTTTATTTATAGGTGAACCTCCAACAGTCGACTCCCTCCTCCAACAGTCATATTCATCCTTGAATTTCAGAGGGACCTATACACATGTCACTCACCCAATGGTTAGTCAATAACTGAAAGAACGACATCGTTTTGTAATAAACAAGTGTAATCATAACTAAACTGATATTCGAAATGGAGTAGAAAATGAATGTTTGAAATGGAAAAGGTTAATGTTCGGAATGGAAGTAAAAATAAATTCGGAGTCTACAGACATAAGAATATTCGGATTCTATTTTTTAGGAATTTAGAACCTAAATTATTTAGAAATTTGGGGTCTGAATTTCAAGGAAATTCAGAGTCTGATTTCACAAGAATTCGGAACCAGGACTTACAAGGATCGGAGTCTAAGTTCATGAGAATTCTGAGTCAAACCTTATCAGAGTTTAGAGTCTGAATTTAGAGAACTCGAAGTCAGAACATAGAGAAGTTCATAATCAGAATTTGGAGTGGAACTTTATGAGAGTTGTTATCCAGAATTCGGAGTGGAACTTCATGAGAGTTCGTATCCAGAATTCAGAGTGGAACTTCGTGAGAGTTCGTATCCAGAATTTGGTGTTGAACATCATTGGAGTTCGTATCCAGAATTCAGAGTTGAACTTCATTAGAGTTCATATCTAGAATTCGGATCCTAAAACAGAATGCTTCATGTCTATGTATTATACGATTCTATGTTTTTAGGTAAGAATATGATTTTTACACTTACGTAAAATGTTGATATGAATAATGAAAACAGGTAGGGGTAAATTTCCTTTGGGAAGGAAATTTTCCTTATGAAAGTAAAATATGGGTGAAATGAAATATTCCTTAAGAAAAGGTGTTGGTGATATTCAAAACAAGAGGAATGGTAAAGTCATAAGGAAACCTTGATGACTTTTCAATCTCCCCCATGAATAAAGGAATGGAAAAAATCATAAAGAAAACCTTATTGACTCAACAATCTCCCCCTTTTTGGAAAGCACAAACATCCTTATGAAAAAGAATGTAATGACTTAGAATAAATTTCTAGACTTGTAATTAAAGAATATCTCCCTTTGTTTATGATCAACGGTGAATACGACTAACTCCCCCTTAGGCTTTAAAAATCTACAGATCATATTCTAGATTTCCGGAATGGTATTTTCAATATGAATATGGAAGTCTTTTTAATGATCACTCCCCCTTACATGAGGATAGTTCTTCTTATACATAGAAATTTTTCTTCTCCCTTTTTGGTTCTTTTTATTTCTCCCCCTTTGCGATTTTAAAAAATAATTTTAGGGAAAAACAATAAAGTACCTGAAACATTAGTAAGACATACAAACAATGAAAGCAACCAAAGTTTTTATTAAGATTGAAAGGATTTTTACAAGGAAAGATATTACAGCAAAAGATCGAATTGGTCAATTTTTCTTCTTTTTGATAGGGGATTAGCATCTTTGGAAGGGTTTTCATCTTCTTTATGTCTTTGTGGTCCTCTCCAGCTTGCTTCTCCAAGCTTGTGATCCTTTCTTCTTGAGTTTTCAGGACCTATGCCTGAGCCTTCATGGCCTCTTCCTGAATCTTCAGTAATTCATCTTGTTTTACAAGCTTGTCTTTGATCTCAATCTGAAGATCTCTTTCCCCCTTCCATTTTTTAGCAATAGAGTTAAGCTTCCCATTGAAATCCTTCACCTGTTGATTCCGAGTATTTTTCTCAACGGTCAGCTTTTCTTGAAGATTCGTCATATTGGCATCCCCGGTATCAAAATCTTCTTTTACATCATTCTAAAAGGTATCAAGCTCTGTCAAATCCTTATCGATTTTCTTTGACCATAAATTCATTTTACTGTAAGATTTTCTATGGATCTCATAATTGATAAAGAAGTTTTTCTGCTCTACTTCAATCAACACAAATTTATCCATTACCATGGATATGGATTATGACTTCTGATTTAAGCTGTACTGAAGCATCTGGAATCTGGAGTCTATTATAGGAAAGATCAAAATTGTATCCACCAATTTCTTCAGAGACTCAACAAAAAAATCTTGTCCCAGTGCAGATGACTCCGAATCTGACATCCTTCTCAGTGAATGTTCTTCTTCAATTTCCATAATCATTATTTTTGAAGAGCCACCAATATCCTTCTTCTTTATGATATCTTTCATTGGGGTGTCCATAAGCACTTTCTTACCCTTATCAACTTTCGGAATGTTTCCTTCATCAGGAGATTCTTCCTCACTTTCAGATAATTGAACTATCATGTCTTCACTAGGTTTTTCCTTCTCTTCTCCTTCCTCAACAAAGTTCTTTTCATAGCCTTCTTCCTCAGATAATTAATTCTCTATCTCTTATTCCTTGTCTTCATCTTTCTTACCACCTTTCTCTTCATCCTTTCCCGGAGTTTCAAGCTTTGAGGACTCGACCTCAGTTGTTCGGAGTGGTGATTTTTCTGATGGGTTTTCCTTTTCTTGATAATCATCAACTTGTTTACTAAGATCATCTAAATAACCAATATCTTCTTCTACTTCTTATTATTCTTATACTTCCTCTTCTTCTTCTACTCCTTCAACATCTTCTTTCTATTTAGATTTTTTTGGAGTGAATAAATTCTTCCCTGGAGTTTCAAGTAATGACTCGACTAGGAATGTTTCTGGTACTGGAATATTTTCAGAAGCTACTTCTATGGCTTTCAAAATAGATTCTACAACTTCAGCCTCAGACAATTTCTTCTTCATTTTCTTCACGTTTTCTAACTTCTAAAGGTCTTCAGCAGTCTTCTCCCTTGAAGACTTAGCTTCAGCAGGTTCTAATCTGAACTGAGTTTCCCCTTCTTTCCTCTTCTCATTATCTTCCCTCCATTTTCAACCACTTCGTCTGGATATGCTTTCTGTTTCTTCAGTTTGGGAGGTGCGGATTGAGCTTCCTTATCCTTATGGGTTTTATCTATCTCCTACACTTCCTTAATATTCCTTTTCATTCCAACCTTCTTTGATGGCTCATCTTTTTCAATATTTTTCGGATTTTCTTCTGCCTCTTCCTCTGTAAGATCATAAAACTCTTTTGTCTCCTTTGAGTAATCCATATTCATTCTTTTTAGAGTGTCATCACTAACAAGCATAATTTTTCAATTCTGAGACTTGGATTTTCATGCAATCTTAAATAACTCAAGAAACCAAACAATCATCTTTGAAAGTAAGGCAGGAAACATGATAATTTGGGCTCTAATATTCCCATCCATGATGTTCTTGATTATAATAAGTACATGCCTCATCAAATTGATTTTCCTTATATTTACCAGGAAGTCTAAGAAATATATATCACTTTTCTTGAGGGTATCTTTGTCACCTTTTCTCGATACTAAGAAACGTTGTACCCATAGCTGAAGGATCCTATTGTTAGAAGATAGGTGAGCAATTTTGGTAGTCTTGACATCATCAAGTCCAAGACATTGTAAGGCCTTTACCTTAAATAAACTATGTAGAACATCCGGGAGTTTTTGTGAGAAAAAATAAGATTCCCCTTCATACACCAGCCCCACCAAGCTTGCATCCTTGGTGTAAGTAATTTTGTAGGTCTTTCCATAACTCTTAAAAGAAAATTTTTCTCTACCATCTTCTTCAAAGAAGAAAACTAGTTCATAGAACTCTATGAGGAATCTCAGATAGACGATCTCTTGATCTCATGTCTTAGATATGCATTCATATTACCAACTATTTAACTTGATATTCTTAGAGATGGTAGAATCATACTTGAAAAAGTTTAGATGGACCAACATTTCCCTGTATACTTCCCATTTTGAGATTGGATTCATGGTAGACATTTCTTGAGAGGTGGATTTTACAGAAATTCGGATTTGAGGAAATCTGAGAGATTCGAAATGGGCTTTAAGAACTGAGGCAGAGCTTTGAGACACGAGATCTTGGAAATTGATGTGGTACATCATTAGGGGTCCCCTTTATATAGGCGGTGGTGGTGACCTTTCAACTTCCAATAACAATCTGACAGTTGAAAAACTCTTTGATATGATCTGACGGTTGAAAAATGCCCGCAAGGAAATCTTGAATACAATCTTTTGATGTTTTAAGAAAAACATTCGGATTTAAGAATAAATGAATCCGAGAAATTTTAAAAGAAAAAGAAACTACCATCAACTAAAAATAATTACGAAAACTTAAGTAAGGAAGTCATACCATTCTGATTTTCAAGGATGTTTATTCATAATAGGTGAAATTCTTCTTGAAGAAATTTGACTATGAAGAACTTACTACGAAAAACTTACTACGAAAAATTTAAGATCAAGAATGATTTTATTGCAAAAACAATGAGTACCAAAACTCGATTATGAAAATCATGAGTATGAAAATTCCCATTACAAAAATTTCTATTATGAAATTTTCCAGTAAGAAAATTTCCATTACGAAAATTTCCTTTATGAAAATTTGAAAAACATCAAAAAGAGATGTACTCCCCCTATAAAAATGAGATTATTACTGTAAGAATAATGGTTTAACAAAAATTTAATCAAGGAAGATTACTTTACGATTATCATTCCTAACGTTTGTTTAATGTATTCAAATCTATCGAAGGGTAAAGATTTTTTGAAAATGTCAGCAAGTTGATCTTTCATTCCGATTAATTGAAGAATTATATCTCCTTTTAGTGTGTGGTCCCTAAGAAATTGTTTTCGAATATCTATGTGTTTTGCACGAAAGTGATGTGAAGGGTTTTTACTAAGGGAAATGGCACTTGTGTTATCACACAAAACTTGAGTCTTAGTAAAACTCATGCCATAGTCTGTGAGTGTGCATTGCATCCACAACACTTGAGCAATACAACTTCCAGCTGCTACATATTCAGCTTCATCAGTAGAGAGTGTTACTGAGTGTTGCTTCTTGCAAGACCAAGAAACTAATGAATCTCTTAATAAATGACAAGTTCCGGATGTACTATTTCTATGCATTCTACATCCACCAAATTCAGCATCTGAAAATCTCTTTAGAACAAAATCATTTCCAGAAGTATAAAATAGTCCTAGATCCATGGTTCCCTTTAAGTAGCAAAAAATTCTTTTCACTTCCTTTAAATGAGATTCCTTAGGACTGGATTGATATCTCGCACATAAGCATTCTAAAAACTTCAAGTCTAGTCGACTAGCTGTTAAGTAAAGTAGACTTCCTATCATACCTCTAAAAGATGTTTGATCTACTTGTTTCCCATCTTTATCAAGATCAAGTGGGTATGAGGTACCAATAGGAGTAGTTATACTCTTATTATTTTCATATCCATACTTTTTAAGAAGATCTTTAATATACTTATGTTGGGATATGTAGATTTCTTATGGTTTTTGAGAAATTTGAAAACCAAGGAAAAATGTTAACTCTCCCATCATATTCATTTCAATCTCAGATTTCATTAGATCCGCAAATGAATCAGATAAAGATTGCTGAGTTGAACTAAATATAATTTCATCAACATAAATTTTAACAATCAAGACATTTTTCTTATCATTACTTATGAAAAGATTTGGATATGCATTTCCCTTAACATAGTTATTTTGAATCAAAAATTCTGTAAGTCTATCATACCAGGCTCGAGGGGCTTGTTTAAGGCCATACAAAGCTTTGGTAAGTCTAAAAACATGATCAGGATGTTTTGTGTCTTCAAATCTTGGAGGTTGTTCAACAAAAACTTACTTTTGAACATATCCTTTAAAAAATCACATTTCACATCCATTTGAAAAAGATAGAAATTGAAGACTGCTGCAAAGGAAAGTAAAATATGAATAGATTCAAGTCTTGCTACTGGAGAATAGGTTTCTTCATAGTCTATTCCTTATTGTTGATTATAGCCTTTAGAAACCAATCTAGATTTATTTCTTACGATGATTCCATTTTCATCACACTTATTTCTAAAGACCCATTTTACTCCAATAACAGATGTTTCCTTAGGTCTTTCAACTATGATCCAGACTTTATTTCTTTCTAATTCATTTAGTTCATCTTTCATGGATTTAATCCAATCATCATCACCTAAAGTTTCATTAGTGCTTTTTGGTTCTAATTGGGAAAGGAATTTTAGATGCTCTACTTCATTTCTTAAGGAACATATGGTCCTTATAGGTTGATTTACATCACCAATGATACTATCACGGGGATGATTCTTAATAAATGACTGGTTTGGGTTTTGTGAAACTTTTTCATCAGCATAGGGTAGGAAATATTCTTGGGTAAATGTTTCAGAAGTATCTTCTTGAACATTTTCCTTATCAGAAGGATTTCCTATCAAAGGTTGATAATCAGTTTTTGAAAACACATCTAAAGATGTAGGTTGGGGTTGTTTAAAAACAAAAGGATTAGTTTCATCAAATTTGGCATGTAGTGTTTCTTCAATAGTATAAGTGTTTTTTGTTAAAGACTCTATAAGCCTTAGATGTTGTGGAGTAGCCTAAGAAAATTCCTTCATCAGATTTTAGTGTAAATTTGTGTAAGTTATCTTTAGTATTCAGAATGAATACCTTGTATCCAAAAACCCTAAAGTAGGAAATTCTAGGTTTTCTACCATTCCATAACTCATAAGGAGTTTTATTAAGAAAATCTCTAATTAAAACTTGATTTATAGTGTAACAAGTAGTACTTACAGCTTCATCCCAAAAATGTTTAGCTATAGAATACTCACTCAACATAGTTCTAGTTATCTCTTGAAGAATTCTATTTCATCTTTCAACAAAACCATTTTGTTGAGGTTTTCTGGGTGCTGAGAAGTTGGGAGTAATACCTTTTCTACTACAATTAGTTTCAAAATCAAAATTTTGAAATTCTCCTCCATGATCACTATGAATAGTTTTTAATGGAAGGTTTTTTCCATTTTTGACTTGGGCTATAAATCTTTTGAAATAAGAAAAAGCTTCAGACTTCTTTGCTAGAAAATAGAACCACATAAATCTGGTGTATTCATCAACCAAAAAAATACGTAATATTTTCCCTTAATGCTTATAGTTTGTGTAGGACCAAAAATATCCATATACACTAGTTGTAATGCATCAGTGGTTGAGACTTCACTGACTGATTTAAAACATGATTTGGGTTGCTTTCCATATTGACAAGGTTCACAGACTTTTGAAGAATCAAATCTAAGCTCTGGTAGATCCTTAACTAATCCTTTCTTAGAAAGTTTTCATAAGTTCATATGGTTACAATGTCCTAACATTCGATGCCGTAACCAATAATGATCTTCAATTTCACTAAGGAAAGGTAAGTCTTTGCTTCTAAGATCTTTTAATTTTAGTGTGTAAACATTCTCTTGCCAACATGAAGAAAGAATAAACTCTTCCTTATAATTGTGTACTAGGCACTTATCATTCCTAAAATTAAAAAGGTAGCCTTCATCACATAATTGACATATACTGATGAGGTTGTGCTTAAGACCCTTAACAAATAAAAAAATTTAAATTAACGTTTTTTCAAGAAGAGCGATGTTACCTATACCAATAATTTCTCCCTAAGTATTATCTCTGAAAGTTACTTTTCCTCCTTTCATTTTGATAATAGTTTCAAAATAATCTTTGTTACCAGTCATATGTCAGGAACATCTATTATCCATGTACCATGTATTATTGTTGGTAAATTCCCTATTTTCTTGAAAGCAAGAAAATGTTAGGTTTTCATATTCCAGACTTGCTTGGATCCGGAAATCTTAGAAAGTAAAATTTTGGGTACCCACATCTTCTTAGAAAAATAATCCTTATGAAATCCTAGAGATTGGGTTTTGTTTATAGAACAATTCTTTTCCCAGTGACCACCATGTTGACAGTTTGTGTAGAATGAGGCACTTTTAGGAACAAAGTAGTTGTTACTAAAAATTGGTTTAGAACTTGTGTAACCAAAACCAGAAGTATTCCTTCGAGGTCGAATTTGTGAATACATTTTATCAAAATTTTCTTTACTTAGTGTAAAGTTTCACAAACACTTCCTCAAAGAAAATATTTAGTATTTGAGTTTTATAACTAAGTTATTATCTTCAAAAACATCTGATTTTGAACTAGATCTAGTCTTGAAAACATTTTTCTTAAAATTACGTTTTCTTGATCATTAGAATTTTTATACTTCTCAGAACTCACTTCCTCAAGATTTTTTGAAATACTTTAAAAATAAACATTTTTCATATCAAGATCTTTAGAAAGATCTTATATTTCCTTAGAAAAAATAATAATCCTAGAACTTGCCTTATCAAGTTTTTTCATGAGTTTTGAATTCTCATTTTCAATAAGTTTCGAAAACCTAGAAACCTCTTCATAGGTAGGTACAGTATTATCTTCATCAGAAGAGGATTATTCATCCAAAGAGTTATAATGTTTACTATCATTATCATTTAAAGAAACATTGTTCATTTATTTAAAATTGTGTACCTTAGTCATCATACAATGATTATCAATAGGTAGTCTGGCTATATGACCAGGATTCTTCTATCTAGAAGATTCATAATCTGATTATTCATCTAAGGAGTCACCACCAGCAGCACTCCATGTGTCATTGGCTTTCAACACTTTCTTAGTTTTGGACTTGTAATACATTTTTCTGTTTTTCTCAGAATGAATTTATTTTCTTTCTTTTCATTTGAGCATAGGGAAATCAGGTCTTATGTGTCCTACTCTCTTACATTCATAGAATGTAACTTCACAATATTTCTTGTCTTTCTTTTCCTTCTTCTTATATTTAGATTTAAAGTTCCTCTGTCCAGCTATCTTGTTCATCCTTCGAGCAAGATTTGTTAATTCATTTTCTAAGGACACACTTCCACTAGATTCAGAATGGATAAAAACTTTCTTAGATCTGGATCTAGTAACTGTCTCATGAGTCTTGGATTTTATATGTTTGGAAGTAGTAGTAAAAGATACTTTGCCATTTCCATTCTTCTTCTTCACAATATCAGCATCTCTCTTCATTCTAGTCTCATACTGAAGGTGACTTCCAAATAGCTCATCAAGGGTAGTCTGAGTAACCTTTCTATTCTCTTCAATTGTAGTCCTTTCAGATTCCCACTCATTTGGCATGATGTCGATGATCTTGTCAGCAAGGGCTTCATCATCTAATCCTTTTTCACCCATTGATTGTAAACTATTCACTATAGTCATGAATCTCTATTGTACTTTTCCTAAGGGTTCACCATAAGGAAAAGTAAAACTAGGATATTCTTCTCAAAGCGTGGCTCTTCTGGTCTCAATTACATTGGATGTTCCATACTGAGTAACATCTAGTTTCTTCCATATAGAATTTTATACTTCACAAGAAGAAATTTGGCTATATATATTTCTAGTAATTGAACAAAGTAAATTATTGCGTACCTTATAATTAAGTTGATATTCATGATTTTTCTTGTTTTGAAAAGGCACTTACTTCTTTATCAGGAATTTTGTCTCCACCAGTAAGCATAAAAAAATTTCAACCCCAATGTTGATAATGAAAGTCGTCATACAATCTCTCCAATATTTGTAATCATTACCATCAAAGATTGGTGGTATGTTTGGATTTAAATTGTTTATGGAACCAACATTGATTCCCGCCATCTTTAATAAACTTCTTTCCACAAAAAAATTATTAGTAGAAAAAGTTTGTAAACAAGGAAAATATTATAAAAAAAATTATAGAGCAAATGTATCTCTACGAAATAGTTAATTTGAACTATGAGTCTGAAAAAAAAAGATTCCTAAAAATATGATTCCTAAAGTGTGAATCTGAAAATGAAATTCCGAGAATTCTCTTCTGAATCTAATCTTGAGATTAATTCATATTGAACCAAATCCTCTAATACCAATTGTTAGGATGGTATGCGACTAAGTATGATATACTCTATAATACCAAACGTAGGATCGATATAAGAATGAGATTATCAGATACAAGAGGGGGGTGAATTCTACCTTTTAAAAATTACCTTAGGAAGTTTTGAGGATGGTTATGTTTAACAAAGTTAAACAAGATAATTCAAAAGACCTTTTTAAGTTCTAATATCTTGTTTGATTCTAGAAAAGTGATTCTGGAAATGAAACTTAACAAAAGTTTCCAACAACTAAGATTCTACCTTAAAGCATAGAGAGTCCTATATAATCAGAGTACAAATAAGGAAGTATAAGAAAGTTGTACTTTCCTTAACAATACAAAATGCACAGAGGAAAACAAACTAGTAGCACTACAAGTAACAAACAATAACTCTTCTAACCCAAACATAAGGGTATCCAACAACCCTGGATATGAGGTTCCTTGATTTATACGTTCAAGAAATTCTTTCTTACCCATACCAGGGTAATCCCCTAATACTAAGATCGAAGTCTGTCCTGTTGTCCCCGTAAGCCCTCAACTATCTGGTAGTCGGAACCTCTGTCTTCATATTCCCGTAATCCCTCTATTGTACACAACAAAAATCAGAGTCGGACGAAGCAATTCTTCATGAAGCAATGTTTGAACAAGATATTCAAACATTCTTCATGAATCTTGAGAGTTTATAAGAGCATCTCTCACTAGAAATCACTTCAACAGCATGTAAGCATAGATTTCAAAGTTGTAGCTTCTTTTCAAATGAGCTCCTATTTATAGGTGAATCTCCAACAGTCGGCTCCCTCCTCCAACAGTCATATTCTTCCTTGAATTTGGGAGGGACCTGTACATGTGTCACTCAACCAATGGTTAGTCAATAACTGAAAGTACGACATCATTTTGAAATAAATAAGTGTAAGAATAACTAAACTAATATTCGGAAAGGAGTAGAAAATTAATGTTCATAATGGAAAAGGTTAAAGTTTGGAATGGAAGTAAAAATAAATTCAGAGTCTATAGACTTAAGAATATTTGGATTCTGTTTTTTTGGAATTCAGAACTTGAATTTTGTAGAAATCTGGAGTCTGAATTTCAAGGAAATTCAAAGTCTGATTTCACTAAAATTTGGAACTATGACTTACAATGTTCGGATTCTAAGCTTATGAGAATTCGGAGTCAGAGCTCATCAGAGTTCGTAGTCTGAATTCAGAGAACTCGGAATCATAACTTATAGAAGTTTATAATCAGAATTCGGAGTGGAATTTTATGAGAGTTCATATCCAGAATTCGGAGTGCAACTTCATGAGATTTCGTATCCAAAATTCGGAGTGGAACTTCATGATATTTCTTATCCAGAATTCAGAGTTGAACTTCATTGATGTTCGTATCCATAATTAGGAGTTGAACTTCATTCGAGATCATATCCAGAATTTAGATCCTAAAACAGAATGCTTCATGTCTAAGTATTATACAATTTTGAGGTTTTAGATATGAATACTATTTTTACACTTAAGAAAAATATTGATATGAATAATGAAAACAAGGTAGGGGTAAATTTCCTATGGGAAGGAAATTTTCCTTATGGATGTAAAACAGGGGGGTGAAATGAAATTTTCCTTAAGAAAAGGTGTTTGTGATTTTCAAAAAAAGATGAATGGTAAATTCATAAGTAAACCTTGATGACTTATAAATCTCCCCCACGAATGAAGGAATGGAAAAAGTCATAAGGAAAACCTTATTGACTCAACAACTTTCTCAGTAGAATGAAAAAGGGAATTATATTGAAATGACATTAGATTATCTCGAAAAAAATAATTAGTTAAAAATTGTAAAAAATCATTTAATAAATAATTTTTAAAATGTTATAAAAATTGAAAGAAATAGAAAACAATATTTCAGAAGATTATAGATTTCCGACCAATGAGAGAAGTTTTGTATGACTTCATTAAAAAATCTCATTTAATTTAAGTACCAAATATTTGAAAACATTAACTATTACCTTATAATATAATTAATAAAATGAGGATAAGAAAATTAAATATGTCTAATATGAAATGTTCAACTAATTTCCATCAACTGAAATTCAAGAGTAAATAATCTGAATTAGAATGAGATTATGAAATAAACCATTACAATTATCATCACATTGAAGTGATATTTAATCAATGAATCAATTACGTGTTTCAACAATAAATCCATATAAAAATGTTTAATAAAACATTATGTAATAAAAATTAATTATACACAAAATCATATAACGAAAATATCAATAAATTATTTGATTAACATAATGAATAGAAATTGAGTTAAGAAATCCCTTACCACATTGTAATATTCAATTCCAATACAATTGAATGATTTATTCAATTTGAAATATAAAATAAAAATATATAATAAGTATAAATTATTTTACATTTTCAATTTGATGTATATATACCATATAATAGAAATTTGTGTATAATGTACAAATGTGCCTTAATTAATGGAAATTGAGACAGAATGTCTTACCTCGGGATTCCTATTGATTGAACAATATTTAACCAATTAGATATATTTTCTAAAAATTTTATTAAATTATAACATAGTAATATTAATATTTATAATATATATGTGATTATTTTATAAAATCCAATCACCCATCCATTAATATTATTTTATTATTTTCATTCTTTTGGGTGTTAATTTCCTTGTTTTCTCATGTGTGTTATGTCCTGAAATTCATGTTCTTTCGCATATTATATATCTATATAATCTACAAAATAATAATAATTTCATAATTATCATATTTCAACATTAATTATTCTTTTAAAACAAATCATTCTCTATTATTAAGAAAAGTTTGGTATCTTACGATAATGGAGTTGGAATATCGTGTGTACACATTATTAATGTTTCCATTTTTCAATGATCATTATGGAAAGGACATAAGTAATAAATTTTCTTTGCATAATTATAATAAAATCATATATATGATAAAATTTATTTAAATTCACACACACACAAACATATATATATATCATAAATGTGGTGTGGTGATGAAAATAGAGTCACATCAGTTCGTGAAGGCGATAGTCCACACGTATACAAACTATGTTATCATCTTAAAGTGAGTAAATTGTTGAGAAAGAAAATTCTATATATTATCTTTCCAGAGTGATAAAAATATCATTAATATCATAATTATGTAATTTATATCAAATATATTCATTAAAATTAACGTTATTTTATCTAATGTAAATTGTTAGTGAAAGATTAATCATATCGCTTCATGAGGCAGTAGTTAAGCATAAACATGAGACATGTTTTTACATCCCTACCGAATGGAAATTAAATATATATATATATAATGAATCTATAGGTATATATGTGTTATATATATTATATATATACTTTATATCCATCATGATACCCAATTGTGAATGGTGGTAATGGAAGAATAAATTACCTCTGTTCATGAGGCATTAGTCCATTGTACACACAAATGATTATTTATAATCCATTTTATCAAAATATAGATAGATTTAGATCATTATACTTTAAATTAAGAATACCATTATATTTAATATTCTATGGTTTTTATATCGTTATGGTTTTAAAATGATTGAAGGTGTTGGAAATATAAAAAAAATAAAGTTTCTCCTTGAAGAACATCACCACTTCTCTGGTTATCCTCCTTAGGATTTCACAAATTCTTTGAAAGAATGAATTTCTTCCCAAAATAAGGATTCCAGGACTAGGAGAGATATGTTGGAATATTTTTTATGTTATTTGATGAACCAAAGGGCTGTGAATGTGGTGAAGAAGAGATGAGAGAGGGTAACCATTTATATGTTGGGGGAGGACATACTTGGTATTTTTTAAAATAATTGAGTGTTACCATATTTTTAATAAGTCCCAAAGGTAAAAAATAGTGAATAATGGAAACATATAGGTCTCATGATCTAAATATGGTTATAAAATAATTTTTATAAATGTTTATAATTCATTTTTACCCATATGTTTTTAGTTTAATCCCCGGTAAAACCATTTTTTCCTTAACTTTGGAAATTAATTTTGCCTCTTTTCACAATTAATTTTGTTTAAAAATAAATTTGAACAAATTATAAATTATAAATTATTCATATTAAAAATATTTAATCCATTTTCCCATGTTAAATTCTTATAAGGGTAAAATTTTATTTTAAAATTAATATCACATATTTGATGAGAAAGTAGGGTTTTAATGTGAAAATGTTCACAAGTTTACAACATTTTTATTTATAAATTCAATATCAAATTGATTCCAATGAAATAAATTGAATTAAAATATAAAATAATTAATTATTTTAACATTAAATTTTTTTAATATATAATTTACAAATATAAAT
The DNA here is from genome assembly GCA_963277665.1 of Viscum album. Taxonomy (NCBI): domain Eukaryota; kingdom Viridiplantae; phylum Streptophyta; class Magnoliopsida; order Santalales; family Viscaceae; genus Viscum; species Viscum album. The sequence goes on along the minus strand of OY728121.1, from coordinate 722,148,999 downwards.
TATTTAAATAAAATGGCATTTTTCAATTAATGTTTAGTTCTTTCATTATTCATAAAAAATAGAACATTTCATAAAAATTACAAATATTCATCCTAAGATAATTTTACTACACCAGTTTATAAAATGAATTTTATTTTTCACATAAATGTTATAAAAATGTTAAAAATTAATTTCATATTATGTGCACAAGGCGTGACTAAATAGTATTTTGGAAAAATTACAGGTTTGAAAAAAAAACATTTCTATTTATCTTTTAAATTATTCTTATTTTACATATAACTATTAAATAACTAATAAAAAATTGTGAACAATATATTTTAATAATTTATTAAATCATTTTAATACACTCCATTCTAATGGATAGTCAATAACATTCAAATTAAATAATATTATTAACAGTATATTGTTGTTCAATAAAACATGGTCTTGTTTATAATGCAAGATATTAGATAAACATGTTGTTTTATGTATTGTATGCTATAAAATAAATTAAATTCATTAAAATAAAACAATATTTATATTTTATTCTATTTATGGTATTCATTTTCACAAATTATATTGACTAAAATAATCATCTTTTAAAATTTCAGGGCATTACAAAACCCTATCATAATAACCATCCATCAATGGTGATGATTATAAATTAATTGTATCACTACATGGGTATGGTAATAATTGGGTTTGCATGATAGATAATTTTACCTCCCATTTGATGTAAATAATATAATAAGGATGGTTTCATACTCATAATTACATTTTAGTATATTTTGGATACAGAAGATAAAATTTTATTAATAATATAAGAGATTTAGATGAGGTAAATGATAATTAAAAAGAAAGTGATTAATTAAGTGGGTTAACACTTTTTTGAAATATCTTCTTTATATTTCCACATAATGTTCTTAGTGTTGGTCTTTTTGTAAGAAAATAACCTCTAGAATCTATTTAAAGATTTTGATAATGGATTTTTTAGGGGTGTTCTGTATAGAAGGCTCAAAATGTGCAAAGTGAGGAGGAGAGGAGGTTCCCATTCATAATTGAGTTGAGAGGAACTTTGGTAATTTATTATATGATTAGAATACATTAAAGTAATTATCTAGAAATGTAAGGTTTGGTGTCCTGAGAACCAACTATTTTGTACTTTGATTACATGAATGTAATCTTATTATATATTGGTCATTGTTCTGCATGACTATAATATAATAATGTCCTTCAATATTTGTTGCATTGATAAGGTCATGGAAGATCCATGCTATGATGAGAACCTTGGAATTATATAACAATATTCTTAAATAAAGTTCTATGGTTGTATGTGATACTATGATAGGACACATAGTATACAGACCGTCATGTGAGAGTACTCATAAGAAGACGACACTCTTTCTCATGGAGTTCGCACTTGGTAATCTCCAAGATGGGAGATTATGATAACAGACCCACCATTAGTAATTCTTCATGTCTTTTTGTCATCATACATTACTATCTATTAGCATGTGTAATGATCCTTAGACTGGAAGATGATCATTAATTCATGTCATGACTCGCGCACTTAGATTTGCTGATGAAAACTATTATGAAGACCGTTGGCGGGAAGTAGGGTACGTTGGGTGCGTCACGAATGACATGTTGTTAATGGATAAGTCGATGAAGGATTTTTCCCTTCCATATTTATGGAAGTTGATATCTTAGGCCCTTTGATTGAAATAGAGATGTCGAACAACTCCATGGACATGGTGACATGACAAGTTTATTTCTGGAATTCAACGAATGGAATATCAAGAATATAGGTTTATGACACTCCCATGAAACATGCTTGATGAGATATTGAGACAAAGGGATTAAATTACATAGGAATAATTTTTATGAGGTGACACGTAAATACAATGTCAACTTCTTTCTCTTGGGTTCCTTGACCCGTTACTAGATAGTAATCTTGGACTTTAGGAAATCCCTCCCAATGCCAACGAGAAAGAGGCCTAGAGGGTCACACACTAAGTGTATTCAGGTATCTCATGTACAATAAAGATTATTCCCATATGTGGTTTAATAATTATTCAAGGAAGCCTAAATCGTTTTAATGTTGGAGGATGAATAAAATGAAAACAAGTACACACCATGTATTAATTATTACATACAGTGTAGTTTTTATTTTGGAAAGGGAATGAAAAACAAGTACATATCGTGTAGTAATGATTACACGTCGTGTAGTTTTTATGAAAAAAAAGTACAGGTTGTGTATTAAGGATTATATGTCGTGTAGTTTTTTGAAAAACAAGTACATGATGTGTATTAATGATTACACGGTGTGTAGTTTTTCCAGTCAAGATTTTGGGGATATAATATTGTTTTATTAAATGATATTTACTATAATAAGTGTAGGGGCATGTCAAGGAATTAATTATTCAACATGAAGGGTTTTCAATAAGAGTTAATGATATAAATAAAACACGTAATGCGTTTATTTATTGTCATAACTCAATAACCACAAACCCGATTATAAATATCCTCACAACCCCAACACCTTTTCTCAATCGTTGTGCACAACAATTTTGGATAATTCCCTCATGTCCGAGAGAAATCCTTCCTCCAAGAATGCTCTCAAGACCGAGAGATATCCTCCACCATCGGATCCAGACGATCTAAGGTGGACAATGCAAGCAAAGTTTTCTCCACGCAAGCACCCGAAGAATATTTTGGTGACATCCAAAGATATGTGGTGCACGTGTGGATCACCATTAGAGGAATTCTACACTTGGAATCTATAACGCAATGAAGAATCACATTAGAACGTGATAAAGAATATCAATTAAGAAAGAAAAACAAAAAGGTACTTCTTGTCAATTGATTAAATTAATTATAATAAACCTATAATGGTCATAGTTTTTTGGTTATGGGACTATTATTCTTCTTTGTCAATTTCTGTTATTCGATCCGTGGAGTTTGGAATTTATCGTCGTATTGATCCTAGATTGATCATTGTTAATGAAAAAAATCCATGTGGGCACATCCACCCATGCACTTCCGCTGCACCCAGAACCTTCAAATGGCATCAGAGGGAGGTTACAACATTGATTATAGTTATTTAATTTTTATTCATAATTTACGCATTTATATTTGATTCAATTCAAGATAAATCGTTCTATAAAACCGAATGAATGAGATCTATTCTTCCACCTTCGATTCTCGATTCACATCACAAAAACGAACTTTTAATTTTATTTTTGATTAAATTAAAAACGAGGAACTCATCCAGAGGAGCTTCTCTTTATGTTCGTACAACACAATAATACACGACATGTAGTGAAAACTACACGTCGTGTACTTAGTTTCAATGAACTCATACTAGTTTACTAAACCGCACCATGTGAATTGAGTATTACTAAGTATTTATTACACCATGTTGACCAGAAATGAATGGCACATGGAACCATAATACATGGTGTGTATGTGAAATCAACACGCCGTGTAGTCTGATCTGGCCCAGGTGAAACCGTGTACAAGGAGAAGCCATGTATCACGTACATGGGATTGTCAGGCTAGTAACCACATAACAAGCAAGTACACGATGTGTTAGATTAATCTACACATCAAGTACTCCAAAATGTCCAAAGTACAGAAAACACTCCAAATCCCCCGGCATGTACTTTCGATAAAGGGTGAAAAATACACACCATGTAATATATCCTACACACTGTGTACTTTCTAGAAATGAAATTTAACCAGGTTTCCTCCAATGTAGAAAGACCTTTACAAGGAATATGTATTAGAATAATCTCAAGGAAATTCATAAAGGAATTTAACATAAATAATTGATTAATTATTAGATCATAATTAATTGAATTAAACTGTGACTTATCTTAAATGGAAGAATGATTAAAATAAATTGAATTCTAAATATGCGTAAATGTCATTGCATTCTATGGATGATCTTGATATATAACAAAGACCGTTTGAATGTGTGCATGGTTTCATTTAAATTTGTTTAATTTAAATTCATTGGCATGCGAGACTTCTTCTAATAATATGTAAGGCATGCATGCCCATGGATTATTTAATGTAAACCACATGTAATGGAGGATCTCCCAAGTCAGAGGAGATGGCTCAAAACCTGAAGATGAAGTGAAATCAACCCAAGAAGATACAAAGGTGGACATGTGGGAGCTACAGAACACGAACCATCAGGTTCATGGTGTTTTTATCTAGGTTTGGTATAGATTATCAAACCCACTAGATAAGATAACCAGTAGAAGGTCATGATCATTCCATATTATTTTATTTCTGTCTATTTTCATGGTTTATGTGTTTTCATGGTCACATAATTAATGAAATAAACAAGCATGAAAATATGGAATAAAATAAAAATTGGAATATGCATAAACATTATCAGAACATGGTTAATCAGTTAAGAAATAATCACTTAATATTAACAAGCATGTGATAATGAAAAACTACTCATAAAGAATAAAATCTATCAAATACCATATTAAGTCAGACCAATCCTTCTATTACTTGATTAAGGGAAAGACTCAATAAAACTATGTGTTTGACCAACCCTTGTTGGGACACATACTTTTATAAAGGAAGCTCTTATGAAAGTTTTGGGTTGACTTAAACATTTTACATCAAGAGGAGTAGCCCTTGCTAGACTTGCTGTAAAATAGAGGCAAGTGTTGAGGAAGTCCAAGTCAGGATTTCAGGATTGGGGTGTCCACTCAACAGATCAAGGAACTGTATGCTCACATTTGGAAAAGTCCTGCCTACCTAAATACATTCAAATAGCTTGAACAACCCTTGTTGGGGTTATGCGAAGGGGAATATGGATCTATGCCAAGAGAATTTCAAAGAAACTGGACATTAAGAGTTCAATGGTGAGGGCAATTGGGACTTAATAAAATAGTGGGAGACTTAATAAAATTTATTATTTCTCATAGAATATAATCGAGAAGGTACTGATAAATCACCTATTTTAATTTACAGAATCAATATGACAAACTCTCAACCATATATTTTCTGTGATCAATTCTGGATAAAGACAATGTCCTCACCGACAGTAACATTTAGGAATGGTTTAGTGCCTTCGGGTTATCCTACGCCATGAATGAATGTTTTACATGCTGGATTCCTCACTTCATGATTCTCCTTCTCAAGGGGCGAGTGATGAATATTTCCTGGTCTATGATCAACATTTGAACGATGCACATGACGTTCAGTGTTTGATTCTATCATCAATGTCTAGTGAGCTCATGAAGTCTCATGTAGACATGGATGCATATAGCATGCTCGAGCACCTCCTTGGTCTATACTAGGGAAGCACAATATATGAAAGGTTTTTTATTTCCAAGGCTCTATTCTTGAGCATGCTTGGAGAGGGTGCCCCATCTAGGCCTCATGTAGTCAAGATCATTGGCTATATTGAGTTCTTTGAGGTTCTAGGGTTTAAACTCCCTGAAGAAATGGGTAATGATCTCAATCTTTCATCACTCCCCCAGATCTTCTCTAACATTGTTGTAAATTTCAACTTGAACAATATTGAGAAGTCTCTATATGATCTCCTTATCCGCGTTCTCCAAGTGGACAATGATATGAAGCGTGAAAATCCTTCTGTCCTTATGGTGAATAAAATTAAAGGGAAGGTGAAGAGAATTTAGCACAAAGCTTCTTCATGGCCTTCCAAGAAAATGAAGATCAAAGGGGAGGTAAGAGAACAGGATGTTGTTTGTTTCGCTTGTGGTAAGAAGGGCCACTAGAAGAAAAACTTCACCCATCCAAGGAAGCAAGGGGAAACTTTAGGTGCGTTTGTTATCAAAGGAAATCTATCTATTTCTACTTATTTGGTATTAGATATTGGTGTTCGTTCTCACATCTATATCCAAATATAGGAACCAAGTAGATTTAGATAGATTGACCTAGGTTAGGTGGATCTGTGAGTAGCCAACAGAGCCAGACTCGCTGTTATAGCTATCGGAGACTACCACCTCACATTTCTTATTGGGGTGGTCTTGGTATATAAAGGATGTTACTATTTACCCACTGTAACCAAAAACATTATTTCAGTATCCAGATTAGATATTGATGGATTCATATTCTAGTTTTTAAATGAATGTTGCTACATTTATAAATATATCATTTTTTTGGTAGGGAACATTTATATAACGAACTTTATGTGTTATACTACACAAACCAAGTAATGGAAATAGATGACAAAGTTAATTCACATGACACATACCACACCCATCTTCGGCATCACCGGCTAGGTCATGTTAATGAGAAACATTTGAAAAAATTACATCAAGATGGGTCTTTAGATTCGTTTGAACTAAAACCACTTGGTGTATGTCATGCGTGTCTACAAGTAAAAATGACCAAATCACCATTTAGTAGGAAAGGTGAAAGGGCTAAATAGATTCTATAATTAGTTGACACAGATGTTTGTGTACCATTTCTAGTTGAAGAAAGGGGTGGGTTCTTGTACTTCATAACTTTTACGGATGATTTTAGTAGGTATGGATATATTTACTTAATGAGGTATAAGTCGGATTCTTTTGATCGGTTCAAAGAATTCAAGAATAAAGTTGAGAACCATCTTGGTAATAAGATTAAGAATCTTTTCTCAGAAATAGGAGGAGAATATCTTAATTAGGACTTCATTTATTTCTTACGAGAGTTTGGGATTCTATCTCAATTCACTCCTTCTTACACACCTCAGTGGAATGGTGTAGATGAAAGGAGGAACCACACCCTGTTGGACATGGTGAAACCAATGATGAGTCATGCGAGTCTTCCATTATCCTTTTGGGGATATGCATTACAAAAATCAGCACACATACTAAACCAAGTACCAACTAAATTGATAAATGGTATTCTATACGAATTATGGAGTGGACGCAAAGCCATGTTATCAAATTTACATGTGTGGGGTAGCGAAGCATTTGTTAAGGCCTCGTCAGGTAACAAGCTTTCACCCCGAGGCACAAAGTGTATATTTATAAGATATCCCATGGAAACAAGGGGATATTATCTATAAAAAACCTCAGATAAAAAGTTAACAGTGGAAAGACACACCATATTCTTTGAGAGGGATCACATATCCAAAAGATATTGTGGGAGATAGATATACTTCAATGAAGTCAATAAACAAGATACATAGGATTTGGTACAAGAACAGATTCCACAAAGACCTGTGGAAGAGAAATCTATTCCAGATACATAAGAACTTCATAGGAGCATGAGAAAGGTGAGAGAACTAGAAGGATATGGTTTTCTTATCACTGAGGATGGTGACTCATTATTGGTTAGAAATGATGATCCCCTTACCTATAAGGAAGCAGTTGAAGGCACAGACGCTGCCAAGTGGCAAGAAGCCATTAATTCTGAAATGGATTCCATGTACCAAAACTATGTCTGGATTTTGGTAGATCCTACAGTTGATGTAAAGCCTGTTGGTAATAAAAGGGTATTTATGAAGAAAATAGACATGGAGGGGCAGGTCAGCACCTATAAGGCACGACTGGTTGGAAAAGGTTTTAGACAACATCATGGAATTGACTATGATGAAACCTTTTCACCAGTTGTGATGCTTAAATAAATCAAAATCCTATTGGCCATTTATTCTTACCAAAACTATGAAATTTGAAAAATGGATTTCAAAACAGCATTCCTTAACAGGAAGCTCCAGAAATAGGTCTACATGACACAACCTAAAGAGTTTGTGGCTCCAAAGGATGCCAAAAAGAGTATGAAAGTTATAGAAATCCATTTATGGATTAAAGTAAGAATCAAGGTCATGTAACATTCATTTTGATGAAGCCTTAATGGAATTTGGCTTTGTTAAGAATGAATGTGAGCCTCGTGTCTACAAACGGTTTAATGGATGTGCAGTAATTTTCCTAATAGTATATGATAATGAAATATTACTAATTAGAATCGAAGTACTTGTCTTACAGTCAGTTAAGGCATGGTTGGATAAATTCTTCTCTATGAAATACTTGGGCGTGGCAGGATATATTCTTGGGATCAAGATCCATCATGATAGATCCAAGAGAATGCTGGGCCTGAGTCAAAGTACATACATTGACAAGATACTGAAGAGATTCAGTATGGAACAGTCCAATAGGGGATTATTGCCAGTGTCACATGGCATTCATCATTCCATGAAAATGTGTCCTCAGAAACATGAGGAAAGAAAGAAAATTGCAAGGATAACTTACGCATATGTGATTTGGTCAGTCATGTATTCTATGCTATGTACAAGGATAGATGTTGCCTTTGTGTTTAGTGTGGTAGGAAGATATCAAGCTGGTCTAGGAGACCGCCATTGGATGGTAGTCAAGATTATCCTTAAGTATCTGAGGCGTACTAAGGATATGTTCCTAGTTTATGTAGGATATGAGGAACCAGTCATCAGAGGACATGTAGATGTTAGTTTACAGACTGATCAAGATGACATGAAGTCGCAGACTGGATACATCTTCAGTTTTAAGGGAGGTGCAGTGATCTAGAATAGCTCAAATAAAGGTGTGGTCGGAGATTCTACAGCAGAGTCCGAGTATATCGTATCTTTTGAGGCAACTAATGAAGCAGTATGGATGTAAAGCGTCATCCAAGTGATGGATTTAGTACCGAGCAGTAAAGAACCTATCACACTCTATTGTGATAATACTGCAGTGGTGGCACATGAAAAATAGAAAAAGTCACATCAGCGGACAAATCACATACTTTAGAAGTATCATCTCTTGAGATATTTCTCTCAGAGAGGTGAAGTTGTAGTGAGAAGTGTTTCCACATGGGATAACATGACAAACCCCTTGACTAATGCCTTGACTCAGAAGAAATATGATCATAATGTGAGTTATAGTGGACTAAAAGTCGTAGGCAGTTGGCTCTAATACAAGTGGGATTTTGTAAGGGTTGGATTCCTGAAAACCAATTGTTTTGTACTTTGATTACATGAATTTATACTTATTATATATTGTTCATTGTTATTCATAACTATAATATAATAATGTCTCGGAATATTTTTTGCATTGATAATGTCATAGAAGATCCCATCTATGAAGAGAACCTTGAAATGCTATAATAATATTCATAAAAAAAGTTCTATAGTTGGATGAAAAACTATGATAGGAAACATAGTATATAGAGCATCAAGTGCGAGTACTTGTAAAACGATGAGACTCTCTCTCATGGAGTTCACACTTGGTAATCTCCAAGATGGGAGATTATGAGAATAGACCCACCAGTAGTAATTCTGTATGTCTTGGTGTTATTAGACATTACCATATATGAGCGTGTATAATGATCCTTAGACTGTAAGATTATCATTACCTCATGTCGTGACTCGCTCACTTAGATTTGCTGACGAAAACTTTTACAAAGACAGTTGGCGAGAAGTAGGATATGTTTGGTGCGTCACGAATGACATGTTATTAATGGATAAGTCGAGGAAGGATTTTTACCTTCCATATTTATGGAATTAGATATCTCAGGCCCTTTTATTAAAATAGAACCGTTGAACAAATTCCATGGCCATAGTAACAGGATGAGTTTATTTCTAGATGTCAAAGAATGACAGATCAAGAATATAGGTTTATGAAACTGCCATAAAACCTTCTTGATGAGACATTGAGACAAAGGGATTAAATTGCACATTAAGCATTTGAATGAGGTGATATGTCAATACGACGTCAACTTCTTTCTCTTGGGTGCCTTGACCCATTGGTAGATAGTAATCTTGGAAATTAGGCAAGCCCGCCTAATGCCAATGAGAAAGAGGCCTACAGGGTCACACACTAAGTGTATTCAACTATCTCAAGTAGATTAAAGATTATTCCCATAAACGGTTTAATAATTATTCAAGGATTCCTAAATAGTTTTAATATTGGAGGAAGAATAAAATGAAAACAACTACATGCCGTGTATTAATGATTACACACCATGTAGTATTTATTTTCGAAAGGTAATGAAAAACAAGTACATGTCATGTATTAATGATTACACGCCATGTATTTTTTTATGAAAAAAAAAGTACAGACTGTGTATTAATGATTACACACCGTGTAGTTTTACAAAAAACAAGTACACGCTGTGTATTAATGATTACCTGCCGTGTAGTTTTTCCAGTTAGTATTTTAAGGATATAATTTTGTTTTATAAAATGATATTTATTATAATAAGCGTTGGCACATGTCGAGAAATTAATTATTCAACATGGGGATTTTCAATAAGAGTTAATGAAAAAAAATAAAACATGTAACATGTTTATTATTGTCATAACTCTATAACCTCAAACACGATTATAAATCTCCTCAGAACCCCACACTTTTTCCCAATCGTTGTGCGCAAAAATTCTAGATAATTACCTCAAGGCAGAGAGAACCCCTTACTCCATGAACGATCTCAAGTCCAAGAGAGATCCTCCTCCATCGGATCATGATATTGTAAGGCAGACAATGCAAGCAAAGGTTTCTCCACACTAGCACCTGGAGAATCCTTTCACAACATCCACAGATACGTGGTGCACATGTGGATCACCGCTAGAAGAAGCATAGACATGGATTCTTCAACGTAATTATGAATTATATCGTTACATGATAAATAATATCAACGAAGAAAGAAAAAACAAAAGGTACTTCTTATCAATTGATTAAATTAATTATAATCAACTTGTCACGGTCCTCATTTTTGGTTCTGGGACTATTATTCTTATTTTTCTATTGTTGTGATTCGATATGTGGAGTCTGGCGTTTATCGTCGTATTGATCCTGGATTGATCATTATTAATGAAAAAAAATCCAAGTGGGCACATCCACCCACGCGCTTCTTCTACGCCCGGAACCTTTAGAAAACATTACCCATAAAGTTAAGGTTATATTTTTGAATATGGTATTTGGTTTAAAACCCATCAACCAATAATATTTGGATACCTTTAAATGATTTTTTAAACTATATCTTTTAGTTTAACACTTTAGTGAACATATTTTAACATTAATTGTGGTAACAAAATATTCACAATTAAATTGTAATAATTTTACATATAAGGAGAAAATTTGTTCATAATATGTCATAAAATAAAATGTTTGACCACATTTTATCTTCATTTCCCTATTAATATATATATATATATGTATAAATAATTTAGAAAATATTTTTTTGATAAAATATCATTAATTTTAATTTTGACACCATTCATTGAATTTGACAAAAAACTTATGAAAATGTTTTAATTCTAATATAATCCTTTAAAAAACCTAATATTCCATATTCAAGTATTAGATTCATGTAAAACTATTAATAATTAATATTATATTACTTCTAATATATTTTTTAAACAATTTAGTATATTTTTTATTTATTAATGAAATACTATGTTTGCATTCCATAAGAATTTAGGGTAATTATAAAATTATTAGAAATTGGAAATAAATTTACATCATTAAAATAATATCATTTTTCTCAAAATATGAACTTATATTAATTGATAAGTTTTTTTATTTTCATTATATGTGCATATAAGAAATATTTTATACTAAAAGAGTTACACTACATAATATTATTTTCATTAATTATTATATAATTCATTTTCATCGAAAATATTCCATTAAGAAATAAAATATTATAAATAATTATATAAGGGTAAAATTACATTCATCTAATTGTTATTTATAGGAAAAAAATGGACCTTGATACTTAGTATTAACCTTAATTAATCTGATTTTTCCTTTACCAAGGTGATAAATTTTACTAATTTTAATATCCATATTGAACAAAAATAAAAGGTAAATATTTTCCAATTTTTAAGCTCATGATTTTAAATATGGAATCAATTTTACCAAATTAAATTTCTATAAGTGGAGTAAATTAATTTTATATAATAAATGAATAAGATGAAATGAAAATTTCTTTTTAGAAAAATATTTTTTAAGAATAAAACTTGGTTTATTATTATCTCATGCATAAAAAAATATTAAATTATTGTAAATTATTATAATATCTACATTATATATATATCATTATAATTACTAACCAATTTTTTATAATTAAATTTATTAATATAAAAATACTTTTTGGAAATAAAAATAGTTTTCAGAAGAAAAAAAACATCTTTTACTTTAAAATGGTTTTTATTTTTAATTGATAATTTACTGACACCAAAAGAATTATTTTATAACTATTTAACGCTAAATTTTTCATAATTTAGTAATTTCTATTCACACCCTCCAATTCAATGACCAGATGATAACTATCACATAAAAATATTTTAATAGTATCATGTGGTTTTCTTAAACTCATTATTCTGTATAATAGAATATATCCTAGATATAATTTATTTAAAAAAATACATAAAATATGGTGTGTTACAGGTCCTCTATATAAATTACTTATATTTATAGAACATCGCATTTCATGGATGAACTTGGTGTCATATATATATTATGTTTTTTATGTTATTAACAGATCATAAGTTAAATATTGTATATATGTGTTGATTTAAATGTGTATTATTACTAGTTCAATGAATAAATTTGTTTCTTTTATTTTCTATGTTGTTTTCTAGTTGTTGGGGTGTGGGTGTATGATTGGGGTTGTTGAAGTGTATGGACTAATATAAGAGGTGTTTCTACCTTTTTAGAGGACGAAGTCTATAAAATGGTATTGTATACCATTGGTATTGCATATATACCCATTTTTTAATAAAACTATTGGAAAAAGCGAAATATATGGGGTGTTGTGCAAACATTTTCCAAGAAACCATAGGTATATACCTATCCCCATAGATTATACACCGATGGTTCAAGAAAGCATTTGTATAAACTATATGAATGATTTAAAACTATTAGTATAGGATCAATTTACTATAGTTCCATAATGGGTTGGGTTTACTCATCATTTCCATAAATATGGTCAATATAGTCCAATTATATATTATGTTCACCCCCAATCCCATTCATATTATATCATGAGATATAAATCATTTCTCAGTGCTATGGAGGGCTATAACAGACTCTCCCATCATATAATGATAAATCATTATTTAATCTATAAAAGCATGAGAAAATTAATTATTCCTTTATAGCATAATTCACACGTTTAAAAGTAACTAGTTTCATGAAAACATGCCTAAAACATCACAATAACACACAAATAGAAATAACATATATATAATAAAAAAATCATATCCCTATTTGACTGAAAATAAACTTTTTTATTATCAATAAATAATATTTTTAATGATTTTATAAAATTATTTCACATCAATATCAACAACATAAAATTATTATAATAGTCATGATTGGGGGAAAATTTAGTCATACATTAAACATTAAAAAACATTATTCTATAACATTTGTAAAGAGGTTAAAAAGTTACCCTTACAAAAATTCTTGAAAAGTTTAATTTATAGAAAATTTAAAACAATTTTAAATATAGTTAAAAATGACCTACATATATAATTGTAATATATGGAAATATATTATTGAAATTTTCTAACGAATGTGGATCTATAGGATAATGTATTTCAAAAAAATTATTAAATTATTTAGATAATTATTTTAAAATTAAACAACATAAATATTTGAAATTAAAACCACATTAAAATAAATAACTCCAGAAGAAACTATAAATACCATTAAAAGATTTTAAAATCTAAATTAATATTTAAAATAGTAATTATGTACCCCATATTATTGAATATTGGTTCACAATATGAAACATGTCTTAAAAACAAAAATAGAGACAAAGAACCATTACCAAAAGTCATGTATTACTTGGTGTGGTCATCCAAACACCAAAATAATTATGTTTAATAAATACTTAATTTATAAACTTTTTAAGGAATAATTAATTTTTATGCTCTATTTCGTATCATATGTCATTCATTCATTATTTTTTTCTCCCCTCGGCCAATTGGGGTTATACGGTTAATTCTTCCAAACCTACATTAATATGTTGACTATGGCCAATAGACTTATATAATTGTATCATCATATAAAAATAATAATTATAATATAATTCATCTGATTAATATATTTATGGAGTCCTATATTCATTTCACGGAACATACATTGATGATTTTCTTGGAAATATTCAAAATATAAACTTTTAGGAATTTTAATTCCATTACAAGAACTTATGTTATTTTTCATTTGACCATTAAAACATAATAAAAATACTACCTTTATAATTATAAATTAATATTTCATTCATTTTAATGTATTTAATAATTCATGTCAACTACATTATAACATCATTTATGTAGTGGTAATACCATCCCAAACAAGAGTGTTTTTAATGAATAATTGAGTAGGAACATACAATTTAATAAGGATAATATCACTTATACAGAGTAATAATGAATTAAAAAAAGTATTTAATGTCTTATTTATTCCTAAAATATATTTTTATAACCATCCATGTATGTTGGGGATGAAAATGGAATAAATTGTCCATGGTGTTCGTAATTTTCACGTACACATGGTTGAAATTTTAATTTTCCATTGGATGGGGGGGAAGTAGATAATAGTTTCTATATATATATAACAACATATTTCTATAATTTTGATACCTATTTTTATATATTACTATTTTTATATAATATTTGGAGAAGTAATAAGAAGAAATAAAGATGACTAATCATGGATAAGACGATTACCTCTTCCTTGGGTATCCTCCTTTGGATCTCTCCTTAAGTCTTATTAGGTTCCTATTGTGGTGAGAAAATAACCTATAGGTCTTGTAATAGTTAATATGGAAGGTGTTTTTGTATTTTTTTGGTTTTTATAATCATATTAAGGTGTATAGTTAATTGAGGAGAAGACAGGTCCTTGTATAGGAGATAGGGGTGACATTCTTTTAAATACATGATTTCCTTTATATAATAAATAACACAATTAAATATAGTTGACCCAATTTATTCTAATTAACAAGATATTATAGTTTGGGTCTATAAAAATAAAAAAATAAAATTGATACAGGTTTCTAATGATCATTCCCCATACTTTAAACCATGATTTAACAATTTCCCCATATTCTATTATTTACCAAGGTTAAAAACATTTACCATGGAAAAAATTCATTTGGGCTAAAATGAAATGGTAACAATTACATAATTTTAAAATCATGATTTCAAATATGAAAAAAATATAATATTCAATTTCTACATATATTTATGTTTTTTTATCTTAGTGAACATAACATGAAAAAAAATTAAACAAATGAATCTTTAAGGAAAGAATTTACATTATTCTTATACATTTCAAAGTAAAAAACCATTATATTCTTTTTAATTTATTATAATTAATATATTATAAATATATTTCACCAAAATAATTCATAAATATTTATTGATTTAACTTATTGGCATGAAAATACATTTCACAAATAAAAACCAGTTTTCTAAAAAATATTCCCTTTACTATAAAATGATTGTAGCTTCATTTATATTGAATTAATAATAAATTTATGATTTATAGTTCCTTGGTTTAAATTTATATATAATAAATTCATATAAATTCAACACAAAAAATATATATATAAATTTTTATTTTAAATACAAATATAAAAAAATTTCAAAAACCTTCTAATTTAGACCTGAATTATTTAATGAGTAGACCTTATAATTTCTCAATAATTTAATTAATTTTACAAATAAATAATTTAATTATTATAAATAAATTATTTTGATATCATTCTACAAAACAAATTATTTTAATAAACTCATAATTTTATATAAATTTTTTTCATTAAAATCAATAGTTTTTTCCAAAGTGAATTAGAGTCCTTTTAATTCTACAGAGTCATTTATTTTTTACAAAATTATTTTGTTTAAATATATTATAATTTGTTTAATTTTATATTATAATAAGGAATTATTTACTTTATTCTATCATTGCGTTTATCTCAAGCACACTGAATTTTGATAATGTTAAATTCACACTAAAATCATGTGGTGTTAAAGTAGAAGTCTTATAAATATTGTTCGGACTTCAGTTAATAGTTTATCCTCTAAATCGTCATTCTGTAAAACATATTCTTAACTATATAGATATATTAATTTATAAGTTTTATACAATAACACTTTGGCATAATATATCATAACACCCTTTATACTCATGATATAAGATTAATAGTAAATAAAAATGGTTTTTTTGGAAGCTATTTCTAAAACAACAACTAAACCTATAAATAAAATTTCCCCCACCATTTTTAGTGAAATATTTTTAATGCATCACTATGTATTATATTTATTGGTTAGTTATATATAAATTATAACTAAATACTAAGTTTTTAGATGTTTTGAGGAAAACCATAGTTATCTCTTAAAAAATGTCCATCAACCCTAATATTTAACACCCTACAACTCTTGGAATCACTTTAGCCAACCTCCCTGATACCAAACTCCTTAGTTTGACTCGATTAAATACATATATGATACCAAAAATTTAATCCTCACTGCTTCCCAACCCTTTTACCATGATTTCTAGTACCCTTTACCCTGATATGCAACCCCCTACTGGGCTTACATCGTCTAAATCATTGTTACCCAACCCTCGGGTCTAAATAATCAGATTTCTCCTCCACATTTATAATTTCAACTAACTATCCATAAATCCTCTACCATAAAACCATTTAAGTCATCACATATCAGTCAATTTTTTTTCTACCCAATTCTCTATAAAATTACCAAAACAGTTTGGATAAGTGACCTCAGGTGTTCCTCCCCATACACCAATGGTTTCCAACATGTAGTGAGCATGTAAGGGGTATAGTGGGTAGACTATACCCATTATAACATAGTATAAACCTAAGAAAAAATAATAATATTGTATCATAAATATTATAAAACGTTAATTAATAACATACATTTTAATAACAATAATGAACAATGATAACAACTCTATAATTACAAAATCATGTAATGGAATGTTAAAATGTAAATAAATGACATACTAATAGTCCAAAAAAGACTATGTTGAACCAAATAAAGACTCCAATATCTTGGTATCAAACCCATTGTCGGTATTTTTTATAGTATCTAACCTATTATGTAAGAAAAAATCATTTATATGTTTCCTTACCCTTATCCAAACATGTATCCATAAAATCTCCATGGGTTCCAAATTCTAGCCCATCCAAGCTATCGGTATAATTCAGTTAGAAGACACCACCATTTCTAAACAATTCCTTCCAAATATATATAGTTCATGTAATAAAGTGATAAAATTTTATTAATTTAAACAATTACTGCTACACATGAAAGAAAATCACTTACCATTGATCATTGTGTTGACACCATGGGTAATACCAAAACTACTTTAGCACTAAGATAGTTATCTCTAGGAATGTAA
This sequence comes from Viscum album, assembly GCA_963277665.1. Classification (NCBI taxonomy): domain Eukaryota; kingdom Viridiplantae; phylum Streptophyta; class Magnoliopsida; order Santalales; family Viscaceae; genus Viscum; species Viscum album. The sequence continues at coordinate 722,131,657 of OY728121.1, read as the reverse complement.
CATAACCATATAATCCATTTCCAAAACCCTCCCATGTTGTGTCCCATAAATCTTCATATGAGAACCTATTAGATCCCTATAAGCATTACTGTATAACCAATATATTCCTTGAAACTATTTTATTATAACCAGGAAAAAACTTATAATAATTACAATATAACTGGGCCAATACGTATAAGAATTATAGTATAATTGGGGAAAACCCTATGATAACTACAATATATCTAGTAAAACTGATATAATAATTAAAAAATAACTGAGAATATAAATAAAACGTTTCATAATAGTCTATTATTTTCAATTCATAAAATATCTATTTATCTATCCATTTTCAATCTATATGGTTTGGATCATAGTTATCACCATAATTACATCATCTCCCATTCAAATTATCATTCAAACCCCTAAGATCATTTTCATTATATTTATCCAAATTTTTTTTTATGTTATCCTATATCAAGAAATAACAAAAATTTCATAGGGTATACCTATTTTTAATAATATGAAAAAATCATCCACATTCCAAAACATAATTTCGAAGAAATCTCAATCTAAGCATGTCTCAAGAAAGGGAAAAGGCATGTGTGTCACGACCCGCCCTCGGGATCCGTGCCGTGACTACCCCAAGCCCGCCTTCCATAGGCCAGGGGCTGGCGACTAGCACCAAGGCGTAAATCCCGGTAAAAAGGGAAGGCATTGCCTTTGATAAGTATACACACACCACAGAGTAAACAAATGGAAAGTAAACACTAAGCAAGCAGAGTACGACTGAAAGTGCGGAAAGGTAAATGGGCCAGAATACAAACCCAAACTGAAAGTAAAGTACAACTCAAAAAGGGAAAAACAGCAACTGTAAAGTAAAAGCCGCTACTCCGAGCTGTCCACCGGAAATCCCACCTGAAGGGTGGGTACAGATAGCTCCTCTGCTCCACGGGTCCCGCCGTCCGCTCCGTGCACGTCCCGCCCAGTGGTCCACCTCCGGGTACCGTCCCGCTCTACAAGCCTGAGCTAAGTCAACGCTGTCCGTCGTCTGCAACCAACACAACGTAGTGCGGGCGAAGCCCGTGCAGGGGTGAGTATAAGCTAATCAGTAGGGACCCCGAGACCCCTGAAGGTCTCTCAAATCCACAAAGGATAAACCACGAAGAAAAGTACAATCACGAAGTAACAACCGACACTGCTTAGGTATATGCCCATACATATACCTAAGTCATCAATTAAAAATACGCTCCAACCTCCGAGTCCAAGTACAACTCAGTCCACGCAGGAAAGTATACGTATTCCACATAGGAAAGCAAAACATAATCCACACAGGATTGCACAACACAATCCACACAGGAAAGCAACAGGATTCAGCTCACACAGGTATACTTCTTCAAGGATGATAAAGATGATCACTGATCCATCTAAGTCGTCTGACCCACGAAGGATCGATAGGTAACTAACCCCCGCAAGGACCCACACAGGATCGGGCCCACACAGGACCTGTAGCACTGATCCACGTAGGATCGCTGAGTGCTGTAGTCGTCGTCGTCGAATCCACACAGGATCTCTGTACTGTCGTCGTCGCAGTCACAGTAGCAGTCGTAGCAGTAGAACAGTCGCAGCCAGCACTAGGGTTCCCGCACACAGCAAGCTCGTTCGGAGGGTCCGCTCCACGAGCCGTGAGGCTGATACATCAACTGTCACGAAGACCGAAGTTGATGTATCCAAAAGTTCCGTATCGACAACAGGAACTCAACGCAACAGACGGCGCGTCGATCGGACGCCCGGTCTGAGAGTTATTGGCATTTTCGTCTCCGGGGCCCGGTTGGTTTTTAAGGCAAAACCAACCCGACCGTACTCCACCTGCGTCCAAACCTCGGGCGGAGTATGCCAAAAGATCCGTCTCACTAAGAGGAACACAACGCGACTGACGGCGCATCAATCGGACGTTCGTAGCTCAAGATATGAGCGTTTCCGCTCCGAAGGCCCGGTTGGTTTCGTGAACGAACCAACCCGGCCGAACTCAAAGTTAACCGAAACCTTGAGTGCGATATATCGAAACGACCATCTCGATCCAAGGATCGCGTTGCCGTAGACGGTTCGTCATTCGGAGGTCTGAGGCTCAAGTTATGGGCCAAAAACCGAATCTGGTTCGAAACGGGGGGGTCCGGGTCCGGGCCGACCCGGCCCGACCCCCCCCCCCCCCTGGGGCGGCGCGGCGGCGCGGGGAGCCGCGGGGAACCGCGGCGGCTGTCGCCTGCGGGGAGGCCGCACGCACGCGGGGGCTAAGCCCCGCGGTTTTTGAGGGGCGGCGCGGCACAAAGGGTCGCGCCCTTTTTTTTAAAGAAGCCCCCCCCCCACGTGGGGGGCCTGCTGGTGCGGAACCGAGGGGGCCGGCTGCCCCCCTCCTTCAATGAACCGCCCCCCCTCATAAAGAGGGGGGTTTTTTATGAGGTGGCCGGGGAATTAAATTCCCCGGTTTTAATGGTATCCGGCCGGCCAGCTGGCCGGCCGGTTTTCTCTAACGGGACCGGAAATTCCGGTCCCCCTTCGGCTTCCGACGCCGGCGGCCCGGCCGCCGGTCTTCTCTTCCGCCGCGGCCCGGAACCGGCCGCGGTCTCCTCGTCCCGCCGCGGCCCGGAACCGGCCGCGGCGTTCGTCATCCGGCGCGGTGCGACGGCACCGCGCCCCTTCGCCGTGCTTTGATTCTTTTCAATGCGGCGCGACGGCGTCGCGTTCTTGAAGTTTCTACCTCGGCGTGGCGCGACGACGCCGCGCAAAATATTTGTACGATCAACCGCGTGGTGCGACGGCACCACGCCACTTGCTTCCTCACGCAAGAAATAATCAACATGAACGATGGAGGGGGGTTCGGTCGTGTTCATGCGGTCCGGCCCCCCTCACGTTAAATAAAACACTTAAATAAATTATTTCAAAGCCTCACGTAGACATGCAATCCACGAGCAAGAAATGGAATAATTAAAGAATTAAACAACAACCCCTACCTTGATATAAGGTTTGAAGATTGAGAACGTTCCGCGGAAGACGACGTCGCGGAGGTCGGGCGTCGCGGTCGTCGTTCGTCAAATCCGTTGACGAAGAGTTATGCCCGAAGAGATACGTCGTTGGCGAATCTTCGTATGCCGACGAAGAAGGTCCGAGGAGGGTGCGGCGTTCCCTCTTGTTGACACCGAGGACGAAGAAGAGAGGCGTCATTCTTCGTCGGAGTTTGGGCGTTCTTCGTTCTTCGTCAGAGCTTGAAGATGAAGATGAAGCTCTCCAAAAGCTCTCAAGGAGACAAACAAACAACCCATAATAAAATAAGATAACATCTTATTTTATTATTACAAAACACACAAGAATTTCAAAAGTTGAAATTCAAAAAGGCTTAACTCCCAAAATTAATTAAGTAACTTAAGTCAATTAATTAGGGGTTAAGTATGTTGAGAGAATTTGAAAAGATTAGGGGTTCGTGTGGGCCCCACCACACTTAATCCTCCCAAGGGAGGTTAAGTGGGTGTGGGTCCCACTTCCAACCTCCTTTGATAGGTTTTAACTAGTTATAATAAAATTGTTCTTCACAATTTTATTTAACTCAAACTAAAAACCCCAAAACTTAACTTTCAACCCGCAACAAACGCAACTCCCGAAAAGGTCTCTTTAAGCGAATATCGGCACTGCGAGTTCATCGGTGCCCTCGGATTTCAATTCCGAGCACTGGATCAAAAGTTAGGAATTCCCGCTCGTTCGTTCACTGAACGTACCCGAGCCAAACTTCGGAAATTAATTCCGGGCACTCCGGGCCTCGGAATCAGGTGCCGTCTGAAACCGCGCTCTTGTAAAATTCTAAAGAAAATTAAGAAAAAATTTCCCTTGAATTTTACGGGTCTTTACAATGTGCACCTATCGAGTGGTGGCCTATCTATTTCCTATCGCCAAATGACGTAGCAGAATATAATGGGATGTCTAAACATGTGTAACACATTAATTAATAATAAAGAAATTATTTAGATCATTCATAGGGAATTTCAGTTAAATCATATATATTTCACATACTGTGATAAATTGAAATAAAAAAAACGGGAAATGTTCTAGCCACTCACCTTAAGAATGAATATTATGTGGAAAAATCCTGATATACAAGGTATTTTTGTCTCATTCTATCTTCCCTTAGAACCCTAGCCCCAAAAACCCCTAATTGGAAAGCTCGGATCACCACTGATAGATCCCTAAAATTCATGGGTTTAATACAAAGAATTTGAGTTCCAAAACCCTTTGATAATATCTTTGATTTACCCGTTAGTTGAGGGGAAAATATTGGAAGAAAAATATTTTGGATAGGATCTAGGGTATTTATATAAAAGCTATTACTAATTGGATCATGGTTCAGCCCCCTTGGGTCATGCTGTAGAACCACCTAATGTAGGGTATACTAAAGCTCAACCCAAGGAACTACACTATAGTCTCCCTTGGTCAAGGTTCCTTAGATATGCATGTCAAGGTTTGAGGAAAAGGAACTATTTTTATATTTATAAACCATTCCACAGTTGATAAAACCATCCTACATCCATTCCCATTCCAATGTAAGAGTTTTTTTATAGATTATATCCATGAAACAGGGGTATCGTATTTGATAGAACTAACTATATTCAACCCAGGGATCCTTAAATTGCAACTTCTATCACCAAAAAAGAAATATCAACCACCAGGGTAGTTAAAATTCTATAGAAAAACACTACTATGTTGCATTTCTATTATTATATGTAGCCCAAAAATATCCTCCACCCATAACACTACAACAAAACCATAATCTCTACACTATAATGACCCACACAATGGCATAGCCAAGATATCAATTCCATAGTCTACCCTACAGTTGAGTATTATTCAACTTCACTCCTCCATATTCCTTACTTCAATCAACTCACTTATAACAAGGAATAATAACAAAGTTCAAAATGAAAATAATTATCTCAAAGAGGATTAAAAAACATAATAAAGAGGGTAAAACCTATAAAAATGTGGGGTCTTACAAATCAATCTCCACATAACAGCTACTCCCCAGGCTTCTCCACCTATCTCTATGTGGTATCCTTGAACAAGTCCAACCATTGTGTTCACATATATAACTCCATATCCAATGTATCCTCATTTACATGTCCACATTTCCACAACACTCTCACTAAAGGTAAATTATTACCCTAGATATTATTCTCACAAGGTCTATAATATGAATTGGATGCTCCTCAATAGACACATCAATATCAAGATCAATATCATCAACATCTATCACATGAGTGTGGTCGTTATAATATATCTTAATTTTCAACATGTTAAACACATCGTGCATGGCCCTGTAGCATTGTGGAGGGGATAAATAGTATTCTTCTAGAACAACCCTTTCTAAAATCTCAAATTCCCCAACAAACCTGGGCTCTAGGTTCCCATCTTTCCTTATATGACATTTCCCAAGCCTATGTGACACCTAAAAGAAAACATAATGACCAACATCAAACTCTAAAGGTCATCTATGGTGATAAATGTATGATTTATTCTATATTTTCATAGCCACAAAACTATTTATTGATTAACTTAACCTACTCAGACATCTCCATCATGAAACTGGGTTTAATGAGTGCTGACTCACCAACCTCTAATGAGAAAATAGGATAATGAAATTTTATTCTATAAAAAGACTCAAAAGGTTCCATATTTGTGGATTTATAGATGATGTTTTTATAAATTAACTCCAAGAGTGATATACATTTCACCGAAGAACCTTCAAAATATAAGTCATAATCTCACAATATATCTTCTAGAATGTAAATATTGTTCTCAGATAGTTCGTCATCCTGAGGATGATAAGTTATACTTAGAAAAATCTATTATACCAGAGCCATATAAAGTACCAAAAAAATGATAAGTGAAACAACGATATTTATTTTAAATGATACTCTTTATGACACAGTGAAGTCAAACTATTTCCTACACATATAGACTGTACAAATCATCAACAGTTAAGGTCATCGTGATAGTTAAAAATCATGATAATTTCTTCAGTCCATCCTAGATCACCAATACAACATCATTATTAAAGGGTGTTATGTGTAATCCTATCATTAATTTCATAGTGGCATCATCCCACTACATTTTTGGAATATTTAGGGTTGGAAACAACGAAGAAGGCCTTTGATGCTCATCCTTCACCTACAAACAGATGGTATAACTCTCCAAGAATCCTTCTATTTCCTTTTTTAGCCCTTCCACTATTATTTCTTCTAGATATCATGATACATATTTTTCATACAAGGATACACTACCAATTTAGAAGCATGAAACTCTCTCATCAGCTCACTATGACAACCTATATAAACCTATACATAGCCTCAGAAAAGAAGAATTACACCACTTTTATGGGACAATCCTAATAGTGGATCCCCACCCGAAAATTTTTCCCTCGGTGTTAATCCCTCTATATCAGGTAACTATATTGCCTTCATCCAGTCTAAAATCATGGGTTTAATAGATGTCAAAGTCTAAGCTACCCATACCTGGGACAATTGAACATCTAGATTTATACATAACAATAGTTCCATAAACCACTAATTTACATAATAATCCGACACTACCTAGGTTTGTGTCTTCTTTCTCATTATGTGAGAAAAAAATATTCCATTTTCAAGTGTTTAAGCCAACTCAATGTATAATGATTACTAATACTCGACCCACCACCTTTGTCGAAGGTTCAGGTATCTTTAGGAAAATATGTATTAAGGATATTATGGTCTCTATACACCAAAAAAATCTCTCACAAAATATGGTGTCTCTCAAAAATTAGGGTTTGTACTTCCATAGATAACTCCAGACCATGAGTAGTGTAATTACTCTAATGTGGTATGAGCTATCTAGATCTATAAGCAAAAAATAGATCTTATTGCATAAAAACTACTTCATGCATGAGTTTAGAGGCATTATAGTATATTGTATAAAACTTAACATCAAAGGAAATGTGAGGATAATTATTGAGTTCAATATTCTCTTCATCGTTTAGAAACCTTCCCCACAATAAAATGATCAAGAAAACATCATTTCTTTCTTATTCAGCCAAAAAATCAGTTCTGCCATGTGCGATAATTAAATGATCAAATGATGATAATAGCCTACTAAACCCATAGGACTATACATATTGATGGCCTTATTTGGTTTACCCATTGATAAAATAGCTTCAACCATTTATGGGTTCATTTTCAATCTATCTTAAAAGATGACATGGCCCCAGAAGTGCACTCAATCAATCTAGAAGTTTCATTTTGATAGCTTGGAAAAAAGATGATTCAATCTCAATGTAATAATGATGATGTTAATATATTTGTCATGATTTCTAAGTGAATGGGATTACATTAACACTCAATTAATAAAAACTACCCCAAATATATCCAATAATGGATGGAGGACTTGATTCATTAAGGATATTAATAATGTCGAGGCATTATTCAGACCGAATGGAATCACCACAAAATCATTCAAGCCAAGAATTATCCTAAAAGTAGTCTAATGTATGTATTATTTTATCAATCTCAATTAATGTTACCCTAAACCCATTTCAATATTTGATAATATTCTGGAAACTATTAATTAATCACAGAGATCATTATGAAGTTGAAGTGGACACTTGTTCCTAAATATCATCCAGTTCACTTTTTTATAATCCACACAAAATCATAATGTACCATAAAAATTCTTGGTAAATACACATGGGATAACCCCATAAAGATGTATAGTTCCATATGAATCATTTATATTCCAATTCATCTTACTGAACATACATCTTGTTAATCTTTATTCCTTCCATTATATAAGGTTTGGTAAAAACTGGTCTATATCCAAGCACCGACTCAGTTGTGATCTTAATCTTCAGCTTTAGTGCTAACCTAGAAAATTATTTATAAAATAAATCCTATAAGTTGTTCATAACTAGAAGAAAATAATCCTAATATATTTCATGATCATCTATAATAATGTTTGATATATGACACATGAGACAATCTTGTCTTCAATGAATATTTTCTACATGACAAACATAATGATCCCACTCTCCTGGATTAATGCATCTCCCCTTTAAAGATGTATAAAGGTAACTCTCTAATGATACAATTTAATATGAGCCTAGTATATAACTAGAAAATCCCTAAACTAGAATCAAATCAAAGCCTTCCATTTCCAATATAGCTTAGTACCGGGGAAAACTGTAGCCACCAATTTTATAGGGCATGCCTTGCAGCATTTGACATCCTCTAACTACACTCCAAATAGATTTCCAATTGGTTATAACAAAATCCAAACACTCTACAACTGAACCAAAAAAATTGAAAAATTCACTAGTCAAAAAGGAATTTAATGCTCATTTATCCAAAAAATCAATAAAGGGTAAATAATAAAAGAATCATAACCTGATAGTATAATGTCCTGCATCCACAACTGGCCAGAGTAGACTACATAAGAAGAAACTGAGTTTCTCCTCTTTAATGGGTCATTGTCTAACTCCCTTGTTCTATTTTTTCAGGATGGTTCTTTCACTTATATATTATGGTACCACATCACCTTCCATGGATTGAATTTATAGTGTAACTACAATAAACTGTCTTCTGGGGAGTAGTTGAGTCCCTCCCTTACTCAAGTTACTTCCATGATCCCATGCCCCTTATTTTATATTTTGGTCCTCTGGAAAACCTATGAAGATGACCCAACCTTCCAAAATAATGAAACTCCACAACAGGGTAAGGATAATATGGGTTCCTATAACTATCCTTATTACACTAAAGACACGAAAATGGACCATGGTTATGATATTCTTACCCACTACCCTCGATTCTCAACCCACAATTTCCCATATGGTAACTGTTGTAGTGGTGATTCTTGATCCAAGATAAAGAGATCCTATTTTTTCCTATTAAAACTACATATACACTACTAGAAGACACTTTCAAGTTCACTACCATAATGATAACTTGATCCATCACATTCAAAATGTGTCTCAAATTAAATACACTCACCAGTGACCTAATCTCATAAAAAGGCCATTGGGATAATGAATCACCCTAGTAACCACATCAGCTACCGAGGCTAGAGGAATGAACATTGAATATTTGAATAATCCATCACAGTCCATCACTGACATACCCTTATATGTCATTTTTATGAACTCATGAACCTTCTCACCCCCCCCCCAATTTATTTGGGTAGAAGTGGCTCAAAAGATTTAGCTAAAATCCTTCTAAGAAAAATCATATTTCTTACCATCTAACTCTAGGATGTCTCACCAATGCTTTGATGGTCCTTGAAGAATATAATCATCAACCATTACCTCTATAAGTGGTTGACTTGGGCTTCATAAGGATTATTTTGATTGATTCAATCTATAACTTAGCTACCTAGGGGTCAACCTCCCCAGTGAATATAGGAGTATGTTGTAGATTTAACTCTCTTCTTAAATAAGACATCGTACGTGAGGTGTAAAAATTCTCCACCTCCATGGATCTCATGACACTTAGGATGATATCATGTAGATAATATTACACAGAATTCTCTAGAGTCTTATGATATTTCCAATCAACTATATTAGTTTTGAGTTGATTACTGCTATATTAATTCTCAAAATGAATACAATATGGAGTAATTTTTTCTACAAAGACCAAGTCACTCTTTAAACCCAAATACATCAATAAGATCAACATAAATAGGTGATAACTGTAGATAAAATCCATATTGAGGTTCCTCTATACATAGATTAAGAATTTAATTTTCATAATATAACAATTTTACTTCATTTCATTTATTAGATATCATAGGGGATTTATTTTCATAGTTCATATGGGTGATTACGTCACATTTTTTAAATTAACCCCTATCATGAACAATTCATGTCAACATATATCACTATGTGCCTATAATGATTTATTCATACTCATATTGTTCTATATTGAGTCAGGAGTAATAATATGAACAATAATAACATAACACAAAAAGTAAAACTCCTAAGTTGAATTAATATCAAAATTTAACAAGAAAGAAAAATGATAAACAATCCTATCCATGAGAACATATATTTTACCCAATACATTGGTTAGTTACTACCATTCATATTCTAATTAAAATGTATTAATACATCCTAGGCTCTTTTTCTACCCTTCCTAAAGAGTAAATCAATTGAAAATAAATATGCCTTAAAGATGACTTTGTATTATCCTTGACATGGTTCTCCCTCAAGTGGCCATGTATGGTTAACTACGTGACCTCAAATGCACCCCCTTACACCCTAGGATATTGAATAGCATAAAGGGTGTAAGGGGTATAGTGGGGAGTTTATTCCTTGATAACAGAGGATAAATATAGCAAAAAATAGTAATATAATATCATAAATATAAGAAAAAAATAGTCAATAATATGCATCCATAGATGAATAAATAACAACACCAATAACTCTAATATAATAGAATCACATTATGATAGGGAGAAATATATTAAATAACATACTTAAAGTAAAAAAAATTGACTACAAAGAATCAAATAGACTCCATGATCATGGCCTCGAACCCATTCTCAGTCCCATTTCTAAGCTCTATCCCATCAAGAAAGAAACAATCAACAGCATGGTCTCCTTCCCTTGTCCAAACATGCATCCATAAATTATGTCTCGATAAAAATGGAGTCCAATCTAGGGTGTTAGAATAACTTGATATGTCGGCACCAACATGTCTTAAAAAATCTATTTTTATATATATAGTTGATGTTGTAAATCAGTAAACTAGTGTTAATTTAATCAATTAATATTCAAGATTAAATAAACCCACTGGCCCTTGAGCTTCGGGTTGACACCCAGGGTCATCTCCAACCTAATTTGGGACCAAGATATTTATCTTTGAGCTTGTTTTCAAACAATGCCAACCATTTCCACAACCCTCCAAGGGTTTATCCCATAAATCATCACAAAATAACAAGTAATATCCCTATAATCTTTACAACATAAATAAACCAATAACTATAATAATTTTAGATTAACTGGGAAAATCACATTCAACCCAAGAGAATAATCGTTCAAATCCCTACCAAAATTCAATCATAATCGGGCCAAACCCAATAATCATTAAAAAATAACTGGGATAATCCCAATATGCATTAAAACATAAATTAACATATCCATAACACATTTCATCACAAGACATTATGGTGAAATCCTCAAATCACTATTTCTCTATCCCTTTACACTTCAAAAAGTTAGGATCCCAATTTTTGTCATAATTACATCATCTATCATTCAAATTATTATTTAAACCCCCAATTTTGTCAGTATAATAGTTAACTAAATTTTAGTTTGTGTGATACCATATAAATTAATCAAACAAATATCACAAGTTCTTCAAATTCATAATATTATTACAATAATAATATAACTTCCAAAACATCACTGGGCATCAATTTTAATCTAACCATGTCTTGGGAATAGTAAAATGATGGAATACCTATCAAGTGGCCGCATGTCTCCATATCTACACCAAATGACATGATGTGATCCTATGTTGGACATATACATGTGGAACTCATCAATAATGGACAAACCAATTATTTGGGCATTGTGTATGGTGTGTCAGATTCAAAAAAAAGTTTGGAAAACTTGATTAAATTGAAAGAGAAAAAAAGACACAGAAAATCCCTAGACCACCCACTTCAAAAAAAAGATGACAAGAACAAACTCCAATTTTCCATGGGAGAGTTTTTATCCTTCTCCATTTTATTCAGACTCTTGGAAAGGGACATCATTATTGAAATTCTTGATTAACTATGGATTAATCCTTATAAGGTTTGGATTGAATCTAATTAAATTGATGTCCAAAAGCCTTAAAAAATCACTATATATGGGCTAGTGGTTGAGTGAAAAAAAATATTGGATCAAAAGGAGTTTGGAGGGGCTTGGGGTAATTATAGATATGCTGTTAAAAAGAGGCCAATGGAACAACCACCTTGGGACATGCAACAGAACCTCCTAACATAGGGAGCACTACGGAATAGCCCAATGAACCACGTCGCAATCACCCTTGGTCAACGCACATCTGAGATCCATGTATAAGTCCATGTTATATAACCACATTACTCAAGGAGAGACCCTACCATTTATGAGGTAAATACTCTATATTGATGCCCTTTCCAAGGTATTTTTTCACCTCAGCGAACCTCTATGCTATAGTGGTACTAGATTTGGTAGAACTACCCAAATAAATCCCCGAAACCATTATTACTTGCCACCTTCACCATATTATAGTTCATAACATCCCAAGAAAGAGTTATTCCATATAAAAAATACACAAAACATTTATTCCATTATTGGAAGTATCTATATAAATCCTCCATCCAAGACACTACACTACAACATTAATCTCCAAGCCACGGCGACCCACACTTCAATTCTTCCCAAAGATCAATGGCATAATCACCCCTACAAATGAGGATTTTTAAATTCCATTCATATTACATCCTTCCTTTGACTATCTCACCCAATAAAAGGCTTGATGAAAATATTTTAAATGAGAAAAACATGCTCATATTGGTTTTAAAAACATTTAAAACATGGTTGATTATAAAAGAATATGGGATCTTACATCATTTATGGTGTCTTCTATTGTGTTAATTTTTTTTTATTTTTTATTTATATTTATCTCCCCAAAAAAAACTATGAAATTTTTTATCGTAAATTTTTTATTTCAGTATTGAGTTTTATTATACAATTAATGATAATTGATTTTATATAAAAATATTATATTTATTGTTCCTATTTATTATTATTATTCTCATTTATTCTTTATATATATATTTGTATTGTGTGTTGTTCAAATTTGTTATTATTTTTGATATGGTAGATTGGAAAATTTACAAAAAAGAATATAGAATGTTTTTGTTTCCTCGATACATTTTATTTTCATTTTGGTAATATTTTTTTATGATTTATTTTTTTAATTTAATATATTTGTATTACATACATTATCTATCTTATTTTTATTATCATTTGATTATGTAATAATAATAACAATAAAATTAATAATAATAATAATAATAATAATAGTTATAATCTTATTATAATTATTATTATGAGTTATGAAATATGTGTCTCTAGATTTTATATTATATTATAGATGAAAGATTAAAGCATAAAATAATTGTAGAATTATTTTTATAATAGTATCATTGATTATTTTCAATTGTTATTTCAATAGTTATTATTATTAATATTATTATGATTATCTATAAGTTATAAAAATTATTGAATGTAGAATATTTTCATAAAATTTAATCACATGTTTCATTCACTGAACGTTATCTTTTAACAACTATTATAAATATTATAGAGAAGTGTTTGAAAGATGAATAAGTTTGTTTTTTGAATGGTCAAAATATTATTTAATTTATATAGTGTAACATGTGACAAAATTTATATCCTAATTTTAAAAAAATGAGATTATCACATTATTTATGAATAATGTTTTCTTTTATTTATATATATAAGTTGATATAATTATATTTTATATTTGAATGTGTGGACAATCGATTATATATCTATAAATGTTCTATTAACGTACATCAAAAAACTTCTCAGTATGTTGCAAATTTAAACATATTGTCTATATTTTTCAATTGAAAATAACTTGTTGATGGTAGAATAAAATGTAATATTATAATTTTATATTCACATGATGTTTGATGAGAGATGGATAATTTGATCACTTGATATTGAAACAATTCCCTCTTCATTATGTGCATTATTTTTTTATAGATAATCGAACATTATATAAAAATTTGACCAGTTATTTCTATAGTCAAAATGAATAAGCTAATACCCAAATAATGGATTATGAAATTAAAAACAATATAAATAATGTTTTAGGTATAGTAGGGAAACACCCTCAATAATGTAACACATTAATTTATCCATATATTGGTTTTTAGATATTAAATATACATTACAAACAATAAGACATCTTTATCCTGATGAAAACATATGGACATATGATGTTGAAGATACTAATACAAGGGAGAACATAACGGATAAAACAACTAAGTTTTCTAATATAGATGTAGATGGATATCTGGAATTATATATAAGATGTAAAAAAAAATTCAAATTTATCATTCTTAGTGGATTTATACCATATTATGTGTCTACGTACAAATATAGATAAATAATATTTCTTCATATTTGAGATATTGTGTGAGGGCCATTATAATCATAATACCCCTCCATTATTTTATGAGTTATATAAGGTTATTATCATAAATGGACACAATCATATGAAGATAAATTCATTTCCTAATGATTTAATGCATTACTATAAACAATACTTAATTTGAGAAATGTCAAAAGGTTGTTATACTACTAGATAGAAGTCAACCAATAATTATATCAGTCTGAATCTATATACTACCATAATGAAATCGAAAAAAAACATGTTACAAATATTTTACAATAATTTCCCTTAAAATCACAGTTTAAAAGTTTTTCATGTCATCTATAACAATTGAACATATGATGTGGCATAAATTTAGTAATGAAAATAATGAGTTTTGGATAAATCCATGAGATAAAAATGTGTAGAAGACCCTCATTCATTACATCTATATTTCTCATATGATCATAGAAATTTTAACTTGGTATTTGTAGCTGATGGGTTTAATCCTTTTGGGACATTATATAGAAATTAAATAATATTGAATATTATTTTGATTTTTTATAATCTGGACCCCTACATTTTTATACAACAAACATACATCACCATATTGATGATTATTCCTAGAAAAAAATGCCTGTAAATGGAACTAATATTGACCTTTCACCGATTAAATATGAATTGTAGTGCATAAAGAATTATGGTTCAGAAATATGCCATTCATCAACCATAAAAATGTTAAAAATCCATATTTACATTATATGGTCCATTTGTGACTTTCCTGGACTATGAAATTTTTCTATTATAATACAAACACACACACTAATCTATCTTGCCTAGTTTGTAACTTTAATTATTATCGTCAACAACTACATTTTTTGTAGAACCATAGGTTGGATGTTTTTAACACTTATTTATGAATTTCCTTGTTTATAAATTGTTTTGGTAATGTTTTTAATAGTTTGAAAGATTTTTTCGAAGGTTTTTTGGATTTTCTATGTGTGCGCAGTTTGAGAACGGTTTATGAAAACCATACAAATTCTCTAGGAAACCATTCATATTGAAGAAATGGGCTATGTAATTGAACCTGGTTAAGGAACAAAATTTTCCAAACCGTGCGGCCACCTTGGGTAAACCATGCATCATGGGATAGAGAGATTGTTCATGGTTGACTCAGGATTTTTCTTATTTTACAATAAAAATGTGCAAGGCTCTCTCTTTAGGTAGTAGTAAGAATATAGTCAGGAATCAGTTTTCCTAACCATCCAAATAACCACGCATAGTTTAAATGAGTGTTGTAAAAATTTGGGTTAGGCCACAATTCACCCTAAACAACCAATTTGAGCCCCATTTCTTCTTTCACTCAGGATTTCTTTTATTCAAGGATAGGAAACCTATCCTACTCATTTGGAAGTGTTTTGAAGCCTTTTAATAGTGCGATAAAGATAAATCTCCCTTAGTAAGCCTCCTTCCTTGGTAGTTTCATGGTTTCCCTTAGATATACTTCTCCCTCACCCTATCTCATAGATCTACTTCTTTCATGGATAGATCATCAGTTTTTTATTCCAATAATGTATAATTTTGGACATTTTGATATCATGAAAAGGGATCTATGGAGGATTTCTAGTGTTTTAAGCCAGATTCAGTGAGCAGTTGTGCCATTGTTCATTTTGGCCAAAACCCTAGAGGTAGGTGGCTTCACTCTCAACTCCTTTTTCTAGAACATGATGGATTAATTTCATATTAGTTGTTTTGTTTCAACATGTCTGTGAAATTAATGTTTGAAGCTTGGTTGAAACCCCTTTGGTAATGATTTTTGGATTTTAGGGAAATGTGATATTGTTGTGAAATGTGATTCATTGTTGGATTATAAAATGATGATTTTAAAATAATTTGCATGGTTTGATTTTTGAAAATGGTATTGGAAAATGGTTTTCATTAAAAAAATTATATCATTATAACATTTTTTGTAATAAAAGGGTGTAATGGGTTTTGGAAAAATTGGTTGAAATATTGTTGGCATTGTTGTGGCATAAAGTAATTTTCAAAAAAACGGAATTTATTGATATGGTTTTGGAATGTTTTTTTAAAATGTTGTTGGATATAAATGTTTTATTTTAGATAGAAATTAGTGGGTAGATTTTTTTTATAAAATATTGGTTGATATGGTTTTAGTAATTGTTTATTTGATTGTTATTGTGTTAAGAGGTTAAGAATAAGATGTATGGGAGGGATAGTGGGCATAAAATACCACCATAAAAGGATTGGAATGGGGCATGAGGTGACACTCTAAAAAGGGTAATAGCTATGGATGTGAAGTATCACTATTAATGGTAAAATAAATCTCATGTGCCTTAGTTGTGTGTATATTTGAGATATGTGTGTGGTCATGCGATGTGGAATGGGCCATGCCAACATGAAATAGGATATTGGGTAATGAATTATATGATTTATTTCCTTGGAAAATTGTTTATTTGAGAAATAGTTTGGGTATAGTTTGTTTGGATTGAGGGAAACTATTGAAATATTTAAATGTTTTTATAAAAAAATATATAAATTTGAAAACTTGTTATATCGTAGGGGTGTGAGTAGGGAATTCATTTTGGGAAATCCTACCAAGTTTCATAACTCATTTCATGATTTGGTACTTTTGTTCTTTTCTAGATGTTGTACTTTGAGACACTAGTAAAAAAAATCCTCTCATTTCATTTGTTGTTCTTTGTGATGCTTTAGGTTATTTTGTGGAGTTTCATCATGGAGAATTTTTGGAGATTCAGCGTTTTACATGAATGTATTTGGGGTTTTTTTTTTGTTTTCTTCCACTGTATAATTTGGTATTGTATTCTATATTTTGGTACTCTAATTTGGTATTGGTATGGTTTTGTGTTGATGTCATCGGTATGATTTCAAATTGTAATACATTGTTTTCATACATCATATAGTAGTGTTGGTTACTGAATTTTTGGTTGTGTAGTTTTATTTTGTTTAAAGGAAAATCATCCCCCACTGTTATGAATCCCTTGATATTTTTGGTTTCCATCCACTGTATAATTTGGTATTGTATTCTATCTTTTGGTACACTGATTTGGTATTGGCATGGATTTGTGTTGTTGTCATTTGTATGATTTCAATTTGTCATACATTTTTTGCATACATCATATAGTAGCATTGGTTATGGAATTTTTGGTTGTGTAGCTTTATTTTGATAAAAGGAAAATCTTCCCTCAATGTTATAAATCCCTAGATATTTATTTCTAGACTTTGGAATCTTGGGGATGTCGCTTAAATCCAACTATAACTTCCTCCTCAACTTATGAAAATTATAAGGGGAGGGTAGTTACATGTGATATTAGTTTTTTCAGCCCTTTGGCATCGGTTTTTGATCTTCGAGTTGGCATTCATTCTTGGTTCATTCCTTGAGACAGGATGGTATCAAGAATTAGTATTTGTTGAACATGAAATTTATAGCCTAAAAGGCGTAGATAAACTTTTTGTGGTGAACTTCATGTTACTAGGGATTTGGGTATATAAGTGACTTAGAGACTATTATAGGAAAGTAATATCATTGTTGAGGGTTTATAAAATGAAAAAAGCTTGTAATGTATGGTAAAAATAACTTTCCACTAGGATTTCATATCTCATTTAGAGTAATGATTAGTGTTTTTATATGAATGTTTTGATTTTTGAGAAATCTATAAATAATTTTGAAGTGTGATATTGTGGAAAGAGAACGATTATGGTATTTTGGAAGTGGGTTGATTTAGGAATCATGGTGGATTTTAAAAAAAGGTAATTCAACATAGGAAATGTTTCATTTCAGAAAGCATGGTTGTGATTGTTGAAATGTGATAGAATTTGAAATTATAAGCCTTCAGTTTCAAAATAGTGAGAATAATGGGGTTTATTTGTGTTGATAGAAATGGAATCAGTTATGTGTTATATAGAACAATTAAAGGAAGCAGCTGAAAATGTGGTTGCACCTAATCTCTAGTTGAATTGGTGTCTATGTTCAAAGCATAGTGCTAGCCTTTCATGTTGTGGATAATAGAAATGGACTAGATGAGTTGAGTCATGTAGACCATTCAGTTCAGTTTTAGAAGAAGAATCCACCCATATTTTGGGGTGATTAGGAACCAGAAAAGGAAGAGGTGTGGATGAATACAATGAATTATATATTTTATTTCATAGGGAAGAATGGATTTTATGTTCAATTTAGTAATGTAAATGTTATAAGACCATTCACGCCAATGGTGGGAGATAGTGGTTCAAGTTTGATCAAACCAAGGTATAACATGGGAGGATTTTAAGGAATTATTTAACAAAAAATTATACCCTCACATGTTAATAATATAGTGAATTAGGGATTTAATTATCCTGAAGTAGGAGAACATTTTGGTGAAAATTATTTAGTCAAATTCCTAAATTTGTTCTAATTTTCACCTGAGGGTGCTGCAAGTACATTGATAAAGGCATGCATTTTTTGAATCAGGGATGGGGCAGGAAATCCATTCAATGATTTTAGGGATCTTTCTGACAAATTATAAAGAGATATTGAATAGATAACTACTGGATGAAATAAATATCTTGGGATCTACAACTAGAGGAGTTATTTTGATACCCATAGGAAATGGTGGTAACTCTAACATGGGGAGAAATAAGAAGAGGAACACTTATATCCAAGGTGAGAGTATGGCTCATAATAGAATATAAGGATATGTGAATCACCCTATTAATCCTAATATAATGTTGGGATGATTCCAAAATGACTCTCTAAACCACATGAAGCAATAATTTATGGCACCACAGAGAGCATGCCACAATTGTAACCATATGGGGAATCATCATCAATATTGTTGCAATACTCTAAGTTTAAATGTTAATGAAACTTCTTAGGGGTCATAGAAGTCTTATTCTTCGAAATAATTAAAGAAAAAGAATAACTCTCTTTAGTTATACAAACTTATCCATGGTGATTCTAGAAATACCTTGACTCTTCATCTTGGGTAGTTTTAGTAGGTTAATAAAGAGAAAAGTGTGGCCAGTAAACATGTGTATGTAGCGGAGAATGTTATCATGAATGATAAACCTGGACCATCAATTTTGCAAGGTATGATTCTTTTTAATTCTACCCTCATGCATGCTCTGTTTGATATAGGTTCATTTCATTATTTTATTTCTTCCAATGTTGTTTATTTTTTAGGTTTAAATGTGGAAATTATGTCTTTTGTTTTTAAACCTCAAACTCTTTTGGGTCAAATAGAGTGTTGATCCTTTTTTTATGGAACATGTCATATAGATGTTGATGGATTTGAGTTGATGTGGGACTTCCTAGTGCTGTATATGTATTTTTATGACATAATACTAAGTATGTATTGGTTGATGATGTTTGAGTACCACATCGATTGTCATGCATGAACGGTTTTTTTACTGAAGATGGCATCAAGAATCTCTTTAGAGGAGAGAATAATCTAATGGTGGGTGAGACATTATTTTTGAAACCAGTATTTGGGATGATTCAATATCAGTAGGTGGATCTTTCTTTGGCGTCAATGGAATATATTGGGAGAAGTTATTTTATTTTAGTTGTTGATCAGTTTCTGGATTTTTTCCTCAAGATTTCTCATGGTTTCCACCATAAGGGAAGTTCAGTTTACAGTTGATCTCTTCTTGGGGACCAATCCCATCTCACTTCCGTCAAACTAGGTGGAACCATCATAATTGATGGAGTTGAAATTATAGTTTCAAGATCTAAGAAACAAAGGGTTTATCCTACCTACCACAGCTTTCTGGGAATCACTGATTTTGTTTTCAAAACGGGGGATGAAACACTCCAGCTATGTGTAGATTATCATAATCTTAACCATTTTATGATAAAGAATAGATATCCACTCACATGCATCGATGATCTATTTTATTAGTTTAGGGGTGCTCATTGGTTCTCAAAAATTGACTTGTGATCCTAATATCATCAGTTGTGAGTGCAGACGGAGGATATTTTGAAAATAGCTTTAAGAAGTAGATATGTCCATTATGAGTATGTGTTTATTCCCATTGATCTTATTAATTCATTGGAATTATTCATGGAATTGATGAATCATTAATTCCATATATATCTGGATTATTTTATGGTGGTGTAAGTGGCTGATATATTGGTTTATTCCAGGATAAGGTTTCAGAATGATCAACACTTGGAAAAGTGTAGGTAATATTGAGAGACCATCAATTTTTTAAAAAATATAAAAGATATATTTTTGGATATAATAGGTATGTTTCATATTCCATGATACTTCTAGGAAAGGTTTTTTAGTGGATCCAAAGAAGTTATAGTTGGTTCTTTTATGGGCACCTCTAAATAATTATTTTGATATTCAGAGATTCTTGGGTCTAGATTGTTATTATTGACACATAGTTTGTTACTTCTCACGATTGGATTCCTCATTGATAGCTTTTAAAAATATGAATGTTCTATTTCAGTGGAATTAGGAATGTTAGAAGGATTTTTAAGAGATTAAGGGTCACCTTACATCAACACCAATCTTGGTTTTTCCAGAACCAGGGAAATGGTAAATGGTGTATTATGTTACATCCTGATCAAGGTTGGGGTGTTTTCTCATGCATGGGGATCATGGTGTTGTGTATGGATCATGGTAGTCTAGGATTCATGAGAATAACTACCCAACACAAGATTTGGAGTTAGTGGTTGTGGTGCATGATTTAAAAACATGGTTCCATTATCTCTTCAGTGATAAATTCATAGTGTTTACCTACCATAAGATCTTGAGGAATATTTCTTAAAAAATAAATATGAATTAGAGAGATAGGAAATGTATTCTGTATCTTCATATGTTTAATGTTGACTTGATGTATACACCTGATAAAGCCAATTTGGTGGTAGATGCATGAATTAGAAAGTCATATGTTCAAGTGGAAAAACAATCTTCAGATTAGTTGTAGTTGATGTCGGTAATAGTCGAAATGCATTTGGAATGTGAAGACTGAGGTGACGCTCTAGTTTTCCTTATTTTTTTTGGTTCCTGATTTGGTTGGATTGGTTAAAGAGGAGAACATATACAATTCTGAATGTGTGAGTATGAGGTAAAAACTCTATGGCAGGGAGAGCATTGGTGGATGTAAACAAGATGGGAATTCTATGTTTTGGTTTTTGGATTGAATTTTTTTACCAGTGTATTGTTGATAAAAACTTCTTATAGCATATCATCATTCGAGATGAGTGGTTCACCTAACATAATATATGATTTAAAAGTCATTGAAAGTGTTGTTATGGTGGGAGGGTATAAAAAGGAAGGTGGCTTAGTTCGTATTGAGATGCATGACTTATCATAAATTCAACGAAGATAATTAGTGACCGGTAGGTATGTTGAAGTCTTTACTTATCCAATTGTGAAAATCGGAGTAGATAGCTATGGATTTTTTTCTTACAGGTCTCCAAAATATGGCTCAGAAACACAATTCCATATCAGTGATTGAGGATTAGTTACCAAAGTTGACCCATTTCATCTCTATTTATGAATCTCATATGGTGTTGGATCAATCAAAAATCAATATCAGTGAGGTGGTAAAAATACATGGTGTACTAATTTCTATTTTATCTAATTTAGATCTAAGTTTCACATCTTGTTTTTGTAAATCCTTGTAATAATCCCTCGGGACTTAGTTGATTATGAGTACGGCATATCATCCCCAGCTTGATGGGAAATCTAATAGGATAATACAAACATTGTAATAAATGTTTTGGGTTTCTGTGATATATTTTGATGGCTCATGGGAGGAGAACATACTACTAGGGGAGTTTTCATACATTGAATGGTATCATGCCTTGATACATTTGGCTCTATTTGAATCATTGTATGGGAATCCTTGTCATTTTCTACATTATTGGGTGGAAAAAAGTGATAATTTGATAGTGGGGGAAAGCCTTGTGTAAGAGAAAATAGAGAAGATTATGTTGATCAGGAAAAGAATGTATTCATCTAAGATTCATCACAAATCATATGCGGACCATCTTCCATGGTCGTTGTCATTCAATATGGTTTATCATGTGATTTTTATAAAATCTCCGAGGTTGTAACACCATATTTTTTCCAAGTAGGTAAAGTTATATCAGAGATATATTGGGCCCTTTGAGATACATGAGTGGCTAGTATAAGTGTAATATAAGATGGTTGTTCCACCATAGTTTAGTGTATTGCGTAATTTATTTCATGCGTCTCATTTGAATATGTATATGATGGATCTTGACCATGTGATATGATGGTATCTTGTTGAACTAAATCCAGATGATTCATTGGTGTACGTGCTAGTGTAGATTGTGGATAGGAAAGAGAATTTCATTCATTGTAAAATCATCAGTCTATTGTAGGATTTTTTGGAAACATGGTCATATTTAAGAAGAGATATGGGAGTGGAAGTAAGAAATGGTTGAGCAATGTCCAGATTTATTTTGGGGAAGCAAAACTTTTCTACATTCCATAATAGAGAGGAAAATGGGGGGGGAAGCTAGCACCCATGGTTTGAGGTATGAAACCCTTTTTAATACCTTTATTTGGGTATAAAGTGGTTGGGTAATGTTTGGGGGAGTTTATATGGGTTTTCAGATAGTTTTTGGGATTTTATAAGGGTTCACAATTTGAGCACGATTAGTGAAATCCATATAGATTATCGAGGAAACAATGCACAATGAGGTAGTGGGCTATGGGTTAGAACAAGATTAAGGACCTTGGTTTTCTAAACCGTGTGACCACCCTAGGTAAACCATGCATCATGGGATAGAGAGATTCTCCGTGGTTTGTGCAGGGTTTTTCTTACCATGTGGAACAACCATGTGAGCCACCCTCTTGAGGAAGCAACATGCACATGATTAGCACACGACTTTCTTAACCGTGTGGATAACTATGCACAGTTTAAAAAAGGATTTTTTAAAAATAAGTATATGTCAGGATTCAACCCAAACACCCCATTTAGGCCCTCATTCCGGATTTCATTATTTTGAAGTCAAGGGAAGCTCTCCCACTCATTTTGGAAGCATTTTTAAGCCTTTTCATGATGTGGTGAAGCTGAATCTCGCTAAGCAATCCTCCTTCCATAGTAGTTTCATGGTTATCATTAGATCTACATCTCTTTCTCTCCTAGTTTCTTAGATCTAATTCTGTCATGGATAGATCTTGGGATATTGATGCCAATAATTGTTAGTTTTGGTGTTTTTGATGTTAGTGGAAGGGATTTAAGTAAGATTTTTGTAGTTTTCACCCAAATTTTGTGAGTATTTGTTTCATTGGTCAGTTTCACCAAAACCCTATAAGTAGGTTCCTTCAATATCATATCCTATAGAAAGAAAAGAATCCTTATTTTCAAATTAGTTTTTTTTGTAGGAAATTTAATATGAAATTGATGTGAGAAGGTTGGTTAAAACCCCTTTGGTGATGATTTTTGGATTTTAGGGAAATGTGATATTGTTGTAAAAATGATTCATTGTTGGATTTTGAAATAATGATTCTAAAATTGGTTACATGGTTTGATTTGTTTAAATAGTTTGTGAAAATTTCTTTATTAAAAATGTTGTTTTATTGGAATAATGTTTATATTAAATGGGTGGAATGGCTTTGTGAAAATTGGTTGAAATATTTTTTGGAATGTTGGTGGATTAAGGGCGTTTTAATAAATCATTTTATTTTTTTAAATTGTTATGGAATTTTTTTTAACCTTTTTTGGCATAAATGTTAGATTTTGGTTAAATTTTTTTGGGTATCATGGTTTGGGAAAATATTAGTTGATATGGTTTTGGTAAATGTTGATTTTAGGGGTATTGGCTTTAGTGGTTATGAATTAGTTGGATGGGATCGATAGTGGGAGTGAATAACCACCATCACATAGTTGGAAAGTGGCGTGAAGCACCATTATAAAAAGGGGATGATGTATGGATGTGAAGTTCCACCGTCTATGGTAACATTGAGCTTGTGTGGTTGAGTTGTGTGTATGGTTGAGATATGTGTGCAGTCACGCGATATGAAAAGGGTTATTCCAACATTAAATTAGATATTTGGTAATGATGTGTTTGATTGATTTCCATTGAAATGTGTTTATATGGACAAAAATATGTATGGTTTGTTTAGATTGTTGAAAATTGTAGAACTATTTAAATAGTTTTATATGAACTGTTTTAAATAAATTTTCTAACTTGTTTCATCATTATAGAATGAGAAGGGAATTCATTTGGGGAAATCCTACTATGTTTTTTTAATTCACCCCCTTATTTGTCAGTTTGGTGGGTTTTTAGATGTTGCATTCCGAGACATAGGTAAAAGAGAAGCATCTCATATTTTAGTTGTTCTTTTTGATTCTTTGGTAAATTTTTTGGAGTTAGATCATATAGAATTTTGGGAGCATTGGAGTTTTTCTTTTAATTTTTTTGGTTTTTTTGTTTTTTCGCTGTATACTATGGTATTGTAGTCTTTCATTTTGTACTATGATTTGGTATTGATAAGGTTTTGTGCTTCTATCATCAGTTTGATTTCTAATTTTAATACATTTTTTTCGTTCATCATATGGTAGTTTTGGTTATGGAATGTCTAGTTTAGTTTCTTTATTTGGATTAAGGAAAAATCTCCCCCCATTATTACGAATCCCTCAACATTTATTTCCATCTTTTGGAATCTAGGGGGTGTCGCTTAAGGCCAAGTAGCACTTCCTCCATGGCTCAAGCTAATGAGTAGGGGAGGGATGTTACATCTTTATACAAATAGATGTTTCATGTTTCATCATTACAACATTGATTCATATATATATTTTCATACAAAAATTCATGTATTAATGGGAAATATTATTTTAGGATTGCACCAAATTTAATATCATGATCATAGATCATAGCATAATTATAAAATGTTTTTATAGAGTTTGGAAAATATTTTCTGATAAATTTAGAGGGGGATATTTAGAACACCATCAAATAAAGTGGGAATATAATCACGGATGAAAAAGTGAATATTTCTGAACTTCCATACAGGGAACTTAATTTTAGACTTCATAATATTGATGTTTCACAAGTTGAGATGAATTTGTGTGAAATGTAGTTTTTTAATTTCATATTGAGAAACAAAAATTATAGTATCATATAAATTATTATAAGGGCACAAAAGAACTAAATAAAAAATAGGATATTAATAAAAAGATATGGGTATGTATCATGTATCAATTTTTTAAATGAAAAATGAGTAAAAATATATTTTCCTTCAATTAATAAAAAATGTGAATGTGTCTTATGGTTGTTCTGAAAATATTGTAATAATTTTTAACTTGAATCACCATAAAATTCATGGATTGAAAATTAATTAATCACATTTTCTAGTTGATCAGTTTCTACCTTTCATAATGAATATTTTATTTCTATAGAAAATAAAAACCATTTCAATTGAATTATTAAAAATATTCAGAAATATTTATGGGAACAAATTATACACCCAACAATTTCGATAAACATAAGGAAATAATTTTATGAATGGTATATCATTTTTAGGTGATATTCCCCAAATAATATATTAATTTGATGGTGAATTTTGTTGATGAATATATAATTATATGGATCATACATTATCAATGGATGTATTCTATAGATATAGGAAATAATTTAAAATTATTTTAACTAATGATTTATAGTTTTCCTATTTAATAATCATAAAAATTATTTATTAATTTATTAATTTTTATCATTGGGTATAACAATAATTTTATATCTTATCTGATTAATAAATATCACCCATTAGGTTATATTAAGGATGGTTACCTAGTATAAGGATACCTAACCTTCTTTTGAACATATTTTTATATTAGAAAAATATGTTTCAATCAAGTCGGACATGTTGATGATAATCCTATTAATTTTTAGTCCAATAATGAATCATCAATGATTCCAAATTTAGGTTGACAAGTGGAAAAAATATATTCATTTTCAATGATATATATACAATTTAGAAAATAAAACTTATATCTGAAACTTTTTAATTGTTTGTTGATGAATTTATGACATTCGAAAAAATCATTAGTAGTCAGAACAGAAATGAGATAGATATGACGATATATGTCACCAAATAAATTATTTAATGGTTTCTAAATAATTTAAATTATAAATATAATTTATAGTATTAATATATTAAAAATTTTAAAAAGTTTATAACAATTTTTATATAAATTTTCATAGGTAATAAAGTTGATTATCGAGATAAACAATCTAATATTTTAAGTATTTATCATAAGGTCATTTGATGCATTTTAAGAGAATAAATTCTTAAAATATTGGTTGATTTGAGTTCCTTACTTTTAATCATGAATATTGTTTAAATATAATAATTCCATATTTTTTATATTAGGGTTACTATGTCAATTAGTATGATATTGTTGAGTCAAATTATGTTGTGAAATTTATAGTTTTTTTATTTAAATGTAACTGGATCAATATTAATAGTGGTATAATTACTGATTCACTATAATTTAATTGTTAATTTTTTTTATCAGTAATTATGAGTGAGAATAACATGATCTATATATTTTTCCTTCCTAAGAGAAAATACTAAATTATATCAATAATATATTTGTGTTTGGGAGAACTGTTATTATCCAAATGAAACTAATACTAGTGTTTGACATGGTTGATGAAGGTGAAGGAAATTTTTATAGTGAACCACATCAACCATAATAAAATTAATTTTTCTATCTAACATTATTGAGAATCTCAATATTTTGAGGGACAGTGGAGAAGAAGAAGAACAGGTAATGTAAACAATGGGACCTAGTAATAATATATTCAACCAAGAATATAATTTTTTATTTTTTGATATTAATAATTGTAGTGAATGCCATTTATTTATAGTTTAACTAGGTTAATATTAATAGTGGTAATTTTATGTGAGATATTTTTTACTGGTATGCCATCCTGGAAGATGTTTAGTGATAGTACACACTCTACACCACATGATTCTCATTCTCCCACTATGATATAAGGTATACTTCATCACATACTTTGCACACATTTTTGGTATAATTTTTCCTTATCCAAATATTATTTCATCCACATGTAATAATTCTATATATGATGTTGAGGTATCATATAGAACACCTATAACAGATCGTTTTTGAAATATAGTCAACATTTAGTTACCATCAGTAGGTTATTAATGGGTTTCAATCACCAATATGTAATTCAATATGATAACCATACTTTATTATATATTCCTATTAATTTTAAAATTCATTATAAAATAGAAAGAAATTATAATATAATGGGGAAAAACATAAATGTTCATGATGATTTTAATTTCACTAGAGTAAAGTTAGTTATTACTTTTGAACAATATGGGGTACCAACTCAAGATACTACCAGAATTTTTGGGTAGTATCATAGCCATTTAGCATGTGAGTCGATCTCCCTCCATATTCATTATTCAAATTAGAGGCACATTACATTGTATTATAAAAATATTTTTTATACTAATATAAATTTATTATCATCATTATTTATTTATATATAATTAAATTAAACATTTTTATATAATATGTTAATTATCTAACTCATTTTCTATATTTTATTTGCTAATGAGGTTCAACTTTGATGTTCCCAATTCAATTTCACATATATGGACATTAAATTTCTTTGGTATAAATATAAAATTTTCACATGGAGATTATGGAATGAATTAAACAACACATCTCTATCGGTTTTACAAGTGTATGATAAGCTCCCTGAAGGAATGCCTAGGGACAACTATAAAAAATTTATTAACCATAATTGGGTCGAATTACATATTTTTTTCATTAAATTTAAATATATTAATATAATTTTTTTTCATAATATTTTATTTTTTATTTATTTATAATTTATTTAGGTGATTGTCATAATAAATTTGGAAAATGAAGAAAAAAATGTATTCCACATACTTTAGGGTCAATGAGTTTCACTAGGAAAGAAGATGGAAGGATTCCATTTAATTAATAAAAATATACATCAATAAAACGTCATGTATTGTAGTTTTTCAAAATGTTAGTTATGTAATTTTTTAAAAAATTAAAAGGAGTTAGTGAATTTTTCTATAAGGAATAAATTTTGGATTAATGTCCTAAAAAGGGATAGTAGTTATGTCAAAGAACCTATATAAAATAGTTGGGTAAAAAAATAAATTTTAAGTTGGTGATATTAAAATTATTTCAAATTTAATATGATTCAGTTTGTAGTGTTAACTCCAATATTTATAGGATTTCAACACTTCTATGTCACTCCCTATATTATCATATTATGGTAATATGGGTGGATAGGTCATGGAATATATATATCATTATAAATTGGTAGGTGGCATACACCTTCTTCACAGATGTTAATAGTAGGAGGTTATAGGTTTTAGTGATCATATTGATAAAAATAATATTCATGCACTGAAAGGTGTTGTAAAATTTTAATAATAACTTATTGACAAATTTAATGATTGGGTATCATAATTGGATAGTGCATTTTCTAGTGTGTTTAATAGGATGACCCAAAATATTTTAAAAAATAGAAACACTCAATGAGGTTTTGGAATAAAAAATTTCATAAATTTCAATTTATGTCCATTATTTTATTAGTATCTTCTTTTTAAATATTGATAAAGATTCGTAGTGCACAAATATAATTTCCATAATATTAAATTCAAAAAGGCTTTCTCAAATCCTTTATTATTTAATATTTTATATTTGTTGATGGGATTAATAAGAAAATATAGAAAAT
This sequence comes from Viscum album, assembly GCA_963277665.1. Lineage (NCBI taxonomy): Eukaryota > Viridiplantae > Streptophyta > Magnoliopsida > Santalales > Viscaceae > Viscum > Viscum album. Next base: position 722,102,692 of record OY728121.1, on the reverse strand, counting down.
GATTTTCATTTAATATATTCATATATGAAAATTTATCTCATTCTCTTCATTTTTAATATAATGGATGTTCACCATGGGATAATGAACATCTCCCATTTAGGGAATTGTATAGGATATCAAAAGAAGGTAAAGTTGTTTTAGAGAGTTTCTCTCCATGATAGGATATCATAGTAATTATGGTTGAATCTCTATCTGGGTTAGTATTTAGTATTTAAATGTTGAGTCTAAGGTAATCTAGTTTGTTGTTCAACTGTTAGATCCTTATGATTGGTTGAATGTTGTAGTCTACCTCATGAATCAAATAGTGGCTCATCATATTTTATCGTCATGTGAATGGAAAACTGTGATAGATTTTTTTACCATTAGTTTAATTGAGTTTAGTGAAAATATTATATCATTTCTAAGGTAATATGGATACAATGGGGAATAATATGTTTTTCTGGGGTGTTTGGGTAGTGAATTATTTAAATTGAATCATGACTAGAATAATATAATAATATAACTTGTTTTTAAATGATTATAAATTAATTTTTATATTTGATCCATGGATGTGATTTAAAATAATTTATATGTGATTTATCCTCTATATGAAGTATTATGTAAGGGAATCTTTCTCAGGTAGTTACAAGTGAGAAATATAAATATTTTAGGATTTTCGCATAGTTTAAGAATTATTTTCTATTATTATTCATCCAAGGAAATTTTTGCATGAACTAGTGCAAGATGATCTTTTTTCTTCATGGTCTAAATTATTACTTAAAAATGGTCAATCTAAAGTATTATTTCAGTATTTATTATATTTAGTAGTAGTAAAGGTGTGTGAATCATTATTTAATTTTTTCGGTATTAGTCATTGAATATTTTCATTACTGGTGTGTATTTAAATAAATTAAATACAGAAACCATAGGTATAGCCTGAGGATTAAGGTTATTTGTAATATCATGACTAGGTAACTGAGAGAGTGGGGGATTCATATTTGTATATAATATAAGTGAGGACTCGTTCATTTTTTAAAAACATGGGAAACATGATATTTTAAAAATAATAATGTTATATAATTAAATATTATTAAATATAATATTGGATGTTGATGTATGGAAATAATTATTGTTTTTATTCTATATTGGTTGGATAAAAAATTTTATATTTTATTTATTTATTTATAATGGATTATATTATAATAAAAATTGGTTCTTTTTTGGACCCACAATGTTTTTAGTGGTTTTAATAATTCCTTGTAATTTAGAGATGGTTTTAAACACTACAATTCATAAACACATCAGTTAAAACTTTGATGTTTTATAGTAAAAAATTAATATACCATATTTAGTATTGGATTCTAAAATATTCACTAAAGTTTTCACTAAATAGTTATAGTACATATTTAGAGGTGGTTTTCCCATCCAAAAGTCATTTAGTGGTGTCTAAAACTACCAATAAATTTATTAGTGGTGGTAAGGAGAACCCATACATGTGGTAAAAAATATTAATATACCACATTTAATGGTAGTTTTATAAACATCCACTAAATATTTTAAATAATGTACTTATGTTTCATATTTACTGGGGGATATTAAAATGATTTTAATAAACTAAAACTGTTGCAAAATAGTGAGTCATGACATTACAAAAAAGTGTTGTGACATTAAAAAAATTACATTAAATAAACAAAGTCAAAGAAGTTTTGGGTGGTACAGAATACACACCTTTAAAACATACGATAACATAATGAATTTCTGTTTTTACATTATTTTCATTTCATTTTAAGTTAGTTTTAATTTTATTTATTCAAAATTATTTTTGATATAAAATTAATTAGGGGATTAATTTAAAATTCATTTCATAAAATTTTTTAATTTATTTTATCTAACTCTTTCTATTTCATATCCATATTATTTATATGGTTCCAATGATGTTTTTCTCTTTACAAAAATTATTTTTAAAGGTAATATTATATGAACTCTAATATTTTTATAGTCAACTAAAAGTAATATATTTAACATTTTCTATAAGGGTAACATTTTAATCACATTAAAAAATTCAGAAATGAATGATTTTTTAATGATTACAAGATGAAATCAATTTACCATTGTCAAAAACATTCTTCGTGATTAAGAAACATTTACATGTTTTCAATTTTTTTAAAGAAAAATAATATTTACATTGCATTGTTACATTTTCAATAGTTACCAATGGAAAGGGAATTTCATACTTTGTTTTAATGCATATTTTAGTTATTTTGAAAATTTATTTTTTATCAATGTCAACATTCTTTAATGACTATTATTCCTTACTTGGGATTTTTTCTATTGATACAATCAATCATCTCTCACTTCATGTCTTATAATGATGCTTAAGGAATGTTTTTGGAAACCTAATTATTTTCTATAGGTTAATTAAGCTATAATGTAATATTGAATGGTTAGTTGTTCTTGTGGAATACATATGTATGGTTTTTCATTATGTAATGGGTGCATCTATTATATAACTCTAATGTATTTTTTTAAATCTTTTAACATCATGATATGGTGGTTTGACATAATTGTTGTTATCTGTGTTTCCAAAACAATCCCAGAATATGATTTCATGTTTTTATGTTCACAAGTTTTCACAAGGAAATGATTATGGGTAACTTTCTAAAAAAATATAGTGATTTATTTTCATTTTTTTATTCAAAATTTTAATAGAGTGTTTTCTTGTATTATGATTATGATCAAATTTTACCCATACATGGTCTATTTTTTATACATTCACAATGATCCATTTATGATCCTATGATAACATCCCAAAGAAGAATAAATCAGTCAATAAGTGCTCATATAAGGAATTCCAATCCTAAATAATAATGTAAGGTATATCATAAGCAATCGATCTAAACTAATGGTAATCAGATCTCAATTAAATCCAGGATAAAAATTTATCTTCTCTAAGAAAATAAAAAACATCATAAATTTGATGGATTGGATATCAATTATTAATCATCACTTGGTTTAGCTTTTGATAGACCTACCATAATCTCAATGCGTAATTATCCAATACAGAAATTGGACTAGAGAACCCCAAGAGGGTACACCAATCCATATCCCTTCAACTATAATTCCCACATTTAAGCCTTGAACCCCTAGATTCTTGATGGATCCATTATATATGGGGGAATAGAAATTATCTTCATTCCCAACATAAGAGCAATATTAATTTCAACCTCTATCTTTGGTGGAAACCTTATGAAATTCTTAGTAAAATATTCCTACAACATGTAAAAAACATAAGATCATACTTCATGGTTCATCTCCTAAACATCTGATAAAAGACTATCTTCATGGGTTGTGATCCCACCTAGTTCCTAGTAGTTAGGTTTTAATTAACCTACTTGAGTTTCCCATTCTCCATTGTGGACATAACATCCACCCTAAGGATTTGTAAATGATACCCTAAAATTAAAATAATCAACATGAGATTTATAATAGATGATCTACTAAATCCCAATGATCCATAAAAATTAAACCATCATCAATATAAAAAATTCACACTAGAATCGTGGGTCGCTGATCTCTAGGGTTTATTCTATACATCGATGAATTCCCACATATTTTTTCATGGTGGTGTATCATTCAATGTCACTAAAAATAAATAATCTATATATAAACCCAATACAACAATGAACTAATTGGATATAAAAAATAAGATTCAAATATGTTAGAGAATAAATGAAATGCTCAGATAGAAGCTACTAAAATTATACCTCAGATGGTATATGGTCTGTATGTTTACAATGTAAAGAATATATAAATGACATGGAACTAACTTAAATAATAGTTCTGTTCCATGGTCTATATCCCTATAATTATACCCCCTTCTTCCATGATGAACACTTCCCATAGGAACCATCTCCTTATCCTCAACCTAAATAGCCTATGGAACTCCAACTACCAATCTATTGAGGCATACCTAACATAACTCCATTATTGTATATCTTTCTGGATAAATTTTCAATGGGAAATTATTTATCACTCTATATATATATATATATATATATTTCTTCCCTATACTCGAACATAATTATAACTACACAATAATGTAGGTATAACGGGGTCAAATTTGGTCAATCCTACCACACTTATTACACTCCACTGAACTATATACCTTTGGAGTAATAGAGATAATGTCACTCATTCAGACCTATATATTGATTATAGATAATGAATTATCTTATTAAAACATACAAATTCAAATGAATATACTCCTGAGCCACCCAAAAGTATCCACCTACCCTAATCCTCTACCCAAATTACGGTTCCTCTTAGTGAAGAGGGTCTGTAATACTACATTGGAAAATAGTGGTGGGAAAAAATTCCACATGAACCCGTATCTTATATCTGAATACATCATTAAAATACCTCACTATAGTTATCTCATCCCAAGAATGTATCAAGGAAACTATATATAGATTTTGTGTAATTATCAGTATAATCCATAACATTCACACCACAATAAGTGAGAAGCATAAATTCCTTGGTCTAGTAATCCCTCAAGGTCTCTAGAAATAATTAATCAAGGAATAAATTCTATAGTAATTTCATGGAAATCTCAATGGTCTGGTCTTCTAAGACTATAATTCCCCGCAATTAGTTTTCTAGGAAATAAAACTTTTGTGCATCTAACATCACCATCCTCTCCAGTGGTGTGTCTAGATGATCAAAAATAGTCAAAATAGATTCTACTTAGAGCTCTTATACACATGGAAAACACCCCCCCCCCCCCCCACCAATAAACAAGGATGGGTGTAGTATCAAGAAATCCATGGTCATATCTGATATAATAAGGTTGTATTATGGAGTCTCCCTCTCCATAGACTATACAACACACATAAATCTCTCACAGAGCTCATCATCAATCATTATCATCTCTTTCATTGAATGATCCAACCTAACCACTAGTAGGGCCTTCTAACTACCTGATCCCAAAATCATGGAGCTGGTGTGTTATTTTAATACATTTCCAGGATTATAAGAAATTAAATCCCAATGGACTGATTAGTTTAGTAGTCCCATAAAATAGATTACATACATTAAATTTACATTACAATTAAAAACATAAAACACAACATATATAATCCTTTGATAATGCCAATATTCTCCTTGAATAACCATACATATCAATCATGAAACACTTCTTAGCATCCTGTGAAAATAAAACATAAGAAAGAGGTGATCTCAGATGCTTAGTAAGGGAAAAAAATAGAGCAGTAGCTATCATGAAAATGAGAAAACTATTAATTAAAGGTATAAAACTGAAACAAAACCCTTCTAAACATAATCATCAACATAAATATATAAATAATAACTTAATTAATTCCATCTAATCATTCATGTGAATATTCTACTAGTAGACTAATCACTTGTAATATCAATAACTAATATCAGAATAAAAGAATGTATAATGTTGGAAATTCCAAAAAGTCCCCATGCCCAGACCATATGGTTAAGACATTATTCAATACCCAAATTAGATTGTCTCATGAGAAATATCTATGTGTTGAGGGGATTTGATTAACTGGTCCCCAACCTGTAGGGCTTTCCTGAACCAGTACCCCACCTGTAGGGATTTCATAAACTGGTCCCCAACCCATTACATACTAATTCTAATGAATTCCTTATATAAAAAGGGTGAAACATAACCAACATAAGCATTCTTATTTAAACTATCATATGAAATGTTAATAATTTAACCCTAAACCATTAATGGTATCAAAATAGCACATCCACAGTCAAACATAACATAATACAATATGGAAGATTGTATCATGTGATATCAACCTAAATTAAGAATAAAATATATCAAATGATGTTGAGATAGATGAAAATACTCTAATAAAATCATTATAAATATCTTAGGAAAAATAGCATTTTTTTCATTGAAATCATTTATTCAAAATACAGGTACCAATAAAACAATACATTGTAAAAGATATTTTTCAATAAAAGTGTCCCATACCAATTTGTATGTTTTTAAATGGATTAGTATTATAAAAATTCAGTTCCATATAAATAAATCCTTAAAACCATTTTTAAAGCATGGATATTAAAGATAAACATTTAGAAGAATAAATATTTCAAACATTTAAAACATTTTTTTAGCTAAAGAGACCCTTACAAAAAACACTAAAATGATTCATTTTTGAATAATTTTTAATGAAATAAAAAATATACATAAAATTTCCTTTATAATTCTATTTTCTTCATATAAACATTTATGTAAAAAAATCAAGAATTTTTTAATAGAGAAAGTACTAATTCTACAAACATTCAAAGAGTCCCATACCACTTTGATCATTTTAATAATACGAAAAATATTATTAAATGAATCTTCAAATAATATGAAGACAAATTTTTTCATGATATAAAATATAATAGGGTCAATCCATACACCACACACAAGAAATAGATGTTAAACGTGGCTTATATCTCATGAAAATTAAAAGTGAGTTTGAAATTCCCTAACCTTAAGTCAGATACTCTATGTATCGGGAAAAAACATCTATATAATGGTTTTAAACATATTTTTAACTTAAAAAAGAATTATAATAATAGTTATGATATCATATATGATTCCTTTATGGAATAATATTACCCATTTATTAATATTTTCCCAGTTAAGGCAACATTTTGAGAAATAATTGCTTTCTTTATCATATTTGTTTTGACTTATTATTATTGATTGTATTACATAGATAATGATTTAATTTCATCAAAAAATTATGACATGATTTATATAAAATAAATTTTTATAACATAAATATATATAATAGATAGATATATGAAATTGAATACATCGTTCATGGAGACGGTAGATAGTACGAATGCATGACCATTGTTTCTGTTTTCTTATCGTATTGAATGGGCGTATGTGAATGAAATATACTTACATATATATATATATATATTATTACATTACCATTATTATTTTATATATTTCATATTTATTAATATTATATATTTTTATAATCATTCTTGAATGGTGAACATAGAAGATAAATCTTATCAGGTCCTGAAGATGGTAAGTCACATGTATGTATGAACGACTGTATCATTTCCTTAATGGTAAAATAGTATGGAATTGGATTGAATATTAATTTTACATCAAAAAATATTTGTTATTTTTATTAGTTACATCATTTATATTCGTCTTTATACTCTTATAAATAATGTGTATATGAAAAACATTTTACACCACGGCATGGAGATGGTATGTTGTATGTACGCTCCCATGGTGATATTAATTTTTGTAGGATGAGTAAAAGGAGTAATATGGTTGTCCCATAATAATTAAAAAATCTCAACATATATTTTATTATGTAGTTATTAAATTATTATGGAAACAATATAGGAAAAGTAATTAGAAGAAGAAAAGAACATTGAAAGAGGTGATTAAAAAATTACATCTTTTTGGGTATCTCCATTTTATTTTTATAGAAGGAATCCATAGGAGGTATTACCTCTAAAATTATGGCCACAATAATGTATTTTGTTAAGTTAAGAGAGGAAATTTTCAGGTTTTGGTTGAGTCAAAGGGGTTTGGATATTTGAATTAAAGATAAGGAGAAGTGCCCTTTTATAAGAGAGATGAGGGGCACTTTTGGAAGATCTTAAAATATTATTTTATTAAAAATTTATTTCTGATTTAAAATATCTTCAATGTAATTTATTTCATATATAATATTATTATGTTTTATAATCCTTTCAACCATTTAATTTTAGACATGTTTAGGTCATAAAATTGTCCTTGTCTCTTGAATTTAACCCTTAGTTAAACAGTTTAAATCTTACTATGTCTTCTTGTATTTTCACACTATTGGGTTAATATAGGTACAATAAAATGTCAAACGAACCCCATTTTGATCATTTATGATATTTAAGACATTATAAAAGTTATTTTGAAGAACCATATACTTTTATGACTTTTATATCTTTTAATAAAATAGAATTTATTATAAGATATCAAAAATGTCAATTTATATAAAATTCAATATTTTAATTCTTTAAAATATCAAAAAAAGATGATAAATTCAAACCAATAAATCCAATATGTCACTGAAATGTCTCAGTTATCTATAAAATTATTTTATTACATTAATTGATATGAATTATATTTATTTTAATATTTTTCGTATCATTTATTTGATATCTCAATTAATTAATCAATTACTACATCATCATTGTGTCACCATTTTATTTATTCATTTAAGGTCTAAAAATTAAAAATAAATTATCATGATGTATATGAATTTATTATATTTTTAAATACTATTTATAGTCGATTATATCACATATATATCTTCATATTAAAAATGAAATAATTTTTTGAATTTGAATATGACATTTTTACGCTTCTTTAAATAAAATATAATAAATGTCCTAATCTAAAACAAGTGGATTAAAAGGTTCAAATTTCTGACATAAGGTATTTTTTTGTTGAAAAAAAATATCCAATGAAATTTGGACATTATTTTGGGTAATTTTATGTTATTATAATATTATTTTTACCTTTAATTACCCTTTTTAGTTTTAACAGTGGAAAATAAAATTCAAAAGGTATTATTCACCAAAAATTATTTTGATCCAATTAGACCACATTTTTCATAATCATTAGAACTGTGTATCTTGGATTTTTAAAATTCAATTCACAATAGTGGTAAAATTACGTTTTATGCTAATATGTAAATGTGGATAGACGGTGAGTAAAAAGATGTTAAAAAGGATCAATGAATTTTTAACTAATTATATTATATAAATGATTCCAATGACCTATATTGGGTTATTATATGAATTATTTATCTCATGTGTATATAAATTAAATTAAAATTAAAATAATTATATAAGTTAAAATGTCATTTTTCTAACAATAATGTAGTGTTTTTCACTATTCATTAAAAATTGAATGTTTTAAGAAAAATACCAAAAATTCACCCTAAGATAATTTGATATTCAGAATTCAAAAATGGAGTCCATTTTACCAAATTAAATTTCATAGATTGTATGAAATTATTTTTATTATTTTTCACAAAAGGACATAAAATGTAGTTCCTTTAAGAAAATTGTATTTTAAAACATATAACTATTTTATAGAAACTTTTAATTTCATTTTAAATATTTTTTATTTATGTGAAAAACTTATAAATAAAATTTAGAAATTATTTATTACTATTTATATTACTATATTTAATTTATAATTTTTGAATATATCATTAAAATAATTTAAACTCTAAAGTGTTGTTTCGCATAGACTTAATATTGCTTGTTACGCAAGCCAAGTCGGTGTTGTGTGAAACAAAAGTTATTGAATATAATGTACAATGAAATATTGGGGTGTTAAATTATCCACTCCTTCAATAAATTACATCATATCAATTTAATCTTAGAATGAAAAACTATGGGTTGGCCTTTTCAAAATATATTTATTGAAATCCCACATCAGAGAATTGATTAATGAGACCAACATTTGAAAATAATGAAAAGTATGTATGAAGGTCAGTAGAGATAACACATACTAGGGTTCCATATAAGAAATCATTGACATGAAAAAAAACATAGAACCATCATATTCTGATGGAGAGTGATAAAGAACATGATTAAGAGAATGTTTAAAATCCCAACGCTTAAAATATGAGATGATCTAATAGACCATTTGATTCATCAGAAAAATTACTAGGATAACATTTTTTATTTCAAAATCATTCCCATAGAGTGAAGATTTATTTTACTATTTAGATAAGTACTTAATTTATTTATTTCCATGTTATAGGCATAATCACTTCTTTTCGTTGTACTTCAATCCATTTTCACATCTTCTCTTACTCTGGGAAATGAAAGTTCAAAATGAATTTTTCATGCCTAGTGTACTTTTGATAAATCATAAGGCGCAAAATTATTTCCTTCATCTACTAAATGTATGTGTAAAATAATAAGGTTAGACCAAAGTGTCCAATAAACCATACTTTAACCTCAAATAATAGCATCCAATGATCAACTTACTCCATTCCAACCTTAAGACTTTTCCAAAATACTTCTATCTAAATTCACTATCCAAAATGATCTCTAAATTTCCAAAATAAATCATAACATAAAATTCTCTAAACAATGTAATGTATCTTTTATTGTCACACAATAAATATTTGATCACCTTTAGATCCTAAATGACAATGCTTATGCTTCCAAATCCTTAGAGAAGATGTATGGAAGAACAATCCTCATGAATCTTATAACTACTGATGTAGTAATTTTTGATTCCAAATACAATATAACCTGGATCATTCCACTTCACTCTTAAACCATTAACTACACTTCAACATCTTATTCCTTAATACCTCCTTTATATAATTTTTATTTTTCAATAGCTTCATTATCAGTATTATAACCATTACTTGTATAACCGTGTTGATTCCAATAATCATTCAAAACTTAAATCATAGCCTCAAAAACACTAATCATAGTGTTATAGTCTTGAATAATCATTTATAGGGTCTCCAAATGATGGAATAATATTCTCAATCCATAAGTTGATTGGGTTAACCTAGGTTATCCACTACCAAATCCAAAGGGTGATATCATATACATACACTTATCCTCAAACTCATTAATAGGGTTACACTTTTTAATCCTTGTTTTCTAAATCAAATTTCCAATTTTATTGATAAAATTCATTTGATGCTAATTGTAACACCCCAACCCTAGAAGCCCATAGCTGGTGCGTTATTTTAATACATAGAAATCATTACAAGGAATAAAATTATGAAGGACTGATAGGATTAAATGAATTGGAAAATAGATTTTATACATTTACTTTACACTAAAATTCAAAAAAACACAATATAGATAATCCTTTGAGAATTCAGTTATTCTCCAATATTAATCTGACATATAAATCATAAAACACCTATTGACGTCATGGTAAAATAAAACATAATAAATGGGTAATATTAGATGCTTAGTAAGGGTAAACAATAAAGTAGAAGCTATCACAAATAAGCATAAACTTTTAAGGAAAGGTATAAAATTGAAACACAAGTCTTCTAAACATAATCATTATCGCGATATATCAAGAATAAATATATTTATTCCATTTAATCAATCATGTGGATAATACCCTAGTCAAATAATCACATGTAATATCAATAACTAATCACATGATTAGGGAATACATAATTCTAGACACACTTCCATGGTCTCATGCCAAGGCAACATGGGTAATATGTCAGTAAAAACCGAAATTAGTTTGTCTCATGAAAACTATGGATGTATCAAGGGGATTACATTTACTAGTCCCTAACCTACTGATATTTTACTAACCAGTCCCCAACCAGTAGATATTTCTTTAACCATTCTCATACCACTACTTACTAATTCCAATTCATTCTTCATATATAAAGGGTGAAACATAACCAACATAAATGTTCATATTTAAACATTCATACAAAATGTTAATACTTTAACTATAAACAATTAATGGTATCAAAATATCACATCCATAGTCAAACATAACATAGTACAATATGGAGGATTGTATCATTTAAAATCAACCTCAATTAAGAATAAGATTCAAAAAATTATGTTGACATATATTAAAATACTCTAATAAAATAATTATAAATATATTGAGACAAATAAAATTTTTTCATTAAAATCATTTATTCAAAATCCATGTAATTATAAAAGAATACATTTAAAAAGAGATTTCTCAATAGATGCTTTCTATACCTCTTTGAAACTTGTTAAATGGATTATCACTTTAAAACATAAGTTTCCATATAAATAAATCCTTAAACCCATTTTGATAATACAGACATTAATGAGAAAGATTTAGAAGAATAAATTCTTAAAACATTTAAAATGACTTTTTAGTTAAAGGGTACCTTACAAAAAACATTAAAAATATTAATTTTTAAAACATTTGAATAAACTTCAAAACAGAAAAAAAAATCCTTTATAATCCTTTTATGTCCACATAAATAGTTATGTAACATAAAATCAAGAATATTACAATTGAGAAAGTATTAATTCATTAAATATTCAGAGCATCCCATACCACTTTGATAATTTTAATAATAAGCTCAATACCATTAAATGAATCTTTAAATACCATTAAGATAAATTTGTTCATGATATAAAATATAATAGGGGAATTATATACACCACACTCAAGAAATATGTGGTGAACGTGGCTTATATCTCACGAAAATTTAAAAGTGAGATAGAACTTCCCCTAGCGTAAGTCTAATACTCTATATATGTGTATTAAACTAATGTATAATGGTTTTAAAAATATTATTAAATTATAAAAGAATAATTATATTATTTATGATATCATATATGAATTTTTTGTGGCATTATATTACCCATTTATTAACAATTTCAATGTTAAATAAACACTTCTAGTAGTAATCACATTCTTTATAGTATGTGTTTGGACTTGTTATTCTTGGTCATATTACATATATAATGATTTAAATACAACCATAATGTATAAAAATATTTTTATATCATATATATTCATAATAAAAATTTATATAATAAATAGATATATGAAATGGAATACACTGTTCATGGAGATGGTAGACCATACATATAGATGAACAGTGTGTTTGTTTTCTGATCGTATGGAATTCAAGTAAGTGAATGACATATATTTACACACACATATATATATTATTAAATTAGAATTATTATGTCACATATTCCATATTTATTGATAATATGTATTTTTATAATCATTCTTGAATGGTGAATGTGAAAGATGAATATCATCATGTCGTGGAGACGGTAAGCCTTGCGTATGCACGAACGATGGTATCATTTCCGTAATGGTTAAATGGTATGGAATTGGAGGTAATGTGAATTTTATTGAAACAATATCATATTATATTTATTACTTACATCCTTTATATACATTTTTGTACCAATATAAATAAATTGTACATGAAAAATTGTTTACACCATGGCTTGAAAATGGTAAGTCGTACGTATGCATGCATGGTGATTTTTTTTTTCAAATGATAGGTAAAAGGAGAAATATGGTTGTCCCACAATAATATAAAATTCTAAGAATATATTGGATTTGGTATTTATTTCTTTATAATGGAAAAAAGTAATATGAAGTAGAAGAAGAAGAAAAATTTGAAAGATGTGATAAAACAATTACCTCTTTTTAGAGTATATCCTTTTGATTTTCCAAAAAGGAATCTTTAGGATAGCTTTATGCCCAACTTATGTCCTCTAGAATGTATTGAGGGAAGTTTAGAGAGGAAATGGTCAGGTTTTGGTAGATAAAAATGGATTTGGATGTGTGAATTAATGGGAATGAGAAGTGCCCTTTTATAGGAGAGGTGAGGGGCACTTTTAGAAGATCAAACAATATTTATTTGTTATAAATTTATTTTTGGTTTAAAATTGGTCCAATGTGATTTATTTCAATGATAAAATGAGTATAGGTAGAAAAAATAAATTTTTGATATGTTTAGGTCATAAAAGTAACCTTATGTTTTGGATTTAACCCTTAGTTAAACAGTTTAACTCTTACCGTGTCTTCTTCCATGTTTAAACTATAGGGTTAATGTTGTTAATATAAAATTCCAGAAGAACCCCAATTGGATCATTTATGACATATTTGACATTATCAAAGTTATTTGGAAGAACATTAGTTTTTTATGAATTTTATATAATTTTATAAAATATTATTTATTTTAAGATATCATATATATCAATTTAAGTACAATTCAATATTTTCATTTTTAAAAATATCAATCCAAGATGATAACTTCAAAAAAAATTAAAATATGTCACTAAAATGTCTAAGTCATCTATAATATTTTTTTATTCCATTAATTAAGTGAAATTATATTTATTTTAAAAATTTTATTATCATTTACTTGATATCTAAATTAATTAAATAGTTGATGCATCATCATTATGTCACCATTTAATTCAAGTATTTAATGTCTAAAAATTATAAATAAATTATCATGATGTAGATGAATTTCTTATATTTATAAATACTATTTATATTTTACCATATCACTTATATACCTTAATAAAAAAATAAACTATTTATTAAAATTTGTATATGAAATTTTTAACTCTTCATTAAATAAAATATAATAAATTCATTAATCTGACATTATAGTCTTAAAAGGATCATATTTCTGACCTAATGTTATTTTTCGTCGAAACAAACTTGTCCATGAAATTAGTAGAAGTGTGAGTGTAATTTTATATTATTATAATATTATTTTTACCATTAATTACCCTATTTACCTTTAATTGTGGTAAATAAAATCCAAAAGTTACTATTCACCAAAAATTATTTTGATCCTTTTAAACAAAATTTTCCATAATGATCGAAACCATGTATCTCATATTTTCATTATTCAATTAACAAGATTAGTAAAGTTACATTTAATGCTAATATGAAAATGTGGCTAGAGGGTGGGTAAAAATATGTTAAAAGGTTTCATACATTTTTATATCTAATTCTATTATAAAAATGATTCCAATGAACTTAATTGGTTTAATATATGAATTATTTATCTATTGTGTCTTTAAAATCAATTTAAATTAAAATAATAATTTAAATGAAGAGGTCGGGTATTTGACAATAATACAATGTTTTTCAGTATTCATTAGAAATTGAAAGTTTTCGGAAAAATACAAAAAATTCGCCCTAAAATAATTTTTATATTTTGAATTCAAAAATGAATTCTTATTTACCATATTAAATTTCTATGAGTGTCTAATATTTATTGTATTTTAATACCAAATGAAATTAAAAGTATTTCCTTTAAGAATATAGTATTTCTAAACATATAACTATTTTACCAAAACATAAAATTTTCATTATAAATATATTTTATTTATGTTTTTAAATTTATAAATAACATTTAAAATTTATTTATTTATATCTATATTAATATATTTAAAAGATAAGTTGTTAATATATCATTTAAATAATTTTAACATTATGGTTTTGTTTCCCAAAGACTCATTTTTTCATGTTACACAAGCCAAGTCGGTGTTGTGTGGAACAAAAGTTATTAAATATAACATACCATAAAATATTGGGGTGTTACAGGACTGATCCTCCCCTCCCTCATAGTACACTAAATGTTATCTGTATGGGGGTATCTCTAAAATTGAAAATTTTCACATAAAATCATGTTTCGATAATATTTCTTGATATCATAGTTTAGGGAAAATAATAAAATGTATATAAACATACTATTTTATAAATACCATTTCATAAAAGAAACATAGCCCGATTTCTCTTTCTAGACATGTCTACCAATACTCAAGGACTCCATCATATATACATAGGATCTACATCATTAAATTATATTTTTATTTTAACAAGATTGCTATAATTGAATAATTATTTAGTGAAATTTCAGTTAGAATTTATAAAGGAAAAAACATTATTAGTTAGAATTGTAATTTTATTTAATGAACAATACATAGTAAATGGTAAAAAAACAAAGTTAAAATTTATTATCTTTCATATAATTGGATATATTAGATTCCACCATCTTGTCATAAAGGAAATAACCATATATATTTCAACTGAAACATAAAATAACCAACCCATATCTAGCGATGGTGTTAATCAACAATAGGAAACCACATGAATGGTATGTAAATACATCATTCAATGTAAAATTCATTAATAGACACACATTTTATCTCTCTCTATTTTTATATGAGGCGATAGTTAAAACATGATAAATAATAAATGGAAAAATAAAATTCACCACACTAGATGATGTAACTCATCAATAAAAGCATAAACTAAGAAAAAAATCACCTCCCAAGTAACATATACTTTCCTTATAATTTGGTTTACTAATCTAAAGAAAAATATATTTACCAATTTCTAAAATCATATTACCTCCTATATAAGTTTCATAAATCGAATGAAAAAATAATAGTTATAATTCTCTTACACCACATTATAATGCACCGACCTCATTAACATATATAAGAGTGATATGGGACCATAGGTGTACGTCTCTAGACACCAATGGTTTCAAAATAGTAGTGAGGGTATATGGTTTAACTGTGGAGAGATTATATACTCATATCCGAGTAATAAATCTGAGTACAAATCATAATAATGTCATACAATTCCAGATGAATAAGAATAACAAACATCATGTAAAATGCCTCTAACAATATATGAAACCCATGATATATAAAAATTAATTACATATAAATAATTCATGTTATACCTACCAAATAATAAATAAAGGTGGATTATATACTAGAAAAAAAAATAGAAAAATAAACAAAATAAGGAAGACTGTAAAAAGTTTCCCATATCCAAGATCAATCCCATATACCTTAATATATCTTATATTTCTAGATAATAAATCACAAATTAGATAGTATAACTTATCCTATGTGAATAAAAAGTCCATATTAAGCCCATTCCTTTTTATTTTAGGTTATTTGATGTGTCGGGGATATGATGGGAGAGTGAAAATGAAATTAGAGTAATAATTTAATCTTGAGGTGTTGTGTTATAGCACATTTGATTAGTCTACATTTTTGTGTAGGTTAGGATAGGTCCCAAGTATAATATTTTTGGTATATATATGGGTTGGATCCTTGGTTGGATTATTTAGTGGTACTATAATTTTAGATATCATTATGGGTTAACACTAAAGCTAAATTATGGAGCCTTGACTGACTAATTTGGGTGGCTCTGTAATTTTAGAATTTGAAATGGTGTGTGTCATCTGTAATGTTTTGGAGTTAGATGGTTGTATAACTTATATCAGTATTATTAAGGGTTTATATGACATGGATACTATCAATACATAATGTCCTAGAGTTTAGGATCATCGAATCTACCAATTATAAAACTGTTATGGCATGGTGTCTTGATTGGGCCATGAAATTTAAATGGAAATATTAGCGAATGAAGTTAAACTAAATTTATGGAGGCGATACATGATTTTTTCACCATTATTTATAGAGTAATGTTTAATTTTAACCCATTTTACTATGAGAGCCATTTTTTCATAGTGGTTTTTGTGAAATCCCTAGCCATTGAAGTGTGCCCGGCATTACTATGCCATCATGTATTGAAACAATTATAACTTTTTTTTAATTAAAACTAACTATAAAATTTTACCTATATAATCACTTATAATTTGAAACCCAAGTGACCAAAATATCAATTTTAGAATAATTAGATCCTTTTTTCTTAGATTTATCCTCATGCGTTTTGAGATTGATTCTTGGGTGAACTGAGGCGAGTTACTTCTCCATGTTGGTTATTCTCACTCATCTTCCTTCATTACATGGAATTGTAATTTATGTACATCAAATATGGTGGTTTCTTATATATTATTGGTAAATTATTGATGAATTAATGATGTTCTTAAATATCAGAGGTTTATAATAGTAAATTTTTTAGTTGTTTGTATCGATTTTTTTATTCTTATTCATGGAAAATCAAAAACACTAAATTGATGTAGGGGGTTTTCTACTTAAAAAAATTTTTCATATTGAAGTTTTATTATAATGATTTATCTTACTTGTTTAAATGATTTAATTTAAACTTAACAAATATAATAAATTGGAAGTAATATAATTGTAATTAATAGATTGGTTTTGTGGTCGCATGCAGTTTATGGTAATTGATTGATTCCTCTTAATATTTTCAATATAGAATTTTTTTTGTTGTGAATATTTTCATTACATATTATGATTTATGTGATTTAAATTTAAAAAAATTAAACATGGTAATTATTGTTAATTATTAATGAGGAAAGTATAAATTAATTATTATTCTTCAATGAAAACTACTAATCATGAAAGTGTTGGTTAATGTATAAATTTTTTTATTCACAGTGAATAATACCTACTGAAATTATGGTTTCTTATTATTGAAAAATTCTCATAATTAATAGATTAGTTCTAGTTACAAATTGTAAATTATTCCAATTAAAATAGAGTCCTTTAGGGATATTATGATCCCAATATATTATTATTATCGTTATTTATTTATGGTGATTTTTTATTTTCCTCATAATTTTTTTTCAAGAAATATGTGTTATATACATTTTGTACCATAATATTATATTCCTCTCATTTTATTTGATATTTAAAACATTTTATGTTTTTATATTTTGGGTATTTTCGCTACTTACCTTGGTTGGGATACTGGTTCCTAAAAATCTATGCTACGGTAAATGGCATAGGTTGAGAGTTGGGCTTTCCTATTATCAAATGGTTTGTTGGGGTTTTCTCATGATTGGAATATATGGGTTTAGAGCTATTATATCCTATTTTTCTATTGATTATAGTATAGTGATTAGTTGCTTGTTACAGATAACAATGGTTGAGATTTAGGATTTCCCTTTTAGGTTTATCTTATTTTCTAGTGGATGGTTTTTGGACAATAGTTTATGTGATTTCTAGTTACCTAATATAGTTACCCTAATGCACAGTGGGTAAATCATCATTATGGTATCATAGGTTGTAACACCCCAAGATTTCATAGTGTGTTAGTTCTTCAAAATAATTCAATAACTTTCACTACATGCAACACAAAGTTCAAGCACACCATGACTTACCAAACAAGCCGTTAAAAAGAGGTTATGAATAGTATTAGATAAATTTTAATGTTTATATAATCCTTATAATTTTAGAATCCATATTATGAGTTTCTTAGATATAATGCAAGAACAAATTCATTTTCAGTATTGCACTTTTATCAACTTTAATAGTGAACCCTTTTTAAATACTATATTTTAAACTTTTTGACTAAATGGGGACATCAAAAATTTAAAATGAAACATCCCAAGCTTCCACGGTACGCTTTCCTTTGAATAAAACAGTAGCGTGTGTTGTACGCAACGTCGAGTTTTAACACACACCACAACCGATCAAACTAGCCGTTATGAATAGTAATATCTACTTTTTTAAATTATATATATTTTATATTTGAAAATGGACTTCATTTTTGGATTCGGAATATCTAATTTAGCCTAAGGTGAAATTTTGGTACATTTCGGATAACTTTCATATTTTGATGAATAGTGAAAATTACTAAATTTTAATTAAAAACACCTTTTTTAATCAAAATAATTAATAGTGATAAATTATGAATTTGAGTGGTTTTAAAGTATATTTAGAATATATTTTTACAGTTTAATATAATGTTGGTCATTGGACATAATTTTACAATTAAACCAAACATAAACAAGTGTCAATCTTTTGATAGTTATTATCTCTTAAAAACACGCTTTTTGTTTTGACAGCGGGAATTAATTTTAAATTAATTTCTTCCACTTCTGTGTTTTGAATTTAGAAAAATGGATTCCATATTTGGAATCAGGATGTTCAAATTGTGTAAATAGGTAACTTTTATTTTTAGACATTTTGAATAATTACTGCGGTAAATATTTTATTTACCATGGTAAAAGGGTAAATCCGGTAAATAAGGGTTAAAAAAATAATGTTATAATAATACAAAATTACCCTAAAACGTGTCCTAACCTTATTGGTGGACACATACCCGACCATGGGCATCCTTGGGTCAATTTGGGGACCCCTTGGAGCCACTTGTATGTGGTAGGGACACATTATATAAATAAAGTTAAAATAAAAATAAAAATGGCATAAGCTTACATCTTTTAGAAGAACAATTTTTACATAGGGTTATACATGTTGGATTTTAGATTATAAATATTCATTAGAAAGATAAAAAGATTTCCTACATAATGATATTTTACTTATAATTTTTAGACATTAAATAATTTATTTTATTTATGACACAATGATGATGCAGTAATTACTATAATAGAGAAAAATTAAAATAAGTGATATTATAAATACCCAAATAAATATAATATGAAACTTTTAATAAATTAAACTAATTTTATAGGATAATATGATATATTAGGATTGATTTAATTGACTTTGTTCGAAGTAATAAATCTGTTATGAGTTTCACAAAAATCAACTAATGAATAGTGTCAAAATTGACATAAAAGAATTCTTAAAACAAATATTATATTATTAATTGATATTAAATTCCTAAAAATCTAAGGTTCGGCCAAGAGACTTATATCATGATAGGTTAATCATTAATGGACCACTTGGGGGTCTCTTGGATGTATATAGTATGTTTATTAACCATAATATATAAAATACAAAGAGACATTGTAAAAGTGAAACTAATTAACTTAGAGTTAATACTTAAAGATAAGGTTAATATAAGTACCCAAACCTGTCTAAATTCTATTGGATGAGTTGCTTTCGACCTATCCCCACCTCATAATTTGAATAGTCAACTTTTGAGCCTTTAGAAACCGAATATGAATTTATTATAAATTAATATTTCTAGCTTTTCCAAAGGTGCCCCTCACCCCTCTTATAAAAGGGAACTCCTCCTTCTCATTTCTTCACACCTTCAAAGCCTTTTGGTTCGGCCAAACTCTGCCCAAATACTCTCCCAACATCCCTCAATACAACCTAGAGGCCTTATTTTGATCAGAAAGCCAACCTAAGGAGCCCTTTTGATCAAATCAAAAGGAAGAACCCGAAGAAGAGGTAATGATTTCACCACCCTTTTCTAAGTTCATTTCTTCTTCCACTTCTTCTTCCTTTGTTCTTACCATTCTGAAATAATAACTCCAGTATCTCACATATACTGTGATGTTATTATAAATATGGTACAATCATATTCAGTATTCTATCCACCCTTTGAATAACATGTCACCATACGTGCGTACGTACGGCTTACCGTCTCCACGTCGTGGTGTAATTGTTATTCAATATAATATTATTTGGATGGGTATAATAATGATGTGTAACTCATGTAAATAATAAATATAACATGTTAATGATTCTGTATATATGATATACCATCCATTTATATATTATTTTAATATCAAAAGAATGATATTGTCGCTCGTGCGTACGTACGGACTACCGTCTCCACGAACGCGATGAGATTCATTCTCCATCGTAACCATTAAAGCGTAATTATCATTTTATGATTTAAAAATGATGTTTAAGGACTTGATATCATTCTGGATATGAATAATATACAACCTATCCTTTACAAACATGTCTTACGTAACAAAACATATGAAAGAAAACAAGTAAGTTAACACCCGAAACAACGATAATACTAAGATATTATTATCAAATCAATATTAAAAGATCATATATGATATCATATTAATGTATATGATTCTTGTATAATTTAATAACAATTATTTCACCATTATACAGGAGGTTAACCTACCACAACCAAGGAAAAGTACAAGGTAAGGGTTATTTCACAATCTCTTCATTATCCGAGGTTGTATTATACGTAATAATCTACTGGGATGTCTTTATCATCCACATCCATGTTTCTTCGAAATGTATTTCAAAACATTTTTACTATTTACAAGAATATGGGTTAAAGTCATTTATACCCTTGTTTGACTTTTTATAAGAGTTTTATAAAGGAATCTTTCCGTCGTTTTCAAAACAAGGTCCTTTTTAACCTTTTCGACAGAATTGAGGTAAGAATGTTTTTTTTAACTTATACGGCGGGTGCGGTTATTTTCCGCCGTTATAAAATCGTCGAAGCTTCCCATACAAGCTTATAAGAATATTTTCAAAGAAAATGTTTTATTTTATATGGATCTTAAATGATTTCAAAATTAAAGGAGATATTTCTTTTAAAAGAATTTTGATTTCATCTATGTCAACATCCTTTGATGGATTTTAAGATTATTTGAAGTTGATTTATTATGATACAAAACTTCTATATTGTATTGAAGGTTTTGTGATATGTTTGACTGTGGATGTGCTATTTTTATACCATTCATAGTTTATTGTGAAAGTATTGACATTTCGTATGCTAGTTTTAATACGAATGTTTATGTTATGTTTAAACCTTTTCATATGGGAATGCATTGGACTTAATAAGTGACGGGTGGAGCCCGCTATAGCTCCTCGATGCATCGGTAGGTCTCATGAGACAAACTAGTGTCTTGGCACAAGGCCTTGAAAAAATCTTATTTGTAGTCTTGGCACGAGGCCTTGGCTATGTGGTTATGATAGTCTGGCATTATGCATTCCAACATTATGAAAGTGGTTATTGATTTTTGCATGTGATTATTTGATTAGTAGAATATCCATGTGAATAAGTAAATGGCATTATTTCATTTTACTTTTTCCATACCATGTTGAAGTTCAATTTTAAAAGGCTTTTGTTTTAGTAATGCATTGCCTTAAATGTTTATTCTTATTTATGAAAGTTTCCGCTATATTGTTATCCTTACTGGGCATTTGAGCTCACCCCTTTTCTATGTTTTATTTTTCCCCAGGATGTGAAGAAGTAAATTATGAATGACCTGCAGGGATATTATGAGGGGATAGTAGTGTGGATTATGGAGACATTATGTTGTTGTAGTAGTTTTTCATTTTATGATGTAATGTAAAACTTATGAATATATCTAGTGTTTCCAAGGCTACTAAACCAATCGGTCTTTCGAGATTTGATCTTTTTTGTGATCATGCCAATGTTACGAAGTAATGCACCGACTCTGGGCAGCTGGGGTCGGGGCGTTACAGTTGGTATCAGAGGAAGTTTAGTAAAAACCTTGGAAACTAGATTTAGATAAACTCTGATTAGAGCACGTAGACCTAAGATGAACTTTGAGGATTAGTATAGAAGAACTTCCTAGAATTTTGGTATTGTAGAGATTTTGTGAGTTTTCTGAGCAATACATCCCTGTCTGGATACGAGCAGGTAGAGGCGGCTCTGGCACAGATGTACCTAGGGGTAAAACCCGAAAACACCGCTTTGAGCTAGACTCGAACGGGAACTGGTGCACGACAACGGGCCTTGCTGCACTCTTGGTTACGACACTCCCGGGGGATATGCTTAGGATAACTCTCATTTTCTTTACAAATCATTCTGAAGGGATTATGAGTATATACATCCTCAAAGAAAAAAAATGATTATGGATTATATCCATAAATAGTTCAATTTATGTTAAGTGTTTTATAAGTATGGGATTATGTATTTTGATTCATAAACTGATCTAGTTTATGCCATTGTTTAGAAATGGCGCCCAGTAGAAGGAATGAGAACTCCGGAAATGAAAATGATCCAAAGAGAAGGAAGGATCATATCTTTCATGGTCTTAAGCTAGAATTTATAAGAGAAATAGTCTCCCATGTATTATCATCATATGAACAAATAATATCATGTATTGATAAGATAAGTAAAGAGATTACTGAGTCCTATGGCTTTGAAGGGAAGCAAGAGAAGAAAAGGATAGAAGAGAGAAAGATGGATAAAGGGAACAGGGAAAAGAAGAATTTTCCCATATGTGGTAACTGTGGAAAGAAACACCCTGGAACTTTCCTGAAAGGAATGGGAGTTTGTTATAAGTGTGGAGGAAAAGGGCACAAAGTACGTGACTGCAAGGGTAAGAAAATGGTTTCAAATGTACAATGCTTCATTTGCAAGGAGTTTGGACACTACGCGAACCTATGTCCCAGTCATTAGACTATGACGCAAATGATGCTATTGGATAATAATCAAGTTATGATACTACCACAGATGAAGAGGAATGATTAGAGTTCTTATGTTGATTATGTCAATTGAGTGTTGTATCAACAATGTACTTGTTATAATAATTATGGAGTATATAAGGATTGTACTGTAGTACTATTTCATTAAGGACTTGAGATTGTGTGGAACAATGAAAAGTGACTCAATAGCAGGATAAATTTTTGGAAAATATATGGTTGAGAGAATGATAAACCATAATATAGTTTTGATACCGAGGTAGTGATTTTCGAATAATACATGATTATTTTGGAAAAAAAATATTGGATATTCTTGACTACCTTGGAACTGATTAATTATTTTTATATTCCATCATTGTTGGGGTTTAAAACATTTTTGGATTAATGAAGTATATCCAGCATTCTATATGGAATAAGGGAGCATGAATGTAATCAACAAGGAATATGGTAATACATGATGAAGATATTCATATGATATTACGGGGTAAAAAGGATCTATATTATGTTTACCTTCCTTATAAATGTTATACTGTGAGTTTGGACATAAGTATTTTGGATAGTTCTAGTTTGGATTATTTTGGATTTCCATAAAAGGACAACCCGGAGGTCGGGCGGCAACCCATCGCGTCCGGCAAGGCTGCGAGACTTGAACCCGCAACCGAAGGGCGACAAGGGTGTATCACCTACCACTGGACCATGAGATGTCCTGGATTAAATAATGTAGTTTTTATTAAAAGATCATGTAGATGAATTATAAATTCATTTATTTTGGAACCCTATACGAATAGTGTAAATAGAATTTTTTTTACATTCTATTATCTTTTAGAGTGAAAGATGAGTTTGTGATAGAAATTTATTAATGGATAAAACTCTAATTATAAAGTAAGTATATCTCCTTATGATCTTAGCCAATCTCATAAATAAATTCCTCAATATTAAGAAAAGCAACTTTGAACAAAAATGTTTTCCTAGATGGTACCTTAAATCATCACTAATTTATGGCTTTGGGATTGTTGGCCTTTTCATAGCCATGTTCTCTACCACTCTCCATCAGATAATTGATGGTTAGATTTTTCTTCCATATCCATATTTTCCAACATGGAACCCTAGTAACTGTTATTTTCGGTAATCTTCATACTTTCGACTCTTTATTTTAAATAGAGGCCTCGTTAATTCATTTTTCGATGTGGGATTTCAACTAAGATATTTTGAAACGTCAAAAATGTGTTATCCCAATACCCTATATTTTGTTGAACCGATGGTACTTCAAATCATCATAGATTGATGAGTTTAAGGACCTCAATTATACACTTGTTTGTGATTGATGACCTCAATCACTACCTATAAATATTTACGTTTTTCCTCCGATTATATGTCTCTAATTTCCACCAATGTTCTCCTAATCAAGATCATAATTTGGTGGTGACCCTTTCATTTCTCTTTTCCTCATATTAAGACTAAATTTTAGTAACCCAATTTCCGATGTGGGTTTTCCCACATATATATTATCTATTTTCAACCATTTATTTTCGAAGAACAATTTCAAATTGCGAGGACGCAATTTATTGAAGGAGGGGAGAATGTAACACCCCAAGATTTCATAGTGTGTTAGTTCTTCAAAATAATTCAATAACTTTCACTACATGCAACACAAAGTTCAAGCACACCATGACTTACCAAACAAGCCGTTAAAAAGAGGTTATGAATAGTATTAGATAAATTTTAATGTTTATATAATCCTTATAATTTTAGAATCCATATTATGAGTTTCTTAGATATAATGCAAGAACAAATTCATTTTCAGTACTGCACTTTTATCAACTTTAATAGTGAACCCTTTTTAAATACTATATTTTAAACTTTTTGACTAAATGGGGACATCAAAAATTTAAAATGAAACATCCCAAGCTTCCACGGTACGCTTTCCTTTGAATAAAACAGTAGCGTGTGTTGTACGCAACATCGAGTTTTAACACACACCACAACCGATCAAACTAGCCGTTATGAATAGTAATATCTACTTTTTTAAATTATATATATTTTATATTTTAAAATGGACTTCATTTTTGGATTCGGAATATCTAATTTAGCCTAAGGTGAAATTTTGGTACATTTCGGATAACTTTCATATTTTGATGAATAGTGAAAATTACTAAATTTTAATTAAAAACAACTTTTTTAATCAAAATAATTAATAGTGATAAATTATGAATTTGAGTGGTTTTAAAGTATATTTAGAGTATATTTTTACCGTTTAATATAATGTTGGTCATTGGACATAATTTTACAATTAAACCAAACATAAACAAGTGTCAATCTTTTGATAGTTATTATCTCTTAAAAACACGCTTTTTGTTTTGACAGCGGGAATTAATTTTAAATTAATTTCTGCCACTTCTGTGTTTTGAATTTAGAAAAATGGATTCCATATTTGGAATCAGGATGTTCAAATTGTGTAAATAGGTAACTTTTATTTTTAGACATTTTGAATAATTACTGCGGTAAATATTTTATTTACCATGGTTAAAGGGTAAATCCGGTAAATAAGGGTTAAAAAAATAATGTTATAATAATACAAAATTACCCTAAAACGTGTCCTAACCTTATTGGTGGACACATACCCGACCATGGGCATCCTTGGGTCAATTTGGGGACCCCTTGGAGCCACTTGTATGTGGTAGGGACACATTATATTAATAAAGTTAAAATAAAAATAAAAATGGCATAAGCTTACATCTTTTAGAAGAACAATTTTTACATAGGGTTATACATGTTGGATTTTCGATTATAAATATTCATTAGAAAGATAAAAAGATTTCCTACATAATGATATTTTACTTATAGTTTTTAGACATTAAATAATTTATTTTATTTATGACACAATGATGATGCAGTAATTACTATAATAGTGAAAAATTAAAATAAGTGATATTATAAATACCCAAATAAATATAATATGAAACTTTTAATAAATTAAACTAATTTTCTAGGATAATATGATATATTAGGATTGATTTAATTGACTTTGTTCGAAGTAATAAATCTGTTATGAGTTTCACAAAAATCAACTAATGAATAGTGTCAAAATTGACATAAAAGAATTCTTAAAACAAATATTATATTATTAATTGATATTAAATTCCTAAAAATCTAAGGTTCGGCCAAGAGACTTATATCATGATAGGTTAATCATTAATGGACCACTTGGGGGTCTCTTGGATGTATATAGTAAGTTTATTAACCATAATATATAAAATACAAAGAGACATTGTAAAAGTGAAACTAATTAACTTAGAGTTAATACTTAAAGATAAGGTTAATATAAGTACCCAAACCTGTCTAAATTCTATTGGATGAGTTGCTTTCGACCTATCCCCACCTAATAATTTGAATAGTCAACTTTGGAGCCTTTATAAACCGAATATGAATTTATTATAAATTAATATTTCTAGCTTTTCCAAAGGTGCCCCTCACCCCTCTTATAAAAGGGAACTCCTCCTTCTCATTTCTTCACACCTTCAAAGCCTTTTGGTTCGGCCAAACTCTGCCCAAATACTCTCCCAACATCCCTCAATACAACCTAGAGGCCTTAGTTTGATCAGAAAGCCAACCTAAGGAGCCCTTTTGATCAAATCAAAAGGAAGAACCCGAAGAAGAGGTAATGATTTCACCACCCTTTTCTAAGTTCATTTCTTCTTCCACTTCTTCTTCCTTTGTTCTTACCATTCTGAAATAATAACTCCAGTATCTCACATATACTGTGATGTTATTATAAATATGGTACAATCATATTCAGTATTCTATCCACCCTTTGAATAACATGTCACCATACGTGCGTACGTACGGCTTACCGTCTCCACGTCGTGGTGTAATTGTTATTCAATATAATATTATTTGGATGGGTATAATAATGATGTGTAACTCATGTAAATAATAAATATAACATGTTAATGATTCTGTATATATGATATACCATCCATTTATATATTATTTTAATATCAAAAGAATGATATTGTCGCTCGTGCGTACGTACGGACTACCGTCTCCACGAACGCGATAAGATTCATTCTCCATCGTAACCATTAAAGCGTAATTATCATTTTATGATTTAAAAATGATGTTTAAGGACTTGATATCATTCTGGATATGAATAATATACAACCTATCCTTTACAAACATGTCTTACGTAACAAAACATATGAAAGAAAACAAGTAAGTTAACACCCGAAACAACGATAATACTAAGATATTATTATCAAATCAATATTAAAAGATCATATATGATATCATATTAATGTATATGATTCTTTTATAATTTAATAACAATTATTTCACCATTATACAGGAGGTTAACCTACCATAACCAAGGAAAAGTACAAGGTAAGGGTTATTTCACAATCTCTTCATTATCCGAGGTTGTATTATACGTAATAATCTACTGGGATGTCTTTATCATCCACATCCATGTTTCTTCGAAATGTATTTCAAAACATTTTTACTATTTACAAGAATATGGGTTAAAGTCATTTATACCCTTGTTTGACTTTTTATAAGAGGTTTATAAAGGAATCTTTCCGTCGTTTTCAAAACAAGGTCCTTTTTAACCTTTTCGACAGAATTGAGGTAAGAATGTTTTTTTTAACTTATACGGCGAGTGCGGTTATTTTCCGCCGTTATAAAATCGTCGAAGCTTCCCATACAAGCTTATAAGAATATTTTAAAAGAAAATGTTTTATTTTATATGGATCTTAAATGATTTCAAAATAAAAGGAGATATTTCTTTTAAAAGAATTTTGATTTCATCTATGTCAACATCCTTTGATGGATTTTAAGATTATTTGAAGTTGATTTATTATGATACAAAACTTCTATATTGTATTGAAGGTTTTGTGATATGTTTGACTGTGGATGTGCTATTTTTATTCCATTCATAGTTTATTGTGAAAGTATTGACATTTCGTATGCTAGTTTTAATACGAATGTTTATGTTATGTTTAAACCTTTTCATATGGGAATGCATTGGACTTAATAAGTGACGGGTGGAGCCCGCTATAGCTCCTCGATGCATCGGTAGGTCTCATGAGACAAACTAGTGTCTTGGCACAAGGCCTTGACAAAATCTTATTTGTAGTCTTGGCACGAGGCCTTGGCTATGTGGTTATGATAGTCTGGCATTATGCATTCCAACATTATGAAAGTGGTTATTGATTTTTGCATGTGATTATTCGATTAGTAGAATATCCATGTGAATAAGTAAATGGCATTATTTCATTTTACTTTTTCCATACCATGTTGAAGTTCAATTTTAAAAGGCTTTTGTTTTAGTAATGCATTGCCTTAAATGTTTATTCTTATTTATGAAAGTTTCCGCTATATTGTTATCCTTACTGGGAATTTGAGCTCACCCCTTTTCTATGTTTTATTTTTCCCCAGGATGTGAAGAAGTAAATTATGAATGACCTGCAGGGATATTATGAGGGGATAGTAGTGTGGATTATGGAGACATTATGTTGTTGTAGTAGTTTTTCATTTTATGATGTAATGTAAAACTTATGAATATATCTAGTGTTTCCAAGGCTACTAAACCAATCGGTCTTTCGAGATTTGATCTTTCTTGTGATCATGCCAATGTTACGAAGTAATGCACCGACTCTGGGCAGCTGGGGTCGGGGCGTTACAGTTGGTATCAGAGGAAGTTTAGTAAAAACCTTGGAAACTAGATTTAGATAAACTCTGATTAGAGCACGTAGACCTAAGATGAACTTTGAGGATTAGTATAGAAGAACTTCCTAGAATTTTGGTATTGTAGAGATTTTGTGAGTTTTCTGAGCAATACATCCCTGTCTGGATACGAGCAGGTAGAGGCGGCTCTGGCACAGATGTACCTAGGGGTAAAACCCGAAAACACCGCTTTGAGCTAGACTCGAACGGGAACTGGTGCACGACAACGGGCCTTGTTGCACTCTTGGTTACGACACTCCCGGGGGATATGCTTAGGATAACTCTCATTTTCTTTACAAATCATTCTGAAGGGATTATGAGTATATACATCCTCAAAGAAAAAAAATGATTATGGATTATATCCATAAATAGTTCAATTTATGTTAAGTGTTTTATAAGTATGGGATTATGTATTTTGATTCATAAACTGATCTAGTTTATGCCATTGTTTAGAAATGGCGCCCAGTAGAAGGAATGAGAACTCCGGAAATGAAAATGATCCAAAGAGAAGGAAGGATCATATCTTTCATGGTCTTAAGCTATAATTTATAAGAGAAATAGTCTCCCATGTATTATCATCATATGAACAAATAATATCATGTATTGATAAGATAAGTAAAGAGATTACTGAGTCCTATGGCTTTGAAGGGAAGCAAGAGAAGAAAAGGATAGAAGAGAGAAAGATGGATAAAGGGAACAGGGAAAAGAAGAATTTTCCCATATGTGGTAACTGTGGAAAGAAACACCCTGGAACTTTCCTGAAAGGAATGGGAGTTTTTTATAAGTGTGGAGGAAAAGGGCACAAAGTACGTGACTGCAAGGGTAAGAAAATGGTTTCAAATGTACAATGCTTCATTTGCAAGGAGTTTGGACACTACGCGAACCTATGTCCCAGTCATTAGACTATGACGCAAATGATGCTATTGGATAATAATCAAGTTATGATACTACCACAGATGAAGAGGAATGATTAGAGTTCTTATGTTGATTATGTCAATTGAGTGTTGTATCAACAATGTACTTGTTATAATAATTATGGAGTATATAAGGATTGTACTGCAGTACTATTTCATTAAGGACTTGAGATTGTGTGGAACAATGAAAAGTGACTCAATAGCAGGATAAATTTTTGGAAAATATATGGTTGAGAGAATGATAAACCATAATATAGTTTTGATACCGAGGTAGTGATTTTCGAATAATACATGATTATTTTGGAAAAAAAATATTGGATATTCTTGACTACCTTGGAACTGATTAATTATTTTTATATTCCATCATTGTTGGGGTTTAAAACATTTTTGGATTAATGAAGTATATCCAGCATTCTATATGGAATAAGGGAGCATGAATGTAATCAATAAGGAATATGGTAATACATGATGAAGATATTCATATGATATTACGGGGTAAAAAGGATCTATATTATGTTTACCTTCCTTATAAATGTTATACTGTGAGTTTGGACATAAGTATTTTGGATAGTTCTAGTTTGGATTATTTTGGATTTCCATAAAAGGACAACCCGGAGGTCGGGCGGCAACCCATCGCGTCCGGCAAGGCTGCGAGACTTGAACACGCAACCGAAGGGCGACAAGGGTGTATCACCTACCACTGGACCATGAGATGTCCTGGATTAAATAATGTAGTTTTTATTAAAAGATCATGTAGATGAATTATAAATTCATTTATTTTGGAACCCTATACGAATAGTGTAAATAGAATTTTTTTTACATTCTATTATCTTTTAGAGTGAAAGATGAGTTTGTGATAGAAATTTATTAATGGATAAAACTCTAATTATAAAGTAAGTATATCTCCTTAGATTCTTAGCCAATCTCATAAATAAATTCCTCAATATTAAGAAAAGCAACTTTGAACAAAAATGTTTTCCTAGATGGTACCTTAAATCATCACTAATTTATGGCTTTGGGATTGTTGGCCTTTTCATAGCCATGTTCTCTACCACTCTCCATCAGATAATTGATGGTTAGATTTTTCTTCCATATCCATATTTTCCAACATGGAACCCTAGTAACTGTTATTTTCGGTAATCTTCATACTTTAGACTCTTTATTTTAAATAGAGGCCTCGTTAATTCATTTTTCGATGTGGGATTTCAACTAAGATATTTTGAAACGTCAAAAATGTGTTATCCCAATACCCTATATTTTGTTGAACCGATGGTACTTCAAATCATCATAGATTGATGAGTTTAAGGACCTCAATTATACACTTGTTTGTGATTGATGACCTCAATCACTACCTATAAATATTTACGTTTTTCCTCCAATTATATGTCTCTAATTTCCACCAATGTTCTCCTAATCAAGATCATAATTTGGTGGTGACCCTTTCATTTCTCTTTTCCTCATATTAAGACTAAATTTTAGTAACCCAATTTCCGATGTGGGTTTTCCCACATATATATTATCTATTTTCAACCATTTATTTTCGAAGAACAATTTCAAATTGCGAGGACGCAATTTATTGAAGGAGGGGAGAATGTAACACCCCAAGATTTCATAGTGTGTTAGTTCTTCAAAATAATTCAATAACTTTCACTACATGCAACACAAAGTTCAAGCACACCATGACTTACCAAACAAGCCGTTAAAAAGAGGTTATGAATAGTATTAGATAAATTTTAATGTTTATATAATCCTTATAATTTTAGAATCCATATTATGAGTTTCTTAGATATAATGCAAGAACAAATTCATTTTCAGTATTGCACTTTTATCAACTTTAATAGTGAACCCTTTTTAAATACTATATTTTAAACTTTTTGACTAAATGGGGACATCAAAAATTTAAAATGAAACATCCCAAGCTTCCACGGTACGCTTTCCTTTGAATAAAACAGTAGCGTGTGTTGTACGCAACGTCGAGTTTTAACACACACCACAACCGATCAAACTAGCCGTTATGAATAGTAATATCTACTTTTTTAAATTATATATATTTTATATTTGAAAATGGACTTCATTTTTGGATTCGGAATATCTAATTTAGCCTAAGGTGAAATTTTGGTACATTTCGGATAACTTTCATATTTTGATGAATAGTGAAAATTACTAAATTTTAATTAAAAACAACTTTTTTAATCAAAATAATTAATAGTGATAAATTATGAATTTGAGTGGTTTTAAAGTATATTTAGAATATATTTTTACCGTTTAATATAATGTTGGTCATTGGACATAATTTTACAATTAAACCAAACATAAACAAGTGTCAATCTTTTGATAGTTATTATCTCTTAAAAACACGCTTTTTGTTTTGACAGCGGGAATTAATTTTAAATTAATTTCTGCCACTTCTGTGTTTTGAATTTAGAAAAATGGATTCCATATTTGGAATCAGGATGTTCAAATTGTGTAAATAGGTAACTTTTATTTTTAGACATTTTGAATAATTACTGCGGTAAATATTTTATTTACCATGGTTAAAGGGTAAATCCGGTAAATAAGGGTTAAAAAAATAATGTTATAATAATACAAAATTACCCTAAAACGTGTCCTAACCTTATTGGTGGACACATACCCGACCATGGGCATCCTTGGGTCAATTTGGGGACCCCTTGGAGCCACTTGTATGTGGTAGGGACACATTATATTAATAAAGTTAAAATAAAAATAAAAATGGCATAAGCTTACATCTTTTAGAAGAACAATTTTTACATAGGGTTATACATGTTGGATTTTCGATTATAAATATTCATTAGAAATATAAAAAGATTTCCTACATAATGATATTTTACTTATAATTTTTAGACATTAAATAATTTATTTTATTTATGACACAATGATGATGCAGTAATTACTATAATAGTGAAAAATTAAAATAAGTGATATTATAAATACCCAAATAAATATAATATGAAACTTTTAATAAATTAAACTAATTTTCTAGGATAATATGATATATTAGGATTGATTTAATTGACTTTGTTCGAAGTAATAAATCTGTTATGAGTTTCACAAAAATCAACTAATGAATAGTGTCAAAATTGACATAAAAGAATTCTTAAAACAAATATTATATTATTAATTGATATTAAATTCCTAAAAATCTAAGGTTCGGCCAAGAGACTTATATCATGATAGGTTAATCATTAATGGACCACTTGGGGGTCTCTTGGATGTATATAGTAAGTTTATTAACCATAATATATAAAATACAAAGAGACATTGTAAAAGTGAAACTAATTAACTTAGAGTTAATACTTAAAGATAAGGTTAATATAAGTACCCAAACCTGTCTAAATTCTATTGGATGAGTTGCTTTCGACCTATCCCCACCTCATCATTTGAATAGTCAACTTTGGAGCCTTTAGAAACCGAATATGAATTTATTATAAATTAATATTTCTAGCTTTTCCAAAGGTGCCCCTCACCCCTCTTATAAAAGGGCACTCCTCCTTCTCATTTCTTCACACCTTCAAAGCCTTTTGGTTCGGCCAAACTCTGCCCAAATACTCTCCCAACATCCCTCAATACAACCTAGAGGCCTTAGTTTGATCAGAAAGCCAACCTAAGGAGCCCTTTTGATCAAATCAAAAGGAAGAACCCGAAGAAGAGGTAATGATTTCACCACCCTTTTCTAAGTTCATTTCTTCTTCCACTTCTTCTTCCTTTGTTCTTACCATTCTGAAATAATAACTCCAGTATCTCACATATACTGTGATGTTATTATAAATATGGTACAATCATATTCAGTATTCTATCCACCCTTTGAATAACATGTCACCATACGTGCGTACGTACGGCTTACCGTCGCCACGTCGTGGTGTAATTGTTATTCAATATAATATTATTTGGATGGGTATAATAATGATGTGTAACTCATGTAAATAATAAATATAACATGTTAATGATTCTGTATATATGATATACCATCCATTTATATATTATTTTAATATCAAAAGAATGATATTGTCGCTCGTGCGTACGTACGGACTACCGTCTCCACGAACGCGATGAGATTCATTCTCCATCGTAACCATTAAAGCGTAATTATCATTTTATGATTTAAAAATGATGTTTAAGGACTTGATATCATTCTGGATATGAATAATATACAACCTATCCTTTACAAACATGTCTTACGTAACAAAACATATGAAAGAAAACAAGTAAGTTAACACCCGAAACAACGATAATACTAAGATATTATTATCAAATCAATATTAAAAGATCATATATGATATCATATTAATGTATATGATTCTTGTATAATTTAATAACAATTATTTCACCATTATACAGGAGGTTAACCTACCACAACCAAGGAAAAGTACAAGGTAGGGGTTATTTCACAATCTCTTCATTATCCGAGGTTGTATTATACGTAATAATCTACTGGGATCTCTTTATCATCCACATCCATGTTTCTTCGAAATGTATTTCAAAACATTTTTACTATTTACAAGAATATGGGTTAAAGTCATTTATACCCTTGTTTGACTTTTTATAAGAGGTTTATAAAGGAATCTTTCCGTCGTTTTCAAAACAAGGTCCTTTTTAACCTTTTCGACAGAATTGAGGTAAGAATGTTTTTTTTTAACTTATACGGCGGGTGCGGTCATTTTCCGCCGTTATAAAATCGTCGAAGCTTCCCATACAAGCTTATAAGAATATTTTCAAAGAAAATGTTTTATTTTATATGGATCTTAAATGATTTCAAAATAAAAGGAGATAATTCTTTTAAAAGAATTTTGATTTCATCTATGTCAACATCCTTTGATGGATTTTAAGATTATTTGAAGTTGATTTATTATGATACAAAACTTCTATATTGTATTGAAGGTTTTGTGATATGTTTGACTGTGGATGTGCTATTTTTATACCATTCATAGTTTATTGTGAAAGTATTGACATTTCATATGCTAGTTTTAATACGAATGTTTATGTTATGTTTAAACCTTTTCATATGGGAATGCATTGGACTTAATAAGTGACGGGTGGAGCCCGCTATAGCTCCTCGATGCATCGGTAGGTCTCATGAGACAAACTAGTGTCTTGGCACAAGGCCTTGACAAAATCTTATTTGTAGTCTTGGCACGAGGCCTTGGCTATGTGGTTATGATAGTCTGGCATTATGCATTCCAACATTATGAAAGTGGTTATTGATTTTTGCATGTGATTATTCGATTAGTAGAATATCCATGTGAATAAGTAAATGGCATTATTTCATTTTACTTTTGCCATACCATGTTGAAGTTCAATTTTAAAAGGCTTTTGTTTTAGTAATGCATTGCCTTAAATGTTTATTCTTATTTATGAAAGTTTCCGCTATATTGTTATCCTTACTGGGCATTTGAGCTCACCCCTTTTCTATGTTTTATTTTTCCCCAGGATGTGAAGAAGTAAATTATGAATGACCTGCAGGGATATTATGAGGGGATAGTAGTGTGGATTATGGAGACATTATGTTGTTGTAGTAGTTTTTCATTTTATGATGTAATGTAAAACTTATGAATATATCTAGTGTTTCCAAGGCTACTAAACCAATCGGTCTTTCGAGATTTGATCTTTCTTGTGATCATGCCAATGTTACGAAGTAATGCACCGACTCTGGGCAGCTGGGGTCAGGGCGTTACATAGTTTGAGTCCTAAAATCCTTGGATTTTGAATGGTTATGGAATGATAATTAATTATTAATGAATATGATTTAAAATGGTTTTGATGGTGGAAAAGAAATGTTATGTAAAACCATGTGATGATTTAAATGAACTATTGAAGAGAATTTTATGGGATTCTATAATTTAAATTATAAATAAGAAATCCAGCTTATATTGATGGAAATAATATGAATAATTAAGCTATAATTTATAAGGTGTTTTACAGAATGGTATTTAATTGTTAAATTAAAACATTATTAACGGGGATAAACCATGATATAATATATTCTTATTCAATATTTAACTTTCTATTCCTAGAGATGGAATCCCACATTTCATGGTGGATGATAGTTATAGTCTGAGTATAAGGTAGTATTTTTTCCATTAAGATGGAGGTCTGATATATGATCTTAATGTATTATAATTTTATATCATCCACCACTCAATTGGGTAGTAATGTTAATGCCCAAAGGTTTTTGGGTTCATTTTTTTCATAACATCTTGGTCTATGAGGGAAATGATTGATGAAAATTATCTTTTCCACACTCTCCCTATAGTGGTTTCATATTGTGTAGGCATTCCTGGGTGGTGATGGCTTGAGATATAGGTAATTCGCTCACATGGTTTGTAATGACTCCCATTTTTATTATACATGAATGATTGGGTTATAATGGTTTCTTCAGTTATACATACATGTACTCAGACTATTTTGATTTTTTTTACAACAATTGTACATGTATGGGATGTGATGAATTTAGGTATAGTGAATTATACATGGTATGTGGTATCTTTTAGGCTTACTAACTAGTTAACAATGAGATGTTCTTCAAGGGATACATGATAAAGGGATGTCACTAATATTAAGACTGATGTGATCATGAGATGTTAAATCCAATTGGATTTTAAGGTAGGTAGGTTTTAGGCATGACTCAAATAAGAGATGACTTGATATATTTAAGGTATGGGAGAACATGATATTTTTCATTGGGTAATGAGAGAAGTAAACCCCTGCGGAATTTAATGTTGGGAACCTTTCTTATATATATTATTTTGATATTATATTCCCAGATTCTAAGAATCATTTGGTGAGTAAGACTTCATGATATTTGGATATAGTTCACCTTATTATGATATTGTTCGTTATACTAATTATTCACTAGGATTTATCATGATTATTCAACATTTTCACATGATATTATAGGGTATATCTGATTAATTATACTTTTATACTCTCATATATATATATATATGTATTATCATTTATGTTCATAGGGGTTGGTTGTTCATTGAGTTGGGAATTATAGGATCATAGTGATTTGTCAAAAGATACAGGTGTTTATGGTCATTGAATAGGAATAATTCTTGATATTTTCATATATATTCAAATAATAAAACATTATATTTATTGGGATTATTTATTTATTTTTTCATTCGAATTTATTAGAGAATGTTTTTTATATTGGTAAGAGATAATAATACTAAAGACAACATAGGGGTGAATTGTTTCCTTTATAAAATATATTGACAATTCCAATCATCCCTCTTCGAATAATTTGATATAGTTATTATCTCAAAATAAATTAAATGAGTTTAAGATAAATAAATTAAATATAATGAAAAAATGATATATAGTGATTCAACGAACATATATCCCCCATTCCACTCCAGTAACACTCTCCCTAGGTGTTTGGTGATTTACTCTAGTAATTCCTCTTCCAGCGGGTCATGATAGTTTAAGAAAAAACTATAACTTGTTAATAAAATATATTTTACCATGAATTTTATCTGTTCTAACACTATCTTATGGAACATTCAACACATGAGTGTTAAAAAAGAATGAAAAAAGGAGTTTGAATAGATAAATTATCTAATACAGTGTGAAGGTGAAAATATCACATATGAAAGATAAATATTTCTATAGAGGAATTTGTATGTCACTAAAGTAGTTTCCTTAAGAAGAAACTCTATATAGATATAGATACTATTCGAATAATGAAACAATATCTTAATCCACCTTTTTACTAGCTGGACAAATACATAGTAGAAGAAGATAGATCATGTTGGTCTCCAAATCGTAGTCATGTAAACATCAATAAAAATAGAATATATATAAAAAAATCATGCCTAAGTAAGATTAAAATTTATTCTTGTCGATATATATTATTTAACATGAAGACCATAGGCTTGACAATCACATTTCACCAGTAGCAGTGAATGTTTTACTTTCATAGACCATGGAAGTTCCATGACTACATTTTTTACTAAGAAAGATATCCATAGAATGAGAGAATACATTTTTGTGTATAAATATATCCGTTTTTAATGGTTCTAAATTGAATTATATAAACCACAAAAAACATTCCTTCAACAAATTTATTTAAAAAAAATCTCGAGATAAATCGTGAATTCAAACTAGTAAGTGAATTTGAAATTTGAAATTTAAATTCTATAAAAGTATCATAACTTTAGAAATAAAAACAAATAAATATATTGTTTTAACTATTGTAAAATTATTTATTATTATTTTTAACAATATACTTACTCATACAAAATCATATAATAAATCTCTAATAAATACTCAATTTAAATCCTAGAGAAAATTGGATCAGTGTGCAGAACATTTTGCTTTATGATGATTCCAAATGTATGGTTTCTAGCATATGGATGATTTAAAACAAAAATAATATATAACATAAATTTTAACACTAACATCTAGTACTAAGAATAATTTATATCTCCAATGTGAGGCTACCTTATTTTGGTTCCAAAAAATATAGGGATCCATAATATGAGGATCATAATAAAAGTGAGGATAATGATAGGTTACCAACATTAGGTTCAAAAAAAAAGTGAATATCCAAAAATGAGGTTCCATATTAAAGAGATGTTCTTTACCATAATTTTTAATACAAACATGGGGTTCCAAAAATGAGGTTTACTGTGTGTGAGATATTAAACTAGTATTCCATAACAATGATTCTAGATATCATTTTAACAACCAGAAGACTATCATGAGATTCTTATAACTAAATAAAAAGATAAAAATTGAGTGAAACTTCCTAAAATAATAGAATAAAATAATTCATTTAATTTAATGTACAATCAAAAAATCCACTAAGAGTAAATTTTTTATAAAAAAATTTGGGTTTTGTAGAAGTTGAATTCAATTAAATAAATGTTAGATTAACACTCATATGTCCAAAAAACTCCTCCTTATTAATGATCACAAAACCCAAAAAAATAAAAATACATACAGGTTTGAAATTTATTTTCAAATTTAAATTTACCAAAGATAATGAAGAAAATGAAAATTAATTCAAATATACAGATAATCTAATTTGAATTTTTGTTTTCCCAGATTTTTCCGCCTTTTTTCTGAAATCAAGAAGAAAGTATAAGATGGAATAAGAAATTATTAATGTTTTATAGAACTATAAAGGGCCTATAGTTTTCCAAAAATAACGTAAAATAAAAATTATAATGGACTAAATAATAGAATTAAAATATAAAGGCATAAAATAAAAAAAATTAATGATTCATGAATACAATGAGATTTCTCCAAAATAAATAATCTAGGATAATGAAAAGAAAGGGTTTTTGTTAGGTAAATTTTTTTGTTAGGAATCATCTAAAGAGGAGGTAGAAGATGGGAAATAAAACAATTTATGATGTGCTTTCTGAACCTCCCCACATAAATAAATTGAAATTATGGTTAATTTTTTCGACCCACTCCATGACTAAATGATGAAAATCATTGGTGAGTTTCAAATTCTCAACAAAATTTACCTTCCTGAAATTTTGAACAGATTCAATAGTTTGAATTATTATTTCCATCATGCTCCTAAGACTCTTTATAAGATATTATGCATTAGATTAAAAATATGGTAAGACAAAAATTATTTATTTATTATTTTCTAAATGAATAATTAGTGGCATTCTATCACAATTAAAAACTGAATCCTAAAATCTAAATCACTAAACTCTATGTACAAATGCCAAAATATGTTTAAATCATCTTCAGATACTCTAGTATAATAATAATATCTCTTGTTTCTTTGACTAATGTATCTAATATACTCAAATTAATTCATCAAAAACATTTTCAAATAATAAAATATGATTTGGTTACCAAACCATTGTTCAAACCTCCAAACAAATCTTGCATTCCCCTTTCTAAAGCATAAAATACTTTTTTGAAAGTTTCATTTATCTTCAAATTTTTAAATTGAATTTTATGTGACTCATATATTATTCTATAAATATAATTACTATATAAATAATTAATTCTTATTCTTTAACATTCAAATTAAAACTATAAATTCATAAAATCGTTCTTCATTATATAAAACTCATAAAATAAATTGAAATT
Organism: Viscum album; assembly: GCA_963277665.1. Taxonomy (NCBI): domain Eukaryota; kingdom Viridiplantae; phylum Streptophyta; class Magnoliopsida; order Santalales; family Viscaceae; genus Viscum; species Viscum album. The sequence continues at coordinate 722,062,382 of OY728121.1, read as the reverse complement.
ATAATTTTTAACAGTGTCCTCAATACAAGAATTCACCTATAGAGAAACTGAGGATTCTATCTCATTTAATACCAATTTATTGAATTCATTGATTATCTGAAGGTACTAAATATCCAAACATTCACTATAAATCATAAAAAACTCTGTAGTAACTTATGTACTATTAGTTAATTTATTTTCATACATCTCCAAATAGTACTAAATTAATAAAAATGACTGATTCTTAATAAACTCACAAAACTCAAAAAAATGAACGCTCTATTATCTAATAATTTTTTTATTTTTCAACACTCGTCGTCATTGAATAATAAAAATAAGGATAATTATATTTATCTATATAATGAGTATCTCATTTTACTCTTTCCTCCTCATCAATATTTTTTTATTCAACATCTCTTTCAATAGTCTCAACCAACTTCTTAGTTGTAGTTGTTCATTATCTCTTTCAAGGTCTCAAGATTAACAAATCTCTATGTTCTATATTAATATAAGGTTAATGATTAATTATTTAAAACTAAATAAATCCTTCTACTCTAGCTGTTATATCCTCATTTATAATATTCTTTATCCATATATAAAAATTACTCTTTTCATTTCCAATAGATAAATTCGCCAGACTAGAACAACCAACTATAATGTCAACCACTTAGTCCTTAGTACAACTTATAATAATAGAAAAATCCATAACATGTGATTCAAAAACATCCTCTACACCATATTCAATAAACATAATAGTCTTGTTCTTTCATCCCCCCCCCCCAATGATAAACACTAGAGGAAACATATTCATTATCTCTAATAGGTATGATCTTTCCCTTTTATATGCTTGAGAAATAGAAAAACATTCTTAATTTCACAGTTAAAAAACATTAAAGTGATAGAACTAAATACTAGTACTCACAACTCAAATCGTTCCTCTATTATCAATAGCAGGAGATATCATTCAACCATAGGGATAAAACGCCGTAATTTCATATTATTACCTATAAACCTATATATATCTTAACATGTACGTACAAAAATTCACTTTGATGTAGCTCATTAGAAGAAAAATAATATAAATTTCTTAAAAAATATTCTTTATGAACCCAGAAATTATTGTCACCACTCTTATCTTATTTAATATAACCAATACCTTATTCTCGTCCTCAAGATATTTCACCATTATTTTATTTACTTATGTGCTTCCAAATATAATAGACATATTGAATTTCTAATTTTGAGTCTAATCACTAATCATCATCAAATTAAAACTAAAAAAATCTTCCATGAGGACATTAAAATATATAATCCATATTAGCTTGTAAAACTAAAAACTACATATCAAATAGTTTTGAAGAAATAACAGTTGTATATTCTCCAAAACTAGACTAAATTATATCATATAACTCATTAAATTCTCTTTCTAATATATACTCTGATTTTATCCACTAAAAATTTGCTTCCAAACATGAAATATTAGATATTACTTAAGTAAAATATTAGTTTAAAACAACCCCTAAAGATCAAACACTTTTACCTATATCACATAATGCTCTAAACATGAGAACTTCTAATTTTTTCTTCTATTTGGCCCAGCTTCATCAATTCTCTTCTTATTCTTTATTTCAATCAATAAATAATGATTTATGGTTTTAGGATTAATGAATTTGAATATAACAGATTTGTTGTTTTTAGAAAAATCTGAAATTTTAAAAAATTTAGGAATCCTTTCAGTTTCTTGATATGAAATACCTATATAATGATTAATTATTTCAATTATCACATAAAAAAATACAACATGAATGTTAAAATAAAAAACATGAACTACTATAAATAATATTGTTTAAAAATAAATGACATATTAAAATAACTAATCAATTATTTTAAAACTTATCATTGGAAAACAATATTTAAAAATTAAAAATAATGTTCATTTACAATTTAAGAAAACTTCAATACCCTTAAATAATATCAAAACATGTAGTAATAATATATTTAGTAAAAATATCATCAATATGACATTATGTATTAAAAAATTCAACATAAATATTCCCCCTTTGAACATTATCTCTATGAAAATGATTTCGAACGTCAATACGATTAGTTATATAAAGGATTACTATATTTCATGAAATATGTATACTACAAGTATTATCACACATACTAGGAACATGATAAAAACTAAAACAAAAATCCAAAGGGGTTTTTTTATCCTTAACACTCTTTTATATAATCTCTTAGTAGATATATATTGATCCTCAACAGTTAAAGTATAATAGAATTTTTATTTTATTTGATAATGAAACTAGAAATTTTCCTAAAAGAGATAGGTTCCTAAGGTACTCTTTCTATCTAATTTACAACCACCAAAATCAGTATCTGAATAAAAAATTAAATCAAAAAAAATGTTTTTAGATAACATGGTGATAAAAATTCAGTTCATTGTTAGATAAATTATAATTTTTTTGAAGAAATTTAAATAAGACTCATTTGGGTTTAACTGAAATATTTTACATAGAAAAAAAATGAATCATATTATATAGACTAATATTATTAGGAAATAATAACTACCAATCACACCACTATATAATTTGTGCTTATCTAATTTAAAAACATCAACCAAATACTGTTTTATATTATTACACATCAGAATTACATTTGTCTAAATGATATCAAACCCAAACCTCTTTAATAAATCTAAAATATACTTAAATTGATTCAAAACATTTACGAAATATATTTTAATGATTTTAAAATCAAATAAAAATTTACGATCCCATCATACTGATTTCAAATTATTTTTCATTTGCTTAAAAAATCACTAAAATGGTTTTTATTTTTTAAAAAAAATAACATCATCTAAATAGATTCAAAGTTATAAATTATCTAAAGATCTATTTTTGTTAAAAATGGAAAGATATTCTTGTCATATATAAAATCAATTTTCCAAATGAAAAAAACTAAACTATTGATACAAATACTTTAGTTATTTTTTTAGACCATAATGTGTTTTTGTATGATTAAAAAAAATTATATATAAAAATTTTCTATACCTGGTGGTCGGAAAAAATTAACTTCCTCCATTAAATACCCATTAAGAAAAGAAGCTTTTGCATCCATCTAATATAATTTAGTATTAATAAAATATCAATAGGCTATAATAATTCTAATGGTTTCAAGCCTAGTTATAGGGGAAATCTATTTTTCATAGTCTAAACCTTCCTCATAATTGTATCTTTTTTAATGTAACCAAATTTTATTTTTAGTAATTAATCCTTTGTCATATATCCTATTTATAAAGATCCATTTTGTTACTATTAAATTATGATATGTGGAAATATTAACAAAATCCAAAACTCTATTTTTTTTAACTTATTTAACTGTTCTTTCATATCCATTAGTCGACTCTCATCACTCAAGGATGCCTTCATAGATTTAGGTTATAACTATGATAGAAAAGAATAGAAGTTGAAAAAATTTCAAACATTTCTCCATGTATTAAATCCTTTTTCAATATTACTAATAATATTCCATAATGTATAGCCCTTTAGTATTCTAGGTTTACTAGGTAAAACACTTTCTAGTTCCACATTGTAATTAACTTTTGAATTGGGTTCATTATAAACATGCTCTATATTAATTTTACTTTATCATTAGATGATGAAAGTATCAAATTTTTTATAGAATTTGAATTTTCATCTTTTTTTATTCTATTTGGATCATAAGGATCACTTTCATAACACGTTTCATGAAATTATTATTTATTTATCATTGAATTTTTATTAAACACTTAATAAGAATTTAAATTTGTATAATACCAAATAATAATTTAATCAACATCTATTGCACCAAACTTACTATGGTTTTCTATATTAATCTATATATACACATTTAATAAAAAACTATTAAGTACCCAACTACTAATTCTATTATTCCACAACTCATGTGGTAAATTTTTTAGAAAAGGACAAATAAAAAACCTATTAAAAATATGGAGTGTTATATTAACTTATTCATCTAAAATTAAGTATTTAAATAGTACTCATTCAATGTAGTTATAGAAATTAATTTTATAGTTATTTTTATCCTATCTATAACTCCATTTTTTGAGGTTTTCTAAGCGTGGGAAAGGTATGTTTAATACCAATCTTTAAAAAATTAATTATGTTTTTTTCAAATGCCCCTACATTATCACTTCTTAATGAAATTATTATTCTATTATTTTAATGTTGAACTAATTTATAGAAACCCATAAAAATTAAAAAAATATATATTTTAAATTTTAAAAATTAAACCCATATAAATATATAAAAATTATCAACATGAATAAACAAAAATAATCATCCAACAAATCATGGTACTCTAGAAGATAAAAACAAATATACATGGATAGGTTATAATCATATAGATGTTTCAATCATATTTATTTATTTGAAAGATAACTTGTGATGATTTCCCATTTTTCATTCATCAAAAATTCATTTCTCAGAAAATTTAACACAAGAAAGGAGTTTATATTTTATTTACATAAGGAACTAAGGTCTAAATTATAATCATTTTCTATTCAATGCGTTATAGAAAAGAACATTATTCTTAGAAATATAACATTCATTATTTGAAAAAAAAATTGTAAAAGCATCATCATATATTTGAGAATAACTAATCAGGTTCGTCTTCAATCCTTGGACATCTATAACTTTATTAATCATTATAGAATTTGAATCTCCAACTAACCCAAATACAATGATAGTCCATTTATCATTAAGAGTAAGTGTGATCAGGACTACATCAATTTTAGATAGATCATGGAAATTAAAAAATCTATACACTGATTTTTCTTGAATAGACACTATTTATATTCCATAAGGCATTTGGGTCACTATTGACTTTTTACCAAGAAAAATTTCAAACAAAGACTTTTTATCACCCCAAATCCCTTGACTCTAGTAATGTCCACAAGTAATGATATAGGAGGCCATATTTATTTAATTTTACTATGAGTTATAGTGTTAACCTTAGATATGTCCCATAAACCAGAAACATTATTAGCACTATTGATCTATGATTTTTTATGGAATATTCATTTGTATGGTGACCATTAATACTAAAATAAAAGTAAGTGACTTTAGAAATTATATAATTATTTTAGCTCAGCATAAAATAACTTCTATGGAGTTTAAATTTTTCTCTTTTACTACCAATTCCATATTTTCCTTTCTTATGTTCATTATTTTCAAGTATTTGATTTAAATAATCCCCCCTTGGTAAAAATTATAACATCTCATTTTAGATGTTCTACTTCAGTAAAAAAATATTTTATTCTAATTTCATGTTCAATATAGAATTAATTAGATTTATTTGTTTTTTCTTTCTATTATAAATGTTTTTAAGGTATCATTTTCACATAATATAATATTATTAATTTTTTAGAGATTTATGATTTTTTATCGAAGATTTATATTTTTCATCCTATATAGAAAAATGTTTAATTAATTTATTATATGATTGGAAATTAAATTTATAATCATAAATAAAAATATTATAATATTTTACCTCATCTATTTGGGATATAAACCACATTATTTAAATTTAATTTTATTATATGATTGGAAATTAAATTTATTCATTCTTTATGATTTAGGAAATTATATTTTATATATGATAACTGTTTTTATTCATATCATCATTTTTCATTTAGTCAATGATTATTTTTCATAGATTCATTGAACAGTTTCTTGAAACCATTATCTATCTTATAGATATTATTGAATCTTATATCAAACTGAGTAAATTCTCCCCCCATGTTCTAAAAAACATGACTCATAATTAGAGAAAATAACATCTCCTTCAAATTCTTTTCATATTTATGAATATAGGAATTGATAGATGTGTTTTCCTATTTGATCATTTTATAATCCCCAACTTCTACCAAAATTTAAACTTCATACATAATTATGTAACCAATGGACTCTTTAATTTTTAAATTTTTATTTGGTGTTTATTATATTATTTCATATGATATTCTATTCCATATAGAGTGTGAAACTATTAGATATTTTAAATATTGTTCTTGTTTAGGTAATGGTGTTCCAAAACTTTTAGCACCACTAACATTATTAGTCATCCTAATATTAATTTCTCTAAAATTTATTCTTCTTACATTTAAAAAGTATCAAATTTTATTGAAGTAGTATTATAACTAAATTTTTTTACATTTTCTATTACTTCATATACACCATCAATTGTACTATTAATCACGGGGGAGGTAATTCACTAAGAGACATGATTGAACTCATCTAGTATAATTCTAAAAAATTATTTAGAAAATACTATTCTAAAATAATACTTATTTTCTATAGTGGAATCCAAATTCTTTGGTTTAGTTATAGGGATTCCATATGGCTTGATAGTGTTTAGATAAACTATCAATCCCAGATTTATTAAATTTTTGACCATGCATGCTTTCAAGATCCATAATTCTCAACATTAACTTATAGATATCGGATAATTTTCATTCATTTTTAATATCACCCATTCACCTTAGTCCTCATCTAGATCATTATCTCTGGTTTGTTAAATACAAAATAAATCATTAATAGAGTTCATGCTCTGATACTAATTGTTAGTCAAAGATAATAATGGTGAAAATGCAAGAGGGTGTGAACTGTGTTATTTTAAAAAAGTAAAAACTATAAATTAACCCACTTTTAAAAATGAGATCCAGTACATATCTCAACAAATTTTGTATTTTTTTGGAAAAATATGAATGAATGAGTATGAAATAGTGATGAGTAGTGTTTCTTGGTAAAAAAATCCCTTAATCCAGACTACCATTTCACACTCTACGAGCATGGTTACTTACAATAGAAGATCCATTTCCAAGGGATCTTAATAGATGAGTGTGAATAACTATATATTTTTAGAAAATGTGTCTTCATGGTATTTTTTTAGGATAAACAACATCCGTCAAAACACTCAACAATATAGAATTTAGAAAGAAAGAAATAATGAGTTTTATTAGAGAAATTCTATAATGGATCATACATGTATGAATATCATAACGGAATGATGAATAGTTATATTGAGAAATGTGTATGTATTAAAAGTTTTCTTATGAATAAAAAATTGTTAATAGTAGCTTAAAATACAATGATAATGAAAGAGTAGATATATTTTCCTTTTCTAGAAGCAAGACAAACACACATCAACAAAAAATAGGACATGTATCTCCCCAAAGTTTAGTCCTATAAAATCTAAAAAAATATATCATATATAACACATAATAATACTACCATGATATTAAAATTTATTATCCTAAATATATATACTATTATAAGTCAATTTCATAAACTAGAGAATCACATAGTAACAATAGTAGTGACAATTTTCTTTTTATTAGATCCCAATGATTTCGTCAATATTTTTTAACTGAGGAAGATATTAAAAATGTTAGATTATCTATTTTAGGCACAGATATATTAATTTTGAATGATTTAATTTCAATTAAATAAAATTAAGAAAAATATATATGAATAAATAGATATTAAAAGTCTATAAATAAATTGTATCTTCAAACTACACTGTGAATTTGAATTTTGTAATTCAAAAGATATGTAAATTTAAAAACATCACTTAGAAATTAAAATAAATAAATACATTATTTTAGGTCTTGTAAAATGGTTTCATAATTAATTTACAATGAAATTTAATCTAGAAAAAGAAAATAATATATTTCAAAAAAATTAAAATTTTAAATCCTACAAAAAGTTAGATTAATGTTTGCATCATTTTGTGTGAGGTTGATTCCAAAATATAGTTTAATACATATGGATGAATCCAAATGTATAATTCCAGTACATGATGGTTAATACCAAAATTTGGTTCATGATGTGAGGAATGACACCAATAGGAGTTTAGCTATAAGTGGTTCTTCACAAATTTTTGGTTCTTTATCTTAGAGATCATCATAAAATTGATGTTAAAATTATGGTTTCTAACATCTGGTTCAACAGAAAAGTGAGATCTCAAGCATGAGGTTCCTCACAAAAAGTGATATTCCTTCATGTGAGTTTCAACACAAATTTTGGTTTTTGAAACCAATGGTTGACCATAAAAATGGAATTAAACTAGTCTTTTAGAACTGTGATTCTAGACTACTTTTTAAAAACTAGAAGATTATCAAGAGGTTCTTCTATCCCAATGTAAATATAAAAATAGAGAAAAATCCAACAAAAATGGAATATAAAATTTATTTAATTGAACATTAAAGTGTTAAATACACTCAAAGTTAATTTATTAATTTAAAAATTAAGGTTTTTTTTATAATTAAAAATAATTTAAAATTTATTGGATTAATTTTCATAGCCCCAAAAAATTATTATATTGGTATAAAAGAGAAATCTATAGAATTTTTTGTTTATATACTCATTTCTAGTCACAAATCCATGGATTATTTCATGAAGTATTTGAGGGTCACTATTATATTTACTACTATCCTATGAGGGATACAAGAGAATATGGGTAATGTCAATGTGGTATCATAGATCTTGGATGATGTTTCGAGGTAGGAACTAGTGAGGATTTCATGGGATGGTAGTGAAACCTTATTAATTAAACATAGAATGTGAGGTAAAAAAGGGAGACCATCTTAAAAAAAACGTTTTAGGGATACCTAGGATCCTTTACAAAGACTATAAGTTTACTGAACAAACTAATTGAGGTGTTTTTTATTGTATAATAGAGATCTAAATTAGGATCATTCAAAATGATTGTTTATTGTTTTGATTGAATTAAGCAGCTAATGGGTGTTATGATGAATATTAATTAATGAATATTATGTATTCCAAATATAGGGATTAGCGAGTCCCTGTAATTTTTTTATAGGTATAGTAATAGGTTAGTGTCCTCATAAGGGTAGCATAGAATAAATTCTGTAATATATTCTTGTAGATATCCATATAGTTTAAATAATTGACTATTATTCTTGGGGGAATATGGTTTTTGATTTTTGGTATTATATCCTATAAATGTATGAGGAAACCATTTGAAATTATCTGATAGAGGTTTGGTTAGAGAATTTTTTAGATTTCATTTTCTTTGATCTGTGCTTTCAGACACCACTAGATTTCATTCATTGTTAGTATGATATGGGGAAGCTTGATAATATTCATCATTTTTCTAATGGATCATGGTGAGTTTTTTATTTCTTAAGGGATGTTTTGTGAATAATTTTAGGTTGTTTCACTTTCAATGACCACAATTGTGACCTTTGAGTAGGATCATATATCTCTTTGTTAGGTTATATATAGCTTATAATAGTTTGTTGTCCATTTCAATAAACTATTATGTTATTATTTAGACCTTTAACAAAATTTGGGGGCTTTAGAATGGAATATTTAAGAGTCTCTATGTCTATATAACTATTTATAGGTCATGTCATTCATTTTTTTATGTACCATAAATTGGTGGTGAAGGTGGAGGTTATAAAGATAATGGTAGATAACACTAGATTAATATGTGAGGGGATACATCAGAACTCCCCATGGAGTATATTTTTCAACATAAGTTCATAGTTTCTTGGTTAAAAAGGATTTGGATGTCAGGGAGGAAGTTACATCCCTTTTCATTCATTTCACTAATACATGATGCTCTAAAAACCCATCGAGTATATAGGGAATGGGTTTTTTTTCATGTATTGTTCATGGCCATCATAATATTGAGATCCTAAAGTTAATCATAATTCAACATTGGGATTGTATTCCACTTCATGCTAAGCCATTATATTAGTATCCTCTAAGGTAGAAACATCTAGGTTCATCTAATTTCTGTTATAATAGAGGATATGTAGAAAGAAAAATATAGTCTTATTATAACCCGTAACCTTATATAAGGAGAGAATAAAGTTGTTTTGGTAATGTTCTCCCTTAATATTAGATATTTTTCATATATTTTCATGGTTAGATTCATGAATTATAGTTTCTAGTGGAAAATGAGATAGATTTTAGGCAAGGTACTATCTATTTATATTCTACTATGGTGTATGTTTAGTTTTATTTAACAAATGTTCCCTCATTTATTACAACTACCTTAGTCTAAACTATAATGCATGATGTTTAGTGCCTTTTAATGACCTTGGAGTTGACTATATCAGTTTGAGGCCAAGAAATATTATTTGATATTTATAGAGATTGTGATTATATATTATGGAAGTATCTATCATTATGAGATTTCATATGTTTCTGGATATATCCATACGACATCAACCATAACATAGACTTGTTATATTTGATATAGGATATTAATGAATTATTCTGTAGGAAAGTTACATTTTATGAAGTTGAAAGTTAGAGACACCATTGGATGAGTCAGAGGCATGGTGAGACTAGGTATTAATTTATATATGGGATAATTTTACACATAGTATGGGATTAGAGGATGGTGTTTACTAGGGTTGAAGAATATTACCTTGATGTCATTTCAGGAGAGGTTGTGATACTGTCCCAGTGATATTAGATTGAGTTTTTGATAGGGTTTCAACCAATTTTCTCTATGATATCAATGTCCCCATATAGTATGATGCCTTTAGGGTTCTAGGAACCTTAGAGTTAGATTTATTAACTTCTCAATGAGGGTTAATCCATCCTAGTGTTTCACCTTGGGGTGCTCCAATTATTTTTTAAAATAAGGTAAATGATAGACTCAATTTTTTGTATCAATTTTCATTGCTTGAATTAAGAAAAGGTGAATAAATTTTATCTTATTCCATGGATTGAGTATTTTTTTATCTTTTAAAGGGATCTATTTATCCTGAAACTGTTTTATTTTTTGGTTGTGATATATTCAGATTCAGATGAAGGATGATTAAATTATAAAGACTTCATTTATATGTCTCTATATGCATTATGAGATATTTTAAATACCCTTTGGTCTCATGAAAACACTCATTTAATTCATGGTAAGGATGAATTCTATGTTCCAGGAATATTATCATAGGATCATAATTATTTTTATTTATGAAATACTTGTGTATTTCTTATCAAAATAGAATCATATAGAGAATATAAAAGTTATTATTGGAGATATTTCATTCCATAATCTATTTAGTAAGATATTTATGTGTATTTCCTAGACCTATAATGTTCATTTATTTGGGAATTTCATGTATTAGTGTGAAATAGTTATAGTTTCATTGATGATTAGGCAGTTGTTTTATGGGTATCCCCCATGATTTTGGTGGTGGTGTAGAGTTTCCCTAGACTCATAACCTTTTATAGGAGTTATTTACCTAATATATCTCAAATTATGACTCCTCTTATAGCATTGAATATAAAGGATAATTTTTTTGTGGACTGACCATTTTCAAGATGCTTTTGATTATTTAAACGATAAGTATTTCAGTGTTATATTTCTTTACTTTCAAGAAAATAGCATCGGGTTTGGGGTTTATTGTGATTCTCCATGTCATGTCCTCAATTGTTTTCTGATGTAGTAAATTGAGGTTATCTCTTATGTATATATGTAGTTATAGATTTGTGACTTAAATTAATCCTCTCATATTTTTATTCTGTTTATGGTTGTATTTTCATTTATGTTGGGGTGGAATTGCATCATTGGTGAATATTTTTGGGTCTTCATAGATCATAAATGAATGAGGTGTGACTTCTAATAGTGTGATTTAAACTAGAAACAATGATAGATGTATAATTCATTCTAGAGTATGAATTAAATATTTCTTATACACTAGGAAAGGATAATGTAATTTTTAAAGTGATGATCACAAAGTCATGTGGTGATATGTGGAGTGATTTCATAGACGCTTGGATAGTGATTGAGGAGAAAAAAACAATGCACATTGATGTGGGAGATGTTGACAGCAATGAGTGTCTTTGTAAAATGATTGTGTGGTTTTACATTGTGTAATAGGTGGAGTATTCCAAGTTAGGGGACTATGAGGTGTCAGTTTGGAATGATCAATTATGTTAGAGTGATGCATTTTTGGGTTGTTTTGATGATGGTTAGCATTATGTTTTGTTCTTTGTGAGTCCTTTTATTCCTTTAGAAATATGTAAGGTGGTTTTCTACAAGTTCCATAGTTCCCCTTTAGTGGTATATCTCGGTGTGTCTAAGATTTTTCATGCTTTGAGAGTTCATTTTTCATGTCTGGGGATTAATTGATTTGTTGAAGAGTTTTTGTTTTGGTATTTAGTCTTCCAGAATGTGAAGACAAAGAAACATTTTTTTGTTGGATTTATTCACACACTTGATACACCCTAATGGAAGTGGGAGGAAATACAAATGGACTTCTTCATTGGTTTTCCTTAGAAATAGGGTGGATATGATGCTATATAGGTAATTTTATACCACTTGACCAGGTAATAACACTTCTTGGTGGTAGAGGATTTTAGTGTATTGGTTTTTTATCGAGGAAGTGAATGGAGTATGTGGTGAGGATTTATGTAGTTTTGAAGTTTATTATATTTAATCATGATTCGTATTTGACCTATGAGTATTGGAGAGGTATTTAGTGTGCCTCTATCTTTATGTTATTCCGTACCACCAATTTTTATCCACATAGATATAGTTAGATAGAGTGGACAATCCATAATTTGGAATAAATGATATGCACATAAATTCTAGATTTTTGAGGTTTGTAAGCCAATTAATCTCCCTTGATATAGTTCACTTATAATAATACGTATCACCAAACTCTTCTTATGAATCCATTTGAAGCATTATATGTTGGAGGTTTTGGATCTTCATTGTGTTGGGATAAGTTTTGGGAGTCATTTATACTCAAAACTAAATTTGTGAAAAGAGTGATAGAGAAGGTACATGTATTTTTAGGGGATTATTGCATCTTAGGATCATTAAAAGTCCAATTGCAATCATATAAGGAAGCCTAGGGAGTTTGAAATTTAAGATCATGTTCTCAAAATGGTATCTCCTTGTTATGAGAAATGTAGGTATGGTCATGGGATTAAACATTCTCCTTGGATTTTTGGGCCTTTTGAGGTATTGGAGAATATTGAAGGTATCACATAGCAGACAACACTTCCCCTATAGAATAATTATATCTAAGATGGTCATCATATTATTCAACTTGATTAGTAGTTTTTTGAGGATTAATATGTCATTGAATGGGTATAGTTTCATGTTAAATATTATTAGTCCTTTTAAGAAAATATCATTAATACTTGGACCATCTTTAGGAAGTGTTTCATAGGCATGTTATTCCTTTGGATTATGTCTAATTATGTCATGGTCTCTTGTAGAAGAGTATACGGGAGTGTAAGACAAAGATGAAAAATAAATATCCCGTGTTTTTTGATTTTTTATTCTTATTGGGATTATATCAATTTGAAATTGGGTTAATATGTAATTTTATTGATGATTTTTTTGTTGCTACACTCTTTTTTTAGGTGTATAGGTTCTGTTAATTTTTATCAAGAACCATTATGGGTGTCTCATAAGGGATGAGTGAATCTCTTTAAAGCTTTTCATAGGTTTTATTTTAAATTATTGAGTGTGAGAATTTCTTAATAGGTATTTTATTTATGTTATAAGTCCCACCTAAATACTTCCCTTGTTTCTTATATGCGTGTTGGTTTATAGGATAAGTTTGTATAGTGGAAGTATAGATTGGTATAGATTTTCAATTTAAGGAAAGGTGTTGTGGAATGTTTATTTATGTTGTGGCATGGTGTAGTTTTACATATGACACTTGATAAGTGGCAAGGGCCTTTATTATATGGATCATCTGGTATCTGGTTTGTTGGTTCTTCTACGTTTGTAACCCATATGGTATGACACTTGAGTTACACCATAGAGGATCAGGTGGATGGTTTGGAAGGATCCTATTATTTTTTTGTTCATAAAAGAATATGTCTCATGTTTTTTCATGCATTTTGGGTTAGGGTTTTTTATATCTTAATTATTAAGGGTACATTTATTATTGATCCTTAGGTTATTCCATGGGGTTCCTGAGGTCAGGACCTTTGGATTTATCCATATTGGGACCACTGTAGCATGGTGTCATTAATATGTCATGGGGTTTCCATGGAGATTTTAAGGGAGATGGTTTTAAAATATGATCAAGGGTGATACATGGTGGATATTTCTTGGGATTTTTGGAGAATGTTTGAAATAAAATTTATTATAGTTTGGACATATTTGTTTTTTTGTTATTTTTGTGAAAACCATGATGATTATGGTGTGGCGAACTATATTACATTATGGTGTAATAAATGATTCCAGATACTATAAATTCATTATTACTGTAAAATTAATTTTATTTATTCACATATACTTTCAACCCTAGGAGACTAGAATAACTTTTAAATTATTCTTTTACCCACTCTTGGATTTCATATATGGATTTTAGATATCGATTCCTGTGTGATCTGATGTGATTTCCTACTTCCACATTGGTTATACTTCGTATAATTATTTCATTCCATATCCAAGTGTTTTTCTTCTTTCAGTTATCATATTTTATTATCAATCATTAATGGATAATTATTTGTGGAATGATATGATAATGGATCTTTTTTTCTAACATGAGTAGAGATTAATGGTTTGTTAAAATTATTTAATTCTTGTTCAGGGACAGTTTAAAGATTCATATCATGGTAACAAAATCATTACATATCCTAATTTTTTTGAATTTATTTTTATTTGAATACTTTATTTTCCTTGGTTATTTAATTTAAATTAATATTAAAAACATTAATGAACTGAATGAAATAATATTATATTTCACAAATGGGTATTGTGGATGCATGTGTTTTATTCTAATTTATGTATTCCTCTTATAATTTTATTGATATTTTTTTGGTATATGATTATTTTTGTTCTATTTCATCATTGATGAGATTAAAATTGTTTAAACTATGTAAACATGTTAAGTAATGTGAATGAAAAATGAAGCATGTAGAACTTCTTTATTATTATTCCATGAAATATACTCTACATGATAGTGTTTATTAAATTATGTCAAATTTAATTCCAAAATATTTATATCTTCTAAAATTAAGGTTTCATGTTATTGAAACATTTTCATAATTAATAAATTAAAAATGGTAGTGTGTAATAATTATTTATGAAATTTACGTGTTTGGGGATGTTGTAATATGAACATGTTGTCATTATCTTGATTTGTTTGGTGTGATATACTTTGTTTCCCCCTAAATATTCTAAGTTGGAAATAAGTATCAATTTTATTTTATAACTTATTATGGTAGGACCTTTGTTGTGATATGGGATAAAGAACCTTGTATGGTTTGATATTTAGGTGACTGATGTGCGAGTAGAATTTGTTTTTGTCGTGGTTCATAGCCAATGAATTTGGATGTAGATAGCACATATTGAGAGTGGGACACACCTATTCCTAGATAGTTGTGTTAGTGTTTTTGATTGATGGGATAGTATGGGAAATGATTTTGGATTTATTATTTTTATATTATTTGTATCTTGGATTTTTTTTTATTTGGTTAGTGGGGGTGTAGAGTTGGGAAAGCCTATTTAGGTTTAACTTTTTCCAAGTATTCATTTTTTTTAATGACGATCACTGTGATTTATAACTACTCTCTAAAGTTTTTGAAATTCACTATATATATATCTTTATTTTGGTAGAATATTTTCAGTCTTAGTATGCCTAAATATTGAATGATTTTTGATTTATAATGAATTATGAATGAATTTTATGGAAATGTCTGTTCATGGTGGAAATGAAATGTTAAGCTTAAACTATAGTATGGCTAAAATTAGTTCTCTAAGGTCCTGGGATGGGAATATAGAATTTTTATGTTGTAAAATAAAGACCCCTCAGATTATTTGAAATCATGTGGATAGTTTAACAATAATTAATAAGAGGTTGGATGGAATGATTATTAATTGTCAAATTAATGAATTATTTATATGGATAAACCTTAATTCCCTATATAGGTTATTAATATTTTTATTTCTAGTCCTATAGATTGTGGTTTTATGTTCTTGAATGATGTTATCTATACTTTGAATATTTGGTAGGATATATTCCGTGATATCAGAGGTGTTCTATATTATCATTATGAATTATTCTTTCATATTTTCCACCACCCTAGTCGGTATGTCCCCTGACACCCAAAGGGTTTGAGTTTTAGGGTTTTCTAAAAAATAATAGCTTTTATGTATAAAAAATCTAAATACTCCTTATTACCCCCTCTCACATTAGATGTATCATATTTTTTGGGTATACACAATTTGTGACGACTTGTGGTATAGGGAATGAACTAATTAAATTGTGGTGGCTCTCAGTTTTTCGAAACATATATGCATGGGTTCTATAAAATTCAGGTGTATATAATTCATGTAAATAGAATATGTGAATATGGTTACTAGAAGTTTATAATCATGGGAAATGATGGATTGAGGTATTGTAAAAGATACAGAGGTTGTGTTGTCTTTTGTAATTGCTACCAAGATATAAATGATATAGGATACCCAGGATAATGGATGACAAGATGGCATGGATTTAAAAACTGATTACCACCAGAGATGTGGGACCTTATAGGTGGTCTAGGTAGGTAGGGTTGAGGACCTACTCTCATCTATGGTGACTATATATATGTGAGGGATAAAAGAAAAATACATTTTTCATTGGTCGTCAGAACGTCAAACAATTAGGGATGTGGATTCATAATACCTCTATTATATATTTGATTTTATGTTGAATTACCTATTTACTGGTATTATTTGATGTTATTTTCATGGTGAGGTTGGTATTTAGTTCACTAAATAAGGTAATGACTCATTTTTACTATTTTTAACATGTATTTAACTAGATTATTCAAAATTTATATGAGAGGACTTGGAGAGGATCTTAATGAGTATACATGTATAGACAAACCTATGTTTATAAACTACTTTTTAGGTTCATAGGAGCTTGTTGAGTATTGATATGGGGATTACTATATTTTATTTTATTTTTGATTGATATTTTTAGTGTATATGGTCACTGTGATGCACACCTATCATGGGGCATGGAAAAAGAAAATTTAAAAAAATCATATTACAAGAGAGTACCTTATTAGGTTCGTCTCACTTGAGAAGATTCAAAATTTCCTACCTACTTAATCTAATTCACTTGAAAATAATTCTTTCATTATGAATGAAATAAAATTTTGGGTTTTTTTATCTTTTAAAATAATTAAAATATAATAATTTATTCATTACCACGAAATACTAAATATAATGTGATGAGAAAGAAATAACTAGGTCCTAGGTTATGATTTTAATTCAATCATTATTCTCCATTATTTTTCCAAATTTAGTTTATTAAGGCATCTATGATATCCCATGCATGAATTACTATCCTTTTATTTAGAAATGTTGAAATCATGAATGCCTAAAAAATATAAATTTTATCACTTTCTATAATTGTGGTTGATGGAATTCCTTAGTGTAAATTGTGACAAATTCATAGACCCAACTTCATCTTATGTCATTTCATTCATTGATCGGATCAACTACATCATGTAAAGAGTTGATCAATAGAAGTGAGGGAAAATAAAGAAAATGGACTAGAAATAGATTTGAGTTTCATGACATGGGGAATAATCTCTACCATCATCTATGCCACTCACATCTACCAAAAATAGAAAATAAAATTTAATATGTAATTCATGAACACCCAACCTCCCATAGTTTAATCCTCATTTCAGCCCCTCATCATAGAGGGTAATATTTCACAATGGTGAAAATAGGGAATAGAATAAAATGAAAATAAAAAGAATGGAAGAAAGAGAGATAGAATAAGAAAATAAAATAAAATAAAAATAACACATTACATGATAGAAAAAAAATAAATGATGAAGGAAGAAGAAAAAAATAATAGAAGAATAAATAATAGAAAATAAGAGGGTGGAAAACAGAATAAATAAAGAATAAGAAAAGAAAAAAATATAGTTAATAATGAAATAAAAAAAGTTAAATAAGAAGAATAAAAAGAAAATACAATGGGTTGGTGGATGAAACTTATATAAAAATAAAAAAATTAAAAAAATTATATTTATTGAAGAAAAATAAAATGAAAATAAAAGATAACAAGTAGAAAAAACAAGGTGGAATACTCTCTATGGTTGTCTAGACTCCTATCCATACTATAGGGATCCTCCTCCTTTTAAAGACTATGGGAGAGCCTCAGTATTCCTTCATATCCTCCAAGGAGTATATATCTATTTTATGTTGGATTCTATTTTTTTGAATAAATCATATTTCTGACTTAGGATAATGAATGTGGAAACACATAAGGATCTCAGTTGTTCAAATTTGGTTTATAATGGGTCTAGTTGGGCAGTATCTTTGGTGTGAATTCACTCCACATATATGGTTTCATGGTGGTTTGGGGGTGACGTAACATTGAGCCTATGGTCTTGTGGTGCTCAGCTATGGAAAAGTCAATGGGAAAGTAGAATAAGAGGCTCCCCATTTATCCGAACTTCATAGTGTCTGAATGAATCATTGAAATATGCTTCATGAGGATTATCCTAGGTCGAAGATGTGATTAATAGAGACCTCAAGTTTCATCATGGAGAAAATATCTCAAGTTAAAGCTCTTATGGCAAGAAAATGGTGGTTCCTGGTAGTTGAAGGAAGTGGTCGGTGGTCTCAAGCAGTGGTGGCATGGAAGAGGATAGATGATTAGTGTGTCCAAGTATTATAGAGGTGTTGGTGGGGAAGGATGATTTTTCTGAATAAATGATTAATGGTAAACAAAGATTGGCATTCCCACATCTAATTGAAAGTAGGGGAGTTGAGCATTTATCAATCAACAGGTGTGGTACCGGGATCAGATGCATACATCGGGGTGGGAACCTAGATCCACTTGAACACATACCTAGGCCATGTACACTACATGGATAAGTGGGTTCTGGTACCAGCCTTACTCCTTGTGGGAACCACCCTATGGTCTTTTCCTTATATGTTCATGGTCCCCCATGTGGCTTCACATCCTTCCATAGGGGTAAGACTTCCCTCTAGCTTGGCTAAGCCAGCCAACCCATACTAGTTGGCTTAGTGACATGTTGGTCCCTTAAGGTTAAGGGAAAACCCTACTAGGCTTATGTTTACATGAAAAATTTACACTTTATAAATACTTTAAAAACATATCATTCATATATACAGTGAAATATTAAATTTATAAATTAATTCCCTTAATAAATAAATACACTAAAAACTCCACTTTTTATTCCATTTCAATTAAATTTAATTCCTTAAATATATATTCCCTCTTTCAAAAGAAACATTGAAATATATTGGACTATTGATTAAAAACCATTCAAAATCCATATAAAATTGATTAAAATTATACTTTAAATGTGACTGTGCCAAATACCCACAAACCTAAACCATGTTTGACCTCAAGCATTAAATTTAAACATGGAATTCATAGGTCACCTGTGTTACCATTATTCAAATGTCAAAGAAATTAAATAAACTTATTATGAATTTTAAATATAACTATCAAAGATATACATAGAATATCAATTTAATTCCTCAATTTTCAAAGAAATCAATCAAATAAAGATAGTTACATTATCCATTTATTTATTGGTGGATGTTTTCCCATTTTAATTCAATTTCCTTAATTAATTGTTATTAAACATGTAAAATCATGATCTACCACTCCTTTGAATCTTTTCTCTCATCACTCATGAAGTAATTCAAGTATATATATTCTCATGTCATGAGAACATTATCTTTATTCATATTTTTGTAATGGAACTACTTCATTCAATTTGTAAATACAAAAGTCACATGAAATTATGGGGTATTTTCTAACAAGGTTCAAATGAGTCTAAGCCTTATTTATAGTAGGAATTTGTATTCAAAAAAATTATGCTCAAGGAGAGGGCTTATCTCTTGAGGTATAAAGCATGATATTAGGTACATGAAGCTCAATGAAAATATATAACTAAAACTATTCCAACTCCCACTCTTCCTAAGATCATATTAAGGTCATGATGTATGAAACCATAATGAAGGATGTGCAACATCTTGAATTATTCTCTACTTTTATACATTTATTCAATGTAATTTTTTTTATTTTTTTCCCTATTTTTGAAAATGTCAGGCTTTGATTATACCTCATATCCACCACCTAACAACATATGATAAAATCATCCACCCAGTAATCGTGATGTTTTATTATTAAATGTGAAAACACTTTTTCTTTTATTAAAATTGGTAAACAATAAGTAATAATGAATAAATCAAAAAACATTATCATTTACCAATATTACCCCCCCCCCCAAACACACACACATATTTCCTTACAATTTTTTTCATCCCTTCTACCATGACTTCCCCAAACCCCACAATTCATCATTAAAATATCATGAAAAATACTAAGTGCGGGGTAGGAACAGAAAAAAATTGTATTAAAACAACTATTATTATTACCAAGTTTATTATTGGAATCTATGGGATAAAAATGATTAATATAAAGAAGATAATAAGGATATATAATTTTCAACTAATGCCTCAATCATATTAAATTTGGTTTTTCATAGTCAAATATTTGACATGTTTCAATGAAATTTTTTGTTTATGGAATGTCCCAAGATCAATAAAAATTTATTCTCAAGAATAAAATAGGATGTGTGCAGACTAAAAATTCACTTCGGAATGGAAATTATGACATTGTAAAATTACTCAAGTCATTGCTAAAAATTGAAAGTCAATTCATATAAATTTTATAAATGAAAATCATGTAAAGTTTGAGGTAAATTTCATTTACATTAATCCATAAATTCCATTTAATCAGGAGTCATCATTTTAATATCTTCGATTCATTATAATAATTCAATTTTCCATTTTAGTCGTTAAATTTTATTATCATATAAATCTAAAATATGGAATCATAGGATTCATAAGAAACTCATGTCTCCTAGATAAGTCAAGTAAAGAATAAATTCAAGCATGATAATATAATTTCTAGTTTAAATATCAAAATATGTCTTATAAAAAATGTAGTGAGTTTGAAGTTAAAAAATTGAAGAATGAACTTTGTGTTCTCTTGTAGCTTTATTCCTATTCCTCGTCTATTTAGACATGCCTTTTTTCCATTATGTTCCTATAAAATTAAATTACTCAATTAAGCACAAAGATCATGTCATTAAATATCCAAAAATGATAGGGGAGTTGGTGTTGAGAAAGTGTGGTATTCAACAATACTCTGTATAGTTATGATTAAGGGAGATTGTTGAGCATGTATTGTTTCAACAATACTCTATCTTTTTATGATTATTTTGATGCTCACAAATACCCTTATTTGTTATTCTAAAGATTTTACTTTGATTATATTTTAAGAAATTAATATTTTTTATATTTCTATTTTGGAATAATATTAAAGCATTTAATTCACGTGGAATATTTGAAAAAGTGTTCGGAAATCATTTTACCGTCCTTAGAAAATACTTTTCATACCCTACATCAAAGAGAATAGTGTAAGAATAAAATTCAATATTTAATTTAGGAGATTTTAGAAAATTATGGTAAAAGAACCTTACATTTGGAAGGAACCTTAAGTTTGCAATATCATAAAATAATGGAAGAAGAACCTTACATAAGTATGGAACCTTACGTTTTCTTCACAAAAGTATGGATCATCAACCTTACTTTTATAATAAACCTTATGTTCTATCGAAAAGTATAGATCATGTATCTTAAATTTTTCTAAAGAGGAAAATATGGATAATCTAGCATATATTTGAAAGTTGAAGAGGAAATTATGGATGATCAACCTCACATTTCAGATCAACCTTAAGTTTGAGATAAACCTTACATTTGAAGAATAGATCATCAACCCTACGTTTAGCATCAATGATTTAAAATACGACATTATTGTACAATGGTCTTTATGCGGAATATCAGGATTATTTCAATCCAAATTCAAATTCTGATATTAAAGAACATATTTAAATTATTTAAATCCATTTATTTTTTATTCAAAGTATTAATTTAAGAGGAGGATATCATGCTAATTATTGAGGGAAGTTAAGACTGCTCTGTTATTCATACATTTGATTATCATGATTCATAAAGCGGCATTTGTGGGTTTAAATTTGAAATAAAAAACCACGTATTTATTATTTTTATATCTATGTTATGTTGAATTACACCAATATTTGAATTATGGTGAAAATTGGTTTTGAATAACAAGGTGATGAGTTTTTTCGACTAAAAGTTTTATAGAGTTATATGAGTCACATAGATCTGTTGCTACCAAGATCTATCAGACTCTATTTTTTCTTGAAGAAATGGAAAAGTGTAAAAGATATATATTCTACATCAATGATATATCATGAATCTATTATTGTTAAAGTATATGATTTTATTTCAAGAACTATTGGAAACTATATCGACTCAGAACTACTCTTACTTGAAGAACATCTTTTCTGAAGATGACGATCCATCTACTATCAGATGTGTGATATTTATACTATAAAGATAAACCAGAAATTATTTTTAGACAGATAATTTTTTCATATTGAATAACCAGATTTTTGTAATAAGACATTTATTCGGTTCTCAACCAGAACCAGAAGGCTCCGTTTTTTCTTTATCTTATAAAGGTATCAACTTCCTACACTCAGTTGTAGACGGTCTGTTGATAAGAGGACCATATAGTGAAAATCACCAAGCTCGTGTAGTAAAGTGTTGGTGGAGTGTACTAGGGGCCTTTTGTTCCCCGAACCACTATAAATTCATGATTCCTTCGATATTTTTATTTTCCAACGCATAAACATTTTGATAAAGTTATTGGACAGATTTTAAAATCATCACAATATGCAACGAAATTATAAAATTCACAATTCTCCCCCTGCCCCCTCTGGTTCATATTTAGTATAGCCTGATCCAACAATTGGTATCAAATGACGTTCTTTTGGAAATGTTATAGAAAGTTGAAAGTTTTAAATGATTATACTCAGAGATATCAATGGATGATACATGAGAGGGAAAGTCAATGGTTATAGCTCCATACTTCAATGGTGAAAAATATGCATGTTGGAAGTCAAGGATGACCATCTATATGAAAAATCATAGATACAGAGTCTTCTAAAAAATTCATACTCCTGAAGAAATTCTGGTGAAATCAGAAACATGGAGTGTTACTACTAAAGCAGAGTATGGAATAAATTCAAATGCTATGAATGAAATAATAAGTGGTCTAGGACCAGATGAATTCAATCTAGTATCTTAGTGTCCTACTGCATATGAGATATGAAAGAAAATTGATGTTTGTTATGAAGGAACTAACATTTTCAGATAAATCAGTTATACTATAACAGAACTAAATTTTGATTCTTTTAAAATGCGTGATGGTGAATGTATCACTCAGATAAATGGTAGGCTTGAAGAAATAGTCAAAAACATCACTTCCTTGGAAGATCATATCAAACTATAAAATCAAGCCTTAAAAGTACTGAAAGTACTTCCAACCCAATGGAATGGGATATCATCATCCATTATAAAATCATCACAAATAAAAGATCTAATTATGAGAGAATTAATTGGAACCTAGATGATGTTTGAAGCTGAGATTCAAGATGAAGATAATGAGCATAAAGTTTTAATAAAAAGAGAAAATATTACACTAAAAGATACATCTTAGAAGAGAAAAGGAAGGTGAAACAATAAATCAAAGAGGAAGAAAATTCTTACTCATCTGATTCAGAAATGGAACTAGAACAGATAGAAAGAAAATTTAGTAAATTATATAGAGAGAAGAAGGGATTCAGAAATTCATTCAAGATAGATATGAAAGAAACAAAGTAAGTCAAATGCTATGAATGAAAAAAGATGGGTCACATAAGACATGAATGTGCTCAATTAAAAAGAGAAAATAAAAAGAAAATTTCCCAAAACAATGATTATGAGAAGAAAGAAAAAAGAGAAATGAAAGCTACATGGAGTGTTTCTGAAGACTCTAGCATCTCATGAAAGTCTGAATCCTAAAAGGAAGAATCAAATATAAAAGTAAATACATGATTTATGGAAGAATCTGATGAGGTGCAATATTATTACTCATCTGATTCGAATTTTTGTTCTACTTGGTCAAATGATAAATTTGTATCCTAATTTAGTATGCTAGAAAATAAATATGATTCCTTATTTAAGAAATATAAATAACTAAAAAATATTCACACAGTTGTTTTAAAAGAAATAGATGCTCTGCTAAAACAACATCAAGAGTTAATTGAAAAATATAACTCATCAAATAAAAACTATATAAATATTGAAACTAAATGAAAAACAGTGCAAACAGAAGTAGAAATATTCAAAAATGCAGCTCTTGTTTTTACAAAAAGAAGAAAATACACTAAACGAAATTCTTTGAAAAAATGTGATTAAAAATGAAATATATGGAATATGAAGTAAAGGTGAGAAATCCAAACTGTATAAGAATAATTTTTTCCAAATACAATAGGTATCATTTGAAACTATTGTGGAACAAAAGGTCACCTATCTAGAAAATTCCATTTAAGGAATCCTCAAATAAGTGGGATTAAGAAATCCTTTTTTGTAAGCAGTTTATATGATTCTATTGATTATAGAAAAATAAAAAAAATATAGATTTCTAGATATTTTATAGCTAACATGGCTGGACCCAACAGAATATGGGTACCAAAACAAACTTTTGTTTGAATATCTTTGTAGGAAACAGGTCACAAAAGTTGAGCTGAAATATGGTATATGGACTGTGGCCACTCCAGGCATATGAGTGGGAATTCATCGAACATTAAAACATTAACTCTAAAGGATTGATGATTAGTCACATTTTGTGACAATTCCAAAGGTAAAATAATTGGCATTGGAACTATTGGAGATCCAGAAGTTGTCTCAATCAATAAAGTGCTCTATGTACATGGATTGATAAAGAAAACCTGATAAGAATCTTTCAATTATATGATGATGGTTATTTTTTTGATTTTTTCATCAATTGATGTTTTGTTTTTAAAGATAAAATTCTTAAATTTAGAGTACCCAGAACTGATAATGCTTATACTCTACACTTACATTCCTTGTGTAAACAAAGAGTAAATTGTTTAGCTACTTAGATAAATGAATCTTGGATCTGTCATAGAATATATGAACATTGCAATATACATGCTTTACATAAGTTATTTAAGAATCAACTAGTTTCTGATTTTCTTAGTCTTAAATTTGATATTGACATATTTTGTGATTCATGTCAACTTGACAAGAAGCACAAATCATCCATCAAATTTGTTAACAAAATTTCTATATCGAAACCCCTAGAAATTATCTACATGGATTTGTTTACACCCTAAAGAATAACAATTTTGGCTGGTAAATTATACATATATATTTTAGTTGAGGACTATTCTAGATTTACTCAGATTTATTTTCTATAATATAAAAATGAAATTTTTACTATATTTGATTATTTTTTCAATGCTATTCAAAATGAAAAAGTTTTTAAAATAATTTCATTAAGAATTGATCATGGTGGAGAATTTGAGAATATGGAATTTAATTACTTTTTCTCAAATTTAGGTATTAAGAACACCTTCACTGCACCAAAAACACCTCATCAGAATGGAATTTTTGAAAGAAGAAATAGAACTATTCAAGAAATGTCTAGGACAACGCTAAATGAATATAGACTTCCTACCTATTTCTGGGAAGAAGCTGTAAGCACATCCTATTAAATAATTAATAGAGTTTTAATTAGACCTATTTTCAAAAAAACACCCTATGAAATTTGGAATAACATAAAACCTAATGTGAAATACATTAATGTTTTTTGATGCATGGTTTATATCTTCAACACCAAGGACAAACTTTGTAAGTTTGATCCAAAATCTGATGAAGGCACTTTCTTAGTATATTCTAGTACCTCAAAAAATTATAGAGTTTTTAATAAAATGTCAATGATTTTTAAAGAATCAATTCATATGAAATTTGATAAATCTGATCTCTTTGAGAAAAGGAAATATCAAATTGATGAATATGGATCTAATGAAAACATGAGACTTGAGAACAAGAATAATGATTTTAAAAAAACAATAAATAAAATTTAGTCCAGATTAGAAGAACATTACACAGATGAACCTAATAGTGTATTACCTAGACAATCTTGAACCCTAAAGAATCACCCTTTAGAAACTTTTATAGGAGACATAGACACAAGAATAAATACTAGAAGAAATATATGAAATCTTGTTGAGTTTTCTTCCTTTATATCCCAATTAAAACCTAAGACATTAGAAGAAGCCTTAGTTGATGAAAGTTGGATGATAGAATTTCAAGAAAAACTAAATCGGTTCAAGATAAATAAAGTATGGAATTTAGTTGAAAGACCACAAAACTATACTGTTATAGGAAATAAATGGGTTATTATAAATAAACAAGATTATCAAGGAATAATAACTAGAAATAAAGAAAGGAAAGTTGCTAAAGAATATAATTAGGAAGAAGGTATAGATTATGATGATACCTTTTCACCTATAGCTAGATTAGAATCCATTAGAATCATTTTAGCATATGCATCTAATATGAACATTAAATTATTTTATATGGATGTTAAGTCTGACTTTTTAAAATTTTATTTAATTGAAGAAGTTTATATTGAGGAACCTCCTAGTTTTGAAAATTCTCAAAAACCAAATTTTGTTTTTAAAATTACCAAAGATCTTTGTGGACTTAAATAAGAACATAGAGCTTGGTATGAAAGATTAAGTTATTTTCTATTGAAAAATGATTTTATTGTTGCAATGGAAGATCCAACATTATTTAAGAGAATAGTAAACTCTAATATTTTATTAGTTCAAATTTATGTTGATGATGTAATTTTTGGTTTAACAAACAAAAAACATTGTCAGGAGTTCTCAAAGTTAATGAAAAAAATAATTTGAAATGATTATTATGGGGGAATTAAATTTATTTTTATGACTTCAAATGAATTAAAAAGATTTTGGAAAATGTTTTGAATCAAAGAAAATAAATTACTGATTTACTAAAAAAATTTGGACTTGAAAACAGCAAGACATATACAACTCATGTGTGTAATAATATAAAACTATGTTTGGATAATACTATAAAATCAGTTGACATCAAGTTATATAAAGGTATGATTGGTAGTTTATTATATCTTACTATAAGTAGGCCAGATATAATGTACTCAGTATGTCTTGGTCAAATATTTCAATCAAATATTAAAGAATCTCACTTAAGTGTTGTCAAAATAATTTATAGATATTTAAAAACAACTAATTTACAATCTCTTCTCTATCCAAAAACTTCTGATTTTAATTTAAATTCATATTCAGATGCTGAATTTGAAAGGTGTAGATTAGATAGAAAAAATAAACTTAGGAACCAATCACTTTTTAGAAAAATTATTAGTTTCATGGTCTAGCAAAAACAACACTTAGTTTCTTAGTCAACAGCTTAGAAAAAATATGTGTCTATAAGATGTTGTTGTGAACAAGTGTTGTGGATGAAAAACAATATTATGGACTTTGGACTAAATTTTAAAAACACACATATTTTATGTGATAATAAAAGCACAATAAATATTTCAAAAAATACTATTAATCATTGTATGACTAAAAATATTGATATCGGACATCATGTTCTAAGAGATCATGTTCTTAAAAAGATATATTCTTAGAATTTATAAATAATGACATTCAATTATCTGATATTTTTAATAAATCACTTCCCATTACGTGGTTTGATTTTATTAAGGGTGAGCTAAGTTTATTTAATTTTAAATTAATTTTTTTAAATTAATTTATACTATATTTTAATCTTCACTATTTTAAATAATTTAATAATTTGTTCTCATAATAATTTAAAATTTCATATGTACTACAATTTTTTTTTACCACATACATTGTTACTTTATTTTAAATAATTATTTTAAATAATGTAATGATTATAATGTATGTAATGACATAGGAATCATGGTTTTCAGAAACTATTTAAAATTACAAACCTGTTCACTTTCTTAAATCCTTTCGAAACACTGAAACCCTTACCACCAATGTATACCCTTGATCGAATATTTGAAACCCTAAAAATTTGAGCCTTCAAAACTTTGAGACAGAAATGGCCAAGAAAAAGAGAATCTATGAAGAAGAAGCTAGTAACGCTGCACATTAATTTTCGGTGGGATGGAAGATCCTGTCGGGAAAATTAACTGATTTTGCATGGTTGTTTCAGTCCAATTTAACATTGAAGCAATATTTTTCTTTTCAAAATCTTGAACAATCATTCAATGATGAAAACACAGAATTTTGGTATGAGTTAGAGTTGTGAAATTTCATTAAAACTATTCAGTTCAGTCATAGAGATACAGAGGACTCCATATTTGGGAAAATTGAAGATCGGGTTTTTTCTATTTCGACTGTGGAAATAGCTATAATATTAAACTCCCCTCATGGAAGAGTTTATTAGTTTTATTTGAAATCCATTGGAGATAATGAACATAAGTCAGAGGACATTATGTCATTTTTCTAGTTCTACGTATATCAGAAAGATATTAATCAAGGATCTGGAGCTAGATTAGAAAAATCTTCTAAAATTTGTTCAATGTGGAATTTCCCCACGGATGTCTGAAATGAAGAAGATTTTATTTCCTGATATTTATTTGATGTTTCTATTTTTGAGTTACATCATGATGAATTTTCCTTGTTATATGATAAGGTATTTAAACTACTGTTATCAACCAGAGGCTAGAATGAACTTCTCTCCCTATGGGATGTTCATTTCAAAATTATTGTTTATATCTGATATGGTGAGATTTGTAGATTCCATAGTGAGATTTCATTACAGTAACGTTTTCAATTCTAGAACTTTATGAAAAACAAGATTTTTCTAGAGCACTATGAGAAGAAAATTTATGCCTATTTCTGCTGATGAAGATCAGGAGTCAGCTCAGGGAGAGAAAACTGGGAAAACCAAAGAAGGAATAGCAGAATCAATGAACAGTGATGTTTCAAAAACATCAAGAAGAATTGGATTTGAAGAAATCATTGAACCTACTGATGAGGAATTTCAAGAGGGACTTCAAAGGAAATGACATAGATTATCTCAAGTAGGTGAAGAGCCTATTTAAACAGATGCTTTTACAATTAGAGATATTTTAATATATATATTTTTATAAGAATTTTTTCCTCAGATTGAGGTGGTACATTAAATTGAAGAGGATATTGTACCTCAGGAAGAGTCAGAGCCTAGAGAATTTGAAGTGGTTCAACCTAAATCTATTCGAGAATAGTCTACACAACCTGCTGAAGTTTTTCAAGAAGAACCAATTCATGAAAAAACTGTGTTAGAAGAATTAAATGGGGATTCTCATGATGAGATCCAACCTGATGAAAATGTGAACCGAGGAGAGAATCTATCGGAAGTTAGTACTAAAGTCTTAAATGAAATTTTTTTGTAGATGATTCAGCTCATGACTCTGAGGAAAATCAGTTTAGAAACCACTGGATAAGGATACAGATCATAGATCCAATTCTCAATCATTTCCTTTAATTTTGTCAAATTTTGTTAAGACTGAAGAACATGGTGCCTCTAATTAAGATAATAATCATGTGGAGGAGTTAATCAGAAAAATCAATAGATTTCAATCTGAAAATGATTCTTTGTGAAGAGAATTATAAAAGGGGGGACAAAAGTTTCAGAACATGAATGAAAGTTCAGTTTCAAAAAGAGAAGTGGAATATTATATGAAGGAGATGTTATACAAAGTAGGGAAATTAAAATCTGAAATTGTACTGAATTTAGATTTGGAAGACTTCAAAACATTCATGGAGAAACCATTGGATACTATCAGGGGCAGTCAAGAAAGTATATCAGGTACTTCTTCTGATCTGATCAAGAGATTCCAGGCCATTACAATAGTAATGAGCAATATGAATGATAGGTTGTAGGATTTACAATGTAATCATGCTCCACTATCTATTCTATTTTATAATTAAAATAATTTTATTGACCACCTTACATCATATGAACCAGGGGTAAAAGATTTACTGAATAGGTTCACTAAAAATCTAAATTAGTTCATAGAAAAGAAAGAAATATTACATGAGTTTTTTAGAGTAAATCTGATTGAAGATATTCATTTAACTTAGGAAGTAAGAGATCTGATAATTCAGTTATGAGATGGTCTGATAAAGAGGTAGATAATTCAGTTAGCATAGATAAAGGAAGAATTATTGAGGTGTTGAAATACCCTTTTTCAAAACCTTTTAGCCCAAACTTGATTCCAATATCAATTATGTACTTATATTTTCAATACACTATTTTTGAATCATATTTTTATGTGTATTTAATTTTTTTACTTTCTTGTCTATGTTAGAATGCCAGAATCTAGATTCAATTATTGCTAAATAGTTTATGATAACATTAACTTAAGTTTAGTGCTGTAATAAATGTGTTATATTTCTTATACTATCATTCTTTTTTATATTACAAAAAGGGGGAGAAATTGGATAATCACAAAATTTTATTTTAATTAAATGGGTAAATATTTTTCTTAGGGGGAGAAATTTGGATGAAATACGATATTTTATATTGATTTTATGTTTTACCTTTATGGGATAAAATTTGATAAACAAAAAATATTATTTTCTTTATTTTAATTTATAAAAGGGGATAAATTTCTAAAAGAAATTGTTTTAAAAAAATATCTTCTTTATAAAAAAGAACTATGGATAACACATTATTTATATCATTTTGAAATATTTCTGTTAAAATAAAATATTATTTTATCCTCGCTAAATTCTAAATTATCTGCAATTAATTTCTTGGGTTATTTCATGGGTTTTGTGATCACAAAAAAGGGGGAGATTGGTGAGAAAGTTTTTTTTTCAAGAATACTCTGTACTATTATGATTATAGGAGATTGTTGAGAGTGTATTGTTTCAAAAATACTTCATCTTTTTATGTGATTTTGAGGCTCAAAAATACCATTGTTTTTTATTCTAATGATTTTAATTTGAGTATATTTTATGAAATTAATATTCTTTATATTTCTATTTTGGAATAATATTAAAGCGTTTAATTCATGTGTAATATTTAAAAAAGTGTTCTGAAATCATCTTAGCATGTTTTGGAAATATTGTTCATACCCTACGTCGAAAATTGTAGCTTAAGGATAAAATTTTATGTTTAATTTATGAGAGTTCAGAAAATTATGGAAAAAGAACCTTACATTTGGAAGGAGCCTTAGGTTTGTAATATCAGAAAAGTATGTAAGAGGAACCTTATGTAAGTATGGAACCTTACGCTTTCTTCACAAAAGTATTGATCATTAACCTTATATTTATAATGAACCTTACGTTCTATCTAAAAGTATGGATCGTGTATCTTACATTTTGGTAGAGAAGAATATATGGATAATATACCATACGTTTGAAAGTTGAAGAGGAATTTGTGGATGATCAATATTACATTTGAGATCAACATTACGTTTCAGATCAACCTTATGTTTGAAGAATAGATCATCAACCCTATGTTTAGAATAAAAT
Source organism: Viscum album (assembly GCA_963277665.1). Taxonomy (NCBI): domain Eukaryota; kingdom Viridiplantae; phylum Streptophyta; class Magnoliopsida; order Santalales; family Viscaceae; genus Viscum; species Viscum album. The sequence goes on along the minus strand of OY728121.1, from coordinate 722,030,853 downwards.
ATTTAAAATACGACATTATTGTGAAATGGTCTTTATGTGGAATATCAGGATTATTTCATGCCAAATTCAAAGACTGATATTAAATTACATCATTAACTAATTTAAATCCTTTTATTTGTGATTCAACAAATTGATTTAAGAGGGGGTTATCATCAGGATTATTAAGGGATGTTATGACTGCTCTGTTATACAAACATTTTAATACAATCATTCTTAAGGCAGAATTTGTGGGTGTAGATTTGAAAGAAAAAAAATGCTCGTCATTATTCTTTTTATATCTATGTAATGTTGAATTACACCAAGGTTTGAATTATTGTAAAAAAGTTTTTTTAAGAAAAAATTTTTGAGTTTTTTCGACTATAATTTTTATAGAGTTATAGTAGTCACACAGATCTATTGCTACCAAGATCTATCAGACTCTATTTTTTTCTAAAGAAAAGGAAAAGTGTTAAATATTATTATTCTACATGAAATATCAATCATTAATCTATTTTTCTTAAAGTTTCTGATTTTATTTCTAGATCTATTTGCGACTGGATTAACTCAGAACTTTTCTTACCTAAAGAACATCTTTTCTGAAGATGACGATCCATCTACTATCAGTTGTGTTCTATTGTAACTATGAAGAGCAACCAGAAAGTATTTTTGGGTAGATACTCTTTTAATTTTGTGTAACTGGATTCTTGCACTAAGTTATGTATTCGGTTCTGTGCCTGAACTAGAAGGCTCTGTTTTAGCCTTATCTTGTAAAGGTATCAACTACCAGCACTCAATTGTGAACGGTCTATTGATAAGAGGACTAGATAGTGAAAATTGCCATGCTCGTCGAGTAGAGTGCTGGTGGAGTGGGCTAAGGGACTTCTATTCCCCAAACCACTATACATTTATGAGTCCTTCAATCTGTTTATTTTCCACCGCATAAACATTATAATAAAGTTTAATGACGGATTAATAAATCATCAAAATTCAAGGAGAAAATATAAAAGTCACAATTTACCCCCCCCCCCTCTTTTGCATATTTTGTATAACTCTATCCAACAATTGGTTTCAAAAGATGTTCTTTTGGTAAAGACAAAACAAGAGGAAAGTTTCAATTGATTTTACTCAAAGATCTCAATGGATGATACCGGAGAGGGAATGTCAATGGTTCTTACTCCATACTTCAATGGTGAAAACTATGGATGTTGGAAGTCAAGGATGATCATCTATATGAAAAATCATGGATACAGAGTCTTCTAAAAAAATCTTACTCCTTATGAAATTTTTGAGAAATCTGAAACATGGAGTGCAGCTAATGAAGTAGTGTATGACATAAATTCAAAATATATGAATGTGATCACTTATGGTCTAGGACTAGATGAATTCAATTGAGTATCTCAATGTCCAACTGCGTATGAGATGAGGCAGAAAATTGTAGTTGACTATAAAGTAACTGACAATGTCAGATAAATGAGGTATGCTACAACAGAACCGAAATTTGATACTTTTAGAATGCGTGATAGTGAAACTATCACTCGGATAAATGGAAGGCTTGAAGAAATAGTCAAAAACAGCACTACCTTTGGAGATCCTATCAAAGTAGCAAATCAAGCCTTAAAAGTACTGAGAGTACTTCTAGCCCAATGGAATGGGATATTAGCAGCCATTAGTAAATCATCACTAATCAAAGATGAAACTATGAGAGAATTAATTTGATCCTGGATGATGTAAGAAGATGAGATGCAAGATGAAGATAATGAGCATAAAGTCTTAAAAAATATATAAAATACTACTCTGTATGCTACATATCAGAAGAAGAGAAGAAAGATGAATCAAGAGATCAAAAAGGAAGAAAATTTTTACTCATCTGATTTAGAAATGGAACTTGCAAAGATGGCTAGGAAATTCAGTAAATTCTACAGAAAGAAGAAGGGATTCAGAAAATCCACCAAGATAGATGTGAAATAACAAAAGGAATTCAGATTCTATGAATTCAAAAAGATGGCTCACATAATACGTGACTTTCCTCAATTAAAAATTGAAAATAAAAAGAACTTTTTCAAAAACAATGATTATGAGATGAATGGAAAATGGGAAATGAAAGCTACATGGATTGTTTCTAATGACTCATGCATCTCATCAATGTCTGACTCAGAAAAGGAAGAATAGAATATAAACGTAAATATGTGCTTTATGGCAGAAGCTGATGAGGTGCAATTTTATTACTCATTTGATTCAAATTCTAGTTTTAGTTTCTCAAATATTAAACTTGTAGCTTACTATAGTATGCTGGAATAGAAATATGATTACTTATTTAAGAAATATAAATCACTGAAAAAAAATTCACAATGTTGTTTTAAATGAAAGACACACTTTGCTAAAACAACATCAAGAGTTAATTGAAAAATATAACTCATCAAATATAAACTATATAGATAATGAAACTGAAATAAAAACATTGCAAATGGAAGTAGAAACATACAAAAATGAAACTCTTGTTTTAAAAAATTGAGAAAATACACTAAATGAAATTCTCATAAAAATGTGATTAAAAAGAAAAGATATGGAATAGGAAGTAAATGTGAGAAACCCAAAATGTATACGAACTATTTTTTTCCAAATACAAAAGGTAAAAATTGTAACTATTGTGGAAAAAAATATCACCTATCTAAAAACAGTTATTTAAGGCAACCACAAATAAGTGGTATTAAGAAAGCCTTTGTTGTAAGCAGTTTATATGATTCTATTGGCTATAGAAAATCAAAGAAATTATGGATTCCAATATCATTTCCAGCCAACACAGCATGACCCAATAGAATATGGGTAGCAAAACAAACTTTTGTTTGAATATCTTTGTAGGAAGAAGGTCAGAGAATCCGAACTAAAATATGGTATATAGACAGTGGATACTCCAGGAATATGAGTGGGAATTCTTCAAACATTAAAACATTAACTCAAAAGGATTAAGGATTAGTCACATTTGGTGACAATTCCAAAGGTAAAATAATTGGAATTGTAACTATTGGAGATCTAGAAGATGTCTTAATCAAAAAAGTACTATATGTACAAGGATTGAAACACAACCTGATAAGTATCTCTCAACTATGTGATGACGGTTATTTTGTGGATTTTTTCAACAATTTTTTTTGTTTTTAAAGATAAAATTCTTAAATATAGAGCACCAAAAACTGATAATGGTTATACTCCCGACTAAAATTCCTTATGTAAACAAAGAGTAAGTTGTTTAACTGATAAGATAAATGAATATCGGATCTAGCATAGAAGACTTGGACATTACAATATAGAAGCTTTACATAATTTATCTAAGAAAAAACTATTTTCGTATTTACCTAGTATTAAATTTGTTAGTGACATATTTGGTGATGCATGTCAACTTGACAAGAAGAACAAATCATCCTTCAAATCTATTAACAAAATTGCTACATCTAAACCTCTAGAACATATCCACATGGATTTGTTTGGACCTTCAAAAATAACATGTTTGGCTGGTAAATTATACATATATGTTTTAGATGATGAATATTCTTGATTTACATGGACTTATTTTCTAAAATATAAAAAATAATATTTTACTATATTTGAAGGTTTTTTCAAATCTGTTCAAAATGAAAAAGTTTTGAAAATAATTTCATTAAGAATTGATATTGGTGGAGAATTTGAGAATTTAGAATTCAATTAATTTTGCTCAAATTTAGGTATTAAACACACCTTCTATGCACCAAGAATTACTCATCAGAATGGGATTATTGATGGATGAAATAGAACTAATCAAAAAATGGCTAAGACTATGCTAAATGAATATAGAATTTCTACCTATTTCTGGTCAGAAGTTGTAAGTACATCCTATTATATAATGAATAGTTTTTAAATTATACCTATTTTCAAAAAGACACCCCATAAAATTTGGAATAATAGAAAACCTAAAGTAAAATCTTTTAATGTTTTTTGATGCAAGGTTTATATCTTGAACCCCATGGAAACCCATGGTATGTTTGATCCAAAATTTGAGGAAGGAGTTTTCCTAGGATATTCCACAACCTCCAAATATTATAGACTTTTTAATAAATAGTCAAGGATTAGTGAAGAATTAGTTCATGTGAAATTTGATGAATATGATCCCTTTGAGAAAAGGAAAGATCAAATTGATGAATCTAACTCTAAATAAAACATGAGACTTAAGAACTTGAAAGATGATTTTAAAAAACCTATAAATAAAATTCAGTCCATTTTAGAAGAACATGACACTAATGAACCTAATAGTGTATTACCTAAACAATATAGAACTATAAAGAATCACCTTTTGGAAACTATTGTAGGAGAACTTGACAAAGATATAAATACTAGAAGAAATGTAGGAAATATTGTTCAGTTTTCTACCATTCTATCCCAATTTGAACCAAAGACATTAGAAGAGGCCTTAACTGGTGAAAGTTGGATTATAGAAATGCAATAAGAACTAAATTAGTTCAAGAGAAATAATGTTTGGAATTTAGTTTAAAGACCACAGAACTATCTAGTTATAGGAACTAGATGGGTTATTAGAAATAAGAAAGATGGTCAAGGAATAATAACTAGAAATAAAAATATACTAGTAGATAAAGGATATAATCAAGAAGAAGGTATAGATTATGAAGAGACCATTTCACCTGTAGCAAGATTATAATCCATTAGAATCCTTTTATCCTATGTATCTCATATGAACTTTAATTATTTCATATGGAAGTTAATTCTGCCTTTTTTAAATAGTTATTTAATGGAGGATGTTTATGTTGAGCAAACTCCTAGTTTTGAAAATTCTCAAAAACTAGATTTTGTTTTTAAACATACTAAATATCATTATAGACTTAAACAAGAACCTAAAGCTTGGTATGAAAGATTGAGTTCTTTTCAATTGAAAAATGATTTTACTGTGGAATGGATGATCCAACATTATTTAAGAAAATTGTTAACTCTAATATTTTATTGGTTCAAATTTATGTTGATGATGTTATTTTTAGTTCAACAAACAAAAATCTTTGTCATGAGTATTCAAAGTTAATGAAAAAATAATTTGGAATGAGTATGATGGGAGAATATAATTTCTTTTTAGGACTTCAAATTTATCAAAAAGATTTCGAAAATGTTTTGAAGCATTGAAAATACATTACTAATTTATTAATGAAATTTGGAATTTAAAAGAACGAGACATATACAACTCCTATGTGTACTAATATGAAACATGGTTTGGATAAAACTAGAAAATCCATTGACAACAAGTTGTATAGAGGTACGATTGGTAGTTTATTATATCTTACTACTAATAGACCAGATTTAATGTACCTAGTATGTATTTGTGCAATATTTGAGTGAAATCCTAAAGAATCTCACATAATTGATGTCAAAAAAATTATAAATTTAAAAGGAACTATTTTTCAAACTATTGTCTATCCAAAAACATATGATTTTAATTTAATTTATTATTTAGATGCTTAATTCGAAATCTATTGATTAGATAGAAAAATAACATCAGGAACCTATCACTTTATTGGAAAATTATTAGTTTCAAGGACTAGTTAAAAACAACACTCAGTTTCCTTATCAACAACTTAGGCAAAATATGTCTGTGCAAGCAGTTGCGGTGCGCAAATGTTGTGGATGAAAAACACTCCTATGGAAATTGGACTAAACTTTAATAATACACCTATATTTTTTCAATAATACCAGCCCAATAAATATTTAAAAAAATATATTAATTATTTTAAGACTAAACATATTGATATCAGACATCATTCTCTAAGAGATCATGTTCTTAAAAATGATATATTTTTAAAAAAAATTAAGTACTGACATTCAATTATCTGATATTTTTACTAAATCACTTCCCACTACAAGGTTTGATTTTATTAAGTGTGATCTAGGTTTATTTAATTTTAAATGATTTTTTAATTAATTTATACTTTATTTTAATTTTCATTGTTTTAAATAATTTAATTATTTGTTCTTAGAATAATTTAAAATTTCATCTGTACTGCTAAATTTTTTTACCACATACATTGTTACTTTATTTTAAATAATGTAGTGATTATTATGTATGTAATGACATGGGAATCCATGTTGTCAAAAACCTTTTCAAATTCCAAACTTGTTCACTTTCTTAAAACCTTTTGAAACACTGAAACCCTTACCACCTTTGTCTACCCTTGACTAAACCATTGAAACCCTAAACCTTAAAGCCTACAGAACTTTGAGACAGAAATGGCCAAGATAAAGAGAATCAAGGAAGGAGAAGCTAGTAACACTAAATGTCAATGTTCTGTAGGAATGAAGATCTTACTGGGAAATGTAATTGATTTGGAATGGCTACTCCAAACCAATTTAACACTGATGCAATATTAGGCTTTTAAAAATCTTGAACAAACTTTCAATGATGAAAACGTATAATTTCGTTATGAGTTAGAGTTTCAAAATTTATTTAAAACTATTCAGTTCAGTCTTGAAGATATAGAATACTCCATATTCGTGAAAATTGAAGATCAGGATTTTTCTATTTTGACTGTGGAAATAGCTAGAATCTTAAACTGCCCTCATGAGGGTGTTTATCACTTTTATTTGAAATCCATTGGAGATAATTAATATAATTCAGAGGAAATTATGTCATTTTTATTTGGTTCTACGTATATCTGAAAGATGTTAGTCAAGGATTGGGAGCCAGATTAAAAAATTCTTCTAAAATTTGTTCAAACTGGAATTTCCCCAAGGATGTCTAAAATGGAGAATATTTTATTTCTAGATATGTATTTGATGTTTCTGTTTTTGAGTGAAAGAAAGTTGATTTTTCCTCATTATATGATATGGTATTCAAAATACTGTTGTCGACCAGAGGCTAGAATGAACTTCTATTCCTATGGGAGGTTCATTTTAAAATTATTATTTTAGTATAATCTGGTGAGATTAGTAGATGCCAGACTGAGATTCCATCACAATAACATGTTCAATATAGGAAATTTAAGAAAAATAGGATTTTTCTGGAGCACTGTGAAGGGAAACATTATACATGTTGGTCCTAATGATGATCAGGAGTCAGCTTAGGGAGAAAAAACTGGGAAAACCAAATAATTAATAGTAGAATCATGGAAAAGTGATGTTTCAAAAACATCAAGAAGAATTAGATTTGAAGCAATAGTTGCACCTGCTGATGAGGAATTTCAAGAGGGAATTCAGAGGAAATGACATCGAGCAACTCAAGATAGTGAGGATCCTATTTAAACATATTCTATTACAACTGGAGATTTTTAAGCTATATATTAGTAAAAGAAGTTGTTTCTTAGATTGAGGTGGTACCTAAAATTAAAGAGGATGTTGTGCCTCAGGTATAGGAATATCCTAGAGAAGTTTAAGTGGATCGACCTAAATCTGTTCAAGAACAGTCTGCCAAACCTGCTGAAGTTATTCAAGAAGAAAGAATTCAAGAAAAACCTATGTTACAAGAAGTAAATGAAGATGCTCAGGAGGACCACCACCTAATGAAAATGTGAATAGAGGAGATAATCTATCTAAGTTTCATAATAAATTCTTAAATGAAAATTTTTCTATGGATGAGTCATTTCATTACTCTGAGGAAAAATTGGTTTCACAACCAGTGGAGAAGGATACATATCAGATATCTGATGCTCAATCATTGCCTTTAATTTTATTAAATCAAGTTGAGACTCCAACACCGGGTGCCTTTAATTCATAAAATAATCATTTGGATGAGTTAATCATAAAATTTAATAGAATTCAAGATAAAAATGCTTCTTTGGGAAGAGAATTAGAGAAGGAGAGGCAGATGTTTCCAAACATGAAAGAAAATTCAGTTTTAAAAACAGAAGTGGAAGATCTTAAGAAGGATATGTTAGCCGAAGATGGGAAATTAAAATCTGAAATTTTAGTGAATTTAAATTTGGAAGACTACAAAAATATCATTGATTAGAAGTTGGAAACTGTCAGGGGTAGTAAAGAAAGTATACTAGGTACTTATCATGATCTGATCAAGAGATTATAGTCCATTGCAACTATAATGAGCAATATGAATGAAAAGTTGTAGGACATACATTGTAATACTGCTCCACTATCTATTCTATTGTATAATCAAAAGCATCTTATTGACCATCTTACATCATATGAACTTGGAGTAAGAGAGTTACTAAACAAGTTCACTGAAAAGATAAATCAGTTCATGGAAAAGGAAGAAAGATTGCATGAGTTTTTTAGTATCAATCTGATTGAAGATATTCATTTGACTCAGGAAGGAAGAGATCTGATAATTCAGTTAGGAGACGGTCTGATGAAGAGATTGATAATGCAGTTATCATAGATAAAAGAAGTTGTTCAGAGGTGTTGAATTACCCTTTTTCGGACCCTTTTAGGCCAAACATGATTCCTGTATCAATTATTTACTTACATTTTCAATACACTATATCTAAATATCATTTTTATGTGTTTTTAATTTGTTTTAATATTCTGTCTATGTTAAAATGATATAATCTAGAATCAACCATTGATAAATAGTTTATGATAACAGTAAATTAATTTCAGTGCTGTAAAAAATGTGATATATTCCTTATTCTTTCATTCTTTTTTATATCACAAAAATGGGGAGAAATTGGTTAAACACAAAATTTTATTTTAATAAAATGGATAAATCTTTTTCTCATGGGGTTAATTTTGGATGCAATATGATATTTTATATTGTTTTTATGTTTTACCTTTATGGGAGAAAATTAGATAAACACAAAATATTTTTTTCATTATTTTACATTATAAAAGGGGGAGAAATTTCTAAAATAATTTTTTTTTAAATATTTTTAATTATAAGGAAAAACTATGGATAAAAATTTATTTATTTCTTGTAGAAATAATTCTGTTAAAATAAAATATTATTTTATCCTTTCTTAATTCTAAATGATATGCAATTAATTTCAAATGTTATTTCATGGGTTTTCAGATCATAAAAAAGGGGGAGATTGTTGAGAAAGTGTTATTTTCAGCAATACTTTGTACTGTTATAATTAGGGGATATTATTGAGAGTGTATTTTTTGAACAATATTCTATGTTTTTATGATGATTTTGATGCACAAAGATACCCTTGTTTGTTATTCCAATGATGTTACATTGATTATATTTTAGAAAATTAATATTAGTTATATTTCTATTTTGGAATAATATTAAAGCATTTAATTCATGTGGAATATTTGACAAAGTGTTCAGAAATCATTTTTCATGTTCTGGAAACACTTTTCATACCCTACGTCGAAGAATGTATTGTAAGGATAAAATTATACATTTAAATTATGAGAGTTTAGAAAAGTATGGTAAAAGAACCTTACGTTTGGAAGGAACCTTGGGTTTGTAATATCATAGAAGTATGGAAGAATAACCTTACATAAGTATGGAACTTTACGTTTTCTTCACCAAAGTATGGATCATCAACCTTACTTTTCTAATGAACCTTACGTTCTATCAAAAAGTATAGATCGTGTATATTATGTTTTTCTAAAGATGAAAGTATAGATAATCTACCATATGTTTGAAATTTGATGCGGAATGTATGTTTGATCAACCTTAAATTTGAGAAAAAACTTACATTTGAGATCAACCTTATGTTTGAGATCAACCATATGTTTGAAGAATATATCATCAACCCTATGTTTAGCATCATAGATTTAAAATACGACTTTATTGAGCAATGGTCTTTATGCAGAATATCAGGATGATTTTATGCCAGATTCAAAGCCTGATATTAAAGCACATATTTCACTGATTTAAATTCGTTAATTTTTTATTCAGAGGATTGATTTAAGAGGAGGATTTCATGATGACTATTAAGTGAAGTTGCTACTGCTCTGTTATTCAAACTTTTGAATATCAAGATTTTTAAGGAGGCATTTGTGGATCTAAATTTGAAAGAAAAAAAGGCTTGCCTTTTTTCTTTTTATATCTTTGTTGTGTTGAATTACACAGAGAGTCGAATTATCATTAAAAAGGTTTTTTGAAGAACAAGCTCTTGAGTTTTTTCAAATACGATTTTTTCATAGTTATACGAGTCACACAGATCAGTTGCTACCAAGATCTATCAGAATCTATTTTTTTCTGAAGAAAATAAAAAGTGTTAAAGATTCTTATTCTACATAGGACATCTATCATGAATCTATTATTGTCAAAGTCTCTAATTTTATTTCCAGATCTATTTGTGACTTGATCGACTCAAAAATGATCTTACCTGAAGAAAATATTTTCGAAATATGATGATCCATCTACTATCAGTTCCGTGCTATTGTAATTGTGAAGAACAACTAGAAAGTATTTTAAGACAGATATTATTCTCATTTTGAGTAACCGACTTCTTGTACCATGCTACATATTTGATTCTGTTCATGAACCGGAAGGCTCTTTTTTATCTTTATATTATAAAGGTGTCATCTTTCTGTACTTAGTTGTGGGTAGTCTGTTGATAAGAAGACCAAATAATGAAAATCACCAAGCTCGTGGAGTAGAGAATTGGTGGAGTGGACTAGGGACATTCTGTTCGCCGAACCACAATACATCTATGTTTCCTTCAATCTGTTTATTTTCCCCTGTATAATGTAATGCCCCGACCCCAGTTACCCAATATCGGTGCATTATTACATAACATTGGCATGATCATGAGGAAATCATATCTTGAAAGACCGATCAGTTTAGTATTATTGGAAACAATATTCATACATAAGTTCAACCTTACAACTTGAAAAGAAATACAACACGAATTTATTCCATTGGAAACATCCAATCTTCCTAAATAATTCCTTCAAGTCACTCATAACTAACTTCTTCATAACCTAGGAAAATGAAACATAAGAAAGGGTTGAGCTCAAATGCTCAGTAAGGGTAAGCAATACAGTATATGATAACATAAATATTAAGCATGGTGAATAATTGAAACCACATTCCTTTACCAATAATAAACATGAATAATTTTATGGAAGGAATGTGAGCTGAGTAAATAATTCCATAATAAAACATAATCATTGGTATTCTACTAGTCGAATGACCACATGAACCATCAATATTATTTTCATAATGATGAAATGTATAATGTCGGACATTCTGAAACATTTTGTCAAGGCCTCGGCCAAGATGTCTAAAAATGATTAAGGCCTCGGCTAAAACCATATATCTAATTGGGAAAGGGCCTTAGACAATTCCATGTCAAGTTGTCTCATGAGACCTACCGATGCATCGAGGTGTCATAGTGGGATCCACCCGTCACTTACTAAGTCCAATACATTCCTTATATGAAAAGGTTTAAACATAACATAAACATTCGTATTAAAACTAGCATAAGAAATGTCAATACTTTAACCAAAAACCTAGAATGGTATAAAAATAGCACATCTGCCATGAAACATATCACAAAACCTTCAATACAATATGGATGTTTTGTATCATAATAAATCAACATCGAATAAACTTAAAATTCATCAAAGTATGTTGACATAGATGAAATCAAAACTATTTGAGAGAAATATCTTTTTTTAAATCATTTAAAGTCACATAATTATAAAATAAAACATTAACTTTGAAAATATCCTTATAATCTTGTAAGGGGAGCTTCAAAGATTTTAAAACGGTGGAAAATAGCTGCACCCGAGGTATAAGTTAAAAAAACATTCTTACCTTAATTCTGTCGAAAAGGTTAAAAAGGACCTTGTTTGGAAAACGACAGAAAGATTCCTTTATAAAGTTCTAATAAAAAGTAAAACAAGGGTTTAAATGACTTTAACCCATAGTCTATATAATAGTACGAATTATTTTAAATACATTTTTAAGAAACATGGATGTGGATGATAAAGAGGTCCCAGTAGATAATTACGTATAAACAACCTCGGATAATGAAGTGATTGTGAAATAAACCTTTACCATGTACTTTTCCTTGGTCGAGGGTAGTTTAACCTCCTGTGTAATAGTTAAATCATTTTTATTAAATTATACAAGAATAATATACATAAATATGATATCATATATGATCTTTTAATATTTCTTTGTTAATAATATTTTAGTATTTTTGTCATTTTGGGTGTTCACTTGCTCGTTTTCTTTTATATGTTTTATTACATAAGCTGTGTTTTTTATCCATAGGTTGTATCTTATTCATATCCAGAATGATATCAAGTCCTTAAACATTATTTTTAATCATCAATTGAAAATTAGTCTTGAATGGATACGATGGGGAATGAATCCCATCGCGTTCATGGAGACCGTAATCTGTACGTATGCATGAGCGACAATATCATTCTTTTCATATTAAAATTGTATATAATTGGATGGTATATCATATATAAATATTTATTATAATGTTATATTTATTATTTAATTCAATTACGAATCATTATTATACCCATCCAAATAATAATGTATTGAATCACAATTACACCACGACGTGGAGACGGTAATCCGTACGTACGCACGTATGGTGACATGTCATTCAAGGGATGAATATAATAATGAATTTGGTTGTACCATATTTATAATAACATCACAGTATATAGAAGATACTGGAGTTATTATTTTATAATGGAAACAACAAAGAAAATGGAAGTGGAAGAAGAAAGGATCCTGAAAGAGGGTGGTGAAAACATTACCTCTTCTTTGGGTTCTTCCTTTTAATTTGATCAAAAGGGATCCATAGGTTGGCTTTATAATAAAACTAAGGCCTCTAGGTTGAACTGAGGGAAGTTTATAGAATATTTGGGTAGGGTTTGTCTGAGCCAAAAGTCTTTGAAGGTATGAATTTGAGAGAAGGGGGAGTGTCCTTTTATAAGAGGGCTGAGGGTGCCTTAGGAAAACTATAAAATATTATTTTATAATAAATTCATATTCGGTTTATAATGGCTCCAAAGTGAATTTTTTTGATGATAAGGTTGGGATAAGTCTAAATCCGTTCAACTAATATATTTTAGATAGGTTTGGGTCACTAAATTAACCTTATCATTTATATTTAACTCTTAGTTAAATAGTTTGACATTTACCATGTCTCTTTGTATTTTTATATTATATGGTTAACGAACTTACTATATACATTCAAGAGAAACCCAAGTGGTTCATTAATGATACACCTATAATTATATAATTCCATTGGCTGAACCTTAGATTTTTAGGAATAGAATATAAATTAATAATATAATATTTGTTTTAAAAAATCTTTTTTGTCAATTTGGACACTATTCGGTATTTTGTTTTTTTCTAAATTTATAACATCATTATTACTTCGAACCTAATTCGTTTAATCAACCCTAACATGTCATATTAACCTATTAAATTCTTGGAATTCATTAAGAGTCTCAAATTATATTTATTTGGGTATTTATAATATCAATTGTTTTAATATTTCACTAATAATGTAATTATTCCATCATCATTGTGTCATAAATAAATTAAATTATTTAATGTATAAAAATTATAAATAAAATACCATTATGTAGGAAATATTTTTATATTTCTAATGAATATTTATAATCGAATTTATCTTATGTATAGCCCCATATTAAAAATGTTTTAGTTATTAAACATTGATTTTAACTCTTTTAAATCTTCTTTGAATTAAATAATAATAAATGTCCTAATCTAATCCAAGTGGACCTAAATGATAATATTTTATTCCTAATGTTGTTTTTGGTCTAGATACACTTGTCCAATAGAATTATGACATGTGTTTGGGTAATATAAATATCATTTTTACCGTTAGTTTCCCAATTTACTTTTAACCGTGGTAAATAAAAGTAAAAAGTTACTATTCACCAAAAATTATTTGTATCTTATTGAACCACATTTTACACCTTGATATTAACTTTTTCTCTCTAATTTTATAAATTCCACTCATAGAAGCGGTAAAATTATGTTTTATGTGTATTTTCAAATTCTCCTAGGAGATGGGTAAAAGACGGTGAAAAGTTCAATAAAATTTTTATATATCTAAAATTATTATAAACTGACTCCAATGAATTATATTGAACTTATATAGGTATTATGTATCTATTTTGACCTAAAATAAATTTAAATAAAATAAATAATTATTTAAATAAAAATTCAGTTTTAAATTATAACTCTGTGCTTTTCACTATTCATCAAAAATTGAAAGTTTTCAGAAAAATACCAAAAATTCTCCCTAAGATAATTTTGATATTTCGAATACAAAAATGATGCCCATTTTGAAAGATAAAATTTATAAAATTTCAAAAAGTGGGTATTATTATTCATAACGGCTAGTTTGATTGGATGTGGTGTGTGTTAGAACTCAAAGTTGTGTACAAGACACGCTACTATATTATTCAAATAGAAGCATACCATGGAACCTTGGGGTGTTACATTCTCCCATCCTTCAATAAATTGCATCCTCGCAATTTATGTTTCGTATTGGAAACTTGGGGTTGACATTTCAAAATATCTTAGTTGAAATCCCACATCGAAAAATGGATTAATGAGGCCTCTATTTAAAATAAAGTGTGTTAAGTATGAAGGTTACCAAAAATAACACATATTAGGTTTCCATGTAGAGAAAATGGATATGGAAGAGAAATATAACCATCAATATCTGATGGAGATTGGTAGAGAACATGGCTATGAAAAGGCTAACAATCACAAATCCATAAATTTGTGATGATCTAAGGTACCATCTAGGAAAACGTTTTTGTTCTAAGTTACGTTTATTAATGTTGAGGAATTTATTTATGATATTGGATAAGATCATAAGGAGATATACCTAAATTATAATTAGAGATTTATGCATTAATAAATTTATACCACAAACTCATCTTTCACTCCAAAACGTAATACAACTCAAAAATACTCTATTTATCCTAATCGAATAGGGCTCCAAATATAATGAATTTATAATTCACATATCAGACCCTTTAAAAAAACTACATTATACCATCCAGGAACTTCATGTAGTCCAGTGGTAGGTGATAAATCCCAATCGCACTATGTTTGTTGGTTCGATTCCCGCAGCTTTGTCCGACGCGACGGGTTGTCACACAGTCTGTGTGTTGTCCTATTATAAAAATCCAAAAATAACCTTTCAAACATAATCCATTCTAACCTTTAGAAATATCCCAAATACTACTATCCACACTCACAGTCCAAAATTTATAAGGAAGTTAAACAAAATAAAGATCCTTTTTCATGTAATAACATCTGAACACCTTCATCATGTATTATTTTAAAACATGGTAACATTCTGAATTACCATAAAACCTTATTGATTGCCTTAATTATCCCTTATTATTTATAGAATACTGGATATACTCCTTCTATCAAAAAATGTTGTAAACTCCAACGATGACAAATCATTAATCAGTTTCAAGGAAGTCAAGAATATCCAATATAATTATTCAAATCAACCATCTCTTATTCCAAAATCACTACCTCATTATCAGGACCAAATTAAGGATTACCTTTCCTTTAACCATTTATTTTACCAAACGTTTATCTCACTATTAAGTCACTTTTCTTATAACCTTATAATCTCAAATCCACAATAAAATCGTATTGCAGTATAATCCTTATTTTTTTCCATAATTCATATAACCAGTATATTATTGATACAACACTCAATTTAAATAATCCTATAATAACAACATAAGAACACTAGTCATTCTTCTTCATCTGAGGTAGTATCATAACCATATTATTATCTAATAGAATCATTTGGGGCATACTCTGATTATTTGGACATTCGTTCGCGTAGTGTCCCAACTCCTTACAAATGAAGCATTGTACATTTGAAACCTTTTTCTTACCCTTGCAGTCATGTACTTGGTGTCTTTTTTCTCCATACTTATAACAAACTTCCATTCCCTTCAGGAAAGTTCCAGGGTTTTTCTTCCCACAGTTATCACATATGGGAAAATTCTTCTTTTCCCTCTTCCCTTTATCCATGTTTCTCCCTTCCATCCTTTTCTTCTCCTGCTTCCCTTCAAAGCCATAGGACTCAGATAATTCTTTACATATATTATTAACACATGATATTATTTCTTTATATGTTGAAAATGCATGGGAGACTATTTCCCTTCTTAATGTTGGATAAATACCGCGAAAGATATGGTCCTTCTTACTCTTTGGATCATACGTATTGCTGGAGTTCATATTCCTTCTACTGGGTGCAATTTCTGTACAATGGCATACACTAGGTCAGTTTATGAATTTCAATGAATAATTCCAAACAAGTAAAATACCTAACATAAATTGAATAGTTTCTGGATGTAATCAGTAAAAATATTTTCATTGAGGAGGTATATACTCTTATATCCTTCATAATTATTTTTAAAGAAAATGAGATTTATCCTAAGCATATCCCCCAGGAGTGTCGTAACCAAGAGTGCAGCAAGGCCCGTTATCGTGCACCAGTTCTCGTTCGAGTCTATCTCAAAGCAGTGTTTTCGAGTTTTACCCATAGGTACATCTATTCCAGAGCCGCCTCTACCTGCTCATATCCAAAAAAGGATATATTATCTTGGAAAACTCACTAAATCTCAACATTACCAAAATTCAAGGATGTTCTTATATACTAATCCTCAAAGTCTATCTTAGGGTAATTTGCTCTAATCAGAGTGTATCTAAATATAGTTTCCAAGGTTATTTCTAAAATTCTTCTAATACCAACTGTAACGCCCTGACCCCAGTCACCCAGAGTCGGTGCATTATTACATAACATTGGCATGATCAAAAGGAAATCATGTCTCTAAATACTGATTAGTTTAGTATTATTGGAAACAAGATTCATACATAATTTCAACTTTACAACATGAAAAAAAAATACAACACGATTTTATTCCATTGGAAACATCCAAGCCTCCTAAATAATGTCTGTAAGTCACTCATAAATAACTTCTTTATATCCTGGGAAAATGAAACATAATAAAGGGGTGATCTCAAATTCTTAGTAAGGGTAAGAAATACAGTGGAAGATAACATAAATATTAAGCATGGTGAATAATTGAAACCACATGCCTTTAGTAATAATAAACATGAATAATTTTATTGCAGGAATATGAGCTGAGTAAATAATTCCATAATAAAACATAAACATTGGTATTCTACTAGTCTAATGACCACATGAACCATCAATATTATTTTCATAATGAAGAAATGTATAATGTCGGAAATTCTGAAACATTTTGTTAAGGCCTCGACTAAGACGTCTAAAAATGATGAAGGCCTCGGCCAAAACCATATATCAAATTGGGAAAGGGCCACGGCCAATTCCATGTCTAGTTGTCTAATGAGACCTAACGATGCATCTAGGAGTTATATCAAGCTCCACCCGTCACTTACTAAGTCTAATACATTCCTCATATGAAAAGGTTTAAACATATCATAAACATTCGTATTAAAACTAACATACAAAATATCAATACTTTAACCATAAACCATGAATAGTATAAAAATAGGACATCCACCGTCAAACATATCACAAAAAGTTCAATACAATATAGATGTTTTGTATCATAATAAATCATCTTCGAATAAACTTAAAATTCCTCAAAGGATGTTGACATAGATGAAAGAAAATCTATTTGAGAGAAATATCTCATTTTTTGGAATCATTTAAAGTCACATAATTATAAAATAAAACATTTACTATGAAAATATATTTATAATCTTGTAAGGGGAGCTTATAAGATTTCATAACGGAATAAAATAGACACACCCGCCGTATAAGTTAAAAAAACATTCTTACCTTAATTCGGTCGAAAAGGTTAAAAAGGACCTTGTTTGGAAAATGACAGAAAGATTCCTTTATAAAATTATAATAAAAATTCAAACAATGGTATAAATTAATTTAACCCATATTCTGTATAATAGTAATAATTATTTGAAATAAATTTTTAAGAAAAATGGATTTTGATGATAAAGAGGTCCGAGTAAATAATTACGTATAAAAAACCTCGGATAATGAAGAGATTTTGAAATAAACGCTTACCTTGTACGTTTCCTTGGTTGACAGTCGGTTAACATCCTATATAATAGTTAAATAATTGTTTTTAAATTATACAAGAATCGTATACATAATTATGATATCATATATGATCTTTTAATATTGATTTGTTAATAATATTTTAGTATTATCGGCGTTTCAGGTATTCACTTACTCATTTTCATTAATATGTTTTGTTACATAAGCTGTGTTTTTTATCCATAGGTTGTATCTTATTCATATCCATAATGATATCAAGTCCTTTAAACATTATTTTTAATCATCAAATGAAAATTATTCTTGAATGGATACGATGGAGAATGAATCTCATCGTGTTCGTGGAGACGGTAGTCCGTACGTACGTACGAGCAACAATGTCATTCTTTTCATATTAAAACAGTATATAATTGGATGTTATATCATATATATAGAATAATTATAATGTTATATTTATTATTTACTTTAAATACAAATCATTATTATACCCATCCAAATAATAATGTATTGAATAACAATTACACCACGACGTGGAGATGGTAAGTCGTACGTACGCACGTATGGTGACATGTCATTCAAGGGATTTATAGAATATTGAATTTGGTTGTACCATGTATACAATAACATCACAGTATATAGAAGATAATGGATTTATTATTTTATAATCGAAAAAAAAAAGAAAAAGGAAGTGGAAGAAGAAAGTAAATTGAAAGAGGGTGGTGAAAACGTTACCTCTTCTTCGGGTTCTTCCTTTTGATTTGATCAAAAGGGATGGTTAGGTTTGCTTTATGATAAAATTATTACCTCTAAGTTTAACTTAGGGAAGTTGAGAGAATATTTGGGCAGGGTTTTGCCGATCCAAAAGGCATTGAAGGTATGAATTTGAGAGATGGGGGAGTGTCCTTTTATAAGAGGGGTGAGGGGCACCTTAGAAAAAACATAAAATATTATTTTATAATAAATTCATATTCAGTTTATAATGGCTCCAAAGTGACTTATTTCTAGTATAAGGTGGGGATGGTTATAAATAATTTCAACCAATATATTTTAGATAGGTTTGGGACACTAAATTAAGCTTATCATTTATATTTAACTCTTAGTTAAATAGTTTGACATTTACTATGTCTCTTTGTATTTTTATATTACATGGTTAATAAAATTACTATATACATTCAAGTGAAACCCAATTGGTTCATTAATGATACACCTATCATTATATAATTCCTTTGGCTGAACATTATATTTTTAGGAATATAATATCAATTAATAATATAATATTTTTTTTAAAAACACTTTTATGTAAATTTTTACACTATTTGTTATTTTGTTTTTTCTAAATTCATAACAGCATTATTACTTCGATACTAACTCAGTTAATCAACCATGACATGTCATATTAAGCTATAAAATTCTTTTAATTCCTTAAAAGTCTCAAATTATATTTATTTGGGTATTTATAATATTAATTAATTCAATATTTCAATAATAAGGTAATTATTCCGTCATCATTGTGTCATAAATAAATTAAATTATTTAATGTATAAAAATTATAAATAAAATTCCATTATGTAGAAAATATTTTTAGAATTATAATAAATATTTATAATCCAATTTATCTTATGTATAACCCTATATTAAAATTGATTTATTTATTAAAAATTGATTTTAACTCTTTTAACTCTTCTTTGAATTAAACAATAATAAATGTCCTAATCTAATCCATGTGGACCTAAATGATAATATTTTATTCCTAAGGTTTTTTTGGTCTAGATACACTTTTCCAATAGAATTAGGACATGTGTTAGGGTAATATTAATATCATTTTTACCATTAATTACCCTATTTACTTTTAACTGTGGTAAATATAGGTAAAAAAGTTACTATTCACAAAAAATTATTTTTATTTATTGAACCACATTTTAATACTTGATATTAACTGTGTCTCTTGGATTTTCTAAATTCCACTCACAGAAGGGGAAAAATTAATTTTTATGTGAATTTGTAAATTCTCATAGGAGATGGGTAAAAGATGGTGAAAAGTTCAATAAAATTTTTATATATCTAAAATTATTATAAACTGACTCTAATAAATTACATTGAACTTATATAGGTAGTATATATCTATTTTGACCTAAAATAAATTTAAATAAAATAGATAATTATTTAAATAAAAATTCAGTTTTAAACTCAGTGTTTTTCACTATTCATCAAAAATTGAATGTTTTCAGAAAAATACCAAAAATTCCCCCTAAGATAATTTTTATATTCTGAATCCAAAAAATGATGTACATTTTGAAAGATAAAATTTATAAAATTTCAAAAAGCGGGTATTACTATTCATAACGACTGGTTTGATTGGTTGTGGTGTGTGTTAGAACTTGAAGTTGCATACAACACACGCTAATGTATTATTCAAAGAGAATCATATCGTGGAAGCTTGGGGTGTTACGCATAAACATTCTGAAAATGTTAAAGGACATATTTGTAAATCATCACAATTCTCTAAGAAATTGTAAAAGCCACAATTCACCCACCCCCTCTTGTGAATATTTGATATAACCTGATTCAATAGTGGGATGAAATAAAAACAATTAAAATTTATATTGTATAATTAATGTAGAAATATACATATTAATATGATCCCTAATGTGGTCCTTGGATATTTACTACCACCAATGGGTAGTACCAGTTGTTATCCATAATCTAATGGTGGGTAGATCTTCTTGGATTTTAACCACCACATGTTTCTTTTCCCAACATGAACTTGTTCTTTTTTGGTGATGAATAACCCATAGATAGAGTATTCATGATTTATCCACTTCAAAATATGGAATAGAATTCATGGAATGGGTTAGATGAAGTATTGATCTTCCTTTTTCTTGATTGTTATTTGTGATGCCTCCTCCTTCTCACTACTACAAATATGGTCATTAACAGTGCTAAAAATGGGCTTTAACAGCGCTAAAAATGTGCTTTAACAGCGCTAAAAAAGCACTGTAAAGCTCGGAGCTGATAAAGGGTTACTTTATCAGTGCTAAAAAAGTGCTGATAAAACAACCCTTTATCAGCGCTAAACAAGCGTTGATAAAGGTAGCCTTTATTGGCGCTAAGAGAGCGCTGATAAAACAAACCTTTATCAGTGCTAAAAGAGAGCTGATAAATTATTGTTTTATCAGTGCTCCTTTAGCACTGAAAAACTTATCTTTTATTAGAGCTTCTTTAGCGCTGATAAAGGGTAGTTTATCAGCGCTTTTTTAGCGCTGATAAAAGTGCGATTTATCAACGCTAAAAGAGCGCTGATAAATTCCTTCTCTACTGCTACGATAAATCTACAGCAGCACACCCGAACACCTGCAAAAAAACAGCATCTCAATAATCCAATTAAAGCAAGTATACCCATAAACAATTAACTCATAAATCTTAATCAAATTAGACCAATTATACCCATACAACAATTATACTCGTACACCATTAACACATAATTTATAAGTTAATCAAGTACTTAAAGAAATCAATTCATATTTCAGGGGGTTTGAGGGATATTCAAGGGTTTGGGGTGGCTTTCCAAGGGGGGGTAGGGGGTGTTCGGGGGCTTTCTAGTTCAATCCTAAGGCTCCACATGGGTGTGTTTTATCAATACATAAATCTTTGGACTTTTCTCTATCCACTATGAATCATGTTCTCAACCTCAAAGAAGTTATAAGGTTTGTACACACACTGAGGTGCACATACTTGGAGGGGGGGATGAATCTCATTTATAAAACCCCAATATTAAACCTGCAATAGGCTATTGTAAGTGCATGATCAGCCAATATGCACAACCTAGTTGAGAAAGAATTGGAATAAAACTAATAAAAAATCATCATTGATCCTCAAATCCATGACCATTATTAAACCCAAATTAATTTTCCAAGTGCTGAACCTTTAACAAGAATTTCACAAGGATCATGTCGACATTATAAAAATATAGTTTGACCAAGTCCTACCCCATCTACATCAAGAAACATTGATTCTCAAGTATTAAATCTTGATCAACCATACCTAATTCATCCAATGTTAGGGTTTCTCTGAGTACATCATAGGAACCACATAAAACATATAATATACCATGGTCTTCCCACTATATACATAATTATCATTGACCTCCAATCTGTGAGTTTTATTTATACTCCATCATGGAAATCCACTTATGGGAGTTTTCTCATCCAGGGAATACCCTCAACTGTATCTCAGACCACCCATATGTGTTCTTCCAATTCTGAGGCATAAGACCTACAAGGATCTCATCCCTATACTATGGGAGTACCCTTATTTAGGGAATAATACTAAGAAGCATATATTCTTTACCATATAGGAGTATTATCATCCAAATAATAATCCCTAGAAGCATATCAACCCTCCAATATTAGTGTATTCTCATTTTAGGCATAATCTATATAATCATCTCAGCCCTCCCCTATGGGATTATTTCCATTTAGTGAATATTCCCGATAAGAATTTCATCCCACTCATATGGTTGTATTCTCATTTGGGGAATAATACCTATATACATCTCATCCCTCCCCTATGAGAGTATTCTCATTTAAGGAATAAGACCCATAAGCATATCCACCCTCCCAAATGGGAGTATTTTCATCCAGATATAAGCCCATAAGTATCATAGACCCAAACACATGATCGCCCTAGTATACTAGGCCAACCATGACTTGATATATATGATTCCCCTGATAGATCACATGCCATGACCCCCCATTTAAAATATCAATGCAATCCGAATGTGTTTGGTCGGATTTCCGTAGGTCAGTTGTTATTTTCACTTAAAATCTTGTCCACTTTAAACAAAATAGAGACCCTTTGCGTGATAGCAGCCACACCGTGCCTCAGATCGAGGCGGGGTTGACTCGTACACGTCACCAAGGACCCTTGGATCATTCTTATAAAAGTCAATGCAATCCGAATGCATTTGGTCAGACTTCCGTAGGTCAGTTGTTGTTTTCAATTAAATTTGTGTCCATTTTAAACAAAATAGAGACCCTTTGAGTGATAGCGGCCAAACCGTACCTCGTATTGAGGCAAGGTTGACTCATACACATCACCAAGGACACATGGATCGTTATTATAAAAGATCAATGTAATCCGAATGCGTTTGGTTGGATTTTCGTTGGTCAGTTTTTGTTTTCACTTAAAATCGTGTCCATTTTAAACAAAATAGAGTCCCTTTGAATTATAGCGGCCACACCGTGCCTCTAATTGAGGCGGTGTTAACTCGTACATATCACCAAGGACCCTGGGATCGTTCTTATAAAAGATCAATGCAATCCGAATGTATTTGGTCATATTTCCATAGGTCAGTTGTTGTTTTCACTTAAAATCTGGTCCATTTTAAACAAAATAGAGACCCTTTGAGTGATAGCAGCCACACCGTGCCATGGATTGAGGTGGGATTGACTCTTACACATCACCAAGGACCCTTGTATCGTTCTTATAAAGATCAATGCAATCCTAATTCATTTGTTCATATTTTCGTAGGTCATTTCTTGTTTTCAATTAAAATCGTGTCCATTTTAAACAAAATAGAGACCCTTTGAGATCTAGTGGCCACACCGCCCCTCGGATTGACGTGGGGTTGACTCGTACACGTCTCCAACGACCCTTGGATTGTTATTATAAATTATAAATGCAATCCTAATGCGTTTGGTCCGATTTTCGTAGGTCGGTTGTTGTTTTCAATTAAAATCTTGTCCATTTTAAACAAAATAGAGACCCTTTGAGTGATAGTGGCCACACTGTCCCTTGGATTGAGTCAGGGTTGACTCGTACATGTTACCAAGGACTCTTGGATCGTTCTTATAAAATATCAAGGCAATCCAAATGCGTTTTTTCGGATTTACATAGGTCAGTTGTTGTTTTCACTTAAAATCATGTCCATTTTAAAAAAATAGAGACCCTTTGAGTGATAGCGACCACACCGTCCCTCGTATTGAGGCGGGGTTGACTCATACACGTCACCAAGGAAACTTGGATCGTTCTTATAAAAGATAAAGGCAATCCGAATGCGTTTGGTCAGATTTCCGTAGGTCAGTTGTTGTTTTCACTAAAAATCATGAACATTTTAAACAAAACAGAGACCCTTTGAGTGATAGCGGCCACACCGTCCCTCGGATTGAAGCGGGGTTGACTCTTACACATCATCAAGGACCCTTGGATCATTATTATAAAATATCAAGGAAATATGAATGTGTTTGGTCAGATTTCCGTCGGTCATTTGTTGTTTTCACTTAAAATCGTGTCCATTTTAAACAAAATATAGACCCTTTGAGTGATAGCGGCCACACCATCCCTCGGATTGAGGTGGGGTTGAATTTTACACGTCACCAAGGAGCCTTGGATCTTTATTATAAAAGATCAAGGCAATCCGAATGTATTTCGTTGTATTTCAGTAGGTCAGTTGTTGTTTTCACTTAAAATCCTATCCATTTTAAACAAAATAGAGACCCTTTGAGTGATAGCGGCCACACCGTTCCTCGGATTGAGGCGGGGTTGACTCGTACACATCACCAAGGACCCTTGTATCATTATTATAAAATATCAAGGCAATCTGAATGTGTTTGGTCAGATTTATGTAGGTCAGTTATTGTTTTCACTTAAAATCGTATCCATTTTAAACAAAATAGAGACCCTTTGAGTGATAGCGGCCACACCGTCCCTCAGATTGAGGCGGGGTTGACTCTTAAACGTCACCAAGGACCCTTGTATCGTTCTTATAAATTATCAAAGAAATCTGAATGCGTTTGGTCAGATTTCCATAGGTCATTTGTTGTTTTCAATTAAAATCGTGTCCATTTTAAACAAAATAGAGACCCTTTGAGTGCTAGCGGTCACACCGTCCCTCTGATTGAGGCGGGGTTGACACATACACATCACCAAGGACTCTTGGATCATTTTTATAAAAGATCAATATAATCTGAATGTGTTTGGTCTGATTTTCGTAGGTCAGTTGTTGTTTTCAATTAAAACCTTGTCCATTTTAAACAAAATAGAGACCCTTTGAGTGATAACAGCCACACCGTCCCTCGAATTGAGGCGGGGTTGACTCGTACATGTCACCAATGACCCTTGTATCGTTCTTATAAAAGATCAAGGCAATCTGAATGCGTTTGGTCTGATTTCTGTAGGTCAGTTGTTGTTTTCACTTAAAATCGTGTCCATTTTAAACAAAATAGTGACCCTTTGAGTGATAGCGGCCACACCGTCCCTCGGATTGAGGCGAGGATGACTCGTACATGTCACCAAGGACCCTTGGAACGTTCCTATAAAAGTTCAAAGAAATACGAATGCGTTTGTTTGGATTTCTATAGGACAGTTGTTGTTTTCACTTAAAATCGTGTCAATTTTAAACAAAATAGAGACCCTTTGAGTGATAGAGGCCACACCATCCCTCGGATTGAGGTGGGGTTGACTCATTCATGTCACCAAGGACCCTTGGATCTTTATTATAAAATATCAATGCAATATGAATGCGTTTGGTCAGATTTCCATAGGTCAGTTGTTGTTTTCAATTAAAATCATGTCCACTTTAAAAAAGAGAGAACCTTTGAGTGCTAGTGGCCACAACGGGCCTCGGATTGAGGCGGGGTTGACTCTTACACATAACCGAGGACCCTTGTATCATTCTTATATAATATCAAGGCAATCCGAAAGTGTTTGTTCGGATTTCCATAGGTCAGTAGTTGTTTTCACTTAAAATCATGTCCATTTTAAACAAAATAGAGACCCTTTGAGTGATAGCGGCCACACTATCCCTCATATTGAGGCGGGGTTGACTCGTACACGTCTCCAAGGACCCTTGGATCATTCTTATAAAATATCAATGCAATCCGAATGGGTTTGGTCAGATTTTCGTAGGTCAGTTGTTGTTTTCACTTAAAATCTTGTCCATTTTAAACAAAATAGAGACCTTTTGAGTGATAGCGGCCACACCGTGCCTCGTATTGAGGCGGAGTTGACTCTTACACATCACCAAGGACCCTTGGATCGTTCTTATAAAATATCAATGCAATATGAATGCGTTTGGTCATATTTTTGTAGGTCAGTTGTTGTTTTCAATTAAAATCGTGTCCATTTTAAACAAAACAGAGACCCTTTGAGTGCTAGCGGCCACACCGTGCCTCAGATTGAGGCGGGGTTGACTAGTACACCTCACCAAGGAACCTTGGATCATTATTATAAAATATCAATGCAATCCGAATGCATTTGGTCAGATTTCCATAGGTCAATTGTTGTTTTCACATAAAATAGTGTCCATTTAAAACAAAATAGAGACCCTTTGAGTGATAGCGGCCACACCGTGCCTCGGATTGAGGAGGAGTTGACTCGTACACGTCACCAAGGACTCTTGGATAGTTATTATAGAAGATAAATTTAATCCAAATGCACTTGGTCAGATTTCTGTTGGTCAGTTGTTGTTTTCACTTAAAATCTTGTCCATTTTGAACAAAATAGAGACCCTTTGAGTGATAGCGGCCACACCGTGCCTCGAATTGAGACGCGGTTGACTCGTACACGTCACCAAGGACCCTCGGATCGTTCTTATAAAATATCAATTCAATCCGAATGTGTTTGGCCAGATTTCTGAAGTTCAGTTGTTGTTTTCAATTAAAATCATGTCCACTTTAAACAAGAGAGACACATTGAGTGCTAGCGGCCACACCATGCCTCAGATTGAGGCGGGGTTGACTGGTACACATCAACAAGGACCCTTGGATCGTTATTATAAAATGTTAAGGCAATACAAATGTGTTTGGTCCAATTTTTGTAGGTCAGTTGTTGTTTTCAATTAAAATCTTGTCCATTTTAATCAAAATAGAGACCCTTTGAGTGATAGCGGCCACACCGTCCCTCGGATTGAGGCGTGGTTGACTCGTACACATCACTAAAGACCCTTGGATCATTCTTATAAAATATAAAGTCAATATGAATGCGTTTGGTTAGATTTCTGTAGGTTAGTTGTTGTTTTCACTTAAAATCATGTCCATTTTAAACAAAATGGAGACCCTTTGAGTGGTTCAGCATTCTTGCATGTTGCTGGTACATATAATATGTTAAAATGGGAAAATGACTCATTGGAGAAAGGATGTTTTGTTTAATAACAATTACAATTTTCCTACTAACATTTACATACAACAATGTTTCATCTTTTGATCCCCTTAACCCCTCTCAAAAATTACCACAAATTGTACAAGTCCCCATGTCATATATTCATTGTATTTGTGTACAATCTTCCATCAGGTATGCGTCCCACTCGTTTATGAACACATTTATATCGTCTTGTGAGTATGAGGATTTTCGGCAGTCAGAGTAGTACTGCAAAATAAAAAAATAAATAATTAATAAATAACTTAAACGATCTAGTAGTTGTTTTTAAAAATACATCTTTAGGGATGCTAGTTTGCTGATGAAAAACGATCTCTTTCATAAATTTACAAACATAATAACTACAATCATTATCGTTTGTTTCTTTTGGACACTGCAAAAAAATTGATCATTAGAAGAATAATTAACTTGTGTTGAGATGTGTTTGGATAGTGAAATTTTATTATATATACCCTGATATTTGTCCAGACATAGTACTTGCTCGCCTCCTTATGTGTAGACCCTGTCCTCATTCCTTTTTTAGACGATAATGATACACCTCCCTATCATAACAAAATCCTCAGTAAAAGATAATATAAATTATATTACTTGATGTTTAGACCTGAAACATAAGATGTATTGTCTTACAGATTCACAAACACCATCATGTGTGCTTAGTTTGATGGATATCCTTGAATTGAATCCAGAAAATAAATCTTTAGAGTATCCAAGTTCACTGCAATTAGCAACCAATGTTTCCTAAAAACACAAAAAGTAAAAAGTAATAAAATAAGTGAAAATATAATTGATATGCTTTAATCGTAGAGTATTACACCTACATGGTTGGTATTAGGAAAAGTCTGTCAACTGTAATCTTGTGTTCAAATGTTTTCAGCCAGCCGTTCAATATTCCATTCCTTTTTTATGGCTCTATTTTTGTTAGGTGTGTTGATGTGATATGAGGACTAACCAGTCCAAGTCTTGGCTCATGGTAAAATTCCTTCAAGTTTTTTTCATAAACGCATCTGTCAACATTATAAAATGCATTTATTCATAATTTTCACATTAGATCAGTTTTCGAAAATCAATTCATGGAAACATACCTAATATATATATTTACAACCGTGATGCCTAACCAACCGTTTTCAAGGATTTCATTTACATTTTCAGTAGCAACTAAATCTTGACTTTCCTCTCCACATATATTCTCTTCAAAAACCACTACATGACTATTACCATCTTTTAGCTTCGTATCCACATGAGTCTTCAATTCTATTAAATGTGGATAGAGAACAGATGGTGTTATTGTGCTTCTAGTAGCTCCTTGGGATCGGTTGGTCGATCCTTTAGATGGTTTTGAGTCGTCGTTTGTCACCCTCTTCCCTTTCTCCATCTATAACAACAATCATTGGTTTAGACCCTTTTTCATTAATTGTTAAGGGTTTAGCTTGAAAAGAAAAGGAAATAAATACCGCTTTGTCTGTATGTACTCTTACAAGTTCTAACGACCATGCAATGAATGTCCCAATAGCCTTTTTCGACCGTATGAATATCATCGTCGTCAAGTGGAATAGGTAGCTCTGCCTTTGGATTATGAGCTACAGTAATCATCAATTTCAGATGATCTTTCGGAAGTGGTCTATTATGCAGTGTGGCATCTGGGATATTGAACATTGTAGCCCTCGCTACAAGGTGATAAGTGGGTGTTGACAGATATAAATCACAATCATTATCACCCTATAGAAGATGAGTATAGAAAAATTATCAGTGTTTGTCTGATTCAAATTTAATGGGAAGAATTATTAGAATATTGATTACCACGGCCAAGACAGTTTTTTGAGGCAAATGGCTCACATCAAATCTGGTGGGGGGTGGGGCGGGATTTTCATGCGGCGGTTGTTCTTGAGTTGTGGGTTCCCTTTGCTTCCCACCCATAAAAGTTTCTAGAAACTCTCCCTGCCATTGCAATTTTTCTTCATGGGTTTCTATTTTTTCTCTCATTTGATCCAATTTTTCATCTGTGTCATCCATTTTTTTCTTCTTCTCAAAATATACTCGGGGTGTCACCCCAAACCCTGCACCTCTGACACGACCGTATTTTTCTTGCTGCTTCAAATTCGTCGATAATAGGTCTGTATCAGCTACAGGAGTAACTGATTCCTTTGAATGTCGGATATAGGAAAACAACTAATTATTTTTATGTAATAGCAATTTTAAACAAATTATTTTATCATCGTGTCATACTTACACATATTTCCCACACTTTCTGTGTGTTCTCATCTACTAACTTCCCTTCTTTGTTCACATGTGACTCCTTCCATATCACATAACGTGGGATGGAAGTGCATTTGGTTTTAGACTCATCAATCTACATATAATCATAAAAAAATAATTATGATGTTGTTTATTGGCACCTAACAATATTATTGTAAATTTAAAATACGTACCATTTTCTTTTCTAATGAAGTGTACCCCATACTTTCTCTACGATAGGGGTATGTTGGTTTTGAAGCACGTTCCTTATTTTCAGTACAGAGTTTCTGTTTCATAAATGAAATATTGACAATCAATGTGATGAATACAGGTATCCTCAAACAACGTATTATCACTCACAATGTACCTGAAACTTATCATCCCCACGACGGCTAATAAATGCATCCCATGCTTCTTGGGATATCAGGTGAGCGTAGACAATGGGTGGGTGCAGGTTTATTTTACATTTAGAATCTTTGAGGTGACATCTTGCTAAAATAGTGTGAAAACCTCGATGAATCATTCCTGTAAGCCTTAGTACATAATACTTGTGTGATTCGTCTACTATAAATGTACTCTGCAAGAGATTGAGAATAGTAAGACATTATTTCATTATTTTATTTGCTAGTAAATTAATGAAATAAATTCATAATGTTACTGTAAGTTCTTCCCAAATCATAGACTTTAGCCCGGACACAACATGGTGCCATGAATCTATGTCAATCGGCATGCGTTGCCAAGTGACAACTCCAATGTAGCTACAAAACATAGCCTTGTTGGGATTCACATGTTCGCCTCCTGCATTCCATCCGACTTCAAATTTGATGAATTTACTTTTCACCTTAAGAATTTGGCTAACACTGTCAAACTACGATACAACTGTGATTTCTGCGATGCTGGTCCTTCCTTCCCGACCATTTCATCGATATCAACATCATCTATATGTTTATCTAGAATGATATCAACGACAAGTGTTGATAGTTGTTGGAACTCAACACTAAGAGCAGTAGGAGCCGCAGCAGCATGAGCAGCAAGAGGAGCAGCAGGAGGAGAAGTAGCAGCAGAAGCCACAACAGGAGGAGCAGTAGGAGAAACTGGAGCCGCAACAGGAGCACCAACAGCAGCAGCAGGAGTAGCAGCAGCAGCATGATCTGCAGGAGCAGCAGCTGCTGCTGCTTGAGAGACTTGTTTAGCCTCAAGGTTAGGAGCATCATAATGTGAAAAAGTCATTATCTAAAAAAGTGGTTTAATACTTAATTTAGATTACATAAATTCATTAATGATAAGATAATAACATGAGATAACAAGATCTATATTACAAAAAAAATATAACATGTTTACTGAACTCTCTTTCTTTTTTTCAAAGGTTGAAGGGATTTGACACCTCTATAGACTATCCAAATCCCTTCATTGTGGTCTCCTCTAACATAAAAAACATCATCTGCATTGGGACTGCTCTGAAATGATTGCGACGTACCACTAAAAGGATCATCCTCAACTGAATTTTCATCAGAACCTTCAGTAGTTTTGGATGATAATAGAACAATCGACTACTTTCTGTTTGTGGGATCTGGAACATAAAAAACTTGTACCGCTTGTCATGCCATTATAAATTGTTCGTCTGTGTACACTTCTTTACTAAAATCAACTTTCACAAATCCTCATTCATCTATATTAACACCACTGTTGTTATCAATCCATTTGCATTGAAAAATCGTCAATTGGAATGTCGTATAATCTAACTCCCATATTAGTTTGATAATGCCAAAGTATGACATATTTGTATAAATTGGATTTCTTCCTTACTAACAGAAACATGCATCGCTTCAGCCACTAGTGTAACTCCACTATTTTTCATGGTACTATTTTAATCATGTTCATCTATATAGAATGTATAACCATTAATTACATAACCAATGTAAGATAATACATATACACTTGGTCCAGCGGCTAGCCATCAAAGATGTTTTGAAATTGAATTTGGATTTTCATCCAACTGCTTAAAAATATGGTCCTAAAACCATCCTATAAACTGGTGATTATGTTTATCTGATAACCATTTTTCATCCCTTGATGGATTCAACTGCCTAATAATTTCTTTGTGAGTTTCAATATATGGAGAAACCTCCCAACTATTATGAAAATCATAAAGATGAGCCTGCTCCTGATCTGTAATACTGATTGTCACAACTTCTCTTCCAGAACTTCCCTCACCCTCAATGCATCTAGTGTGACGATATTTCAGGAGACCAATGCTTTCCACATCAGATAGGTATTCAGTAAAAAATTCAATGGATTCCTCAACAATATATCGATCCACTCTACAACCCTCTGGCCGACATTGATTTTTGACATATCCTTTCAAAATCTTCATATACCTCTCAACATGATACATTTATCTATAGTGCACAGGACCACAAAGTCTAATCTCTTTCACCAAGTGAATCATCAAATTAACCATCATATCAAAGAATGTTAGCGGGAAGAACAATTCTAATTCACATAATATGATGACAATTTCTTTTTCCATAGCTGGCAAGTTCCTCGGGTCTAAAACTTTGCTACATATAGCTTTGAAAAAGAAAAAAAGTTTAGTTAACGTATGACGAACATTCTTGGGAAAAATGCAATGTAAAGCTATAGGAATTAGATCTTGCATCAAAACATGGAAATCATGTGATTTCAAACCTTTTAACTTCAAATCATTCATTGAAACAATGTTCTTGATATTTGATGAGTACCCCTCTAGAACCTTTACATCATTCAAGATGTTGCAAAACTGATATCTCTCCGCCCTAGAAAGAGTATATGCAGCTGGAGGAAGAAACATTCGATTTTCACCCTTCACGGGAGCCAACTCTTCTCATATTCCCATGTCAACCATGTCTGAACTTGCCTTAATTCCATCTTTTGTTTTTTAGGGGAATTTAGAAATTTTCCAATAACACTGTCACATACATTTTTTTCCACATGTATCACATCAAGAAAATGTCTCACGTACAAACAATTTCATTATGGTAATTCAAAAAAACTGATCTATTTTTTCAACCGATTTTCATAAGGTTTTTTGAAAATGGTTTACCAAAAATAGTGTTCAGATATTTTACTTTCTCAAAATTCTGATCACCTGTTAGTGGAGACGGTGCTGTGCATTTTTATGAACTTCCATTTAATGATGTTGTCCAAGATTTGTAATTATGCCGACGAGGTAGAAATCTACGATGTCCTAGAAACAAAAATATCGATGAATGTTTCAACCTAATTGATTCTGTATCTTTTTTGCACACGGGACACCCTTGAGTTCCATTAATTCTATAGCCTGACAAATTTCCATAAGCAGGGAAATCATTTATTATCCCATACAACGTCGCTCTCAACGTGAACTATTCACTTTTATAAGCATCATACAACATTACACCTGAGTCCCACAATAACTTCAAATCCTCGATCAAAGGAGCCATATAAACAGCAATATCGTTAGCTGGTTGTTTTGGTCCTGATATAAGCATAGATAACATGATGAATTTCCACTTCATGCATAACCAGGGTGAAGATTTACAATTTACCAACATCACAGGCCATGTACTATGAGTGCTGGTTTGAAAACCAAAAGGATTCACTCTATCTATAGATAATGCAAGACGAAGGTTTCTCAGCTCTTTTCCAAATTCAGGATACTCGTGATCAATTTTCTTCCATTGAGGAGAGTCGGTTGGATGACGTAATAACCCATCTTTATTTCTTTTATCTGCATGCCACGATAATTTTCTTCCAGTTTGTACACTTCCATATAGATGCATAAACCTTGCACTGATTGGAATGTACCATACAACTTTTGTAGGATTGGATTTATCATTCTTTTATCGAGAAGCACCACAGTTTGGGCATTCTTTAAGTGATTTTTTCTCTTTTCAAAACAATATACAGTCTTTCAAGAAGGCATGTATTCTTTCAAAAATCATTCTCATCGAGCGTGGCATTATTTTAGCTTCATATGTCCGTCTTGGGAGCTCATTATCTTCTGAGAGCATGTCATTCAAGAGAGCAAGTAGTTCTGTAAAACTGAAATCACTTCATCTGTTTCCTTCTTTCAATTTATACAACTTCAGTACAGCTGACAATGTTGTATACTTAGTGAAAACATCATACAGTGGCGTCTTTGCACAACTCTTTAACTTCTCAAACAATTTTTGGCAATCACAGAGTTCATCTTGAATAGTCTTTGTCATTTCCTCGATATTATCTTCATCATCATTGACATCTGTAATCACATCCTCCATACGGTCTTCTTCATTATCCATATTTGTGTTCATATCTGACGATCCATAAAACATAGTTTTATCCCAACCAGTAGCTACATTCACCTTTTCTCCATGTTTATTCCAACATTTATAGCTTCAATCTATTCCGTGAAATATCAAATGTTCTTCCAACTCCTCTAGAGTAAGTAGTATAGAATAACAACAACGTAAACACGGACAAAGGATTTGAGAAGGATCCTTTTCATGATCCTTTGCAAACTTGATGAACTCTTTCACTTCGTTATCATACTCTATTGTTAAACGATTAGAATCCATACATTATTTATTCATCTCCATCCTATTTGAATCTAAAATATTAGTATTTATGGTTCAAGTACACAAAACAAGAATTCCAAATACAGTAGAATAGAACCACTTCCTTATAAAAATGGATATTAATAGAGCCTAACAATTAGTATTTATTCATCTTCATTAAATATGATTAATTTAGATTCATTATAGTTTCCTCAAATCACCCCAGACCAAACAGAAGAATAATCTAGAATGATACATATACCACTCCTAGGTCTCTGCCCTACATTCAATATCATCATGCCTAAATACTCACTGTTGGTGGAAGTGAAACTGTTCCTAATGATCATGCCAAGAAGAAATGGAAACAAAAAGGGGGAGTGAATCAAAATACTCCAAACAAGATGGAAAAACATGGTATTTGAGAATAGTTTAGTGTCTTTCATGTTGTCTTTACACCTATCCAATAGACTACATAAGCGGTGATGGAAATCATTCTGAAAAAAACACATGACAAACCATTTGGAATTTTATTTAAAGAATCGACTTATCTTTATTTTAAACGATTATTTTCATTTATAATATCAAATCCACCAACGGTAGAAGGAAACCTAATTTATTTCAATGAAAAAGGTTAATTCACCACAAGATACCATCCATTCCATATATTATTTTCATTAATAGATTTATTTTGTGCTTCAAAATGATCAAAACATGTCTAACCAACTTCAAATGGATAAAATATGAATTCATGAAACACATGAATAACAAAAAGAATATATAGTATAGAAACACCCAGTTGGAATCTGAATGAGTCTACTCAAATGAAGAACATCATACATCTCCAACTACATCGATGCTTTCTCATATACAACGACACCACTAGCTAGATAGTGACCCTCACCAAGAACATCATACATCTCCAAATAAGAGACTACAACCACTAACCATTAAGAACATAATAAGATGGAAATATACTAAGAACGCATCCCTTCACCCAAATAAGAGACTACAACCACTAACAATGAAGAACCACTAAGAGCATAATTTGAAACCAAAGGAAAGGTACACCCAAAACATACCAATGAATTAAAATGAAATACTTTCTAAACCAAACCATTGAAATCCTCAAATCTTCCTAACATCAAACCCCATCATATATCCTAATAAAATTATTTGATAACACTATTTCATGGACTATACCAATTTATACCCCTCTATTGGTTAGTATATTATAGTGTAGTGACCCCCTAAAACCATCCTCCAACATGTCATGGGTTAGTGAACGCACCGAGGGTATTTATCACAACCATGTGCAATGTACTTATAATAATAAATAATTGATATAGTTTAACATCAAGTTGTATAGATGATTTTTTGAATGATACCAAGTGAAAGTTAGTATGGGAAATATGTGTGATAAGACATTTTTGGTCTAACTAAAAGGGGATATAGCCTAATGAGTGTATTTTGGATTCACAAAAAATATGACTCTATGTGGTATAGGGTTTTTTCAACTAGTAGGAGTATGGACCACTTAGTGAATATGGTCCTCTATGTGTGGGAATGTTTTCATTTAGAGTATGGCCTAATATGTATGGTTCCCATAGAATAAGGCCCATTTGAATTGGATATTTGGGCTCATGGGTAATTTTTTTATGCCTCTACTGGGGAAATCACTCAGGATTGAATCTGTTTCCTTGGGCTAGCCACAATCCTCATAACCTACCTTACATATTTCCAAAGGTGGAAAGAGTCCACCTCCATGGTTGATAATATTGTCCCCTTGATTGGAATGGGAATATGGGATGTTAGATATTCCTTCTATAGTTTCCTTCTTGGTGTATGATTCCTATTCTGGGTCTCTGTTCCAGATATAAGACATGTTTCTGAATCTAGTTTTTGGTTCTACTATCTAGTGGACACAAGTTAATTACAATTATTATTCTAGTTACAGGGAATATACTTTTAGTTGAATATAATAATGGTGATCAGTGTATTGATAAACTATAAAATTCATCTAAAATTGAGGTTATTAATTTTTCATTAGCTCATGACATGAGGTGTATTATCTGTAATACATGAGTCATACCATTATTGATAATTGGTAACTTATTCTTATGGCAGAATGAATTCAAGTCTTATAACCTCTATAATCTTATGCTCATTACACAAGGCGGATCACATTTTTCATGTGAGGAATCTACACCAATTTGGTTCATAAAATATATTCATAGCACATAATGATTTCTATATTCATCAACTAATGAATCGTGTTCTTATCACACCAGGTAAGAACATAAGATCATCTACTAAGGGAAGTGTTTAGAGATCGTATGTTCATCACATAGGGGATTCTTTGGCACATCGCCTAAGGAATCTCATGCTCCTCATGTGAAGTATAATCCTAGGATAATTACCTAGGAGATGAATAAGAGATCTTATGATCATCACTTAGGTAATTCTTAGGCATATCCCCTAATGAATTTATTTATAATCTCATGAGGTATAATCAAGGGAACATTATTTGGGAGATAAAGAAGATCTCATATTCCCATAACATAGGGACTTCATATTCTCGTCACCTAAGGAAACCTAGGATTATATAGCGACCCAACCTTTTCTTACATTACTATTACATCATTTTTAAGATAAACAAAATAATAGTATTACACATGGAGGATCCAAAGGTTTATTTTCTTGGGAAAACTAGGACCGCATATAACAAATACAACATCAACCATAAATATTTATTTAATTTCATCTTCTCTAGCTTATTATTGGAACTTTTCCTCTCCTTAGTACATGTAGCCACCTGAGGATATACATCAAAAGGGGTGATAAGAGTATAGATAAGAACAATACATCATGGGGTGAGCATAATCATGACATAGGAAAAAGATCATGAACATGAGAGGAGCTTAAACAATAAACTTGAAATGTGGCAATGCATAAAAATGAAACATCATGTCTTATTAGTTAACTACCACACATACTTGTGAACAAATCTAGAATATTGTTCACACATCATTTCACATTTACTCATTAGATTCATCACTTTACCCAATGCATTGGAGCACTATATAATTCCGGGCGCACCCGTCACATTTAAACATTCATATTGCGCTATATAATTCCGGGTGCACCCGTCACATCATAACATTATCATTATCATTCTTGAAACATAGAACACATATCAATCATGTACATAAATAAATCATCTAAAGGAATGGGTTTCTTCTCATAATAACACCTTCATAAGTTTTGGGTTCCCAAAAGAAAGAAGGAACAACATACTTGATACATGAACCATCAACCTTGAATGAAAGGTAAAAGGTGAGATCTTGAAAGAAGAGTTCTTTTGGAAAACATTTTGATGGACATCAAAACTAGTGACAAACATTTATATCCTAGAAAAGTAAAGAAAATTATGAAAAAATGATCTTTGAGGAGTAACCATATAAAAAATGGAGTGAAAGAGGGAGAACCCGAAGGAAGAAAATTGGGTTCGAGACTCGAATGCCTCCTTCTCTTTAATGTCATGTATAATGACATTATATTCATTAATTAGAAATTCCAGAACCTTTTATACATTAATAGGGTTCATTATGGTTTCATTATTTCATATTATGTTCCTTTGGATGACTTATAGTGTTTGAAAACATTGATCGGGGATGTTCGTTTTCATGGTTTTCTTGAGCGGTCCACTTGTATTCTTAAATTGATGTTTAGGTAGATTATGGGTAAACATACAGAACTGATATTACATGTTATTAATGATATTACCGAATCTTGAATGATTTTATAATGAGTTATATTAGATCCATGTGGACGAATCATTAGATAAGAATTAAATGAAGATTATTTGGGTTAATTTGAGCGGTTTTTGGATCACAACGAACTCGTTTTAACTTTTACTTAGTAATTTGGCCATAGGTTATTTCCAGAACTTAAAATAAAACATAATATATATAAAATATTCTGTTTCAACCATAAAAATGGTTTCATGACCAGATCTGAAGGTTGAAATTGAAGAAGAGAGCATGTTGTTTTTGAAGGTGATAAATTAACACCACATGAACAACGTTCTCTTTAATAAAATAAAAGGGAGAGGGAAAGGGTGTGGGGTGATATAATATACCATTAGAATCATAAAAATTACATTATATGTATAATACTGGAGTTACAAAATAATTTGGATGAATATAGGTGGGGAGAGATCAAGAAAGGAACTTGAACTTGAAAGGAAATTAAAGGAGAAGAGGGGGAAAAGTACCTTTAGAATCTTCCTCTTGAGAACCTCCTTATGGAAGCTAGGCTTGGTCTTTTGATGAGACCAGCAGCTTTTGGACGTGGGGGAGGGGCTAGGGAAGATGTTTGGGTAGAGTTTAGAGGAGGCTTGGAGCTTGAGAGGTGTGAGGAAAAGAGGGAGTGAAGGGTGGCTTTTATAGTGGAGGGGAGAGGGGTTTCTTTAATATAAAATTGATTAGTTTATTAATTTCACCTAAGAGAAGGAATAGTGAGTCTTGGATGACCAAGATTAGTAAATAACACATTTGAGTTCGGGATTTGGGTTCTTACATCACTTGTGATGTCAGGAATAGTGGGTTTTAATTAAAATGTATTTATATGGTAAATTAATGTATTCTACTTTTCACCAAAAATTCAAGTATCTCAGAAAAATCCCAAAAATTTACCCCAACCATTTTTCGATGTGTAGAATCCAAAAATGAAGTCCATTTTTCAAAAATAATTTTCTAAATATTATTAATTTAATATTTAAATAGAATCATAATTTACTTAAAAACAGTATTTTTAAGATTAAAACTGATTTTATAGTTCTTTCAAAAATTACGTAGGGTCTTATAAAATTATCTAAAAACTATTAGACATTGATTCAATAATTTATGAATACATTTCAGGGAAATAAATATTCTTTTAAATTAATTAAATAATTATTTATGACTTATAAAATACCAAAAACGTTTACTAAGGTCAAATTGTCACTTTCTACAATGTCTAAATTTTATTTTATTATTAATAGGTAATGTTCCTCTTATATACTATTCATAAGGGTCATATTACTATTCATAAGGGTAGGTTACTATTCATAAGGGTAGGATACTATTCACCAAAAATTATTTTTGTTTCATTAGACTCCAAAAACTATCTTGAACACAACTGTGTATGTTGGATTTTCAAAATTCCAACCATACGGGTGACAAAATTATGTTTAAAGGTCACTTATCACTTTGTAGTTCATTATTTTGTGTTTTTATGACATAAATATAAGAAGGTAATTTTCCATTGAAATAATTTGGGTCATTACAGATTATCACCTAGAGTTGGATGTTTACTGAATTAAGAGTGGTCATAGGTTTATATCTCGGTAAAGGAACTCACATATTTGAATTTTAGAAGAGGGAACCACCCGATACACTCATCGCGTAGGGGGTGAGCCTAGTTTTATAGCCACCATTTCATTTTTATCCATGAAGTTATTCAATTCCCACCTAACCCTTTTCAATTTCATCATTAAAAACTATATTCTATGTCACTGGGAAACTAAAAGGAAAACCCATATCAACTAATGATGTCATCTCCCACAATAACCCACTCATTACATCTTTTTAACAATGGAATGGTTGATGCTTCCCCACTGCATGATTTACCACCTCAACCATCTCACATTTTCCCCCAACGGAATCTATCATAACCAAACTAACAAAAAACTTCTCAAACAACCCCACCAAATAACAATGATGATTTTCAACAATAAAATTAAACAAGCACCATGTTCTTGAGAAATATAATGAAAATTAGTAAACACACGTGAATCATCCCCTTTAAATGATTTTCCCTCAAGTATGGTTCATTTTCTTCAATCGTTCAATCCATAATACTCACCCATAGAATAAAAAATCATGTTAAAAAATGATATAAAAATGGGAGAGGAGAAAAATATTGAAAAAATATTTGGAAAACATGCCTTAAAGGAGGTCCAGAAAACCGAAGCATGAAAGCATTGCGGGCGGCAGAGGTCCGGAAAACTGAAGCTCGAGGGCGGCGGAGGTCCGGCAACGCGAACTCAGCAGGCGGTGGGGGTCCGGCAATGAGAATCAAGGACGGTGGAGGTCCGGAAACGTGATCTCAGCGGGCGGCAGAGGGGAGTCGCAGGGTTCCAATACCGCGAGAGCTTTTGGTCGTGATAAAACGAGGGCACTGTGTGACCGACTTTATAAAAAAATGAACTAAGGTTTTATCAGCGCTAAAAAAGCATTGATAAATACTACCTTTATCAGCACTAACATTTTAGTGTTGATAAAGGTGTCCTTTATCATCGCTTTTTTAATGCTGATAATAGTACCCTTTATCAGCGCTACAAAAGCACTGATAAATCCTTACTGTATCAGCGCTAAAATTTTAGCGCTGATATAGGGAGTCTTTATCAGCACTTTTCTAGCGCTGATAAAGGGTCTTTTTATCAGCGCTATTTTAGCGCTGATAAAGGTTACCATGTATCAGCGCTAAAATTTTATCACTGATAAAGGATTTCTTTATCAGCGCTTTTCTATTGCTGATATTGGGACTCTTTATCAGTGCTAAAATTGTAGCGCTGATAAATAGGCCCTCTATCAGCAATAGAAAAGTTCTGATAAAGACCTCCTTTATCAGTGCTAAAATTTTAGCACTGATACAGGGTAACCTTTATAAGTGGTTTTGCTTAGTGCTGATATAAGGGGGCGCTTCCCTTGCCCGTTTTTTTATTAGTTTCTTCTCCAGTGCTTGCTCAATATCTGTTGCATGAATTTAATGATCTAAAAGAATTTAACCAAGTATTTTTACTTGAATAAAATTAAAATTAAAATTAAAATTAACACTTTAAATGTTTGTTTCAATTGTCTTAGTATTCTTAGGTTCAT
The DNA here is from genome assembly GCA_963277665.1 of Viscum album. Classification (NCBI taxonomy): domain Eukaryota; kingdom Viridiplantae; phylum Streptophyta; class Magnoliopsida; order Santalales; family Viscaceae; genus Viscum; species Viscum album. The sequence continues at coordinate 721,990,020 of OY728121.1, read as the reverse complement.
CTACTTGGACTTATTCAAGGGCTTTCCCAAATGCATGTACATCAAAATTTGAGAGCACCATGTGTTCCTTAGTAGCTAAATGTATTTTTTATTTATCTTACACTAAGGAATAGAAAATATTTTTTGATTCTAATGATTAAAGAAAGTTTTAATTAATTCATAATTTATAATGACTAAAATTAATTGATATAGAGTTTTAATTAAGATAAATTCCCTTATTTGGTGCACCTTCAATATCTTCTTCAATGGTGGGTGCCTCTTATAGTTGGATGGTATAAATTGGAGTTAGGTAGTTGATTTAATCTATATTTTATTCTAATTCCACCACTTAGGTGGTTTCTTCCTTAATGGATAGAGATATATGAAATGGTTTGGTCTCTTTTACTCTTTAGGGTCTAGGGAGATCAATTTGTACAACATAATCATTCTAAATTTTGTCCATATCTTGTTGTTCTCCCACATGTAACTCATCAATAAAGTCTTCCTCGTTATGAATACATTATAGCTCATCATGTTCATATTGAATATGGTTCTTAAAATGGTTAGGATATTGATTTTCCTTGAGTTAGGATTCAACTTCTTGGATATCTTCAAAAATGGTGGGGAGGTCTAGTAGTACCTCTCTCTTAGCTTTATGTCTATACATGTCAATTCATAGTTTCTTGACCAAGCTCGTGAAATATTATGGTGAAAGTCCTATCTTTGTAAAAAAATTCTTCCTCTTCTCATGTATCATAAAAGCATTAGTATTTTGTTGTATGGACTCTTTAATATATTATATTTCTTATTCTGACACATTTGAGTAATTCTCCCATGAATTAATCAAAAAATAATACAATAATATCATAGAATAAGATTTTATTTATGTTTTTAATTAAAGTAACAAAATATTTCTAATAAGTGAATGCGAAAAAAATAAGAAAAGTATGATTATATCCTTATCATAGGTTCTAGTTTTAGTGCATTCATTTCTCAAATAATGAGAAAAAGAAAATTTATAAAAAAATTCCCAGTGTAGCATAGTGGATGACCAGGATCAACTCACTTGAGGAGAATCAAAATGTTATTCTTAATTAATATAATTCACCACTAAAATAATTATTTTGGTTTTTTTATTTCATGAATGAAATGAAATTTGGGGTTTTTTCTTTTAAAATAATGAAATAGAATGAATTATAATTTAACCTGAAATGTTAAATAGAATGTGATTATAAATAATGAACTATATCATATGTTCAATTTTGGTTTCTATAATTATTCTATGTTATTAATTAAAATTTATTTTATTAATTAAGATGTGAAATCTCATGAAATAATCACAATCATTTTGATTATAAATTTTGGAATCATAAAAGCCAAAAAAAATATAAATTTCACCCCCTCCTGTAATAAATGTTGATGGAACACCCTAGTAAGAGTGTGATATCTTCCAAGACCCAACTTCATCATATATTATTTCATCCATTGATCAGCTCAAGACCATCATGTTTTGTGCTAATAAATGGTTGGGAGGGAAAATAAATAAAAAATCATAATAGAAATATATTTTAGTTTCATGTCATGGGGGATAATCACAAAACCCCTGTATGAAACTCATCTCAACCAAAAATATAAAATAAACATTAAACAATAATTCAAGAATAGCCAATGTCCCTTAGTCCAAGACATGGATAATCCCCTTATTATTGATTATATGAGACCACAATGGTTTAAAGATAGAATAAAATAAAAATAAAATAAAACAATTAAGAAATTGGGAGAGATAAGAGAAAATAAAAAAAATAAAAAAATACATGAAATGATAGAAAAAAAATAAAAGGATAAGGAATAGGAAGAAAAAAATAGAAGAAATATAAAATAAAATACAATTAAATAATTTGGAATAAAATATAATAAAATAATAATAATAAAAGTAATAATAAAAGTATTAAGAATGAAATAAAAAAATAACAATAATAATAATAATAATAATAATAAAATAATTCATATGGGGGATGAAACATTTTTAAAAAATCATGAATCAATTTTATAAAAATAAGTAATTAAAAAACCAAATTAGAGAAGAAAAATAAAACAATGAATAAAATGAAAATAAAAGAAAACATGGAGAAAGTATCATGGGGGCCTCCTCCCTTTGGGTGTCTAAAATTATCTCCCATCCATGGTGATACTCTTCCATTTATACACTAATGGAGAGCCTCAGTATTCCTTAAAATCATCAAAGGTGTGTATCTATGTTTTGGATTTTTTTGTTGAATAACTGATCTATGTGACTGGGAGTAATGACTTTGGAAACACCCAAGGTTCTCAGGTTTTTAAATGGATTGTGGAATGGGTATATTAGGGTAGTGTATTTTTTATGGCCTTTCTCCATGTTCATATTTTCATGCTGGTATGGTGGTGACATATCAGTGATGTAGTAATCCAATAGAGCTCAAAAGTGATGAAAGTAGTATTCCTGTAGAATAGTAGGCTCACTCTTTTTTCAAAATTCATATTGGAAATATGAAACTTTGAAATATGCATCTGGAGGGTCATTTGGGCTCCAGGAGGTGATTCATGGAGACCCTGATCTTAAACATTGATAAAGGATCTCTATCTCAAACACCCATTGTAACGAACCAAAGCTTCCTTAATGGAAATCCCTCTTGATCTAATTAAATGTATCTTTATGTAAATTTTTTTTATAAAATGTCAAATTATTTGGTTTTAAGTTAATAATTGTGACTGTTGATTTTATAGTCATTAAACAGTGATCACATGATTAGTATAAATATAGGACTTTAACAAATCCAATTTATTCAGACAAAGGAAGTGATGGCCTCATCCAGTAGAATTTCTCCATACAAAGCCCATTTGTCGGAGCTCAGAAAAGAGGTGGCGTCTTTGAGATTCTCTCTTGGCCAAGCTCAATCTGAGCTTCATCATGTCAAGCTCGAACGAGACCATCTATGGGAAAAGTGGAAGTTGATATAGATTACCACTCGAGCGATGTTATCTGAGCCACCACAAGAGTATGTCACCATCTCACATCTTACCCTTAGGTCTTATGCGACTGTTTTAAGGGGTTATTTAACAAATCACTAGTAATATTTTCATGTATTTTTTTTATATAACAATGAATATACCTTCTTGTCATTATTGATACATCGTAAATAGTATTTAAAGTACAAATCGTGTTTTTAGTTATTATTTAATTAAGAAATCAATTTTATTAAATTAAGGGATTTTTGAATTAAATAATATTTTAATAAAATATTATTATTATTATTAATTTAATTTTATTATATATAAATGATCATATAATTTTATAAAAGAAATTATAATTTTTATTATGGTTTGAAAGCCATTTCTGTCAAAACCTGTGAATTTTCGATAATTGTCGGTTTTTATTTTAAAAGTGAAAATTAACATATTTATAAAATTATTTAGATAAAATAAATGATATTTATGGAATCAGGACGTCGAAATTATCTAACAGTGAATTTTTCATAATTTTCTGAGACAGTCAAATTTTTGGGTAAAAATTTAATACCATTTAAATATATAATGTGTTTTATGACATCATAATGACCCAATAGTGATGTAATAAAATACTATAAGCTTTATTTTAGGCCAATATATGTTTTACAATTAAAATAATGGGATTTTGGGTTTTCTTGACTTGATTTTCAAAGAATTAATGGACCCCTCAAGACTTATTAAAGATCTTGTCTTTTTAAATTATTTTCCATGGGAGTGTGACTCACCTCCACATAAGCAACCCCAATATGTTAAGAAGTTCGGACTTTGGACTTATAAAACATTGTTTTCCTCTTCCATTTTCCAAAAACCATGGGCAAAAACTATGAGCTGATTTGTGGTTTGGATTAGTTTAATGTAAGGGGTCCCAAACCTAAATAATAATGAATTCACTCACCTTCCCTATATAAACCTACACAAACACCCACTTCCTCCTCACTCAAAGCCTTTGGAGTTCGTCCAACCTCTGCCCTACTCTCTCTAGAATCCCCCCATGGTGCCCCAAGCTCCCAAGAATCCTCTCTCAAGCCTTTCTCTAGCCTTTGGAAGCACACTTCCAAGTAAGGTTTTTTTATTCCTTTCTCATTTTTGTTCAATTTTCTTTAACTTATTTTTTCCTTTTAATTTCAATTATAAATGTTTGGGTATGGTTTCAAACCTCCCTCATACTTCCCTCTTTATGTTTGAATGATGGGAGACCCCTTTATCTCTCATTAAATTCCCCCCATGTACACCCATTACTATGCCGAAATTCCGAAAGGAACTTCTCTCTCCTCATTTACATTCAAGAAATACTTTTGTATCATGAATCTAAATTCCATTAAAATTGTTGGGACATGTATCTATATGACCTTATTAATTTCCATTACATGAAAATATGATGAGGAACCCATTTCTCTCTCATCAATCGTTTTTTTTGATTTCTTATGTCATGTCGTTACGCTACCGAAATTGCACCGATTTTATAAGCCAATGCCATTATGTAGTGAATACCATGCTCATTTCTCCATCAAGGGTATTCACCTTTATGCACATTTACATATTGATTATAAATTTTCATGTATGAATTCTACATTCCTTTATCGTGGAATAAATTATTATGTTTTACGAATCTATGTTTTATGATCCATGTGGAACACATATGTATGAAATGAAATGTTTAAGAAGGGTGTGCCCTTATAGTGCTCCAATGCATTGGGTAAAGTATATTATCATGATACGTCATGTTCAATGAGTATTGCCTCATTCTAATAAAATTGCAATGAGTGTTTACTCGTGCATCATGTGCAATGAGGATTTACTCATTCTCTAAGTGCAATGAGCCTTGGCTCATGCTAATTCCATGTTAAGTGTTGTTGCCACTTTTTCATGTTATGATTATCATGCTTTATCATGACTTTATGTTCATGTTTCTCTTGTGCTCTATTGATATGCCTATTGTATAACATGTATTTTACTCTTCATGAATTCCATGTTTATTCTTTTACTGGGCTTTTTAGCTCACCCTTTTCTTGTGCATGTCCTCAGGTTATCCCATGCAATGCTAAGTACGAGGGAATATAGTGGTCATGTAAAAGAAGTTTTCAATTAAGATGTTGGATTTCATGTTTTAAGTTGTTATGTAATGATCCTAATCCCCAAAGACAGTAGGCCTCTTAATCTTCCATGTTGTATCAATTGAATAGTTTATTTAATAAATTATGTTTAAGTTTGTAATAAAAGCAGGGTTGTCATAGTTGGTATCAGAGGGAGGAACTACCGGAAAAATAGCCTATACCCACGGTTCAAAACCGTGGGTATAGCCCCCAAAACCGTGGGAACAGCCTATAACCACGGTTTTGGGAACCGTGGGCTGGAACGTCGTCGGTATAGGTCCCCAACCTATACCCACGGTTTTGGAAAACCGTGGGTATAGGTTTCCTGCCACCGTGTCACCGAAACATAGACAATTTCCACGGTTTCAACGGCTTTTACCCACGGTTTCAAAACCGTGGGTATAGGTCCTAAAATAATGCAGCTGCCGAGTTTCGATCCTGCAACCTCTTCGCTGCAAACTGCGTGTCTAACCACTACCCTAACTTCACATATATGTATATATATATATATATAGTTAAATATAGTTATAAAAACCGTGGGTATAGAGGGAAGAACCGTGGGTATAGGGTTCCTGCCAAAAAAAAATTCCTTCCCGCGGAAAAAAAAAATTTCCCGCGCACACAAAATTGACCTATACCCACGGTTCTTCATAACCGTGGGTATAGGTATTTTATCCCTGACCTATCCCCACGGTTTTGTGGAAAACCGTGGGGATAGGGACCCCTATACCCACGGTTTTGGGAAACCGTGGGTATAGGTGACTTTTCAGGACCTATCCCCACGGTTTGCCAAAACCGTGGGGATAGACCCCCCTATACCCACGGTTTTGGCAAACCGTGGGTATAGGTCATGAAAAGTCACCTATACCCACGGTTTTGGAAAACCGTGGGTATAGGGGGGGTCTATCCCCACGGTTTTCGTGAAAACCGTGGGGATAGGTACATTTTCCAGTAGTGAGGTTTAGTTATTTTTGGGATAAGGATTAGAAATCCCAAGTAGAGCCTTAGAGACAAGACTAAGTATAATAAAAACATCCCTAAGTTTTGGTAAGTACTGATTATGTGTTTTATCAAGAAAATACATCCATTTCTGGATACGAGTAGGTAGAGGCGGCTCTGGTATATATGTATCGTAGGGGTAAAACCCGAAAACACCGCTTTGAGCTAGACTCGAATAGGAATTAGTGCATGAAAAAAGGGCCTTGTTGCACTCTTGGTTATGACACTCTCAGGGGATATGTTTTGATAAATTCAAAAGCTTAGTATGAACCCTTATTAAGGTAATTAAAAAAAATTCCCCTAAGAATATATGTTAGAAAGTAGATCAAAAAAATCGTAGATTTAAGCCTATAGACTCATGAGTTAAGGAAATAAAAGTTTATTTATAAGTCATTAACTTTTGTCTTTGAATTACCCTTTATGTGTTACCCCCTAACTTTCCTTTTATTCCATCCAATGGCCGGTAATAGGAGGACTTGAGCTAATAACCGATGTGAATATCAGTGTGATGACTGTACTAATGAGATGCCCAATCCAATGGGAGCGGGAATCACGAACTTTTTCATGCTTCTCTCTCATCTAACTCAATATTTGAATAGAAACACGAGTCAAGAGGAACGTTCAAATCCCCCTAAGAAAGAACAAGTCACTATCGAGGGATTTATGAGACAAAGGCCTCCTACTTTTAGTGGATCATCTGATCCCATGATCGCTGAACAATGGATCTAATCCATTGAAAAGATCTTCTCCATCCTTAAATGTTCTAAACAAGAGAAGGTTCTCAATGCGGCTTATCATATAGAGGGTGAATCTGATCAATGGTGGGCGTTGATCAAAAATAAAAAGCCTGAGAGGAGATCGAGGCGTTGGAATGGAAGGATTTTTGGACGATGTTTTTCGATAAATATTTTCCGCACACCATCCAGCTTAAGATAGAAAGGGACTTCCTTTCCATCAAGTAAAGAGACGAAGAATCTATTGGAGCGTACAAGGAAAACATCACAAGGCTTGCACGATACGCTTCCGGCTTTCTTGTTACCCCTGAATGTAAGGTCAATCGCTTCTTTGGTGGGCTGAAGCCTAACCTACAGAAAGCATTAGCGATCTGTGACTTCGACAGCTATGAGTAAATTTTCTGATGTGACCTCAAGGTTGAAATGGAGATCGTGGAATCACAAGGGTATCATGGGGACAAGAAGTGTAATATGGAATTCAATGATGGCGGTCCAATGGATAAATCCAACATTTCTAAGAAGATCCAGCACCCCACTTGCCAAAAGTGCGGAAATAAGCACCTTGGAAATTGCCTCAAGGAGACGAGGAAATGCTTTAGGTGTGGAAGAGAAGGGCACCTAGCTATTAACAGTCGGCAAGAAAGACCCGCGGATGCGATAGAAGACAGGAATGCTTCGTTCGAACCTCAAAACGTTGTTCATTTCTACAACTGCAAAGAACCGGGTCATTTTTCAAATCAGTTCCCTAAACCAAGGGTTTTCGGAGGCAAGAAACAACCTCCAAGGCAGCAAGTAAGAGATTTTTTCCATTACATCTGCCGAAGAAAACCCTGAAAACAAAGTGGTGATAGGTACACTAGTTATTCATTCAATAATAGCGAACATACTTTTTGATTCAGGTTCTACGCATTCTTTTATATCTCGAAAGTTTTGTAGAACAATCACAGCACCACCACAAATCATGGAAGTGAAGATGTCGGTGGGTACGAAAAATGGGGCAATCATTGCATCCCATGAATATAAGTCCTCCCCTATTATAATTTGTGGATTAAATTTCCTAGCAAACCTCATAATACTCCCTCTGGTGGAATTTGATGCAATTCTTGGCATGGATTTTCTTTCCTTATATAGAGCCAGCATAAATTGTCGGGAGAGGTAAATCACACTCCATATGGAGAATCGACCCCTGATTCTTTACAAGTGTAAGGATGAAGATGAATATAATTTAGCTCCATCATCTCAAGCATGGATATTACTTCCCTATGATCATGCGTATATGGCTCAGATGATTGAGTCCAAGGAAGAAACCATCCTTGAAGAAATGCCTATTGTGAGGTAATTCGCTGAAGTGTTTACTGAGGAACTGCCTGGTCTTCCTCCTAGAAGAGATGTTGAATTCTCAATTGAACTTATACCAGGGGTGATACCAATATCCAAGACTCCATATAGAATGGCTGTCGTGGATCTTGAAGAGCTGAAGAAACAACTATAGGAGAATGTAGATAAAGGGTTTATACGCCCAAGTGCTTCACCATGGGGTGCACCTGTCCTCTTCGTCAAGAATAAGGATGGGTCAATGCGGCTTTGCACCAATTATTGTGAAATTAACAAAATCACGATAAAGAAAAAGTATCCTCTGCCACAGATCGATGACTTGTTTGATCAGCTGCGTGGAGCACAATACTTCTCCAAGGTAGATTTGCGGTCGGGATATTATCAAGTAAGGGTGAAGAAGGAAGTTGTCCCCAGGACTGCTTTTCGTACAAGATATGGCCAATATGAATTCATATTAATTCCTTTCAGACTCACTAATTCTCCAGAAATATTCATGGAATTGATGAATAGATTATTTTGAGATTACCTTGAAAAATTTTTGGTAGTCTTTATAGATTATATTCTAATATACTCCAAAACCAAGGAGGATCATGAGGAGCATTTAAGAACTGTACTAGAGACTTTGCACAAGGAGAAGATCTTTGCAATGTATATCAAGTGTGAGTTCTGGTTGAAGGAGGTCTCATTCTTGGGCCATATCATCACAAGAAATGGGATCTCTTTGGATCCCTCCAAAATAGATGCAATTGAGGGATGGCTGAGGCCAAAATCGGTAACGGATATTTGTAGCTTCTTGGAGTTAGCTGGATATTATCGACAATTTGTGAGAAATTTCGCATGATTGTCCAACCCTCTTACCAAGCTAACTCTAAAGGTATTAAAGTTTTCTTGGAGTGATGAATGTGTAGAATTCTTCATGGAGTTGAAAAATAGGCTTATCACTGCACTCGTTCTCACTTTACCCACAAGTGGGGAAATTTTTGTGGTATTCAGGGATGCTTCGAAGAATGGATTAGGTTGTGTGCTGATGCAGAATGATAAAGTGATTTCATATGCCTCAAGGTAGTTGAAAATCCATGAGCGAAACTATCCAACGCATGATCTGGAGTTGGCGGCGCTGATCTTTGCCTTGAAAATCTGGAGGCATTATCTCTATGGGGAGAAATGTGAGATATATATTGACCATAAGAGTCTTAAATATATATTCACACAGAAAAAAGCATAATATGGGCCGGAGAAGATGGATAGAGCTCATCATGGATTATGACTGTTCAATACATTACCACCCTAGGAAAGTGAACAAGGTGACAGATGCTCTGAGTAGAAAGGACCTCGCGATTCTATCAATGATGAGAATTGAGAGGGATCCAATATTCTTAGACTTGATGAAGATGGACATGGGAATGATAAATTGTCACGAACCAAATCTGGTCGCCGCCCAAACCGGTACCAAACCCAGCCCGTGACATGACCCGAAGGGCATTCCCTATCCCCACGGGCTGGCACAAGTGCCCGGGTATCATTTATTTAGGTTTGGGAACGATTTACCCGAATATGAAGTCATAAACCATTAAAAACAATCAATAAATTGAATCTGAAAATTTATACCAAATGATGTTTAAAAAAAACCAGAACGGAATAAATAGGTTTAGAGTCAATACAAAAGGTCCAAAGACACAATGGAACAGAAACAAAATAGCCCCATGGACACCATATGACAAGGGGTCATCACCCCCAAGTCGTCTCCACTACTCTGCCCCAAGGATGAGGACTAACACCCTGAACCGCCATCACCCTAAGCCTTTCCTTTACCTGGGTCAAAAAAAAAGGTCTACTTACACCCAAGGGGTGTAAGTAGGGTGTGATCCTAAGCCCAATAGGATACCACCCTATGATTCCAAGGTGCATGCAATACAAGGTGAAAAAGCAAGCAGTTTTAATATGCAATTAAAAGCGGTGAAAAATTCCACAAAATGAAACTTTAAATTGAAAACATTTTTCAAGATAAAACTTTCAGAATGTTAACAAATTTAAATAGGAATATTAGATACTTCATTATAATTATAAATACACCCAAAAACAAGGTCAAATACCACAAATCCACTGAGCAACAAAACCGGGAACACCCCTAGGAACTAGATAGTCTCCGGCCACATGTACCTCGTACCTCAGTGTAATGTAACCATAGTAAAATCTTTTCTCGTGCACGATCCACTAGTAGGGAACATACCCATAACCTAGTGGTCCCCAATCATCATCCACATAGTTTAGTTAGAGTTGTCGTTATCCAAATGCTAAGTGAAATAGGGACAAAACCCATCCGGTCCACTAGCCGTACTAGTACAAATCCGCCCCACCTAGGTACCCGGGCTTCCCCCTTTGTGCTCAAACAATTTCAGGATTCAACACACATCCATTTTAATGTAAAACACCAATACTGGTCACATACACCAAATACAGTAGCTATCTCATTTTATACCACTTAAAATACACAACAAACTCTTTGAATTTGAATAAATCAATTTCACAAAATCTCGTGTAGTTTTGCAGACAAAACCCATTAAGAAACCAACTTGTACACGATGTTCACAATTGTAAGTTACCAAAAAAGTAAAGGCATCCCAATAAATATCAATTAAAACAACAAATCAATTTTTGGGCATCCTCATGTTAAACAAGAAGTGTTATCTTTGTAAAACCTTCATTTTCACACAAAAGTGGAACCAAAACTTCACTTTCTTTACAAACACAATTAAAACCCATTTTTTGCAGCAATTACCAAAGGGGATAAACATTATAAACAGTATTTTATGCCTTATTAAAGATCAATAAAAAAAACTAAGTATTTATAGGGCATCCCCAAATAAACAAACAAAACACTTCTTTGGAAAACCCCCAATTTCACACCATATTGGCATTTTAAATTCAATTTCAATGGAAACATCATTAGAACCAATTTTTTCAGCAATAATAAAATTATATAAATTTGAAAATATGATAAATAGAGCATGCTAATACATAAAGATTTCATCAACATTGGAATCACCTACCAAATCAAATGAACCCATTGAATCCTTTGTGCGAAAACACAAACGCACCACCACCGCACCTCAAGAAGGGTAGATCAAACCTAAAATAGAAAATTGGTGAAAGAAAACCCAAGGTTAAACCTTAGGTTCGAACCCCTACCCACTGGTCATTGTTCACTTCAATAAAAATGGAGGAAACCCTAAAAAAATAGAATGAAACCCTAATTAATTTTAAAGGAGAAAAGAAATGGACAAACTTACTTGAGAAATCTAGAATGAATCTCCCCAAAACACCAGTATCTGAAATTGCAAACGGCCAAAACTCAGGGGATGTTCTCACAAGAATTATTAGGTCATTTAAGAATTATAATGGACGGAAAATAGTATGAATTGAGAGATTTATGATTGAATGAACATACCCCATCAAATCTGCCCGATTTTAGAAACCCTAAGATGTTCGTTCCTAAATCGCGATCCTAAGAGCTCCAAAGAGGGGGGTAAAGATGCTGGGGGAGCGGCTGGGTGTAATGGCCGCATATGAGGCTTGGAATCACCGAAAACACACAAATATTGAAAGAGATATTAAATAATTAAAACTTATTTTTAATGCAGAAAATGGGCTTTCGGGCAGGCCCAATTCCCTAACTAAAAACCCATATCCACCAAGATTATGGATTTATAAAGGACCCAAATTTAAATTTGGGGTTAATATATCAGGGGAGAACAATTAGGAGTTGGAATGAGTCATAAATATTAAAAATTGAAAATGTTATAAATGAAACAAAATTTATTTTTAAATCTGGAATTGGGCTCGCAGTTTGGCCCAATTCATGAAAACTCACCTATTCCCAATAAAACCTTTGGAAACCACCAAAACAAATCATGAGTGGAAAATAAATTTAAAATAACCCTAAAATAGGTAACGTATGTGACAATTCTCCCCACCTTGAAAACTTTCCGCCCTGGAAAGTCACAACAAGGTCAAAGCAACAACCAAACCCAACTGAGAAACCAATAGGTACACCCTTGCCAGGTTTCACCCCCAAAGGTCAAAACACCTCCAGTGATCAATGAAGGAAATAATACTCTCACAAATCAAACTTACACCACTTTCCTAAAACCATCATGAACATTCAGGATTTATCCCAAATAAAAACTCCTCAAACACAATCTGAACAATACTCAAGCAATTCACCCAAACGAACAACAACTTTGAACAAGGTTACACTTACCTTACTTTAACTAAACCATTGGGTTCTCTCCAGTCCCAATGTTTACTCAAGAATGATGTTGGTATCTAGATATATCTGAACGAGACTATCTACACCAAGCCAATACCATGGAAAAATCTAAGTTACTGGTACGGGGGGGACACAAATACGCTCCCCACCATAAGAGACAACCAATATTTTTTTGAGACATAATCAAGAGACTAACAGGGGGAGGACTAAATGGACTCACCGGTACAAAGGATATACTTCCATCAGAAATTTACAAAATAAATTATATAAGACTCATAGTGGGTCTCCCCACCATAAGAACCAATCATCTTAACCAACCAGCACTCGCCGGTAAAGAAAGACCCCAAAATTTAAAGAGTTGGGGCGACCACATGGTTAGTTTGCATGGTTTGGGAAGCCATACACTAATAGTTGGGATCCTTCTTTCCGCATAGTTTTTTGGGGCATGGTCACTATTATCCAAGTGAAAACTGTGTTCACAAACAGTGTAGACAACCAAAAGGTGGAGGGAATAACATTGGGTGATGACATGGGCACACGGCCCTCCACCTATTTCCACCGAATGGGAACAATAGAAGAAATATTATGACACCATAGGTTTAAAATCTTCATATCTTTCATACTTCAGATTGGACTTTGTACATGGGTTTAAACGACACTGGAGTTTCCCCTGACTACGCGCCAGCTTCTCTCCGGGACCTATGGCTGGAGCTCAAAATATTGAAGCATCTTCGGCCACCAAGTTAGGCTGTTGAAACCCCTATGTGGAACTTCTTCTTTCGGTGCCACAAACAACTACACCGCATAACCCGATTGGTTCATCAATACATAACACACTCCATAAACACACTTTACCAAAACCATACATTTCACTGAAACAAGGGATCATATGTTGCACACACATCGCACCTTGTTTCTTTGGGTGAGAAACAACAGAAGCGAAGGACACGTATAAACACCTTCCTCTAAGATAAGAGATTTGATGTTTTTCCCAAGGGAGACATGCTACCAACATAAAATAGAACCTCAGAGGATTGTGTGACCTTCACCTTTATAGTCAAAAGAGCACACAATATCACAATGCATCACTGAAGATGACCCTTGAGATTTATAGAAACAATACATGGAACGGGACCATATTCAAAGTCCCTAAACAACAGACAAGTCCAAAAAGTGGACACAATATCCTATAATGACCAAAATCTCAAAATTGGTGGTTTAATAATAACTCTTTCTTCAAAGAAACAATAAAGAACCCAGAGGCCCTCTTAGACACCATCAAGACACTCATCCACACTAACAACCAAAGAACACTTCCACCTTCGATGAATCATGAAACTTAAGAAACTAAGGTTTCTTTCAACCTTCCACAATAACTTTACCACTACAAGAGGATCGAGAAATCAACGAAATGAATGGGTGTAGACTCAATCAACAATGATCGATAAAATATTACTTATATTGATCAACTGGAGGATTTTCCAGTGGCGAAAAAATACGGGTTGCACTTAAGCTGTGCATTAATCCTTAATGGGGGTGTACCTTATCCAACGATTAAACCCAAGGACCCAACCAAGATGGTCCATTAGTCAAGATATACCACAAACCAGATCTAAACACATGAAGGTAACCATCATAAATGCGTCCCAAAACATTTTTCAAAAGAGACCACTAACTGTCCCTATAACACAACTTACAGACCAAACCCAAACCCAAAACACAGTTCAAACAGGAGGGGTTCTTGGACCCAAAACATCCCACAACATCAACATTTTCCAAAAATACATAATATAAACCATTCCAAACAATTCATCAAGTCTTCATGTTTCTCTTTAAAAACATTTCTTTGAAAACAAATGGGTCAGTGGTTAGCGCATCCACCAATGGTACCCCATGGGCCTTACACATGCATGCTTCAGTGCCACACCGGGCACCCTCCTCATATCCATCTCGACACTCATCGAGTCATGTCATCAACCATCCATCTTCCCATATAACCCCATGCATGTGGTTTCTCACGAAAATACCAAAGGTTAAAACAAAAATTTGTTCCACTTTTCAAAACCAAAACGGTCAACCAACACATCCTTTTTTCTCAAAACCGCTAAACACGAGATCAAAATCCCAACTCACATCTTAAAAAAATTTCAGAAAGTCACAACCATTAAGAAAATAACTCACTTTCAAGATATTCACATCAATTTCAAAACATCTCATCCCATTAAAACACACTCTGATTGTTTAGAAAACTCTATTGGAAACACTTTTCAAAACCAACTTCAATATAGTTCCTTCTTTCAAAGAGGGGTAAGCACACCATTTTATATCAAAAAAAATTCTGAAAATTCAGTTATTCCGTTTCATAAACCCAACAATTCCCTCTTTATTTGAAAATCATTTCATAAAAACTTTACGCTTCATAAAACCAAGTCACCTTAAAACGAAAATCCCAAGATTTCAAAACTAAAGAACACCAGACAATGCGAGAGGAAACTAGTTTCAGTGGGTGACTTGGACATATGGTTGGCGGCCATATTCCAATCACTTCACTGTCACAGAGAGTGTTCTAGAGAATATCCCCGGCTCCACATGGCTTGCCAGACCCTGCGAGCTCATTGAGACCATTAACCCAACTCTCTTTTCATTTCCCCTAATCATCATCAAACCAAGAAAACCCAAAGACATAGACAAATCCCAACTTCCTCTGGCGACTTGAATCCTGAAATGAGGTGTGGAGATCAAGAACACTACCCATAACCAGAATTCCATGTCCCAACAATCATAACTCTAGACTATCCTGACTATTTCCCACATAACATGACTCAAATGGAGTGAACCTCCTTTGATACCATTTTGTCACGAACCAAATCTGGTCGCCGCCCAAACCGGTACCAAACCCAGCCCGTGACATGACCCGAAGGGCGTTCCCTATCCCCACGGGCTGGCACAAGTGCCAGGGTATCATTTATTTAGGTTTGGGAACGATTTACCCGAATATGAAGTCATAAACCATTAAAAACAATCAATAAATTGAATCTGAAAATTTATACCAAATGATGTTTAAACAAAAACCAGAACTGAATACATAGGTTTAGAGTCAATACAAAAGGTCCAAAGACACAATGGAACAGAAACAAAATAGCCCCATGGACACCACATGACAAGGGGTCATCACCCCTAAGTCGTCTCCACTACTCCGCCCCAAGGATGAGGACTAACACCCTGAACCGCCATCACCCTAAGCCTTTCCTTTACCTGGGTCAAAGAAAAGGTCTACTTACACCCAAGGGGTGTAAGTAGGGTGTGATCCTAAGCCCAATAGGATACCACCCTATGATTCCATGGTCCATGCAATACAAGGTGAAAAAGCAAGTAGTTTTAATATGCAATTAAAAGCGGTGAAAAATTCCACAAAATGAAACTTTAAATTGAAAACAATTTTCAAGATAAAAATTTCAGAATGTTAACACATTTAAATAGGAATATTAGATACTTCATTATAATTCCAAATACACACAAAAACAAGGGAAAATACCACAAATCCACTGAGCAACAAAACCGGGAACACCCCTTGGCACTAGATAGTCTCAGGCCCCATGTACCTCGTACCTCAGTGTAATGTAACGGTAGTAAAATCCTTTCTTGTGCACGAGACACTAGTATGGAACATACCCATAACCTAGTGGTCCACAATAATCATCCACATAGTTTAGTTAGATTTTTCGTTATCCAAATTCTAAGTGAAATAGGGACAAAACCCATCCGGTCCACTAGCCGTACTAGTACAAATCTGCCCCACCTAGGTACCCGGGCTTCCCCCTTTGTGCTCAAACAATTTCAGGATTTAACACACATCCATTTTAATGTAAAACACCACTACTGGTCACATACACCAAATACAGTAGCTATCTCATTTTATACCACTTAAAATACACAACAAACTCTATGAATTTGAATAAATCAATTTCACAAAATCTCGTGTAGTTTTGCACACAAAACCCCTTAAGAAACCAACTTGTACATGATGTTCACAATTTTAAGTTACCAAAACAGTAAAGGCAGCCCAATAAATATCAATTAAAACAACAAATCAATTTTTGGGCATCCTCATGTTAAACAAGAAGTGTTATCTTTGTAAAACCTTCATTTTCACACAAAAGTGGAACCAAAACTTCACTTTCTTTACAAACACAATTAAAACCCGTTTTTTGCAGCAATTACCAAAGGGGATAAACATTATAAACATTATTTTATTCCTTATTACAGATCAATAAAAACAACTAAGTATTTATAGGGCATCCCCAAATAAACCAACAAAACACTTCTTTGGAAAACCCCCAATTTCACACCAAATTGGAATTTTAAATTCAATTGCAATGGAAACATCATTAGAACCAATTTTTTCAGAAATAATAAAATTATATAAATTTGAAAATATGATAAATACAGTATGATAATACACAAATATTGCATCAACATTGGAATCACCTACCAAATCAAATGAACCCATTGAATCCTTTGTGCGAAAACAAAAACGCACCACCGCCGCACCTCAAGAAGGGTAGATCAAACCTAAAATAGAAAATTGGTTCAAGAAAACACAAGGTTAAACCTTAGGATCGAACCCCTACCCACTGGTCATTGTTCAATTCAATAAAAAGGGAGGAAACCCTAAAAAAATAGAATGAAACCCTAATCAATTTGAAAGGAGAAAAGAAATGGACAAACTTACTTGAGAAATCTAGAATGAATCTCCCCAAAACACCAGTATCTGAAATTGAAAACGTCCAAAACTCAGGGGATGTTCTCACAAGAATTATTAGGTCATTTAGGAATTAGAATGGATGAAAAAGAGTATGAATTTAGTGAGTTATGATTGAATGAACATACCTCATCAAATCTTCCTGATTTTTGAAACCCTATGATGTTCGTCCCTAAATCGCGATCCTAAGAGCTCCAAATAGGGGGATAAAGAGGCTGGGGGATCGGCTGGGTGTAATGGCCGCATATGAAGCTTGGAATCACCGAAAACACGCAAATATTGAAAGAGATATTAAAGAATTAAAACATATTTTTAATGCAGAAAATGGGCTTTCGGGAAGGCCCAATTCCCTAACTAAAAACCCATATCCACCAAGATTATGGATTTATAAAGGACCCAAATTTAAATTTGGGGTTAATATATCAGGGGAGAACAATTAGGAGTTTGAATGAGTCAAAAATATTAAAAATTGAAAAAGTTATAAATGAAACAAAATTTATTTTTAAATCTGGAATTGGGCTCGCAGTTTGGCCAAATTCATGAAAACTCACCTATTCTCAATAAAACCTTTGGAAACCACCAAAACAAATCATGAGTGGAAAATAAATTTAAAATAACCCTAAAATAGGTAACGTATGTGACATAAATAAGGGAACATCATAAATCCTTTCACAAATTATTGATCAACCATCTCTTTTGGAAAGGTTAAAGGATTCTCAAAAGGATGATGTGGGAATTCAGGAAAAAGTGGAAGCTATCAGAAAGTGGAAATCCTCGGAATTTAATGTTAATGAAGAAGGAATTGTGCGATTTGGGAAAGGACTATACGTTCCATCAAGTTCGGAGATGAAGACGGATCTTTTGGATGATGCACATAGTTCAACTTTCTCTATTCACCCAGGGAGCACAAAGATGTATTGAGATCTCTGAGAAAACCTTTGGTGGAATAATATGAAAAAGAAGATCGCTGAATATACATAAATGTGCTTGGTGTGCCAGTAAGTGATGGCAGAGAGGCAAAAGTATAAGGGGATGATTAAACCATTTCCCAAACCAGAATGGAAATGGGAGAACATCACCATTGACTTTTTCACCGGACTGCTGAGGACATCCAAAGGCCACAATGCAATCTGGGTTGTTGTGTATCATCTTACAAAGACTGCACACTTCATTTCTATTCAGGAGGATTTATCATTGGATCAACTGGCACAGATATATATCAGGGAAGTGGTAAGGCTGCATGTAGTGCCACTATCTATTGTGTCTGACCAAGATCCAAGATTCACCTCTAAGTTTTGGAAGAGTCTTCAACATGCTCTGAATACTGAACTGAACTTCAGTACGGCCTATCATCCTCAAACTGATGGCCAATCCGAGCTAACTATCCAAACACATGAGGACATGTTGAGATCATTCTCAATGGACTTTCAAAGAGTATGGGATCAACATATTCCTCTGGTTGAGTTCTCTTATAATAACAGTATCTACTCGAGCATCCAAATGGCACCATATGAAGCCCTTTATGGTAAAAGGTGCAGAACACCGGCGTTTTGGGATGAGGTCGGTGAACATAATCTACTTGGACCGGAAATGGTTGAGGAAATAGTGGAGAAGGTGAAAACCATTTAATAGCATATAAAGGCACCCCAGAGTCGACAAAAGAGTTATGAAGATAATCATCGATGAGACCTTGAGTTTAAAGTTGTAGAGATGGTTTTTCTACGCATATTTCCGTGGAAGAAGTTCATGAGGTTTGGAAAGAAATTGAAGTTAAGTCCAAGGTACATCGGCCCCTTCATGATTCTTGATCGTGTCGAGGATGTGGCCTATCGGCTAGCACTTCCATCTACCACGGCCAAAGTATATGATGTCTTTCATGTATCCCTCTTAAGTAAGTACATACCAGAACCTTCACATGTACTCTCTTCTAAGGTGGTGCAGTTGGTGGATGATCTTTCTTATGGGGAGAAACCAATGAAGATCTTATATCACAGAGAAATAGTTCTATGAAATAAGACAACGCCCCTTGTTAAGGTGTTGTGGCGAAACAAAAAGTTTGAAGAAGAATCTTTGGAATCAGAGAAAATAATGAAGCCGAATTACCCACATCTATTTTAGTGTGGGAAAAAGAAAATTTTGAGGGTGAAATTTCTTAAGGGGGGAATATTGTAATGACCAAATGTTTCATTAATGGAAATCCATCTTGATCTAATTAAATGTCTCTTTATGTAAAATTTTATATAAAATGTAAACTTCTTTGGTTTTATGTTAAGAAATATGATCGTTGCTTTTATAGCTGTTGAATAGTGATCACATGATTAGTATAAATATAGGTATTTAACAAATCCAATTTACTCAGACAAAGGAAGTGATGACCTCATCTAGTAGAATTGCTCCATATGAAGCACATTTGTTGAATCTCGGAAAAAAGGTGGCGTCTTTGGGCTTCACTCTTGACCAAGCTCAAGCTAAGCTTCATCATGTCAAGCTCGAACGAGACCGTCTACAGGAAAAGTGGAAGTTGATAGAGATTACCACTCGAGAGATGTTATCTAAGCCACCCCAAGAGTCTGTCACCATCGCACACCTTACCCTTAGGTCTTATGCGGCTATTTTAAGGGGTTATGTAGCAAATTTCTAGTAATGTGTTCATGTATATTTTTTTGTATATAATAATGAATATACCTTCTTGTCATTGTTGATACGTTGTAAATAGTTTTTAAAGTACAAATAGTGTTTTTATTTATTATTTAATTAAGAAAACTATTTTATTAAATTAAGGGATTTTTGAATTAAATAATATTTTAATAAATTATTATTATTATTATTAAATTAATTTTATTATATATAAATTATCAAATAATTTTATGAATGCAATTATAATTTTTATTAAGGTTTGAAAGCCATTTATGTCAAAACCCGTGAATTTTCGATAAATGTCTGTTTTTATTTTAAAAGTGAAAATTAACATATTTAAAAAATTATTTAGATAAAATAAATAATATTTCTGTAATCAAGATGTCGAAATTATCCAACAGTGATTTTTTCATAATTTTTTGAGACAGACAAATTTTTGGGTAAAATTTTAATACCATTTAAATATATAATGTGTTTTATGACATCATAATGACCCAATAGTGATGTAATAAAATACTATAAACTTTATTTTCGTCCAATATATGTTTTAGAATTAAAATAATGTGATTTTGGGTTTGTTTGAATTGCTTTTCAAAGCATTAATGGACCCCTCAAGATTTATTAATCATCTTGTCTTTTAAAATTATTTTCCATGGGAGTGTGACTCACCTCCACATAAGCAACCCCATTATTTTAAGAATTTCGGACTTTGGCCTTATAAAATATTGTTTTCCTCTTCCCTTTTCCAAAAATCATGGGAAAATACCATGATCTGATTTGTGTTTTGGATTAGTTTAATGCAAGGGGTCCCAAACCTAATTAATAAAGAATTCACTCACCTTTCCTACATATACCCACCCAAGCTCCCACATCCTCCTCACTCAAATCCTTTGGAGTTCATACAACCTATTCCCTAATCTCTCTAGAATCCTACCAAGGTGCCCCAATCTCCCAATAAGCCTCTCTCAAGCCTCTCTCAAGCCTTTGGAAGAACACTTCCAAGTAAGGGTTTTTTCTTCCTTTCTCATTTTTTTCCAATTTTCTTTAAGTTGTTTTTCCATATTAATTTCAATCATTAATGTTGGGGTATGGTTTTCCACCTCCCTCATAATTCCCTATTTATGTTTGAATGATGTGAGACATCTTTCTCTCTCATTAAATTCCTCCCATGTACACCCGTTACTATGCTGAAATTCCGAAAGGAACTTCTCTCTCCTCATTTACATTCAATCAATACTTTTGTATCTTGAATCTAAATTCCATTACAATTGCTGGGACATGTATCTATATGAACACCTTACTGTACATTACATTTAAATATGATGAGTAACCCCTTTATCTCTCATCAACCGTTTTTATGAATTCTTATGTTATGTCGTTACGCTGCCGAAATCACACCGATTTTCTAAGACAATGCCATTGTGTAGTGAATACCATGCCCATTTCTCTATCAAGGGTATTAACCTTTATGCACATTTACTTATTGATTATAAAGTTTTGTGTATGAATTCCACATTCCTTTATCATGGAATAAATGATTATGTTTTATGAATTCATTTTTTATGATCCATGTGGCACACTTATGCATGAAATGAAATGTTTAAGAAGGGTGTGCCCTTATAGCGCTCCAATGCATTAGGTAAAGTATAGTATCATGATACGTCATGTGAAATGAGTATCGAATCATGCTAATTCAATTGAAACGAGGGTTTACTCGTGATTCATGTGAAAAGAGGATTTACTCATGATCCATGTGCAATGATCCTTGTCTCATTCTAGTTCCATGTAAAGTGTTGTTGCCACATTTCCATGTTATGATTATCATGCATTATCATGCCTTTATGTTCATGTTTCTATTGTGCTCTATTGATATGCCTATTTTCTAACATGTATTGTACTCCTCATGTCTTCCATGTTTATTCCCCTAGTGGTCTTTTTATATCACCCTTTTCTTATTCATGTTCTCAGGTTAACCCATGCAATGCTAAGTACGAGGGAATGTAGTGGTCATGTAAAGGATTTTTTCAATAAAGATGTTGTATTTCATGTTTTAAGTTGTAATGTAATGATCTTAAGCCCCAAAGACACTAGACCTCTCGATCTTCCATGCTGTATAAAGTGAATAGTTTATGTAATAAATCATGTTTAAGTTTGTAATAAAATCAGGGTTGTCATACCCATGGTGTGGCAATGGTGGTCCCCGATAGTTGTAGGAGGTGGTTGGTGATCCCAAGCGGCAACAGTGCAGTAGAGGATAGCGGAGTAGTGTGTCCAATCAGAGCTGAGGCAAGGGTGAGCTGATATGGAACTATTCAAATAAATAATGAATAATGGACCAAAATTAGGATCCCCACATTAGAAAGGAAGTAGGGGTCACTGAATATTTATTAATCAAAATGTGTGGTATCGGGATGAGATGTCTGCATTCAGATGGGAACCTAGATCCACCTACACACATGCATGGTCCATACAAACTACACAACCCATGCAGGGACTTAGCTCACCAATACTCCTCATGGGATCCTCCCTATGTACCACCCACTACATGGACTGGGTCCCCTCGTTCGGCTTAAAATACTACCATAGACGCAAGAAATCCTTCAGGCTCAGCTTGTTCAGTCAGCCCATACTAGCTGGAGTAATGGATTTATGGGACCTTGAGGCTGAGGGCTAGCCCTTTTGTGTTTATTTTTATTTAAAAACGTTAAAAAATTGAATATTTAAGACACATATCATTCATAAATAATGTTAACAATTAAAATTACCAGATATATTCCATAATACATTTAAAATTTTTAAAATCTTCTTTTTATTCCATTTCAATTCATTTTCATTCCTAAAATATAAATTCCCACTTTTAATGAATAATTGTAATATATGGGATTATTTATTAAAATCTATTCAAAATACTTATAAAAATATCAATAATATGCATGAAATGATAGTGTGTAACACTTTGAATTTTTATTCATGGTGTTTTTATTTTTCTATATATTGTATGACATGAAATGTATTGGGATTCGTTATTTGTTTTTTATATTTTACTTCATTTGTGTATTTCTTCATTATTATGATGATATATTATGGAAAAATCCTCAAATTTATATATGTGAATACCCTCAATTATAATTTCATTCTTATATCCAAAAAAAATTCTAGTTTTGGGGGTACTCCAATCTTCATTTCTATCCTAATAGTTGTACTAGTGGAGGGGATTTCTAAATCATATCCTACAACCATGAAGTCTACTTATTTATGCATAACAATTAAAGAAGATTGTGAATACAACTCATTAGGCCAAAAACAATGGATTCCCTAAATAAATATACTCTAGGTAAAATTCCACATTGATGTTTAGAAATAAATAATGGAAGGTATATAGATAAATCAACACAAAAACTCAGGTTGTAAAATGAAACCTAGGATTGTGCGTACATACCAAGTCTAATTTGAAATGTCCAGAAACATGTTAACTTCATATATGTAAAAACATTAATGGGAATGGTGGCCTATACAGAATACTCATATATATATATATATATATATATATATATACAACACATCCCAAGTAAGTACAGTGAACCTAATAATTAAATTTACTAGATATCGAGGGGATGTTCAGCCCACTGGGTGATCTCAATAATATATCACATGTTCAAAGGAATAGAAACCCACTCAATGATCTTACAAAAAATAACAAAAAAAAATTTAGTTCAAGAACACATTAGGTTAGTTCTACCATACCTCTCATGTACATGTAAATGCATTATTACCATATGTGTAATTTTAGAAGCACCAAAATTATGCTTCTATGAATCTACTTGTCCAATATGAGCCAAAATTTTGTGCCCAACCCGCATAAAAATAAAAGTAAAATGGAAACCCAAAAATATGGAACAATAAGTCTTAACTTGAATTTGAATATGAAATAACAAGAGAAAATAATAATGAATAGTTATAAAGTGATAAATTTACCACAATCAATCATCTAAATCAAATAGTTCTTGAAATCATTGATAAACTAAAGAGATAACATGTTGGAAAATGGGGGAATTAATAGGTGGTGTATATTTTATATAATACAACAATATTTAGTGGAAACCCTATTTTATAAATTCAATAATACCCCTAATTGATTTTTTTATAGTCACGACCCCATCAATTTTATCAAACATATTATTATTAAAATTTCCGATTATTTATTTTATCTTGTTTTATTTCCTAATCCATCCATGATATTTTGACTTATAGAAAAAATGTGGACATCTAGGTCTTGATGGGATCCTTTTAGAACTCATATTAATAAACAACCCTTATACCAATCTTCCATCATATGGATATCCCACCCGAAAAAATCCTTACCTCTTTAAATTCGGGGAATTTTCCTATGGAAACTCTACTTTTATAAATATTCTTAAGGATCGTCAATTTTATAAGATTAATTCAATAAGGGTTATTATTTTTATAAGATACTATCTTTAATAGATAAAATTATAAACCATTAACCATGATAAATATTTTTTACCTACATCCAGAGAAAATTCAATTTTCTAGAATCCTAAAATCTAGACCTCAAAGGGTTCCCTCTATGGAAGTCACTATTTCATAAAATATATTTGGAAAAATCATGGTGAATTTTTAAGAGTATTTTCTAAATCATTAAGGATCATTGGATCATTTCATAAGATTAAAAACATTAATAAATTTTAGAAAATTCTGTTTGAATGTTCTATAAAATCTAATCAATTTCCATATTCCCAAGGGAGTCCTAATTTATAGTCCTTCAACCTTAATCATTTTTTAGACTCACAACTATAGATGATATGAATGGGTTTATTGACATATTTCATAAGGTTTTTGACATTAACAAATTTTCAAAAAAAATTAAAATATTGAAGACATTTTAGAGAGTATTTTTAATACTTTATGACATTGTATAATTTCTTTGGGAAAATTTAATAAGACTAATCCCTGAAGTTTGTAATAATATTACATGAATTTTGAAAGTCTTATTAGGGAGATTCATGATATTTCCTAACTTCAAGTCTCCAAATAATTAGAGTATTTCCTATGTTACCCTCATATATCCCCTTTATTAAATCCCTTAAATATTATTGATCTACTTCTGATTCACTGTATCCAAATGTCCTAATCTTGGAATGCTAATATATAAACGATATTAAGGCCCATGGATTTAATAAATTTTATAGAGGAGACAGTGTCTGGTAAATTAGGGAATAGTTTTATAATTTTCTACTAGGGTAATCTATACTATTTGGGATCGTATCCAAATTCTCAATTTCGTTTCCAAAAGCCAAACATCAATAACTTTGAGGCATCTATCTATCAAGAACCCATGGATTATCTTCTTGGTGTGTAACTATTGAAAATTTCTCTCACAGCTGAAAAATCATATATTTCATTCATCGTCTCCTAGACACACACATCCTAATGTATATACCCTTAGATAACGACTCTCATGACCTTGATTCACACCAGCCTCTATCAAACATAATCTAGACACACATCAAATATGTATATAGAACACATTATTAGACCTCTAGACTATTCCCCACCCTTTTAGAACAATTATACATAAATATGAATGGTCTTTATAGACCTATTTCATAAGGTTTGGTAATTTGAAATTTTTTTATAAATTCCAAATCCATAAGTTTCACTAACCCCTTCAAAATAATCCTCCCTCCCATTTTAATTTTCTGTAAAAATATCACTACAACTAAAATAACCCCAAAACATTCTTGAAAAACTAACTCAACACCCTCATTATCTCCCCCCAAATCATTAAAAACCTATCCCAACAGACCAACATTCATGAAAATAGTAATAATCCAGTCTCTAACATTTGATAACTTCTATAAATGACCTTTTATCCTATCGTGACACTTCCAATACCCCCCATCAATCCCTATTAAACATGTCCATACCAAATCATAACTAAAAAACAACTCTAGGCACTCAAAAATACATGGAAGCCCCAAAAAAATATATATATATTAAAATGTAAATTTTAAATTAAAGTAAAAAAATGAACAAGCGTTTTTATTTTTTTTAAGTTAAGCAATTACACACCATAACTAGTCTGAGATATTACACTCGTGGTGATATTTTAGGGTTCTAATTCAATATTTACTGATATTTTACGTTATTTTTAATTCCATATAATATTTTTTCCTAATGATTTGGATAGTATAGGGTACATTATATTTTAAATGGTTAGTGATAACCATGAAATCTAAATATTATAGTAGATTAAAAATATTTTTAAAGGAAACTATATAGTTGTGGAGCTAACCAAAATTAATTTTCTTAATTTATTATTCTAATCTGGCTAGATTTTAACCTATTTTTTCTTCTTTATTTCCAAATTTTTACATTATATAAACTTAAATATAGAATTATTCTTTTTTCAACATCTTATTTCAATTATACCTTGTGTATTCTCTATCAATAATGGGTGAATCTCCTTAAGTAAGTGTCCTGAATCCATTCTATTACTCATCTGCATAGAAATTTCTTCATTATTCCACATTCTTACGGCCATGGGTGTAACGCCCCGACCCTGGTTACCCAGAGTCTGTGAATTATTACATAACATTGGCGTGATCACAAAAGATCAATTATCGAAAAACCGATTAGTTTAGTAGTCTTGGAAACACTAGATATATTCATAAGTCTTACATTACTTCATAAAGTAAAAAAAACTTCAACAACATCTTGTCTTCATATATCCTCATACTATCCCTACATGCCATTCATAAATTACTTCTTGGAATCCTAGGAAAAATAAGACATAGAAAGGGGTGAGCTCAGATGCTCAATAAGGATAACAATAAAGTAGAAACTTTCATAAATAAGTATAAACATTTAAGGCAATGTATAACTAAAACAAAAGCCTTTTAAACTTGAACTCCATCATAATATGGCAAAGATAAAATGAAATAATTCCATTTAATTATTCACATTGATATTCTACTAATCGAATAATCACATGAAATATCAATAACCACTTCCATAACCTGGGAATGCATCCGAACATTAATTTCTTTGTCAAGGCCTCGTACCAAGACCTAAGGGATAACTGTAACTGAAACCCAACCCAGAGAGAATCTGTAAAAGGACTCCAACCCGGAGTACCTCTAATAACCGGACACCAACCCGGAGTGCCTCTAATAACCGGACACCAACCTGGAGGTTCTTTTGTAACCGGACCCCAACCTGGAACATACTAGTCCACCACATTCATCTTAAGAAGAGGATGAAATATAACGTAAACATTTGTATTAAAACTAGCATACGAAATTCCAAAACATTAATCATAAATCATTAATGGCATAAAAATAACTCATCCATACTAAAACATATCACAAAATTTTAAATACAATATTGAATATTTGTATCATAATAAATCAACTTCAAACAAGTGTAAAATTTATCAAAGGATGTTGACATAGATAAAATCAAAACTATTTCAGAGAAATATCTATTTTTTTAAAATCAATTAAAAGTAAAATAATTATAAAATAAAACATTTACTTTTAAAATATTTTTATAATCTTGTAAGGGAAGATTCAAAGATTTTATAACGGCAGAAAATAGCTGCACCTGCCGTATAGGTTAAAATGACATTCTTACCTTAATTATGTCGAAAAGGTTAAAAAGGACCTTGTTTGGAAAACGACAAAAATATTCCTTTATAAAATTATTATAAAAATTCAAACAAGGGTATAAATAGCTTTAACCCATATTCTGTAAAATAGTAATAATTTTTTGAAATACATTTTTAAGAAACATGGATGTGGATGATAAAGAGGTCCCAGTATATAATTACTTATAAACAACCTCGGATAATGAAGATATTATGAAATAACCCTTACCAATTTGATAACATACGAAACATACAACCCATGAAAGAGGTATCATACAATGAATATGTAAATACACATAAATTAAAGTGTATTACATAAATAATACAATTATGGGCAGTACATACACCACACAAAAGGTAATAGTAGCAATATGGCATGAATCTCACAGGAATAAAGAGTGAGATGAAAACCCCTTACCTTGTACTTTTACTTGGTTGAGGGTAGTTTAACCTCCCGTACAATGGTGAAATAATTTCTATTAAGTTATTCAAGAATCATATACATTAATATGATATCATATATGATCTTTTAACACTGCTTTGTTAATAATATCTTTGTATTATCGTCGTTTCAAGTGTTAACTTACTCGTTTTCTTTTATATGTTTTGTTATATAAGACATTTTTTTATGGATAGGATTGTAAATTATTCATATCCAGAATTATATCAAGTCCTTAAACATTATTTTTAATCATCAAATGAGAATTAGACTTGAATGGATGTGATGGGGAATGAATCTCATCGCATTCGTGGAGACAGTAGTCCGTACGTACGCACGAGCGACAATATCATTCTTTTGATATTAAAATAATATATAATTGGATGCTATATCAAATATAAAGAATTATTATCATGTTATATTTATTATTTACATTAATTACACATCATTATTATACCCATCCAAATAATAATATTTTGAATAACAATTACACCACGACGTGGAGACGGTAAGCTATACGTACGCACGTATGGTGACATGTCATTAAAAGGATGGATAGAATAATGAATATGGTTTTAACATATTTATAATAACATAAAATTATATATAAGATACTGTATTTATTATTTTAGAAAGTAAATAACAAATAAAGAAGAAGTTGAAGAAGAAATGAACTTGAAAAGGGGTGGTGAAAACATTATATCTTCTTCGCGTTCTTCCTTTTGATTTGATCAAAAGGGATCCATAGCATGGATTTATGATAAAACTAAGGCCTCTAGGTTGAATTGAGAGAATTTTATAGAGTATTTGGGTAGGTTATTTCCAATCCAAAATAATTTTATGGTGTGAATTATTTGTTAGAAGTGGTGTCCTTTTATAAGGGGGGGGGAGGGGCTCTTTAGGAAAAACTTAAAGTATTAATTTATAATAAATTCATATTCAGTTTCTAATGTCTCCAAAGTTGATTATTAAAAGTATAAGGTGATGATGGGTCTAAATAATTTCAACCAATAGATTTTATACAGGTTTGGGTCATTATATTATCCTTATCTTTTAGTTTTAACTCTTGATTAATTAGTTTAACACTTACCTTATTACTTTGTATTTTTATAACATATAGTTAATAAACATACTATATAAATCCAAGAGACCCCCAAGTGGTCCATTAATGATACACCTATAATTATATAAGTTCTTTGGCCGAACCTTAGATTTTTAAGAATATAATATCAATTAATAATATAATATTTGTTTTAAAAACCCTTTTATGTCAATTTTTATGATATTTAATAATTGATTTTTGTTAAAGTCTTAAAAACATTATTAATTAGAATAAAACTCATTTAAAAAATCCTAACATGTCATATTAACCAATAAAATTCGTGTATTTTATCAAAACATTCAAATTATATTTATTTTAACATTTATAATACCAATTATTTGATCCTTTCATTCATAAGGAAAATATTGCATCATTATTGTGTCATATATATTTTTAATTTTTCAATGTCTAAAAATTATAAATAAAATACCATTATGTATGAAATATTTTTATATTTCTAATGAATATTTATAGTTTAAAATATAATATATATATATAACCCTATGTGAAAATTGTTTTCCTAAAAGATATATACTTTTGTTATTTTGTATTTACTTTAACTTAATTAATATAAAGTGTCATTATCACATACAAGTGGATCCATGGGGTCCCAAAATCGACCCAAAGATTTCCATGGTCAGACATGAATCAACCAATATGTTTAAGAAAAGTTTTAGGGTAATTTATTATTATTATTATATATTTTTTACCCTTATTTACCGGATTTACCCTTTAACCATGGTAAATAAAATATTTAGCGAAGTAATTATTCAAAATGTATAAAAATAAAAGTTACCTATTTACACAATTTGGATATCCTGATTACAAATATGGAGTACATTTTTTCAAATTCAAAACAAAAAAGTGCCAGAAATTAATTTAAAATTAATTCCCGTTGTCAAAACAAAAACACATTTTTATGAAATAATAACTTTCAAAAGATTGATACTTGTTTATGTCCGGTTTAATTGAAAAATTATGTAAAATGACCAAAATTGTATTAAATGGTAAAAATATATTCTAAATATACTTTAAAACCACTCAAATTCATAATTTATCACTATTAATTATTTTGAAAAAAATTTTGTTTTTAATTAAAATTTAGTAATTTTCACTATTCATCAAAATATTAAAGTTATCCGAAAAGTACCAAAATTTTACCCTAGGATAATTTAGATATTACAAATCTTAAAATGAAGTCCATTTTGAGAGATGAAATTTATAAAATTTTAAAAAGTGGGTATTACTATTCATAATGGCTACTTTGATTGGTCGCGGTGTGTTAGAGTCTCGAAGTTGTGTATCATGGAATCTTGGGGTGTTACATTCTCCCCTCCTTCAAATAATCACGTCCTCATAATTTGAAATTTTTATTTGAAAATAAAAGTTTGAAAATAGAAAATACCTTTGTGGAAAACCCATATCAGAAATAGGGTTAATAAAATTTATTTTTAATAAGAGGGAAATGGGAAATGAGAATGTCACCACCAAATTAGGGTTTTGAATAGGAGAACATTGGTGGAAATTATAGACACATAATTAGAGGAAAAACATAAATATTTATAGGGAGTTATTGAGGTCATCAATCACAAACAAGTGTAGAATTAAGGGCCTCAAAGCCATCAATCTATGATGATTTAAAATATCATCAGTTCAACAAAACATAAGGTATTAGGATAACACATTTTTTGTCTTAATATCTGTTCCCTAAAGAATTAATTTCTTCATAGAATAAGATAAATATATATATACATCTTGACATGTAGAGTTTTCATCCTTCAATGAATTTCTACCAAAAACTCAACTTTCACTCCAAAAGATAATAGAACTCAAAAATATTATATTTATCCTAATAGTATAAGGTTCCAATCATTAACACATACCATTATAATGAAAAAAATATTTTGTAATAACCAGGGACTTCCTATATGCTAGTGGTAGGTAATAAAGGCCTGTCGCACTATGGTTTTCGGTTCGATTCATGCAGCTTTGTCCGACGTGACAGATTATCACCCGACCTGCAGGTTTTCCTTTTACTAAAACTATAGTATCATAATATTCCAAAAATAATCATAAGAAATGTTTTAACCTTGAACAATACTATCCAAAGTTCAACTTAATCCATTCAAAAACATTATAGTTATCCAAAGTACATCTATCCAGACTCTCTATAAAAGGTGTCTAAATTCAAAAATCATTCGCAACATCAGATTCTCCAAACAGAGTAAAGTTTCTCTTATTGTAACATACTGAAAATGGGATTACCTTATTCATATTAAAACCTTAATGAAAAAACAACTACTTTAGTACAATCCTTATATATATCACATTATTCTCATAACCATAATATAATCCTTGAGTCCAAAAATACAAATAAATTAATCATTCCTCTTCAACTGTAGTAATAACATAAGCTTGGCCTTGATCCCTTGGCCTTTTCTGAGGTAAGTTTCCCTGACGCTTAGGACATTCATTTTCATAATGCCCCATTTCACTACAATTGTATTATTCAACATTAACAGCCTCTTTCTTTCCCTTACAATCACGACTCTGGTGACCTTTTTCTCCACATTTGTAAAAAACTCACATTCCTTTTAGGCAAGTACTGGGGTGTTTCTTCCTACAATTTTCACATAATGGAAAATCCTTCTTTCCATTTTTCCCTTTATTTGTTTCTTGCTCTATCGTTCTCTTCTTCACTTGATTTACTTCATTGTCATAAGATTTAGAGAATTCCTTTTCCGTCTTGATATCACATGAGACAATGTCTTCGTACGACGAGAAGGATTGTGAGATCAATGCTCGACGAAGAAATGGTTTTAACCAATCAAAGAAATGATCAATATTACTTCTTGGGTTACGTATATAATCTCCAACATACCTTTCTAACCTTGTAAAGTTAGCCTCATAATTTGCGATATTCTCATCCTCCTTTTGTCTCAGACTTAGAAATTGCCTTTCCATATCTTCTCGATGGTCATGAGGAAAGTATTTTTCTAAGAAAAGCTCTTTGACCTCCCTCCAATCCATATTTGATACTTCGTCATCTTCCTTTGTGTTTTTAATCAATAACCACAATTGGTCAACATATCCAGTGAGGCGGTCAACTACCATGATAACTTTTTCCCTTTCACTACTCTACAAGGCATGGAATATTTTCTTTAAGGAATTTATCCATTGCTCAGCTACTAAGGGATTTTTACTCCCATTGAATGTTGGTGGTTTTTTCCTCATGAAGCGATCTAACATTGACCCTCCACGCTGCGGATCAGGGTGCTCCATATAGGTAAGGTTATTATTCATAACCTGAGTGAGTTGCCCCATTATGGTGATTAGCTGATCAGCACCAGTTGCATCACCAGCTCCACTATAATTATCTTGAGCAGGAGGGAAATCCCTACATGGAGTGCGTTCATTGATACAGTTTCCATTCCTTCCACTAGGCACCATTTCTAAACAATGACATAAACTAGATCAGTTTATAAATCAAAATACATAATTCCATACTTGTAAAACACTTAACATAAATTGAACTATTTATGGATATAATCCATTATCATAAAAAAATGTTTTCTTTGAGGATGTATATACTCATAAACCCTTAATAATTATTTTTAATGAAAATGAGAATTATCCTAAGCATATCCCCTGGGAGTGTCATAACCAAGAGTGCAACAAAACCTGTTGTCGTGCACCAGTTCCTGTTCGAGTCTAGCTCAAAGCGGTGTTTTCAGGTTTTACCCCTAGGTACATCTGTGCCAGAGCCGCCTATACCTGCTCGTATCCAGACAGGGATGTATTGCTCAGAAAAATAAAAAAATCTATACAACACCAAAATTCTAGGAATTTATTCTATACTAATCTTCAAAGTTCATCTTAGGTCTATGTGCTCTAATCAGAGTTTATCTAATTCTAGCTTCCAAGGATTTTACGAAACTTCCTCTAATACCAACTGTAACGCCCCGACCCCGATTACCCAGAGTCGGTGAATTATTACATAACATTGGAATGATCACAAAAGATCAAGTCTCGAAAGACCGATTAGTTAAGTAGTCTTGGAAACACTAGATATATTCATAAGTCTTACATTACATTATAAAGTAAAAAAACAACAACAACATCTTGTCTTCATATCTCCTCATACTATCCCTGCAGATCATTCATAAATTACTTCTTGGAATCCT
Source organism: Viscum album (assembly GCA_963277665.1). NCBI lineage: Eukaryota > Viridiplantae > Streptophyta > Magnoliopsida > Santalales > Viscaceae > Viscum > Viscum album. The sequence goes on along the minus strand of OY728121.1, from coordinate 721,956,772 downwards.
GGTAAAAATAAGACATAGAAAGGGGTGATCTCAGATGCTCAGTAAGCATAAAAATACAGAATAAACATTCATAAATAGGTATAAACATTTAAGGCAATGTATAACTAGAACAAAAGCCTTTTAAACTTGAACTTCATCATCATATGCCAAAGATAAAATGAAATAATTTCGTTTAATTATTGACACGGATATTCTAATAATCGAAAAATCACATGAAATAACAATAACCACTTTCATAACAACGGAATGAATAATGTCGAACATTAATTTCTTTGTTAAGGCCTCGTTCCAAGACCTAAGGGATAACTATAACCGGAACCCAACCCGGAGAGCCTCTGTAACCGGACTCCGACCCGGAGTGCCTCTAATAACCGGACACCAACCCGGAGTACCTCTAATAACCGGACACCAACCCGGAGGGTCTGCTGTAACCGGACCCCAACCCAGAACATACTAGTCCAACACATTTATCTTAAGAAGAGGATGAAATATAACCTAAACATTCGTATTAAAACTAGCCTACGAAATGCCAAAACATTAATCACAAAACATTAATGGCATAACAATAACTCATACATAGTCAAACATATCACAAAACCTTAAATACAATATGGAATATTTGTATCATAACAAATCAACTTCAAAAAAGTGTAAAATTTATCAAAGTATGTTGACATAGATGAAATCAAACTATTTGAGAGAAATATCTATTTTTTTAATCATTTAAAAGTCACATAATTAAAAAAGAAAAAATTTACTTTGAAAATATTCTTATAAGATTGTAAGGGAAGCTTCAAAGATTTTATAATGACAGAAAATAGCCACACCCGCCATATAAGTTAAAAATACATTCTTACCTTAATTCTGGTGAAAAGGTTAAAAAAGGACCTTGTTTGGAAAATGACGGAAAGATTCCTTTATAAACTTCTTATAAAAAGTCAAACAACGGTATAAATGAATTTAACCCATATTATGTAAAATAGTAAGAATGTTTTGAAATACATTTTTAAGAAACATGGATGTGGATGATAAAGAGGTCCCAGTAGATAATTGCGTATAAACAACCTCGGATAATGAAGAGATTGTGAAATAACGCTTATCAATTTGATAACTTACGAAACATACAACCCATGAAAGAGGTATCATACAATGAATATGTAAACACACATAAATTAAAGTGTATTACATAAAGAATACAATTATGGGAAGTACATACACCACACAAAAGGTAATAGTGGCAATATGGCATTAATCTCACGAGAATAAAGAGTGAGATGAAAACCCCTTACCTTGTACTTTTCCTTGGTTGAGGTTAGGTTAACCTCCTGTATAATGGTGAAATAATTTTTATTAAGTTATACAATAATCATATACATTAATATGATATCATATATGATCTTTTTACACTGCTTTGTTAATAATATCTTTGTATTATCGTCGTTTCAGGTGTTAACTTACTCGTTTTTTATATGTTTTGTTATATAAGCCATGTTTGTTATGGATAGGTTTGTATATTATTCGTATCCATAATGATATAAAGTCCTTAAAAATTAATTTTAATAATCAAATGATAATTATACTTGAATGGATACGATGGAGAATGAATCTCATTGCGTTCGTGGAGATGGTAGTCCGTACGTACGCACGAGCGACAATATCATTTTTTGATAATAAAATAATATATAATTGGATGGTATATAATATATACAGAATAATTATCATGTTATATTTATTATTTACATGAATTACACATCATTATTATACCCATCCAAATAATAATATTTTGAATAACAATTACACCACGACGTAGAGACGGTAAGCCTTACGTATGCATGTTTGGTGAAATGTCATTCAATGGATGGATAGAATACTGAATATGGTTGTGCCATATTTATAATAACATCACAGTATATAGAAGATATTGAAGTTATTATTTTATAAAGTAAATAACAAAGAAATAATAAGTTGAATTAGAAATGAACTTGAAAAAGGCTGGTGAAAACATTACCTCTTATTCGGGTTCTTCTTTTTGATTTGATCAAAAGGGCTCCTTAGGTTGGCTTTCTAATCAAAATAAGATCTCTAGGTTGAATTCAGGAAAGTTGAGAGAGTATTTGGGCAGGGTTTGGACGAACCAAAAGGCTTTTAAGGTGTGAAGAATTGGTTATAAGTTGTTCCCTTTTATAAGGGGGAGGAGGGGCTCTTTAGGAAAAACTTAAAGTACTAATTTCTAATAAATTCATATTCGGTTTATAATGGCTAATGAGTTACTTATTAAAAGTATAAGGTGGGGATGGGTCGAAATCAATTTAACTAATAGATTTTAGACAGGTTTGGGTCATTATATTAACCTTATCGTTTAGTTTTAAATCTTGGTTAATTGGTTTAACACTTACCATGTCACTTTGTATTTTTAAAATATATAGTTAATAAACTTACTATATACATCCAAGAGACCCCTATGTGGTCCATTAATTATACACCTATCATTATATAATTATTTTGTCCAAACATTAGATTTTTAGGAATATAATATCAATTAATAATATAATATTTGTTTTAAAAACTATTTTATGTCAATTTTGACAATATTTAATAATTGATTTTTGTTAAAGTCATAAAAACATTATTAATTCGAATAAAATTCATTTAAGAAATCATAAAATGTCATATTAACCAATAAAATTCGTGGATGTCATCAAAACATTCAAATTATATTTATTTTAACATTTATAATACCAATTATTTGATTCTTTCATTAATAAGGAAAATATTGTATCATAATTGTGTCATATATATTTTTAATTTTTCAATGTCTACAAATTATAAATAAAAAACCATTATGTATGAAATATTTTTATATTTCTAATGAATATTTATAATCTAAAATATAATATATATAACCCTATGTAAAAAATGTTTTTCTAAAAGATATATGCTTATGTTATTTTGTATTTACTTTAACTTAATTAATATAAAGTGTCATTATCACATATAAGTGGATCCATGGGATCCCAAAATAGACTCAAAGATTCTCATGGTCGGACATGTATCAACCAATATGGTTAAGACACATTTTAGGGTAATTTATTAATATTATAATATATTTTTTACCCTTATTTACCGGATTTACCCTTTAACCATGGTAAATAAAATATTTACCAAAGTAATTATTGAAACTTTCTAAAAAAAAGTTACCTATTTAGAAAATTTGTAAATCCTGATTACAAATATGGAGTCCATTTATTCAAATTCAAAACACATAAGTGGCAGAAATTAATTTAAAATTAATTCCTACTGTCAAAACAAAAAGATTGTTTTTAAGAAATAATAACTATCAAACGATTGACACTTGTTTATGTTCTATTTAATTGTAAAATTATATCAAATGACCAAAATTATATTAAATTGTAAAAATATATTCTAAATATACTTTAAAACCACTCAAATTCATAATTTATCACTATTAATTATTTTGATTAAATTTTTTTTTAATTAAAATTTAGTTATTTTCATTATTCATCAAAATATAAAAATTATCCGATAAGTACCAAAATTTTACCCTAGGATAATTTCGATATTCTGAATATTAAAATGAAGTCCATTTTTAGAGATAAAATTTATAATATTTCAAAAGGTGGGTATTACTATTCATAACGGCTACTTTGATTGGTCGCGGTGTGTTAGAGTCTCAAAGTTGCGTATCATGGAAGCTTGGGGTGTTACAATGGGTGTCTAGGTATTATTTTCATCTAGTTTTTTATTTAGGGGTATTTTATTATTAGTGATACCAATAAAGTTGAAAGCTTTATTCATCCTATTTTATAATGAATTTGTACTAACCACCAATACATTCATCATTCACAGGTATGTGGCTCTGTGTGTTTCCTTTTATTGAGGAACTATGAATTCATGATATTTAAAATAATTTTTTAATTAGTATAAGTCTTTATTTCCTATACCTGAGGATTTATATATTTGGTATAATTGTTTCCCAATCTTATTGTTTTGATTTAGATTATAAAAAAATCTAGAAAATAATTATTTAATACAAGTTTTAAAGGTACTCTCAACGTGGTTTATTAAATGGTTAAGTTGATTTTTCATATAATTAATGAAGTGATCATTTTAAATTTTCTTACATTTAGATTTTTTAATCTAATATAGTTTTTATGAAATGTAAATTAATGTAATTTTAATCATTATTATATGAAAAATATTTTGATAAGAATATAAAACACCTTGGTACTTGTTGTGTTTCATGGGAATCCATGATTATCATATAGGAACTAGGACAAAAACCATACTAGATATTAACCCCACTTAAGTTTTTTGCTTTTATATCACATTACTAGTAATGTATTCCACTCTGTCTAGTGTTTATGAAAGCTATGATAAAATTCCACTACATCTAATTTCATACAAATAGTTTCTTCGAGATGATGAGGGGAAAGGGGATTTGGTAACAAACTATTATGAGGATGCTAGTCTATTTTATCCTTAACTCCTTAGGGTTATTCCCATGAATCCATATTATGAGTTTATGACATAAATTATAATAGTCTTTAATTCACACTTTATAAATTCTTTATTTCTTAAACTATTTAATGTTAATTTCCTTTATATAAAATGAAATAATGATACTTTAATAAATTTATGTCAAACTATCATGTAATGTATAATATTTTAAAAAATCACAGAACACATGGTGGGATCATAATGATCTTGTTATTATCACACCTCTAATATACCCTATGGGTGTATATAAACCTTATTTTTACTTTTACAAGTGAGGGAATGTATTTTGATAGAGTATTTATTTATTCTAGTAAGATTGGATTGTGTTTAAAGAAGGTTTCATGAAGGGAGATAACCATCGTATCACACTAATTTGGTCACCAATGGTTGGTTATGATTATATTGGTTTTTTATGATGATATTTTAATCTATATATACATATTTTCTTCTAATCCCATCTCCCCTTTTCATATTTTGATTATTTTTGAATGCATACTATCAGTTTAAAGATTATTTGTAATGTTCTAGTTCTAATATTATTTTCATTTTATGTAATAATCTTATTATGATATTTATTTAACATTATTCAATGTTTGGTTCTATTTTAATTTTATAAAATACTTATTTGGATCTATGACTTCCCAATATATGGTACGATCAATCTAGGTTTATATAACTAAACTATTATTATGAATTAATTATTTACTAGGTGAAATCATTCCCAATAGAATAATTATGATTCCATAACACTAATATTTATCCAAGGTATATTTATAATTCACTTAAATCCTTAGGATGTGCTAGCATAGATACTAATATTGGGTATATGGTATTTCTCATTACATAATGGTATTAAATTCCAGTTTCCCTTTTCTATAATTTAAAAAAACAAGGTAGATGGGACATAATAATATCTAGAAATTAGGAGTATTTGTGAAAAACTATCGAAAAAGGTGCATCATTATAAGCCTTTATTATAACAATGGGTATTGGTAAATGAGTATTTTTTATGTAATTTGGTTTCATGGTTATTTTTAATGAATTAATTGGTGAAGGAGAGAAATTTATTGTGCACACCCATGGCATGTTGTTAGGGTACACATGCTAAAGACAGTTCATAGACTATGAATCCCATTTTGGAAGTGTTTTAGTGTGTCTCGCATAGTTGTAACATAGTTTAGAAAACCATTTATTTCAATAATGAATATATATTTCAACCAACTAATGATACTCACTTACTTTGTTCATGATTTTTGATTTTTTCAAGTTTAACCTTTCATGGATAAAAATATATTGATTTTTATTATTTTTTCTTAATAAATAATCTTATTCCTTTTTATTTGTTTGATATCAAGGATTTTACTAGATAGTATTCACATAATTGTTTTTATATATCAGTTATTTTAATGAGTTTTTTATTTTATAATAAATTTTACATAGTACCATGCTCATTTGATGATTTTTGATGAATCCTCCGGGAGAGCTATAAATAATTTCCTACAAGATAACCCTCTAGTCAATTGAAACATAACAAATACCATGATTGGAACGTTTTAGGATATGGACCCCGGAGATGGATCTAGTCTATACCAAACCAAATATGTATTTCTTATTCAAACTCAATACATGGACTGATCATATGAGTTCTTATGACATAATCCTAATTCATTTTGATTAATTAAGGGACCCATATATTGAGTGGTTTTATTCGGGTTTACATAAATTTTGATGATTATGAATATAATTCTTTAACAATTCTTGATAATTATAAAATTATTATTAGGGACATTATTGAGTATTTCTATATAGAACATATCATGATTTAACACATATCAATATAGAGTTTTATTTATGATTCAATTATTAAAAAAAGAGTATTTACACAACTTGTAGTCGAGTAGTTTTTAGTGAAAATTTATTTACTCTTTAAATTATTTTATATCATAAATGTTTTATCAAAATTTTGGGTGTCGTATAAATGAGAGTATTGAAAATTTAAAAAATCATACAATTTTATTCTGAAGTATAACATTTTCTATGTTTTTTTACATATAATTTCATTCATCTAAGATATTTGTTTCTCTATAATTTTAAAAATTAATTATTATTATGAGTATAATAAAGTAATATGTGCTAACTTATATTACATACACTAAAATATATTGTACAATATAACCTATTTATCTGCACTAAAATATCATACATGAATAGTAACTTCTTACAAAGTTTAAATTATCTTATCCACAAACTGAACTTTTTTAAAAACTAGAATATCTCATCGGATTTCGAAAATTTCTAAGAAATTTGGGAAGAAAAATATTTTAATTTTATTTATTTATTATTTAAAACATTTATTTTCAATATTTGTTATTTAAAATTAATAAAATTGAAGATCGAAAGAATTTTTTTTGATTTATTCAAATATTTTTATGCATGTTTCCGTGGAGTCTTAATGAATATATTTTTTATTTTTAATTTGGTTTTGTTGAGTTATTGTGAAGATTTTTATTTTTATATATTATTAGGATGTCCTTTGTATATTTTATTACTAATTCATTGGGAATAAATTCCTTGTGAATAATCTAGTAAATTATGACTGAAATTATATAAGAACTTTTAGAAAATCCATATTATATTATAGTTTTCAAGTTCTTACATGTTTACTATTATATCATGAATTGAAAAATGAAAATAGCTTAAATATTCAAAAGTTGTGTCTTTTATGATAATGGTTAAAGTATAATAATCCTAAAGAAACTCTATAAATTGATTTTGATAAAAAAATGTGCATCCTAATAAGTATTAGTGCAAGTATATATAATACCTAAATTATATTTTCCTACTCAACTTTGTGGTTATATATTTTTTAAAACACTTGGATAAACGTCATTATTTTACTCTCAAACACCAAAGTGATCTTTTTTTTTCTATAAATTTAATAACCACTTTAATCATTATTACTATTTTCTATAGGTTTGTATCTTTATATAATTATTCAGTACATTATTATTTGTTTATTATTTTATATTCAAAAGTAAGAACTTGTTTTGGGTTATACTATCCCTACAAAATGTATTTCTTGGTTGTGAATCCTTGTGAAGAAGGATATTCAATTTATTCCATATTCCGTAAAATATATGTATACAAGTGTTTCTTTAGTCTGAACCAAGTAATGGTTGGTGAAAAATTCATTTAAAAAGGTAGTTTCTAGATTTTTCCTCGAGGTGTGAAAAATGAAGGATTTGGGTTGTGCCTTTGGAGGCTAGAATGGTCATTATAAAGAGTTATGAATCCATTCAAAATATAGTCTCTTATTTATTAGGTGTAAAATGATCAATTATTTTATGATGGTATGGATATAAAATTATCAAATGATAAATACAATGTCTACAAAAATTATTATATCATATTTTATGCATAAAAGGGGACAATATTTATTCTATAAATTTTGTTTAGTTGATAAACTATAATGTTTTGTGTTTTAATTTAGTTAAATATGATGAATTTGTGTGGAATATAATGATGGGGAATTTAAATTTATAGTATATTAAAAAACACTACAAGAATAATCAAGTTTTTTGGATTCTTGAAGTAAAAATATAAAAAAAAATAATTGAAAGTCAAGCATGATGGTTAAACTTCATCAATAACCTATTAGGAATATTAAATAAGTTAAAGACATATGACCTATAAATATCATTCATCCTAATTTATATAACCTATATGTATATTTATTGTGGTAGTAAAGTATGATGTTTTTTATAATTGGTGATTTTAATAGGTTTTCATGGGTTCACCATTTATCACAAAAATCTAAAACTGTATCAATTTTTTCTACTTATTGAAAATTAGTTAAAAATGAAAAATGAGGTATAATTTTATCAATTATATGTGCTAAAGGAGATTAGTTATTAAATTTTAATTTTTAAAATTTAATTTTGGAAACTTGACATTCTTATAATTTTTCAACCCTAAGAAAACCTTCGCAAAATGATGTTGGGGAAAGGGAAAATAGAACATTATAAGACATAAAAAACGATGTTAAATAATTTTATAACACCTAAAATATTTTGGTAATAATATATTAATATTTTTTTATTTCTTAAATATAATTTATTTAATTAATATCCATAAAAAGACACCTTTAAGGTTATATAATGGAAGAAACTTGAATATTGGATAGTTTGAAGAATTCAAATACAAAGATTATATGATAAATACTAAAATTTATTATAAAAAAAATTGTTCCAAATCTAATAGAGGAATATTTTTGGGTTTATTGAACTTAATTAAAGAATATAGAGTTTAAAATATGATAATAATGGTTGTTCTAGAGTCTTCACTTGTAATATTTCATGGGAATAATTTAAAAGATGGGATAGATGATATAATAAAACATGAATAAAAGAAATTAATTTAATTTTAGAGAATATAATTATTAATAAAATATTATAAACTTTAATTGCAATATATCTCTCATGAAAAAAATTGGAAAACTCATAGAGATCATAAATTTCATAAAATAATTAGTATTTTCTAATTTAATGTACATTCTATAAGTTCAATAATAATTTTTTATAAAAATAATGGTTTAATTTTTTATTATATTCCAAAAAAAATCTTATGAATATTTGAAAATTACTTATTGGATTATAGATTTTGAAGAACAAAAATGCTTCCCAATAAATAATTTATTGTATTTAGTTTAATTTCATAAATATTATAAAATTGTTAAATCAAAATTTATTTTTAGAAATAATCTTTATGAATGTGGAAATATTATTAGGAATAAATATTTATTAGTATATCAATGTTATCATCAAGAAGAATTTATATACTATGAAAATAAAATTCACCAGTTTCAATATTGGAAGCTACAAAAATATTATTGCATTACAGAACTTTTCAAGTATTCAAATTATAAAAAAATATATTAAAAGTTCATCTCCAAATCATTGTATTTTTTTAGATGAATATGTTATATATCCACCAATATTTTAATGTAAATAGTTTTGTAATCATGTTTTAAATATTTCTAATGTTTTTATAGTTTTAATCATTCCCTAGAGCATGGTATGAATATTTATCAAAATTTATTTTGGAAAATAGTTTTAAAAAAGAAAATATTATCATTCATTTTCAATAGAAAAGTTCCATAGATATTTTTTTTTAAATTTATGTTTTTATATCATTTTTTGATACTAAAATGGTAATTTATATAATGAATATTCATACTTCACACCATGTTAATTTGGTATGAGTCTTATTTTATAATTAAAATTATTTTATGATCATATAATTTTTCAAAATAATGTTGTAATTTTTATAAATAATTATATATATGAAAATGAATTGGTTTAAATATTTTTTTATATAATATTAAAATTCCAAATAAACCTTTTATAAAATCATGTAATTTTTATATGGATGAATCTATAAAATTTGTTGGAATTAAAATTTATATAGGATTGATTGGAATTTTTTTTATACTTACTACTTAACAAGTTGTCAAAATGTATAGTGTTTTTATTTATTTTATATTTCAAAGTAATATTAATTTATTTCATTTAAATATTGTTAAAATATTTAGTAATTATGTTTAATGGTCCTCAATACTTTTTTTTATTTTTTCCATGATGAAATAAATTTGGATTAAAAAGTCATACTGATTCAGAATTTGGTGGATGTAAAATAGAAAAAAAAATGTACAGGTGAAATATGTCACATTTGAGTAAAATATTAATATAATTGAGTTAGAAATACAAATTTTAGTTAATTTTTCTGTGATATCCATGGATGTTTAAAGAAAACTATGATTTATATATTATAAGACACACAACACTAAGCCTAAATAAACTATGAAATACTATTATATAATCATTATATCATATCCATTAAATAAGAAGGTTTTTATATGATAAAATAATTTATGAAACATATATAATGGTTCCAATAAAAAAATTATCAACTAAGTCTTTGTAATTTATAACTCAATTTTTAGTAAAGACATTTTATTCATAAAAAAATAAATTTATTTTCAAAAATGGTATTTATTTCTTTTAATTGGTGTATATTATTATTAATTTATAAAAAGTTTAAATTTATTATTTCATAAAAATGATATAATTTTTTAAATATCATATCAAAATTATCTTATTGTGGAATTTTGATATTTTTTTGAGAAGTATGATTTTTCAATAAATAGTGAAAAATACTTATTTAATTCAAAATTGTATTTTTCATTTAAAATATTTCTAAAGTGAAAATTTATTTTTGAATATTTTAAATAATTAAAATAGTTATATTTAACTTTAAATAATCAAATTCTGGTTTTTCAAATAAATTTTATACTTGAATTCAGTGTAAAAACATTTTATACTTAAAAATGGTTTTTTTTTAACTCGTTTTTCATCTCATTTTTACGGACTAATTTTAAATTATTTTTTAAAATTATGTGATTTTAATATTTAAAAATGGATTCAATATTTGTAAAATTTATTTCCAAATTTGGTAAATTGTCCCCCTTTTTTAGTCCTTATAAATAGTGAACATAGTAAATATTGTTACCATGTTAGGGGTAAATCATGAAATTAAGGGATAAAAATTTTATGGAAAGACCTAAAAAATAACCCTAACACATGAATTTATCATATATTATGAGTGTTTTTCAAAACATCCCTTCAAAGTATCAAAAATAATTATACATGGATTTATTTTTCATCGATTTTCACCATTATAACATTCAAGTGAATATAAAGACAAAACTCTCACACTCTTGCTCTAAATAACTATAATATTTTTAACATAGGAATAAATAGAGGATATGTTTAGTTATAAATAATTATTTTAAATATAAATTAATTTTTTATCATGGTAATTTGTTTCTAATTTCTAGTGAATAAATAATTACATAAAAATATTATGCAACACTATCATAGTAATAATTCAATTAATAAAAAAATAAAATAAATGATTTTAAAAATATGAAAATTAAAATAATATGAATTAATAATTATATAACAAAAATTTTATATTTAAATATAGAATTTTGTGGATATTTTAATTTATTATATTTGAATTCCTTTGTTGTCTTAATGTTATTAAAATCAAAGTAAATGAAAAGTTCTAAAATTTACATTTATGATATTTTATAATAAATACTATTTTAATAAATGATTTAAAATTACTAAAAAACATATATTAGGAAACTATATTCACATATTGTTTAAAATAACTATTATTAAATTATCCTTTTATAGTAAATATATTGACCCCCAAATGGTAAAATTTATTATCACGATAATCATCAAAGAGGGTTAACTCAGGATTAAAAAAAAGAAATGGGTAAAAACCTTTTACTAACATACCCAAATTTTATTCAATGAGATTATATCAACTCATGCTCATCCTATATTTTAATTATATAATTGTTGGACCATTTGAACAGGAAAATTAATTTATTTTACTTTAATATTTTATAAAATTCCAATAGTGTCCTCAGCTCTCTTATAAAATGTCCCATCATATCCTCTTCTATTTAAACATCAATTTAAATTATTATAATTCATAAAATACTCAAATAACTCCCTAAAATCTCTCCCCACATTATATAGTTCTTATTTTTTTCATAATAGCAACCTCAGAGGTTTTAATGCTTAAAGGATAGGAGGATATCTGAAAAAAAATGTATCATTCTTAACAGAGTGTTTTTATTTTATTTCTTTTTCAACATCCATAAAATATAATTTAACCATTAAGAACTAATAAAATAATTATATTAAATATTTTTATATTTTATTATGTTTATGTTTCAAATATTTATCTATCTCCAATAATTGTAGAATGGTAAATGAAAATGGTGTTTGTGTGTATAGAGTAATACCGCTTCGCGAACTGATGTGATGTGTTTTCCATAACCATCTCTCAATACTAGATATAAAGATTTAATTAATTTTTGTATATAATATTCATTAAATATTTATCATTTTTAAAATATTATATATAATTTATTTTATTACATTTATATTCACAGAAAATTGATAATTCCATTATTGTGTATATGTGAACTATAAGGCCCCAGCCTTAAACCTTACCTAATCTTGAGTTATTACAAGATTACACATTGAGGATCTTTTCGGGTTTAGAGTTTTAGAGAATTAGATCATAAAACATGCATTATATTCCACATATAAACAAAGTGGTTACATAAAGATAGTATTCTTCATTCCCATCAATGGAAACACATTTAAAATAAAACATGGATTATATCTTGACACATCCTTGACTCTATCATCTTATCATGTAACTTTCCCTTGACCTGTGAAAAACATTTCAAAAATTTGGGATGAGCATAAAAACTCAGTATGGGTTATAAAAAGAAAAACATGGAAAGGAAACATGAGTTCATATATACATAAGAATGAAATCATACTTTACCCATAAAACATAGGCACTTTAACATGCCTCATAAAATCATGAATAAAACATAGAAATCATAAGACATAAAGGTAACTTGTGGCATTCATAACATTCTTACGTAGGGAGTAACCCTCTTGGTTACGTTTGGAATACCCATCACAGTATATTCCCTAAAATCTCTTCGGAGAAACCTTAACATTTCACTACTTCGCGTTACCCAATGCATTGGAGAGCTATAACGGGCTCACCCGCCCTTAGTTTATCACGGAACCACCCGTCTTCATAATAATGCCCAAGAACCATAACATAATCATATCACATAAAACATGCATAAAGGAAACATAAAATTTACACATTTCAATCACGAGATATCAATACAACACATTGATATAAAAACATTATGAAAACCATTTTCAATACTAAAATAAAAGAAAAGTAAAACATGGTATTTATTTTTCTTTTAAAAAGAAGGTATGGCTTGTAGAGGAAGCCGAAACTCAAATAACGGTCATGACGGCGGAGAAGTCGTTGTTTCCGCATACGTACGACAAAAACATTCCCTTTTGTCGTTTAGTAAACACTTCGTATAAAAAAGATTCCTTTTGAATAAACTTAAAAGTCAAAGGGGTTTATACACCGTAAAAAAAAGTTGTGTATAAAATAAAATATGCCTCAATGAAAGGAGATTGAGACGAAGTCCCATACCTCGTATCCGACTTGACCCGACCGTTCTTTAATCTCTTGAATAATAAACTTGAGTTAATCTCTACTTGATTAAGAACCTTTTTCAAGTTCATTATTCCTTTTATACCATGTTATGAACATCATGTAATCAGGTAAGTTAATAATGTTCATTTTGTCGGTATTTGGTTCTTAAGTCAAAAATAGACTTCTTACGCTTACATGTTGTTAATTTGGTCAAAGGTTCATTATATCCAGAATGGTATTAATGATTTACATATCATATATGTCATATATATCCAGTACATACATGCATTTATAATATTACATCACATTTAGAGGTAAGAAATGAAATGCACCGTTCATGGAGACGGTAAGCCGTACGTACGCATGAACGCTACTTCCATTTCTATTTCATATTTTCTGGAATGGAATCATAATGATATAAGAGTATATTATAATTCCAGTATAATAACATATATAATATCATTAACTTTATCCTTTACACATCCCACATATGGTATTAACGAATCAAATCACTTTCAGGGGGCGGTAGTCCGCACTTCCTAAAATGAAGATATCGTGTTTACCCATAATGGAAACCATAAAGGTATGCCAAAAATGAAAAAAACAGAAGCTTAAGGAAAACATAAACATATTATATATCATATATAAAAATAGTGACATCATAATGGCCACCTTTGAAGGTGTTAAATGAGTATTGAACAATCATCGTTTCGGGAGGCAGAATTTCGCCATCCACGGAAACCGTATGTTCTTTAACCATTTGATGTAGTTGTGTGAGAGTGTAGCTCAAATAAATATTATAACAACATACTTGTATATTGAAGATACTGTTGTTGTTACAAAAGAAGTAAATAAAAAGAGTTTAGGGGGTTGGAGAAGCAAAATAAAACAAATGAACATGAGAGAATGAATTACCTTTAAAAGTGTAACTCCTTTTGAGTTGAGCCTAAAGGCTTCCTTTGAAAGGATTCTGCCCAAAGGTAATCCTCTAGGATGAGGAGAGGGATGTGGAGAGAGCCAATGGGCAGGGTTTGGCCGAGCCAAAGGCTTGAAGAGTGTGTGAAATGAGGTAGAGGTGGGGGCCTTTTATAAGAGGAGAGGAGGGTCACTTTTGGAAAGTAAAGAAATATTACTTTATTTGAAAATGTGTTTCGGTTTTAAAAGGTCCCACATTGATAGAATTCGTGGATAAGGTGATAAGGGTTCGAAATCCACTCATCCAATTGGTTTTGGACATGTGTAGTTCATAGATTTTACATTATCTTTCTATTTTATTTAAATCGTCAAATAATGATGTCATCGCTGCATCATTATTATGTCATAAATAATTAAATTTATTTAATGTCTAAAAATTATAAAAAAAATACTATGATATAGGAAATCGTTTTATCTTTCCAATGACTATTTATAATCAAAATGTGGACTTGTATAACCCCACTTAAAAATTGTTTTCGTAAAACATATTATGTTTGTGTCATTTTCACTTTAACATTAAATAAAAAGTAATTTATGTCATTTCCCAACAAAAGTGGATCCATGGGGTCCCCAAGTTGACCCATGGAATTTCATGGTCGGACATGACACAACCAATGAGGTTGGGACATGTGTCTAGGTCATTTAATTTTATTAAAGTATTATTTATACCATAAACTACCCTAATTACCACTAATCGTGATTAAGAACTTAATAAGTTACTATTCACCAAAAAATTATTATAATCTCATTGAACCACATTTTACATACTAATGACAACCATGTATGTCATATTTTCAAAATTCAATACACATTAGTGGTAAACTTTCATTTAACTGAAAAATCAGTTTGCTTGATTATCACTTAGTGGTTTCACTATTCATCAAAAATTGAAGTTTTTCAGAAAATTACCAAAAATTCACCCTAAGCTATATTTGATATTCCGAATTCAAAAATGAAGTATATTTTACAAAATTCAAAACATATAGGTCACATTAATTAATTTAATAATTAATTCCCGCTGCCAGAGCAAATAGCGTGTTTTTACAAAACAATAAGTATCAAAAGATTGACACCAGTTTAAGTCTAATATCAAAGTGAAATTGATTCCAATGACCACCATTGGATAAAATGGTAAAAATATATTCTAATTTCACTTCAAAAGCAATTCAAAACATAATCTAATCATATAAATAAATTAGATTAAAAAGCAGTTTTGATGTAAAATGCAGTATTTTTCACTATTCATTAAAAAATGAATATTGTCAGAAAAATACCAAAAATTCACACAATGTAAATTTTGATGTCCCAATAATAAAGGATAAGTTTATTTTGACTAACATAGTTTATAAAATTTTCAAAATATAGATTCAAAAATGGTTTGCCATCAAAAGGCAGTAAAACAATCTTTTAAGAATATTAGTGTATTCCATGCATAAGATTGTATTTATTTTCATTTTAAGCCTCTATAACACTATCTTAATCATTAATAGACATATATAAAAATATCTATTATTAATTAATTATTTGGGATGTTACATCCTTCCCCCTTTAGAAAATTGCGTCCCCACAATTTATTTACTTATTAAATAAATGGGGGTATTTATCCCTCATTGCATTTTCAGATTCCCATGTTGCCTCTTCAATCATGTGGTTTTTCCACAAAACCTTTACCTGCTTAATCACCTTATTCTGTAACACTTTCTCCCTGTGGTCAAGAATCTGGACCGGTTGTTCCTCATAAGATAGGTTCTCTTCCAGCTGAACTACCTCTGGACTCAAAATATGAGATGGATCTGGCATATACTTTCTCAACATCGAAACGTGAAAAACATTGTGTACCTGAGATAAACTCAGAGTTAAAGCCACTTGGTATGCAACTGATCCAACTCTTTCCAGAATTTCGTATGGTCCAATGAACCTTGGACTCAACTTTCCTTTCTTACCAAATCTCATCACACTTTTCCAAGGAGAAACCTTGAGAAAAACATGATCACCTACCTCGAAAGATAGATCCTTCCTCCGGTTATCCGCATAACTCTTCTGCCTGCTCTGAGCTGTTCTCATGTGTTTCTGAATCAGCTGAACTTTTTCTGTCATCTCTTCTACCAATTCTGGTCCCATTAACTTCCTTTCACCCACTTCATCCCAGAAAGCTGGAGTTCGACACCGCTTCCCATATAATGCCTGAAATGGTGCCATATGAATACTAGAATGGAAACTGTTATTATATGAAAATTCAACCAAATAAAGATGTTGGTCCCAACTTCCCTGATAATCCATAGAACAAGATCGTAGCATATCCTCCAATGTCTGAATTGTTCGTTCTGACTGCCCATCTGATTGAGAATGAAAAGTTGTACTAAAATTTAATTCAGTACCCAACGACTTCTGAAGGCCTTTCCAAAAGTTAGAAGTAAACCTGGGATCAAGATACGATACAATGGAGAGAGGAACTCCATGTAACCTGACTATCTCTTTAAGATACAAACGGGAATGTTGATCAAGAGAGAAAGTATCTCGTATAGCAAGGAAATGAGCAGATTTGGTCAAGAGATCAACAATAACCCAGATTGCATTATTACCTTGAGATGTCTTCGGTAATCCAACAACAAAGTCCATGGATATATTCTCCCATTTCCACTCTGGCACTGGTAAAGGCTGAAGCATCCCTTTCGGTAACTGCCGCTCTGCTTTAACCTGCTGACAAGTCAAACACTTCACAGTAAAATCAGCAATGTCTCTTTTCATTCCGTCCCACCAGTAATACTCCCGCAGATCTCTATACATCTTAGTATTGCCCGGATGAATTGAAAACAGAGAACTATGAGCTTCACATAACAGCTCTCTCTTCAACTTTGAATCACAAGGTACACACAATCTCTTCCCAAATCTCAAAACAAAATCACTATCAATGTTGAATTCAGGCAACTTACCTTTCTGAACCAGCTCTACCTTTTTCTGCAACTCACTGTCTTGCTTCTGTGCTTCCTTGATTCTATCTGATAGAAATGATTTCACTGATACCTGAAACAAAACAGAAGGACTTCCTGCACCAACAACTTCTATGCCAAAGTTCATCAAATCGTTAACCAAAGGATCACGTTCCAAACGCAACATTGTTAATGAAGCATTACTTTTTCGACTCAAAGCATCAGCCACTTTATTTGCTTTTCCTGGATGGTAATGAATTGTACAATCATAATCCTTGATTAATTCAAGACATCTCCTTTGTCTCATGTTCAATTGTTTCTGAGTGAATATATACTTTAAACTTTTGTGATCGGTATATATTTCACACTTTACTCCATACAAATGATGCCTCCAAATTTTTAAAGCAAAAACAACAGCAGCTAGTTCCAAATCATGTGTAGGGTAATTTACCTCATGAATTTTCAACTGTCGTGAAGCATAAGCAATTACCTGATCATTCTGCATTAGGACGCAACCAAGTCCTTTCAATGAAGCATCACTGTATATAACAAACTCACCATTCCTGGAAGGTAGTGCCAAAACTGGAGCATTCACCAATCTTCTTTTCAATTCCTGAAAACAATCATCACATTCTTTTGTCCAGATAAACTTAACACCCTTCCGAGTTAGATTAGTCATTAGACTAGATAACCGTGAAAAATTTCTAACAAACCTTCGGTAATAGCCCGCCAAACCAAGGAAGCTACGAATCTCGGTTAGGTTTGTGGGTCTTGGCCATTCTTCCAAAACTTTTGTTTTTGCAGGATCAACAGTTATTCCATCTTTAGAAACAATGTGACCAAGGAAAGAAATTTGTTGTAACCAAAACTCACACTTGCTGAATTTCCCATACAGTTTCTTTTCTTTTAAGGTTTGCAAGATAACCCTTAAATGTTTTTCATGCTCCTCTTTACTTTTAGAAAACACCAAAATATCATCAATGAAAACCACCACAAACTTATCCAAGAACTCATGGAAAATTCTATTCATTAAGTCCATGAATACAGCAGGTGCATTGGTTAGCCCAAAAGGCATTACTACAAATTCATAATGGCCATATATCGTACGGAACGCGGTCTTCGGAATATCTGCCTCCTTAACCTTCAGCTGATGGTACCCCGATCTCAAGTCAATCTTTGAAAAAAAACTGAGCTCCCTGGAGCTGATCAAACAAATCATCGATATGAGGCAAAGGATATTTGTTCTTAAAAGTGATATTATTCAAGGCTCTATAATCAATGCAAAGTCTCATAGAACCATCTTTCTTTTTAACAAACAAAACAGGAGAACCCCATGGTGATGTGCTAGGTCTAATGAAACCTTTCTCTAATAAATCTTGCAATTGATCCTTCAACTCTAAAAGTTCAATTTGTGCCATTCGATAAGGGGGTTTTGAAATTGGCTTAGCATCAGGAACTAAGTCAACAGTAAACTCAACTTCCCGATCTGGTATTATTCCAGGAAACTCATCAGGAAAAACATCAGGATACTCATTTACCACTGGCACATCATTAATCTGAACAGTTCCTTTATTTTCAACGACGTGTGCAAGGTAACATTCATTTCCATCTTTTACAAGTTTCTCGGCCTCTTGATATGTTATCAAAAGTAAGGGTTCATTCTTGTAAACAAACTGAAAGACTTTCTGAAAAGAAATTTCTTTAGCTCTACAGTCAATCTTAGCATGGTAAATAGAGAGCCAATCCATACCCAGGATAACATCAAACTCTACTAGAGGTAGAACAATAAGGTTTGCAAGTAGGTTCTTTCCACAGATAAGGATAGGAAGATTCTTATAAATTATTTTTGCCTAGACATTTCCCCCAGGTGTTTTTACCAAAAGTTCAAGAGTCATTTCTTGAGATGGTATTCCCATTTTACTAGAAAAGGTTTCAGAGATGAAAGAATGTGTAGACCCCGAATCAAACAACACACTGGCATAATCTAAAAAAACAAACAAAGTACCTGATACAACTTCATTTGATGGCCCAACATCTGCTGAAGTAGTTGCAAAGGATTTCACCACCCCTTTCTGCTTGTAGTCTAGCTGCTTCCCATCACTCAAGCTCCTTGTCGGACACTCGTTTGCATAGTGACCCATCTCATTGCACTTATAACACTTCACTAACTGTAAATCAAATTTTTTCTTACCTTCAGCTTGATCCTTTTCAGTGCAATCACGAGCCTTATGTCCCATCTTACCACATCGGTAGCACTTTCCAGAATTCAAAAGACATTCCCCAGCATGCCTTTTTCCACATTTATCACAAAATGGAAACTTAGTTTTCTTACCTTCAGACTTTTTTGAAGAATTCTTACCTTTCTCCTGCCACCTCGGTCTCTTCTTCTGCTGGTTGTTATAGAAAACTTGGTCATCGGCAAACTCCATTTCCACCTTCTCAGCACATCGAACAAGCTTTTCATAAATTTTAAACTCACGAGAAGCTAATGCCCTTCGATACTTTGTCTTTAATCTTGAGTAAAAATGATTGATTTTACTATCAAGGTCCCGGATAAAATTTGGAGCATACCTTGCCAATCGAGTGAACCTTTCTTCATAGGCAGCCACTGAGTCTTCCTCTTGCCTCAATTCCAAGAATTGTTTTTCCATCCTAAGTCGAACAGCCTTAGGAAAATAATTCTCAAGAAACATACCTTTGAATTCATCTCATTCAAGAGCATCAATCTCATCGGTGTCCCTGATATTTTTAACCATAGACCACCACTGATCTGCTTCACCCTCCAAACGGTAAATAGAAAGACTAACCTTTTGATTGTTTGAACACCCCATGACATCAAAAATCTTTTCCAGTGCTTTAATCCACCCTTCAGCTAGCACAAGGTCAGATGATCCTCTGAGTGATGGTGGATGTTGCCTCATGAAATGTTCCACCACTGACATGTTCCTCTGCGGTTGATCTGGCTGATCTCGTGCATGGATACCACCGCCATTTATCGCTTGAGTCAACTGCGCCATTACTGCAACAAACTGTTCAGTTCCAATTCCGACCATCTCAGGATGCTGATTCGGAAGGTTATTTCCTTCTGTATGCCTTCCTAGCACTGCTTCCCTGTTTCCTCTGCGGAAAACCATTCTGAACAAACATGTCTTAGATGAAGCAACATGGTAATCTTTAAATGCTATATCATTTCGAAAAAAAATATTTTTGGATAATCATTTAATAGAATTCTAACTCCTAAAGTTATCTAAACCGACCTCTGATACCAACTATAAGGCCCCGGCCTTAAACCTTACCTAATCTTGAGTTATTACAAGATTACACATTGAGGATCTTTTCGTGTTTAGAGTTTTAGAGAATTAGATCATAAAACTTTCATTATATTCCACATATAAACAAAGTGGTTACATAAAGATAGTATTCTTCATTCCCATCAATGGAAACACATTTAAAATAAAACATGGATTATATCTTGACACATCCTTGACTCTATCATCTTATCATGTACCTTTCCCTTGACCTGTGAAAAACATTTCAAAAATTTGGGATGAGCATAAAAACTCAGTATGGGTTATAAAAAGAAAAACATGGAAAGGAAACATGAGTTCATATATACATAAGAATGAAATCATACTTTACCCATAAAACATAGGCACTTTAACATGCCTCATAAAATCATGAATAAAACATAGAAATCATAAGACATAAAGGTAACTTGTGGCATTCATAACATTCTTACGTAGGGAGTAACCCTCTTGGTTACGTTTGGAATACCCATCACAGTATATTCCCTAAAATATCTTTGGCGAAACCTTAACGTTTCACTCCTTCGCGTTACCCAATGCATTGGAGAGCTATAACGGGCTCACCCGCCCTTAGTTTATCACGGAACCACCCGTCTTCATAATAATGCCCAAGAACCATAACATAATCATATCACATAAAACATGCATAAAGGAAACATAAAATTTCCACATTTCAATCACGAGATATCAATACAACACATTGATATAAAAACATTATGAAAACCATTTTCAATACTAAAATAAAAGAAAAGTAAAACATGGTATTTATTTTTCTTTTAAAAAGAAGGTATGGCTTGTTGAGGAAGCCGAAACTCAAATAACGGTCACGACGGCGGAGAAGTCGTTGTCGCCGCATACGTACGACAAAAACATTCTCTTTTGTCGTTTAGTAAACGCTTCGTATAAAAAAGATTCCTTTTGAATAAACTTAAAAGTAAAAGGGGTTTATACACCGTAAAAAAAATTGTGTATAAAATAAAATATGCCTCAATGAAAGGAGATTGAGACGAAGTCCCATACCTCGTATCCGACTTGACCCGACCGTTCTTTAATCTCCTGAATAATAAACTTGAGTTAATCTCTACTTGATTAAGAACCTTTTTCAAGTTCATTATTCCTTTTATACCATGTTATGAACATCATGTAATCAGTTAAGTTAATAATGTTCATTTTGTCGGTATTTGGTTCTTAAGTCAAAAATAGACTTCTTACGCTTACATGTTGTTAATTTGGTCAAAGGTTCATTATATCCAGAATGGTATTCATGATGTAGATATCATATATGTCATATATATCCAGTACATACATGCATTTATAATATTACATCACATTTAGAGGTAAGAAATGAAATACACCGTTCATGGAGACGGTAAGCCGTACGTACGCATGAACGCTACTTCCATTTCTATTTCATATTTTCTGGAATGGAATCATAATGATATAAGAGTATATTATAATTCCAGTATAATAACATATATAATATCATTAACTTTATCCTTTACACATCCCACATATGGTATTAACGAATCAAATCACTTTCAGGGGGCGGTAGTCCGCACTTCCTAAAATGAAGATATCGTGTTTACCCATAATGGAAACCATAAAGGTATGCCAAAAATGAAAAAAAAACAGAAGCTTAAGGAATACATAAACATATTATATATCATATATAAAAATAGTGACATCATAATGGCCACCTTTGAAGGTGTTAAATGATTATTGAACAATCATCGTTTCGGGAGGCAGAATTTCTCCATCCACGGAAACCATATGTTCTTTAACCATTTGATGTAGTTGTGTGAGAGTGTAGCTCAAATAAATATTATAACAACATCCTTGTATATTGAAGATACTGTTGTTGTTACAAAAGAAGTAAATAAAAAGAGTTTAGGGGGTTGGAGAAGCAAAATAAAACAAATGAACATGAGAGAATGAATTACCTTTAAAAGTGTAACTCCTTTTGAGTTGAGCCTAAAGGCTTCCTTTGAAAGGATTCTGCCCAAAGGGAATCCTCTAGGATGAGGAGAGGGATGTGGAGAGAGAAAATGGGCAGTGGTTGGCCGAGCCAAAGGCTTGAAGAGTGTGTGAAATGAGGTAGAGGTGGGGGCCTTTTATAAGAGGAGAGGAGGGGAACTTTTGGAAAGTAAAGAAATATTACTTTATTTGAAAATTTGTTTCGGTTTTAAAAGGTCCCACATTGATATAATTCGTGGATAAGGTGATAAGGGTTCGAAATCCACTCATACAATTGGTTTTGGACATGTGTAGTTCAAAGATTTTACATTATCTTTCTATTTTATTTAAATCGTCAAATAATGATGTCATCGCTGCATCATTATTATGTCATAAATAATTAAATTTATTTAATTTCTAAAAATTATAAAAAAACTACTATGATATAGGAAATCCCTTTAGATTTCCAATGACTATTTATAATCAAAATTTGGACTTGTATAACCCCACATAAAAATTGTTTTCGTAAAACATATTATGTTTGTGTCATTTTCACTTTAACATTAAATAAAAAGTAATTTATGTCATTTCCCAACAAAAGTGGATCCATGGGGTCCCCAAGTTGACCCATGGCATGTCATGGTCGGCCATGACACAACCAATGAGGTTGGGACATGTGTCTAGGTCATTTCTTTTTATTAAAGTATTATTTATACCATAAACTACCCTAATTACCACTAATCGTGATTAAGAACTTAATAAGTTACTATTCACCAAAAAATTATTATAATCTCATTGAACCACATTTTACATACTAATGACAACCATGTATGTCGGATTTTCAAAATTCAATACAAATTAGTGGTAAACTTTCATTTAACTGAAAAATCAGTTTGCTTGATTATCACTTAGTGGTTTCACTATTCATCAAAAATTGAAGTTTTTCAGAAAATTACCAAAAATTCACCCTAAGCTATATTTGATATTCCGAATTCAAAAATGAAGTCTATTTTACAAAATTCAAAACATATAGGTCACATTAATTAATTTAATAATTAATTCCCGCTGCCAGAGCAAATAGCATGTTTTTACAAAACAATAAGTATCAAAAGATTGACACCAGTTTAAGTCTAATTTCAAAGTGAAATTGATTCCAATGACCACCATTGGATAAAATGGTAAAAATATATTCTAATTTCACTTCAAAAGCAATTCAAAACATAATCTAATCATATAAATAAATTAGATTAAAAATCATTTTTGATGTAAAATGCAGTATTTTTCACTATTCATTAAAAAATGAATATTGTCAGAAAAATACCAAAAATTCACACAAGGTAAATTTTGATGTCCCAATAATAAAGGATAAGTTTATTTTGACAAACATAGTTTATAAAATTGTCAAAATATAGATTCAAAAATGGTTTGCCATCAAAAGGCAGTAAAACAATCTTTTAAGAATATTAGTGTATTCCATGCATAAGATTGTATTTATTTTCATTTTAAGCCTCTATAACACTATCTTAATCATTAATAGACATAGATAAAAATATCTATTATTCATTACTTACTTGGGATGTTACATGAACTACCACCACCATTTAGTGTTGTGATACATTTTTCATCTGCACATCAAAGGGATTATTTATTTAATAAAATTTAAAGAAATAATATGGTATTTATGATAAAATAATAATTATATAAATATAATAAACAGACCTTTTCCGTCATGGACATTAAAAAATGGAAATGTTACTCATGTGTACATATGGAATACCATCTCCATGATACTAACATTATTCATCTTTCATAATTATATTTTTTTGTATGTTGTAAATGTTAAATTAATTTTTAAAAATTACATTTATTCCATGATTATTATTCTAGATATGGTTTAAATAATTATTCCTTTTACCATGGTCAGCATAATATAGTCCGTTTAAAAACAATGAACTGAACATCCTCAAAGTACCAAATGTGGACTTAATTGGTTATGTAATTAAATATTTCATTGAAATAAATTAAATAAATGGGATAAGTATATGTAATAAACATATAAAATTTATTTAAGAAACAAATTAATTAATATGAGTTTATTATATAGTAGTTAATTGACATACATGGAATGATTGGACTTGAGGTAAGGGATTTCATGTCAATTTACTTTCATTGAGGAATATTTTTTTGTTATACACCTCATTTATTTTATATAGTACATATAACACCCCTTTTAATTTTATATAATAAATCATTTATACCTCATTTTATTTTATGTTTCAATTGAAATTATTTCATCCAAGGGGATTTCATATGAATGTTACGATGTGGTAAATGGTTTATTAAATCAACTTCCTTTTATTGGGGTATAACTCTTCTTTATTGACATTGTTATGAAGTGATTATGTGTGAATTTATCTCTAAATTATTTTATTTTTTATTTCCAATTTTTTGTGTATTTGTATTTTTTAACCTACTATATCCATTATTGAATAATCAATCCAATAATATTATCTTTTTACCAGTTATTCATCTTAAATTATCTTTCCTTGGGAAGAAAGTTTATGTTTTGAAACTAGCTTATTTATGTGGCTTATATAATATCACTTGACATATTATATCATAGGTATGATTTTATTCATGGTATTTAAAGATTTTTTTAATCCTTTTCATTTTTAGTTGTATGATTCATAAGCTACCAAAATAGTTAGGATTTTTATTAAATAATCTCATCTAATTTCAAGATTTTCTATATTCAAGGATCTATTTGATGGAAATTTATTATTTTTAAAATACTCTATGACTATTATTGATATTGATGATAAAAAATATTTTTTTTAATAATGAAATTACTTCAACTAGTTTTTAGGAATATATTTTTTGAAGAATTTATCTTTATTAACATGTCAAACATTTTTTCTAAAGTATCCTAGATATATTTAAAGTGACACTAGAAACATTGTTCATGTCCTACATTGGTAAGTGAAATATATGGTTCTTAGACCCCTAAATTGAAATTACCATAAATATTATATACCCTATACTGTTTTAAAATTTTGGATCTTGAACAATACTTTTGATAAGAAACCCTATATACAAGAAACTAATGTATGGTTCAACAACCCAGTGTTTTTAAGCTAACCATACATTTCCAACTATACTTTTGGAATTAACCCAGGTTTGAATTATTTTGTGGTGGAGTTTAAAATAAAGATATTTTCCTTATTTTCTACAGTGATATCTCCCAAATTAATATATATTTAAAAGCATTTTAAAGACTAACTCAAAGTTTTATGTTCAAAATATTAAATCCTTTATATTTATAAGGGAATTTATGACTTCATTTGAACATTTGAAATTTAAATACATGTGATTTTTATAGATATATTCATGGATATGTTCAAATACAAGAAAATGAATTTTCCCTTATTTAATTAAAATATTTATTATATATATATACTAACATCTTTAATACAACATATGTATTATTTTTAAGAGATAACATTTGGAGGCATACATGTTCTACCATTATGTTGTATGATTGAAAATATTTTTTTTATTGCTAATATTGTTCTATTATTGTGTTTCATGAAGATAACTTCTAACACGGATCACATCAAAGCTATACTATATTAAATAAACATATATAAGAAGAAGAGTATCTATTATTATTTTTAGTTTCTTCTGCATGTATGAGAAAAATATATTTTTCAATCAAATAAATGTTTAATGATTTTAATAGAGTATGAGCTGATCAAACACAGTCATGGTGGAGTTTCATATTCTCATACTAATTTTTGGATATTTTTGGATCCATATAAAAGAACAAAATGGCCCAATAAAATTATTATTGTAACTATGTAAACTATCTATTCACAGTTTTAAGGTCTTATTATAAGATTACATGTCTAGTGAAAATCACCAAACTCACCGAGAGAGCATTGGTGGAGTGTTCTAGGGGATCTTTATTAGCAAAATCACTATAAAATAATTTTGGTTCTTATTCTATACTTTCTTATGGATTAGTTTTATTATATAAGATAACTATACACAAATTTAGATGAATTTTGAATTTGTTAAGATTTGTAAAAGAAAACAATTCACCCCCACCCCTATTTTGTATATTTTTATTATTCAGACCTAATAATTGGTATAAAAGGATTGATTTTGGAAGAAATCTGATAAGATCTAGAAATCTCATGTAAAAGGTCTATATGAATACATATGTCAGTGATAGAACTAAAATAAGTTATATCGACGATTCATGGTCCTTATTTTAATGGAGATTATTATGGGTGATAGAAATCTCAAATGTTTTTCTATTCAAATAATGCGGGATTAAATTTTACATGAATATCATCAAACCCAACAAAATTTTGGAAACCAAAAACTTGGGATGTTACTAAATATTATTAACATGAGGTAAATTCAAGAGCCACTAATGATATTACAGGGGGACTTGGTTCAAATTAATTTAAAAATGTGTCTCATTGTAATATTACCAATGAGATATGGAAAAGTTTTGTTGTTGTTTATGAATGAACTGAAAATATCACAAAATTAAGACAGAAAACTGAAAAGATGAAATATGACACTTTTATAATTTATGATGGTGAAATATTCACTCATATAAATAGATGACTGACCAAAATATTCCATGACCTTACTTACTTGGGAGATAAAATTAAAAAATAAGATCATGTTTTAATATTCCTAAGAGTCTTACCTTATAAATGGAATGGAATATCAGCTACAATCTGACAATAAATTCTTTTCCCACAACTGAAAATGAATGAATTGATTGGAACACTAAGGATGTATACAGTTGAAATGAAATATCAAGTTGAATATCATAGGATAGTATAAAATAGATAATACCACAATTGATGTTTCCGCTAAAAAATTGAAGATAAATAAATATATGATGTTGTACTCCCAAATTTTTAGGAATGTTTAGATTCTAAAATGTAACAAGCTCATCAAGATAGAAAATTCCATAAATTTTATAAAAATGGTAAAGGCCTCGAGAAGTACTATAAGAAATATAGTTTAGTAATTAATGAATTAATATGTCATGAATTTAATAAAATGGTACATATTATAGCTAATATACCACAACAAATATAGGAGAAAATAATTATGGAAAAGAAAGAAAGGAAGTATCAGATGAGAACTAATTTGTAGAACAAAGATAATAAATAAGTGAACTCTATAAAGAATGTCTCTAATGACTCGACACATACTTCTAAAAGTGATTCAAAAAATATAAAACTAATATTAATAAAAATATCTTCTTTATGGATAAAGAATAAGGAGTTCTATAATCTTAATATTCTTCTGTTTCTAATTCTAAATGTTGTTATAATTTTAAATTTTCTTCTTACTATTCAATGCATGAAGAAAAGTAGGATTCTTTGGTAAAAAATCATAAATCAATAAAACAATAATCATAATTTTGTTTTAAAATATAGGGATCACATGTTGAAATAACACTTGAACTTTAAAATAAAAATTTAACAAATCTACCACAAAATGTATTGTTCGTGAAAAAATAATTAAAGATATAAAAGTTGAAAAAGAATAACTCAAAATTTTTTCCAGTATATTAAATTAATGTTATGAAAATATAGATAATATTCTTGATAATAATTTTTTTTAAATGTTAAATATAGAATATGAAGCAATGGAGAAAAAACAAAATTGTATAGAAATGAATTTTTACCTTGTTCTAAAAATATCACATTTTTTTTGTATTAATGTTCATTACTCTAATAAATATAGTTTGAGAAACCATCATATTTGTGGAATAAAAAAGATTTTTTTTTCTTAAAATAATATTGAATTTATTTTTTAAAATTTTGAAAAAATTAGGAAAATATGGTTTCTAAAAAAAAATCCAATAGAGCTGGACCCAAGAAAATTTAGTTACTGAAACAAGCTTCTATTTAAATATTTTGAGGGAAAAGGATATAGGAACAAAGATATATAAAATTTCAAGGATGGTTGATTCTATAAACATAAGAGTGGGTAATCTTCTAATTTTCATACTTTTGTTGAATTATATGGATTCTTGATAATCATTGGTGAAAATGAAAAAAATCAAGATGGTTGGAGATGGATCAGTTGGAAATCCAAAAAACATTCCAATCAAAATAGTACTATATGTTCAAGGGTTAAAGAAAAATATGATAAGTATATATCACCATTATGATGATGGTTTTTAGGTTTATTTATCTAATATTTCATGATCTATTTTTAAAAATAATCTTCTTAAATTTAGATCACCCTTAACTGAGAATTTTTATACTTTGGATCTTAATCCATTATGTGAAAAAAAGTAAATTGCTTAATACTGAGACAAATGAATCCCAGATTTTTTATAGAATACTTAGACACTATAAAATATTTACATTATATAAATTATATATGAAACATTTAGTTTTTCATTTTCCCAATCATAAATTTGATAAATATTTATTTTTTTATCCATGCCCAATTGGAAAGAAAGGCATGTCATCCTTCAAATATATTCATAGTGTTCCTACAACCAAACCTCTATAACTCATCCACAAGGATTTTTTTGGACCATAAATATTATTAATATTATCTAGTATATTATATGTTTTTGATGTTGTTGATGATTTTTCAAGATTTACTTGGTATTATTTTCTAAAACTTGAAAGTGATGTTTTATCTATATTTGTAAGATTTTTTAAATTTGTTCAAAATGAAAATGATTTTATATTAATTTCATTGAGAATTGATCATGGTATATAGTTTTATAATCATGAATTTAATTCATTTTACTCATAACTGGGTATTATAAACAACTATTATGCTCCAAGAACCCCTCAATAAAATAGAATGGTTAAAATAATAAATAATAATTTTCATTAAATTTAAATCACTATGTTAAATGAATATAGTATTAATACATATTTTTGTGAACAAGTTGTTAAAATAGCTTCTAATATCATGAATATCGTTTTAATAAGAAAATTTATTAAAAATAAACCTTATGAACTGTGTAATAATAGGAAACATAAAGTTAGATACTCTAATATGTTTAGATTCAAGGAGTATATCTTGAATACTAATGAAAATCGTAATAAATTTGATCCAAATGTTGATTGAGGAATATTTATAGAATATTCTTCTACTTATAAAGACTGTATAATATATAATAAAACTTAAAGAATGGTTTAAGAATATTTTCCTATGATATTTTCTGAAAGTGGTCCTTTTGATAAAAAAATCAATGAGATAAAGTTACAAATTATTTAAACAATATGAGACTTGAATATCTTAAAGATTATTTTTGAAAATAAAAAATTATATGATAAAATTAAGTCCAATCCCAAAGAACATGAAATTAGTGAACCAGAAAGAGTCTTACATAGACACTTTGTAACATAAAAGTATCATCCTTTTGAAACTGTAAGAGGAAATATTGATACATAAGTTATTACAAGAAGGGATGTTGGAAATATAGTTGTATTCTCAGCCTTTATATCTCAACTAGAACCTAAAACTATATAAGAATAATTATAAGATTAATGTTGTACAATAGCAATGCAAGAGTAAATTAACTAGTTTAGAAGAAACAAAGTTTGGGAACTTGTTGATTTTTTATCTAATCATCAAATAATAGGAACCAAATGGTTTTTTAGAAATAAAAAATATGACCAACAAATAATTAGTAGAAATAAAGAATGTCTAGTAGCTAAAGGATATAATCATAAAGAATGAATGGATTATGATGAAATATTTACAAATAATTTCTATATAAGATCTATTATAATACTTTTCTCTTATCCATCAATTATGATTATTAAATTATATCAGATGGTTGTAAAATCATCTTTTCTAAATGGATATTTAATTAAGGAAGTACACATTGAAAACCCAATATGTTTTGAAATTCCACATCTACTAAATTTATTTTTCAAACACACTAAATATCTTCATATCTTTAGACAAGCGCCAAGAGGTTGGTATGAAATATTTTGTTATTTTAAAATAGGAAATTCAATTTTCATTTGATTGAAATAAACTAATTTATTTAAGAAATCTATTTTTTTCTGATATATTACTTGTATAGATGTATGTAGATGATTTTATTTTTTTCACCTATTAAATAGATTTGTATTGATTTATTAAAAATTACGCATAAGTAATTTGAAAGTATTATGATGGGAGAATTCAATTTATCTCTTGGTTTTCAAATCTATCAAAAATATTATGGGAATGTTTTAATTCAAAGTAAATATATTATTGATTTATTGAGAATGAGTGGACTAGAAAAAAAACTTATATAACTTCCATGTGTACCAATATAAAAGTTAATTTGGGTAAAGATAGAAAACTGTTATAATAAATTTATATAGATATATGATTGGAAGTTTGTTATATATTATTGATAGTAGATGACACATTATGTTTTATATCTGTTAGTATAATATATTTAAACATATTTAAAAGACTCTCATATTAATATTGTTAAATGAGTTTTTGATATTTAAAAAAGAATTATTTTTCAATATTTTATATAACAAAAAACTACTAATATTAATTTAATCTCATATCCATATACTAATTTTGTATGATTTTCATTATAAAGAAAGAATACTTTAGGAACCTGTTACTTTTTAAGAAAGTCCTCAGTTTCATGGTCAGGTAATAAATAATATTCATTCGATTTTTTCACATATGATGTAGAATATATCTCTACTAGAATTTTCTATGCATAAGTCTTGTCAATGATACACACACTACTAGACTTTTTTGTTAAAATACAAAATATTCCAATTTTATGTGAAAATACCAGTTTAAATAATATTTCAAAAGAATCCAATAATTCATTCAATAACTAATAACAATGATATAAGGTATCATTTTATAATATATTTCCTTCTAAAAAAATTTATATCCTTATAATTTTTTAACAATGGATATCTAATTGATGCCATTTTCACTAAACCACTTCCCAATATAGGTTTTGAATTTATTAAGGGAGAGTTAGGAATATTTAATTTTAATCAAATTTTATAATATTTTTTACTTCAAATTGGTTTTATTCATTTTATTAATTATGTTCATCTATTATTTACATAATTATTCTTTAATAAATTATGGATTTATTAAAATTTTGAAAACCCATCTTTTCAAAATTAAAATCTATAATGATTACTTTCATTATGTGGCTCGATAAATCGAAGGGACATCACTATAACCATCGAACCCCCATATTATTCTCTCTTACTCATAATTTCAAACCCTCCTGACTTATAGATATCTCATTTTCAAACCCTAAAATATAAACCAAAATTCTTCATTGATCATGAAATGGTGACGAAATGTAGGATACAAGAGGTTCATCCAAGTGAAGCTAAGATTTAACTCACTTTGGGAACTAACAAATTTTTAATTTAAAAGAAGTAATCAAATTCAAGAGAGGGCTTTTACATCTTGTCGTCAAACTTTTCCAACTATTCTAACGATATTTGAAACTACTAATAAAGTTATATCTAACAGAAATGATCACATAAAAAAAGTATTTTGTGTGATATTACACCACATCATGTATTTTTTGACAATATGAAATAACTTATTGCGAAATTAACTACTAATGAACCATATATAAAAAGTCTTATCAATTAGTTAAGTGAGATGCTGAAGAATTTTCTCCCAACTGATGAAAATGTCCATGAGTTTTTGAAGGTCAAATCAATTGAAAATTTAATAATGGGATATGATCCAAAAAATTTGTCGAAGAAAAGGGATGATATGTTCAATCATAATTTTAATGGAATGACAGTTGAGCTGAAAGATACTCATCATGTTGTTTATTTTTTATCTTATCTTGAAACATCATATAAAATATAACCTCCTACATATCATCCTATCTCTTATACCTTCCAGTAAAAAAATAATTTAATCATAAACAACATTTTTAACAAAAATATATTTTTTATATTATTTTTTTTTGTATATTTCGCATTATTTTTTCATCTCTGGTGACTAAATAGGAATAATTTTTGACTTAGTGTAACAAAACATGTACTTCTGGATTTATACTACATTAGCTTTTTAATGAACTATGTTTGATAATTTCATTTTATCATTACAAAAAGTGGAAGAAAATGTGTGTAAACAAACACATTATTTTTCCTATAAAAGAAATTTAATTTAGATATTTAGATATTTATTCTTTAATTCTAGGGATATTAAAATTTTATAAAATAATAAATAAGAAGTAAAAATTATTTAATAAAAATAAAATATTTTATTTTGAGTTTATTTTTTTTATATATTTTCTATATGTATATGATTTATGGTATTTTTGATCATCAAGAAGGGGGAGATTGTTTGATATATATTGTTTCAATAATAATCTTTGATTCTTATTTATTTTTTCCCACAAATATCATTTTTTTATAATGAAATTATATTAACTGTTTTAAAGAATATATTTCAGGATAAATTTATAATTTTTATGGGTTAAATTATTTATCTAAAGTGTTCTGGATAATATTAAAGTAATATTTAATCACTATTCATACCCTAAAAGAATAAGGGGTATGTATGGTTCTTAAAACATTAATTATAAATGAACATATGGATCAGATACCCTACATTGTTATAAAATTATTATTTAAGAAATGTTATTTTGAGAAGAAACCCTATGTTTGAGAAACAGACACATGGTTCAATAACCAAATGCTTTGAAGATAACCAAGTATTTTCAACCATACTTTTAGAGTTACCCGGCATTTGACTTTTTCAATAATGGAGTTTAAAGTAACGATATTTTCCATGTTTTCTATAATAGTGTTACCAAAATTAAATATCTTTAAATGGTTTTTAAAAACTGATTTAAATTATTTTCTTCATAATATTATATCATTATTATTTCTAAGGGACGTTACAACTTCATATGAACATTTTAAATTCTAATAGATGCTATTTTTTAATAAATATTCTTGTATCTATTCAACTAAAAGAATATAAAGTTTATCTTGAAAAATAACAAGTATTATGTTTTTTATAAATATGATACCTATTTCAATACAAAATTTCTGATATTCTAAAAAATTACACTTTCGATACATACATGTTATGCTCTTTTTCTATGGGACTCACAATATGTTATTTTTTCTTATTATATTCTATATTTGTATTTATTAAAGATAATTCTGAACAAGGATCACATCAAAGCTATTTTTTTCTTGAAAATCATATCAATGAATAATAATATATTTTTTTAGTTACGGATGAAACTATGAGGGAAAAATCAATCAAATCAATCTCTATTAATTATCCAAGTGTATAAGCTACTTGTACTCTGTTATGTAGGAGTGTTATCTTCTCTGAATAAGATTTGGATATTTTTAGTTCACCTTAAATGAACTACAAGGCCAAGTAAAATCCTTATTATAAAGGTTTCATCTTCTTTTACTCAGTTGTTATGGTATTTTAATAATATGGCTTATCTAGTGAAAATCACAAAGCTTGGTGAGAGGGCATTGGTGGAGTGGACATGGGGATCATTTAGCACTGAATAACTATAAAATAAATAGTGTAATTATTCTATGTTTTTCCTCTATATAGCTTTTATAAAATAATATAACTCTACACAAAGATGGATAAAATTTGAATATGTTATGATTTTTAAAAGAACACAATTCACCACCCTCTTATGTATCTTCATATTATTTCGACCCAACACTGTTTTGGGAAATAATATTCTTTTATTTTATTAAAAAAACTATATTTTTTATCCACTATTTATTAATTTGTTTTACATTTTTATTTTTCATTTCATTACTTATTTATTAAAAAAATTAAAGGAAGTTTTTTTAATTGATATTGATCTTATATCATCTTTTAGACGAGGAATCTTCCCATTCCATATCAATGTCTTCTAAAAAATTAAAAAAATTATCATATAAAAATAAATTATTTTTTAATGTTATTTTATAAGATCTTTGAACTTATTTTTAATGTACTTAAAATGTAATTTCTTAATATTTTTTAATTGGTACACTTATCACATTCTTTATAAATTCTTTGAAATGAATGTTTATTTTTATCGCCTATGATATGAATATATTTTCAAAATGTCATGGCCATTATTTTATTTAGAGAATCCACTAAAATTTTCCATGTTTGTTTAAAAAATATTTTTTTTACATTTTTTGTGAATTTAGTTTTAGTAATTAATTTTCAAAGTGAAAAGTGTATTTCCCAAAAAAAACAATATTTTAGTAGTATGTGCATTCATAAACCTCAAAAAACCTTGGTGTAACTTTTCTTCCATTGGGGGTATTTTTTAATGATACCTTCCTCATTATTTCTCTGAGTGTTTTATGAAATTTTCAATGATATTATCATAGAAACCTTTTTTCAAGTGTTAACCAATTTTGGAAGGGAATAATGTATATTACAATGAGTTTCTTGATGAAATTAAAACTCTATAAACCTTATTCATTTTATGGTTATTGTAAATTACATATGATGATTGGTGGTTCCTATATAAACCAAGGAAGGATGCTTCAATTATAAGTCAAGGATGTCTGGTTTCATTATAAACTAAATATTGGAGAGTCTATGATATCCCCCTAATTAATTATGTAAAAAGTATATTGGAAGAAAACTATATAGTTATTAAAATTATAAGGGTTTTATAAACATAGTATTCCAAGATACAAACACATTTTAATTATGATTTATATGGGTTTTAGATGATTCCTTTTATCAATATTTACATTCCATGCCTCGTGATTATTTATTCTTAGGACTCTTTCCTTTGATAAAGATTTATGTTATATTTACTGATTAAGAATCTAGGTACTGATGGGTATGAATTCTCTAATTTTATTCTAATTCAGTATAATTATGTCATTATAATATTGTTCTTGTCTTATTCTCACCTATTAATTTCTATTTATAATGATTTTTTTACCCTTACTAATCATTAGATCCCACCCTTCTTATGTTTCCTATTACCTAGGTTATGAATAATTATGTTAGATTTTTTTTATAGAAATGTTTCATGTGTGGATAATTTTATGGGGGTTGTTGCAAAGTTATTATAAAATTATAAAATCATGGTGTAAGTGGAAAAAAAGATCACTTAAAATCTTGGTTATTGTTGTTTAAGAGTTTTACATAATTATATAAAACTCTAAACATAAAAGGTCCTTAGATATGTATATGATCCATTGTTTCATTTTTACGTTGTTAGTTTTGGATTGAAAAAATTGGGTAAAATTTATCAATATCAAAGCTAGAAATTTAAAGTCTATGTTTTTATCGTCAAATCTAGGAGTGTGGGTTTGGGGCTGTTATAGTTGGTATTAGAAGAGTGTTATAGACAACATTAGAGACTATGATGTTTTCATGTGTGGTTTTCTTCAGATTTATGGATACCATTATGGGTTTATATGTTTATTTATGGTCATAAGTTAAAATTATAAGAAAGACATTTTGATGTTTTAAGGGATGGAATTTTAAGTTGACTAATGTTTTTTTGGGAGATATTTTATTGGTATTAGATATATTTAACAATTTTTTTATCAATAATTAATATTTTTAGTGTTAAGGATGAGTAATACATTGAAGAAATATATGATATTATTATGGTTTTATGTGGATTTGGTTTATTTAAGGAATTGATGTCCATATTTTGGAAATTATATGAAGAAGGAATATACCATTTTAATAATATGAATTTATGGGAGACTAATGTTTTTTGGAAATACAATTAAAATTTATCTTGGAAGAATATTTTATCAAATAAATATAATTTTTGGGTTTCATGATTGGTCATAAATATTTTGAAATTTTTTTAGGATAGTTATTTATTGAATAACTTAGTTTGAACATTAAGTATTACTATTGAATTTTATAGAATGATGTATAATTTATTTTAATAAAGGTTTATTCATATTTTTAGTTATATTATATTAGGATAAAAAATTTGGCTTTGGTTAATTTCCAAATATAGGAGGAAAAACATGATATAATTTTGTAGAATAAAATGGTCTATTAGTAGTTTACTCTATTCCATCAGACATGAAAAAAATCCATCTTAAATAGTAATCATTTTGCGAGAAAAATGATATTCTGGTGTAAATTTTTTAAAGGATGATATTATAATTGTAAATTTAGTTTATATCCTTATGTTTTTAGTCTAGATGATAATTAAATTCATCAACTCAATATAAAGGGTCTTGAAATAAAAATATTATCATATCACCTTCATTTTTGATGAATCAGTGATATTTTTGACACCTTTGCAGTATTTTAGTTTTGTGGTCATTAAATTTCCCATGGTAATTCACTTACTCATGATTTGTGATATTGAACACACTCCATCATTATTTAGACTTTACCCTTTTCTTCTATGTTTATATCTTAACCTCCAACAAATGCTCTCCTATTTAGAAATCTACAATCTATTATTTACATATAACCATCATACTTAAATTTATTTATTTTTATGTGTAATTTTTATTAACCATTTTTAAAATATGGTTGGTACACATATATATATATATTTCACACTGAATTTATGAGTACATATTAATGAATAAGAATTTAATTTCATTACGTAGACAATAAAAGTAACCAGAATGAAAATAGATGTGCAGGTTGAAAACTCTTACCTTTTGTCTGAAGGTGTTCCTAACATGATCTTAATGACCGGAATAATAAAATTTAGGTACATAAATTAATTATTACTAAACCTCCTCTACATTTAATTGATTTATTATAACATTATTAGGTTTATTCATGTCCTTTTGATGGGTTAAGAGATTCAATTTTATTATTTGGGAGCATTTTCATCCAATGGCCCGAAGGCCTTCATTTTTTGACTGATTTTGATAATACACCTTTCAAGGGGTGAGGTAGAACCCTTACATGTCCTGTAGGCATAAGTATTACATGGCCCGTAGGCCTTATAGGAATTCATTGCCCATAGGATTCAAACATTACATACAACACAGACTCACTACTTGGAACTGCTCCTCCCCAGCATCTTCTTCGTGAAATTAGCTCTCCACCTTCGCATGGCTGTTTGGATTGGCTTTCGCGTGCATGCATAGGATTGTCCTGATGGTAGTTTCCATACCATCTCATTCTTGCAATCTGTTTATCCTCTTCTATGATGAAAGCTCCTTGCTTATCCTCCTTGTAGAGCTTGTTCCTTGTAGGTTGTATGGTTTTCATTTGCACTTAAGGTGGCCCAAATTCCTTGATGTGGCCCAAAGTCCTTACTGACCCAAAGGACTGGGTCTCCCAAAGGCCTTAAAGGACTCGGGGACCAAATCGGTGGCCCAAAGGCCCAAACGGGGGCATATTCCCAGCTTCTATTGTGTCAACCAGTACCTGCTATAGTACCTACTACAGTACTGCTAGATTACCTACTAAATTGCTGCTATAGTACCCTGAAAATCATGTCTCCACTTGGATTTGATCTTGGGTGGCTTGGTTTCACTTACGGAGTCCTTACCAACCGGGCTAAGGCTCATGTGATTTGGGAGCATTTTCATCCTTGGTTTTCATGATCAGTTTACTTATATTCTTGTACAGATAGACATATAGAATGAGAATGGTTTTACAGAATAGTAGATTTATTTTATTAGTGAACAAACAAAAGATTACATGGTTATAAAATCCATTTGGTTATTGGGAGTGAATATGAATCATTATATAAAACATTGATGACAATTTGTTGGGTTAATTGGCATTTTTTTATCACAACAAAATCATTTTTATTTATAAATTTATATAATGTACAAAAAAGGATTCCAGAACCTTAAATAAGTTATAATACATATATTATAGTCTAGTTCAACTACACAACTGGTTTCAAGACTAGAATTGAATATGGTAACAGAAATTGAAAACCCGAAATCCTTGAATGTGATAAATTAACAAATCTCAGATGGGTCTTTCATTTCTTTTATAAAATAAGGGAAAATGAGAGATGATTAAGAATTTTTCCTTTATCATAATAAAATTATAGTACATTTAAGGTACTAGAGTCTTCACAACATTTGGATGAAATGAGGTGAGTAAAGAAAAAGAAAATAAATGAGGATGAAATAAAATAAATGAAAAGAGGAATTTATTGCGTAAAGTAATCTTTTAATGTCTCAAAAATTCCATGATTTTATTAATTATATGGAATTATTCTGAGACCACGTGCTTTGACGGAATAGTATTTTGAGGCCCGGTGATCTTGGAACAGAATTTTGAACTTTTTTTATGGTATATTCAGTAAACGTACAAGCAAGATTTTCTAACATTTAAACTGGTGCTCAGATCACAAATACGAGGGTAGTATTGAACTCAAAATGTTGGGATTTTCCTAGAATAGGCTTAAGTTTGGAAAACAAGGGTCGAATGAAAAATTATATTTTCATGCTTTTTGGAAAATAATAAAATAACATACAAAAAATTTATTTCTTTTATTTTTTCATCTGACGAGCGGTGAAATAGTGACGCTACGGTGCAGTGACGAGGAAACGATGAGTCCCATTAATGAGGCTCATTAATGGAATGTATTGCATGGCATAATGATGAAATAATGGAAGCATAATAGCGACGCTGTTTTATAAATGAAATAAAATAATTATGTGACGTTGTAGTGTAACTGAAACGATGCGACATGTTTCATTTTAATTGTTTGACGTGTTGGTGGA
This sequence comes from Viscum album, assembly GCA_963277665.1. Taxonomy (NCBI): domain Eukaryota; kingdom Viridiplantae; phylum Streptophyta; class Magnoliopsida; order Santalales; family Viscaceae; genus Viscum; species Viscum album. The sequence continues at coordinate 721,917,256 of OY728121.1, read as the reverse complement.
ACTATGATTAAACCTTGGAGATTCTCTAATGAACCTCCAATGTTCTTCCTATCTAATGAAGAATGATGCACTGATGGATCCCCAATGACATTGACACACCTCAAAGAATGAAACCAGAAGTGATGAATGCATATCAACCCATGAATAGGTCAATCCGAAAATCGTTCATTTATGTGGGAGGGTAACATTCTTTTGGGATTTCATTATACGAGAATTGGTATTATCACTTTTGGATTTGATTGGAATCTCGGGACCGCCCATGTTTAAAAACTTCTAACGTAGAGGGCGCGGGCAGACACGAACAAGGCCATATACCTCCACTATAGTTGTTCTTTGTGTGTTCTTAGATGATGGATGTTAAACATGTTAGTAAGGTGTGTCCAAGGGCTTCGTAGTGAAGGAAACATCCTACATAGATCATAGAGTCAGGAACTTTGAGAAAGGGACCATCAGTGTGAATCTGGTGGCCCGTCGGAGGTACCTCTGGTGCACCAGCACCAGTGGCCACGGGCGGAAGAAGACAGTGGTCATAGGCGGAGGAAAGCGGCAGCCGCAGGCCGAGGATAGTGGTAGCTGAGGGAGAAGTACCGTGGCAGCCGTAGATTAAGGATAGTGGAGGTAGTGGGTGAAGGACGGTGGGGGCCGCTGGCAGAGGATGGTGGGGGCCGTGGGCGGAGGATGGTGGTGGCCGCCGACAAAGGACGGTGGTTCACCGTGGGCAGAGGACGGTAGCACGCCGCGATAGTAGGAGGTTGCAGTTGGCTAGCCAAGGTAGTCACAAGGTGACGTGGCATGAGGTGGATGCCACACATAGGGAAGGACCGTATCCGAGTCGTTTGGGTGCTTTGACGAGCCATGATCACTCGACTGCGGTGGGAGGGGCCTCACGCAATCACGGGGCCAACGGGGGTCGGACACATTAGCTGGTCACATCCCGGCCAGGCCACATCCCCAACCGGTAGGTCGAGCCCACACCCAGTGGGCCAGACCCATGCTGGTAGTTTGTACACACACCCAGCGAGCCCGACACACATTGTAAGGCTGGACCTGTGCCCTTCAGGTCAGGCTATACTAGAACGGGTTGCCCAGCAACCCGGTGGGCTGGACCCTTGGGCAACTTGGGCCAGGTGAAGCAAGGCCCATTTGGCCTGGCCTAATAGCTAGGATATACCAGACTGACCCATACCTGAACCAGGTCAGGTCGGGTCAGTCGGAACTAAACAGGGGTATGTGGGACCCCCGGGCCGAGTTGTTCAGGTCGGATCGGACATAGACGCAATTGTCCCCTTTTTACCAAAATGCTAATAACTGGTAATTCGGGTGTCCGATTGACAATAAGTTTGTGGTGATGGGACCCTCTAGACAAGAAAGATCTTTTGGAATTCCCTAAGGATGATTTCATTAAATTTGAGATGCGACGAATTTCTTGAGGAGGAGTTCTCCTAGGCGCACTACGTACGGAACCCTACGGTTTTCTGAGACCTGAGGACTACTAACATTCGACTCTATGAGACTGAACTATGGCTCAGTGGGAATCAATTCTATGTGACTTTGCAGGGCCACAGTGGTAATATCTTCTGTGTGACATTGCAGGCCCACAATATGTGATGAGGAAGAGTACCTCTGTTGGCCAAGATTAGTGGTAAGCACTTCTTCATGACTTTACAAGCCCACAGTACTCGATGAAGAGGTGTACCTAAGAAGTCTAAGGATAGTGGGAAGCTATTCTGTGTGACATGGAAGGCCCACTATACTTTATAGAGGAGGATTTATCCAGAAGCATAGGTGTTCGATGATGTGACTGATGATTCTTCAATCACTACACTAAATGTATACCTGCTCTGAGTTTTCTTGTGTTTTGTGCTCTAATTTGAGGAATTTGTTTGTGGTATTTCCCTTTTGTTTTGGGGTCCCTACTAAGTACTTCGTTACTCACCTCGGCATAGTCTCCGCCCACACGTGTTATGTCTGGTGCAAACAATCAACTTTTCTACATAGATATTGGTGGTCCAAGACTAATAGGTGCTTAAGGAGATGGGTCTGACAGATGCTACAATGGTTGAGTTGGTGGCCTAGGACAAGTTATAGGTCCTGTAGAATACGGTGTACTGGATGTTCTACTTCGGATTCCAGTAGCTACACTACTCTCACAGTCAGGTGGGGCTTTTTGCAGATGGCCATCAGAGTTTCCTTTTTGTACTTTGCTGCTTTCAGTTCTTTTGTTGGGTTTGAATTCTATCCCACTTTTAACAGATGTACTTATACTCTATATTTTTTTAATGATACTTGATACCATTTTTTTGTGTGGTACTTGGTTGGGTTTGTGTGTGTGTGTGTGCGTACAAGTACTTAGGAAAATTCCTCCCACTTGTAGGTTGATCCCTTCGACATTAGTCTCCAGCCCCTGGCTTTTGGGAGGCAGGCTTAGGGTAGTCACAACATAGGCCCCAAGGGATGGTTTGTGAAAAAAGGGTATCCTAGGTCATTTGGTCCTACCACAAAGACTGGGAGTCTGTGATTTCTTTCTGGGAAACTTTGTTATGTGTTTCGAGTCTGACTTTCAGATTTGGGGAGTCTGATGTTGCTGCAGCGGCCAACGTATCCATACACCAGGACCTTGAATTTTTCATTTCATCTCTATACATTAAAACACAAGTTTCATATGTTTCTCCTTATGTTATTTTGAATAAAATTCATATAACTAGGTATAACCTTCTGATCATGGTACATTTTGATCTATCTTGGGATGCCTCCACATAGATGACCAGTTGGGATCCTGATACGAGGTCATGAGAACAACCCACCTAAAGTTGAGGCATTAATTCAGGGACCAATTCTAGAGATGGCCCCATCGGGTTGTGCCCCAGTACTATCACTACCTGATAGTCGGCATCTACTACCGGCAGTTTCAGTTGAGGACGTACATAGACTCAGTGCCCTGCACGGGTTTCAAAGATAGTGACCTCCCAAGTTCAGGGGACAGATATATCCTAATGTCACTAAACACTGGCTTGAGGCAGTGATGTGGGTCTTCCTCATAGTGAGGAAACCTCCTAACCATATAGTGATCTTGGCAGTGAGCCTTTTGCAGGGATCAGTTGGGAGATAGTGGAGATTGAGCACTCAGACACATGATGAGGAAACCCTTAAGTAGGAATACTTCAATCAGATTCTACAGGAGAAGTTTTTTCCTGATACCTTGCCCTCAATGTGCATTTATGAGCTGCTTCACCTTCAGTAGGATAGCATGACGGTATATGAGTACTCAGCGAGTTTCACAGATCTTTTGCACTACTCCAAAGAAATGGTGTGAGACCCTTTCTTCAAGGATTGATCCTTTGAGGAGGGACTCATGAGGGAGATTAGGGAATCGATGTTGTCTCTCAGCATCGATACCTTGTATGGGGTACTGGAGCGATCCCTTCTTGTAGAGAGCTTCTTGGAGGAGCAGGAACCGAGAGCTGGAGCTGCTAGTTTACCCTAGGCTGTGGAGTTTTTAGCATTTAGATGACTGCAGATGCAAGGGACAAAGTGTGCTAGGTCATTCATAGGACAAACCTAGAAATCAGGGTCGGTATTATGGGGATCCCAGTCTAGAGGGAGTAATTTGGGAGTCAGGCGGTGCTTCACATGCGGCAGGTAGGGACACATGGCTCGTGACTGCCTTACCCACCATACAGAGGACCAGAAGATGGTCGAGGGGTTGCTGAGACAATGTCAGTGGTTTGAGTGAGAAGGTCCACAGGGTGCCGGACATTGTAGGGGAGTAGGCTGAGTAGTCAGAAGTGGACGGTGGTTCAAGATGTTACCTCCACCACCCCTAGGTGGTCCACCCCGACCTCATAGAGTAGGTGGGCAGGCGCGAGCTCATCTCCAGGTAGCAGAGACTTATAACCACGGGGCTCTAGATATGATATGAGGCACAATCTATGTTTTCTACACCCTAGATATAGTTCTTATAGACAAAGTTTATAGTAACTCCTTACTTACCACAACACTTTTTTGGTGCTTGGATATTCCGTTGGAGCCAATGGCTCGATCATAACAGCTATAGACTCCTACAAAAGGGGATTTGACGATTACACGCTAGTTTCGGCAGTGTGAGCTTACTCTAGGAGGCGAGAGCTTCAGCTAGGATATCCTTGTAACTTTGTTGAGGCCTTATGAAATCATCTTGGGTATGGAATTTTTATCCATAGTCCATGCTCAGATCGACTATTTAGGCATAAAGTGCGTTGTTTTTGTGGATATTGGATCAGGTTTTCCTTCACCGGTGAGAAGGAAACCCTTGCATCACAGGACAAACTTTCTCGAATGAGGGTGCAACTGATTACTCACTAGCTATCTAGCCTCACCCTCGGTGTAGTGGATGAGAGGATTCCAAGCATTCCTGTAGTGGTGGATGAGTATGAGAATGTTTTTCCTTAGGATGTTCTAGGACTACGTCCTTGTAGGGATGTAGACTTTTTCAATGCCTTATACCTTGGGATGAAACCGATATCCACAATGGAATATCGGATGGTTCCCGTAGAGCTTCGCGAGATGAGTGTATAGCTGGAGGACTTTCTGGAGAAGGGGTTAATAAGGCCCAGTGTTTCACTATGGGCATCCCTAGTGCTTTTTTTCAAGAAGGAAGATGGGAGTTTGAGGTTGTGTATGGACTTCCAGCACCTGAACCAGGCGACCGTGAAGAACAAGTATCCACTACTGAGGATCAATGAACTCTTCGACCAGCTGAAGGGAGCGATTTGGTTCTCAAAGATAGACCTCATATCAGTTTATCACCATCTTTGGGTATGGGATGAGGATGTACCAAAGACAGCCTTCAGGTGCTGATACGACCACTATGAGTTTTTGGTGATGCTTTTCAGCATGACCAACTCCCCAGTAGTGTTCATAGGACTCATGAATAGGATCTTCTAGCCTTACCTTGACCAATTTGTTTTGGTCTTCATTGATGACATCTTAGTGTACTCAGTGTCATAGGAGGAGCATGTTACACACCTACATATAGTCCTAGATAATCTCTAAGAGCATCTACTTTATGGTAAACTCTTGAAGTGCCATTTCTGGATTTGGGAGGTCCACTTTCTAGGACATGTCATCTCAGAGGCTAGAGTTGTAGTGGATATCGAAGAGATAGAGGTAGTCCTTTATTGGGAGCCACTCAAGAGCGTCATTGAGATGTAGAGTTTCTTGGGGTTGTCTGAATACTAACAGAGGTTTGTGATTTAATTTTCCGAATTAGCAAAACCCTTTTCAGATTTGACAAAGAAGGGACAACCCTTCCTATGGATGGGGATATGTCAGTATAGTTTCCACAAGCTGAGGTGGAGACTGACTCGTTCCCCCATCATGAGGCTACTAGAGGAGGGTGTTGGGTATATAGTTTACTGTGATGCATCAGGGAATAGACTTGGTTGTTCCTTGATGTAGGAGTGGTCAGTGATCACCTACGGCTAACGATCGTTGAGACAAAATGAGAAAAAATACACAACCCATGACCAAGAGTTAGTAGCAGCGGTCTTTTCCTTCAAGATGTGGTGGAACTAATTGATGGGTGAAGGATTTACAGTTTACTCTGACCACAAGAGTCTCAGGTATATATTCTCCCAAAATAACTTGATCCTAAGACAACAGTTATGGATAGAGTTCCTATAGGACTATGAATTTGAGATAGTCTATACTCATAGAAAAGGGAACGTGGTGGCAGACACGCTCATCAGGAGGACCGGTTTACAGCTATTGAGTGAGGGGATGGAGCAGTTGGCCGCGATGAAGATATATTTCATGGATGATGGTGTAGTTGCTTACCATCAGTCGATGGCTATTACTCCCCAACTCTTACAACGAGTCAGGGAGGAGCAGCTTGTGGATATTGACTGCAATGCCCAATGTGCTTATTTATCCTCATTATGGGATCTTGATGTATTTTTTATAGGTTTGTCGCACGTCATCATTTTCAGAGGGAACACCATAGTTCTAGTGATGTTGCGGGAGGAGGTGTTGAGGGGGTTCCATACATCCCCTTTGGTGGTACATTTGGGGGTTGGGAATATGTACCAGGACCTCCGACATTTTTATTGGTGGATTGGGATGAAGAAAGAAGTTGCTAAATTCATTTCATGATACCTCAATTATATGTAAGTGAAGGATGAGCATCAGCTTCCAACAGGCTTCGCCCAAACAATTGAGGTACCATAGTGTAAATGGGACGGTATCTCAATAGAATTTGTGATAGGGCTACCATGCACATCCAGGGGCCACAGCCTTATCTGGGTGATCATTGACAGACTCACCAAGTCGACTCACTTCCTACCCATCTGGGAGTAGGGACCGGTAGAGGTCTCACATAGCCTCTACATCTAGGAGATAGTGTGGCTTCATGGGATGCCTTCGATGATCGTATCATATCGTGAGACTCTCTTTACATCCCAGCCGTGGAAGGGATTACCGGAGGCCTTCGGGGTGTAGATGTGCTTGAGCACATCTTTTCACCCCCACACAGATGGTCAGACGGAGCAGACCATATAGGTCATGGAGGACATGCTTCATGCTTGGCATCCTTGACTTTTTTCGCAGTTGGGAAGACCACCTACCTTTGGTGGAGTTCTCATACAACAACAGTTATCACTCCACAATCGGCAAGGCACCATTTGAAGCCATGTACAGGTGGCCTTGCAGTTCACCCCTATGTTGGACAGACCTAGGGGAGTCAGCACTCTTGGGTCCAGAGTTGGTACGGGCTACCACTGAGAAGGTACAGATCATCTAGGAGAGGTTTAGGACATCAAAGAGTAGAAAGAAGTCTTATGTCGGTATGAGATAGATACCCTTCGAGTTTGAGGATGGAGATTATGTGTTCCTTCAGGTCTCACCTTGATGAGAGTGGCGGAGATTTGTCCAGGGTGGAAACCTATCTCTAAGGTTCATCGGAACTTTTCATATCCTGAGCAGTGTTAGCTAGGTGGCGTAATACTTAGCTCTTCCCCCATAAATGCACTGGGTGCATGATGTATTCCACGTGTCGCAGCTAAGGAGGTACGTTCTTGATCCACCACACGTCATCGACTAGGGTGAGCTGGAAATTGACGATGAGGTGACGTTTGTGGAGTTCTTGGTGGAGATAGAGGATCAGCAAGAGCAGATCCTATGTGGGCGGTCGATTTATATGGTGTGAGTTCAATGTTAGAATGGGAATCTCCATGAGAGAACATGGGAGTGGGACTCTCATATCTTTGCTAAGTACCCCCATCTGTTTGATTAATTTTTTGTTTTGGATTTTGGGGACGTAAACACCTATGGTGGAGAGAATTTTATGTCTCAAAAATTCCATGTAATATTTTTTAATTATATTGAATTATTCTGAGACTACATGCTTTGATGGAACGTGATTCCAAGTCCTGATGAGACCAAAACAAAATTTTGAAATTTTTTAAGGTACGTTTAGTAAACGTAAGAGTGGGATTTTCTAAATTTTGAACACTTACTTGCATCGAAAATCTAAGGGATCCATTGAACTCAGAACACCAAGATTTTTCTAGAATAGGCTTATCTTCGGCCAAAAAGGGCCAAACAGAAAATCCTTTTTTCAGAATTTTCAGAAAATAATAAAAAAACCTTAAAAATGTTATTTTATATCATTTTTCATCTGACGAGTGGAGACAAGGCGATGCTGAGGTGCAACGACGAGGCAGTGACAGGTCTCATTAATTAGGCTCAATAATGGCATGTATCACACAGTGTAATGTTGAAATAAACTAACTGTAACTAAGATGTTGTTTCATAAAATAAATAGTGTAACGATGTTACATCACAGCGTAACTAAAACACTGTGATGTGTTTTTTTAATGGTTTTACGCATTGGTGGAATGAGGATTAAGCCTTACCTATTCTCTAATGAACCACCAATGGTCTTCCTCTCAAACGATTAATGATGCACTATAGGATCCTCACCGACTTTGACACACCTCAAAGAATGGATCTGGAAGCGATGAGAGACGTTGGCATCTTGAAACCTCGAGGGAAAATGGCATGGATTCCAACGAAAAAGAGGTAGTGGTTATTTGATTTTAATGTTTCTCCTCGTTATTTATTTCTGGAAATAATGAATGTAGATCAACCCACGAACAAGTTGAACCACGAATTTTGTATTTGTGTAGGAGGGTAACTTTCTTTTGGGATTTTCGTTATCTGGGAATTGAGATTATCACTTTTTTATTCAATTGGAATCCTTAGACCTCCCATGTAAATAAATCTCTAATGTGGAGGGCGTGTTCTGACATGAACAAGTCCCAGTCCCTCCATTATATTTTTTCTTTGTGAATTTTTTGATTTCATATGTTCAACATGTCATCAACAAATTTCCTCTTGATTCACAGTGAAGGTGTCATCCTACAAAGCCCATAGACCCAAGCGCTTCAAGGAACTGACTACCAAAGATACTCTGGGGGGCCATCGAATGTACCACTGATGCACTAGTGGCCATGGGCAGAAGAAGACGGCATGCCCGTCAGTGTGATGATGTGGCAGGAGGCCGCGGTCAGTAGGACACAGTAGTCATGGGGTGACGCGGCAGTAGGCGGGTGTTGCGTGGAGGGATGGCCTACATATGGGTTTTCCAGGTGATTCATCATTCTTGCAGTCGCTCGACCACTGAAGGAGGGGCCCCATCCATCCGCGAGGTCAGTGGGGGATTGATACAGTAGTTGTCTGCATCCATATTAGGTAGAGCACTACCGGCCCACACCGTGTGGGCTAGTCTTTGGGCTTGCAGGACACACCCCAAACCGGCAGGCTAGACTGAACCGGGTCACCGGGCAACCTAGTGGGCTAGACCCTCGGCCAACCTAGGATAGGTACAGCAAGGCCCATTAGTCCTCAGCCACTGGCCAAGCTAGACCAAACTAACCCAGACCCGAACTGAGTCAGTTCGAGTTAGTGATAACTAAATCGGGTTATGTGGGACCCCTAGGCCGAGTTGGTCGGGTCGGTTCAACTGAGTCGGACCGACCCAGACGCAATGAGCCCCTGTTTACTAAAACTCTAATAACTTGCAATATTTGTGTTTGATTGATGATCCATTTGTGTAAATGGGACCCTCTCAAAGAGGAAGATCTTTTAGCATGCCCTGAGGGACATTCATGGAAGTTGAGATTCGATTAATGGCTTAAGTAATGGTTATCCCAGGAACGCTATGTATAGAACCCTATGGTTGGATGAGACCTGAGGGATACTGACATTAGACTCTATGAGACTCAACTATGGACTAGTGGGAAGCACTTCTCTATGCCTTTTCAGGACCAATGTACCCAATGATGAGGAGTACCTCAGTTGGCCATGATTAGTGGGAAGCACTTCTATGTGTCTTTGTGGGACCACGGTACACGATGAGGAGGTATACATGAGTAGTCCAAGGATAGTGGGAAGCACTTCTATTTTACATAGAACGCCCACTGTACTCGATAGAGGATGAGTTCTATAGCAACAGAGGTGTTCGATGATTTGAATGATGATTCTTCTATCACTACCCTAAATGTATACCTAGTGTGATCTATATTGGGTTTTATCTTTATTTTGAGGAATTATTGTGTGGTATTTCCCTTTTGTTTTGGGGTCCCTTCAGAATACTTTGTTACTCTCCCCTGCATGGGCTTCACCCGCACGTATTTTGTCGGGTGAAGATGATCTAAGTTTCAACAGAAACTTTCGTGGACCAGGACCTAGAGGTTTTCAGGCAGATGGGTCGAACGGACACTATGATAGTGGACTTTTGGCCTAGGACCAGGCGGGGCCATGTAGGATCAGGTGGACATGATGTTCTACATAGGCTTCCAGTAGCTACATTACTCTCACGATCTAGTGGGAATTTATGCAGATGGCCATCATATTTTCCTTTTTGGACTTCATTGCATTCATTTCTTTTGTTGGGTTTGTATTCCTCCAACTTCTATTAGTTGCACTTGTACTCTGCCCTATTTTATTGATACTTGTTTTCTTTTTAGTGTGTGGGTCTTGGTTGGGAATGTTTGTTTGTACAAGTACTCTAGTAAATACCTCCCACTTTCAGGTTGACGCCTTCAGCACTATTATCCATCCCCTATCCTTCAGGAGGTGGGCTTAGGGTAGTCACGGCATAGGCCCCGGGGTACAGTTCATGAAAAAGCATCCTTGAGAGCCTCTTTTGGGGTGAGTTTATGGTCTTTTTATGAGACCAATGACTTCTGGATGTGGGGGAGGAGATTCAAAGGATATTTAATTATAATTTATACAAGGAACAAGGCTTGAGAGGATTGAAGAGAAGAGGGAGTGTGGGGGGGTTATAGTGTAGGAGAGGAGGGTTTTCCCATTATTTTACTCGTTATTTTATTATTTTTCCAAAGACAACCAATAGTATAGATTCTTGTGATCAAGAATAGTAATGTGTGATTTTGAGTTTGAACCAAATCTTATTACATCATCCATAATTCTACGAATATTTAATTTAACTAAAAATGTATATATACGGTAAATTACAGTATTTTACTATTCATCAAAAAATTTGAGTATTTTAGAAAAATCCAAAAAAAATCCCCCTAACCATTTTTCCAAATTTTGAATTAAAAAATAAACTAATTTTTTTGGAAATAATTATCTATATATTATTAATTTAATGTTTAAATAAAAACATAATATATTCAAAAAATAACAATTTTTGAACTATAATTTGTTGTATATCACCTTGAAAATTTAATCAACATATCATTATCTTATAACCATAAGAAAATAAAATAATAATATGATTTACTATTCATAAGTGTCATATTACTATTCATAAGGGTATGTTACTATTCACTAAAAAAAATATGTTTGTCTTATTAGACTATAAATATCTTAGTGAACGCAACTGTGTATATCAGTTTTTCAAAATTCAAATCACCTAAGCGAAAAAATTATGTTTACTCGCTAACTCATAAAAAAGTTGTGATTTATACAGAATCACTATTTCATGCATTCAATAATAAATTTATTGGAAAAATCTTGGGTTGTTAAAAAATGCATGAGTTTTATTGATTAGAGGTTCTTATTTTTCTAGATTTTCCAAGTACATTAGACCTTATGATTCTCAAATGTTTTTATTATGGATTATTTTATTTAAATATTTTAATATCCATTGTTTGATACTTAGGTCAATATAAAAATTTTAACACCCTAATATTTAATAATTTTTTTTCTTTTGAAATAAATTTATAGCATTTTATAGATTTCTAAAAATAAAACCTCATGTCTAAATAAACCATGATATATTATGGCTTTTATACCCTAGTTGATGGATTGGTGGTTATGAAAAAGGATTAACAAAATTATTAAATATGTATATATGTGTTAAATAATTCATGTTTATTGACCAATGATTACTAAATAATCATTAAATTTTAATAAAATAATTTTATTATGAAAATACATATTTATCTGAAAAAATATATTTTTCTAGGTGTTATGAATTTTTATAAAAAAAATATATTAATCACTATTAAAAAGTTAATTTAATATAATTTTTTGTTCATTTATGAATAATAATTTATACATTATTTATCTAATGATGAGTAATTGATATAAAATCATTTGAGGGTAAAAAAAATAGTTATTTTACAGAAAACAGTTTTCATGTGTATAAGGTGTTTGTATTTTAAAAAAACTAAATAAATAAAAATTTAGTAAATAATTTAGTAAAATTTATTTAACATATATTCAATAAAACAATTTAACATTAAGATAATATTTTTTTTATAATGGAATGATAATAAATTAATTTTTATGCTTAAGAATGCATTATTTAAACAGTTTTCATTATCCTTTGCATGTTTATCTTAAAATGAATTTTTTTCACTTATAGATATTTAATTTCTTAAATTTGATTACATATTTGGAATCATAATTTTCGGATATTTTAATTATTATATTTTCATTACTATTCATAAGTAATAGTAAAAAACTATAAAAATGTGTTTTAATGGTTTGTATTAAAATAGGATTTTCAAGGGTTAAACTGAGCGATAAAGGTACAAATTCTAATTTAAATTGTATACATATTATTTTTTGAATATTTATAGACTATTTATTACCTTATCTTTTATATATTTGATATTTTTTCCACTTACACTTGAAATTGACAAAATATTATTTAAATCTTTTATGTAATTTCATGTCCATCCTCTCATCACTTATAAAAGAGATACTTTTGTCCTCAATTATTTACACAATTTGGGGGTTCTATATTAAACAATATCAGTACATAAACCTTCCATTATTCCTCAACTTCATTATAGATTTCCTTTTTGTATCCTTATACAATCCAAATAAGGCTTAATGTGTATTAAAAATGAGGTATCTCAAAGAAGAGGTAATCGCCTAAACCAACTCTTTCATAGTTTATTTCATATTATACATACTAAAAATAACTTTTATCCAACAAAAAATAATTAATATAGTATAAAAAATACAATTATATTTTATTATAATTATGGTAAAACCATTTTCTACCTCCACTCAATCAAAAGGGAAATGAAAGTATCGCTTGTGAAAACGTGTGGAAAACCCCCTCCACATAGCGATATGATTCATTTTCCATCCCCATTTTTCATAGATGGTTATTATGATGTATTTAAGGATTATATATTATTTTTATGAAATCATTATAACTGTTAAATTGTAACATATTATGTTCCTTCTTACCTTCCAATCTGTAGGAAAATTATAATGCCACTTAAGCTTACATGTTGGCTACCTCCCCCACAAAGCGATGTGATTTGTTTTTCATTTACTCCATACATGAATAGTAATAAAGAAAGTTTTAATGTATATATATGATAATTATTATTTAATAATTATTCAATGGTTTTTTAAAATTATTTATCTTTTTTTGTTCTATCCATCGAAAAGTGGAAACATCACTCGTGCATACATAAGTCTATTGTCTCCAAGAAGTGATGTAATTCACTTTTCATCAATGCTTTATATTTAGGGTTATAAAATTTTATATAATAATTAAATTTTACACTTATAATATCATTAATATTCTTAAGATTATGGAAACATGAAATAACTATAAGGTCTATAACTATCGAACTGAAACAAACATGAAGAACAAAGAGGTTGAAAACTAAAGTAATGACGATAAAGAATGATTAATATTGAAGAGGTGATAAGATGTTATAAGTAAACCTAGTGTGATATTATAATTATTAAAATGGTTAATAAATATAATTATTTTAAATTTAAGTTTATTTTATAGAATTTTAGACCTCTTACAAAGCAATTCAGACTCTAGGTAATGGTTTCTCGTCTCACTTTTCATTCAGTGAGACATATTCAATTTTCACCACTTTCTTCATTCGTGTGAGGTATATAGAACCTCTTGGATATTATATATAGATGATATATTTATATTCATGTTATTTAATGTTTTATTTTATGTTATTACATTGATGAGGGTTACGATTCAAATGTTACCAAAGTGGTAAGGGTTTTAGCTTACAATCTCATTATTTATCAAGATTATTTATGTCAAAATTTTCATTGATGAAATAATATGATATTTGTATCGTAAATATTATGTATGATTTTATACTATGGTCATTTCTATATATTTAAGGTTCTATATTCATGTTTCAATATCTATGTACTCAATACTCTAAATAACAATTTATAAGGAAAACTGACTTTGGTTTTCTATTCAGATGGGAATATTTTCATCCATATTGATATTTTCCTAAAGAAAATTCATGAATTTATTTACGGTACTATAATTACAGATTGAAGTTTTTCTTTCCCATGATTTACATTCAATAAAAACCTTCAAATGGAATCTTCTTGTGTTTTTTCTAATAAAATGTTTTTTTCTAAAGGTGTGAATGAAATATTTGTTTTAAAATTTACCATACGAACTAATTTTTTCACCATCGTGAATACTATTTTCATTGAAGAATACTTTACAACTTTACATGTTTCTTTTGAATGTAATTTTATTCCCTAATATTCATGAAATTTTTGGAATTTAAATTAGTGGTTTCAAAATGAAAAGGTTAATTTTCTTAGGAAATGTTCTGGTGGTATTTTAAAGTTATTTCCTCTCTAAAAACATACATTGATATTTATTATGCCTTATTGGGGATACGACAAAATGTTACCATCTTTATTCATTCTTTTTATGGTTATTTATTATGATTATTAAATATTTTCAAAACCTATTTTCTTTTCCATGGGTTAATCTATGAAGAAATGATTAATTCTTTATCATCTTATGGCATACATATTGATGGATTATGATTATGTGATCGGTGGGTATGTTAAATACCTCTATTATATTGGTTAGTGTTTACTTTTTATGAGTTCAAACAAGAAATCTGAGTCTATCCCAATCCAAAAAAGGGGGTACATAGGAGATTATCCAAATACCAAAGAGGGAAAACAAATGGTTATCCCTGTCCCAACATGCGATGCATTTATTTGTAGATAGACTCGAAAACTTTTTTCTATAATTATGATTATGTCATTCATTATACCATTATCTTATAACATGTTCTTATGATAATGTTATATTCTCGTGGATCTTGACCTTTGATTCTATTTTGATTCATTTCTTATGAAAAACCAATGATTTATTCCATAATTTTCATTTACGATATATGAAGTTATGGGTATGATTTTATAATGAAATGATCATGATATAATACCCTTTTGCTTATATTAAAATCACATATAACCATTGACTGATATCCCCCTTATTTACTAACAATTATAATCTAAGTTCCCCCTTTATTATGTTTCATTTCCCTATGTTATGAAGAAATTTTTTTGGTAGGTCATGACTATGATTTGTAGTATACAAGATTATATTCTCTGAGAATTAATATATTTCACAAAATAAGATTATTATACATCATGTCTCAAAGGACACTAAACCATTATAGTCCTTGGACATTCATTATTGTAAAATGTATTGAATATTCATCTAAAATTATGTAAAATTTATATTCGATATGTTTAGGTCATCTTAATTGGAATAAAAGGAGGGTTTGTTACTTTTAGAGACTTTTAATAAAGAAGATTATTGGGAACCCTTAGAATAATCGTATGTATAGTATAAAAACCAATGTCATGACAAAAAAATGAGTGTGGATTTCCTAGAAATTACATCCTTTTCTAGATACTAGTAAGTGGATGTGGCTATGGAATATATTCCATATGGGTAATAACTTTGAAAGGGGAATATTAGGTATTAACTTGGTCATCATTATTTCATGATTAGTGGGACTAAGACTATAAACCTAGCTACACACAATTGAAGGATATGACTGGGATAATTCACATTTTCGTTATTAATGATTTGAATAGATAATGACCATGTATAACCTAGGTTAAACATAATGTTTCATTGATTGAAAATAATCTATCATGATTTATGCATCATGTGAATGACTTTTCATGGTTGTATGATTTTTTACTATGACATTTTTCATGCATTATGGTTTTTAATTTTAGTTAATTGTTGAAACTAGGAGGAATCATGTTAACACTAAATGTGATGAACAACACAATGATTGTCCTAATGAGTGATTGTATGAAAAAAAAAGTTTTAATGTGAAAACTTATGATTATTACTAACAATTTATCTCAATATGTGATTAATAACCTAAATTTGGGTGAGTTTCCTAACACATATAATAAGATAAAATGATGCTTCTATAAATTTAAATTGGTAAAGACCATAAAGGGAAGAATATTAAGCTTTAAAAATATCAAAAATGTTCAAAACATAACACAAGGAAATGAATTAATGGAATGTGAAGATGTTTTTTGTGTGTAAAATAAGGGAATAAAGAAATTAATTTATGAGGAAAACTTAATAATTCAATTGAGGGAAATATAGTTCATCCTACGAAATGATTGAAAGTTAATTTTATTATATGTGGAGAATATGGTCATCATCTAATTCAATTCCCTAATCTAAAAAAAATTATATATCATGGAAGGGACCATGTTATTTCTATCACTAAAGTGGATATTGATGGTTAAGGAACACTTATCATCAACTCTAGAGTTGGGGATTTCTGGTTAATGTTTGTAAGAATATTCCTTATGAAAATATTATTAGTCATCATTTACTGGAATTTAATGTTATTTTGAGTATTGATTAACAATATATATATATACCTCACATCAGTTTTCAACTAAGGGAATCCACATTACATGATTTGAATAAACATATTATCATCTATAGGTGTGAGGATGAACATTAACTTCTAACTAAAATTGCTTCATTTAATGGGTCTTAGTTTATATTTATAAGGTTTATTTATCTCAGTAGGTTGGGGAGAAATTCATCATCAAATATATGCCTATTTTATGGTAGTTTTCTTATGTATTTTTGTAATAGGTTACTATTATTCATATGAATCATGTAGTTTAGTTTTCAATATAATTCATACATCATTTTTTAACTATTTCAAAAACTATACATAAAAATTCCTCAATATAGTTACAGGAATTGAAGAAGAAACTCTAGGAAAATATTTATAAAGGATTCAGTCAGTCAACTTCATCACCATGGGGTACACCTATTCTTTTGTCAAAAATAAATATGGATCCAAGTTAATATATATTTACTATCTATAATTAAACAATATCACGATCAATGATTGGTATCAAATGCCCCATATTGAAGACTTGTTTGATCAATTCTGAGGAGATCAATACATCTCTTAAATTGAGCTTCATTTTGGATATAATTAATTGATAGTCAAAATTAATGAAATGATGAATACATCCATTTGTACGATGTATGGAAAGTATAAATTTATAGTGATTCCTTTTGGACTAACAAATTCCGTAACTATATTAATGGATTTAATTAATTGAATCATTATAGATTATCTTGATCAATTCATGGTGGGATTTATATATTATATTATTATATACTATAAGAGAAATGAATAACATAAATATCACATGAGAATTATGTTAAAGACACTCAAGAAGGATAAAATTTATGGATTCTCATTAAGTGATACTTCTAATTATATAATGTATCATTACTCAGAAAAATGACCACAAGAGGGGGTATATCAGTAAATCATTCTAAGATAAAATTCATTGAACATTGGACTAGACCAATAACTATAACTGAAAACTGTATATTTCATGTATTTTCTAGATATTATCAATGATTTGTGATATTACTCATGAATTTATATTCCTCCCACCAAGTTTACATTTAAGGGAGTGAAGTTACTTTGCATTGATGAATGTGAAAAAACATTCATGGAGTTGAGTAGAAGGTTGGTCAATGCACCAGTACTCACACAACCATATAGTGAAAATGGATTTTTCATCAACACGTGATTCATATAAGAAGATAATATGATGTGTAATTATGGGAAATTACATGGTGATAACTTACAACACTTTTCAATTAATGTTTCATGAGAAAAATTACCCAACCCGTGAATTGGGATTATTAGAAATAATATTTTAATTAAATATATGGGGGAATTATCTTTATAGAAAAATGTGGGAATTGTATATTGATCATGAAATTTTAAAGTATATACTCTCTTATAAATAGTTTTATATTCCACATAGATGATATTTTTATTTGATTAATGATTATCAATCCTCAATACATTTCCACCCTAGTAATGAGAACAAGGTGGATAGTGATCTTAGTTGAAATGATCATACCAGCTTATCTATGATGAGGATCACAAAATATCCAATATTTATAGATTTATAAATGGTGGAATTGAAATTTTAATGGAAGGAAAGAAATATTATCTTGGTCAATTGAGTTTTCAACCCAAAAACTTTGTAAATATTAAACACACATAAAAGGAAGATGTGAAGCAATAAAAGAAGGTGAGAAATGTTCCAGATTTCATAATTCATTGTGGTTTAATGGTAAGGTTTAGGAATATAGTATGTGACCATGTTATACTAGAATTGAATAAGGGTATATTATATTAAGATCATAGCTCATCATTCTTTATTATTCCTGGAACTATGAAGATGTATATAGACCTTAAGGATTATTTCTGATGGGATAACATAAAGGGAGATATTTCAAAGAATATATTCAAATGTTTAGTATTATATCATGTTAAGGTTGAGTAGAAGAATTATACTAGGATATTACAAAAATTACCTATACATGTATGTAAATGGTAACACCTAACCATGGATTTCATTTTAGGACTTCCCCAGACCTCTAAAGGGAATAATTTTATTTTGGTTGTATTTTATAATCTTACCAAGTCAATATATATCATTTATATTAGTAAATATTTCAATCTTGATAATATTTCTACGATATACATTAATGGGACTAGTAAATTTACATGGATTAACACATTTTATTTTATTTGATTGGGATATGATTTTTACCTTGATTTTCTTAAGATGTATGCAACAAGATCTAGATACAGAGTTGTCTTTTAGTACTTCTTATCATCCTCAGAAATATTTTCATCTTGATATACTATTTAAACCCTAGAGAATATGATAAGATTTCTTTATATGGATTTAAATGGTCTTTATTATCAACACATTCCTATTTTTTAACTTTCATATAACAATAAAATTCACTCAAGAATTCATATAGGCACTTATGAATCACTTTATAAAAAGAAATGTAGAAATATCACATGCCATGATAAAGTTAGTGAATAATAGATATTGATACCTGAGGTAATTATGGAAATTTTATAAAAGGTTACATCCATTCATAATAACCTCAAGCCATATTAGAGTCAAAAAAAGAGTTATGATGATAATATTTTCTGACGTCAATAATTCATAGTTGGTGAGAAGATATTCCTATGAGTTTCTCAATTGAATGAATTTTTGAGATTCATGAATTTATAAAAAAAACTAATCTCTTGTTATATTTTTCCCTTTTATATTCTTTATCATGTGGGGATACTAACATATCATTCGGAACTCCCACTGATCCTCTCTCAATCTCATGATGTGTTCTATGCATATCTTTTGAGGAAGTACATACCAGATCATTCACATGTACCAATATCAATGTTTTTATCATTGGATAAGGATATTTAATATAAATAATAACTTCTATAAAAATTGGATCTTATTATTAATGTTATATGGAACACAACTACTCACATGGTACAATTTATTTAGAGGAATCATAAATTCAAGGAAGCTACTTAGGAACCTGAGGAAGTAATGAAGCAAAAGTACCCTCATTTTATTTTTCACAGCGATGTAATTTTGTTGGTGGAATTATTTTTTATGTGGGAATAATTTGATACCATTCTATTTTACATGATTTCTTTAAAATAAATTATAAACATTCAACAGCTTTCTTTACATTCAATATCGATCCTAATTGAACTATAAAATATTCTATCCATTATAACATTGTTATTATATTGGGGGGTATGAATATGATTAACCATATTATTAAATATATATACATTTATGTATATCTATGTGTTTGTTTGTTTTTCTATAATTAAAATTTATTGATCAATTTCTTATAAATAATCATTAAATTTTGATAAAACTATTTCATGATTAAAAGGCCTATTTTAAAAAAATGTTTTTTATAGGTGTTATTAATTTTTATAAGAAGATATATTGATCACTACTAAAAAATTTAATGAAATTTGTTTATATTTTTTTAATAATAATTCAAATAATAGTTTTGTATTGGTAATGAATGAAGATAAATTAATTTTATAGTAAAAATGGTTATTTTTCATAAAACTGTTTTCAAGTTTTCTATATATATGTATCTTAACAAATAATAAACATTATTAATTAATGTTTTTAATGAAATATGAATAATATATATTTAATAAAATATATCATCATTCATCTAATAGTTTTTAATTGGAAATTAATGAGAATATATTTAGTATTATGCTTAAAAATTCTTTTTTTACAGGTTTCATTGTGTTTTACATGTTTATTTTAAAATTAATTATTTTCACTTATAATTATTTAATTTTATAAAAATAAATACCATATTTGGAATAATAATTCAAAAATTTAATAATTACTACACATTAATAAATGATCAAAATAAATAGTAAAAATAGTAACATAAATTATTACCATGGTTACAGTTAAAACAAGTTTACAGGGGGTTAAAATGAAACATAATGGTTTAAATTCAACATAAACATGTCCAGATACATTTTTTTGAAGATATTTGGTAGAAATATTATACTAAATTTTATTTATTTTATATTTTTTTTCAAATTTCACATTCAATTGACTGTGTATTATTTAAATCATTTAAGTAATTCCATGTGTGTCCCACCCCTCACTTACAAAAAGGTGCATCTTCTTCCTCTCTTATTTAAAAAATATGAGCCTTATATCATGTTCAATATATAGAAAACCTCATATATTGTTTACATTAATTCTTTATCTCCAGTTCTTACCCTAATATCATCTTACGATGGCTTAATGTGTAAGACAAAGGAGATCTCTTAAAGAATAGGTATTTGTCTTACTTATCTCTTTCAAAGTTTATTACCTACTCTAATTACTATAAATAATTTATCTCCATACTAAAATAATTAATCCAATATAATAAATATATTGAGATTTCATTATGATTATATCACATCCATTTTCCATTTCATTTATATGAAATGGGATGAATATATCGCTTGTCCATACGTGTGGACTACTACCTCTATGTGGTGATACGATTCAATTCCCATCACAATTTTTATTTTTCATTATTATTTTTGATATAATGTTTATATATTATATTTATGAAATATTTATTATTCTATATTTATAATATTTTATCTACCTTAATACCCTCCCATCAATTGGAGAATGATAATGTCGCTCGTGTATATGTGTGGACTACCACCTCGATAAAGCTATGTGATTTGTTTTTCCTTTCTGTTTTACATGTCTTGTAATATGGATAAATTTAAAATATATATATGATATTGATGATTTAATAATGACTATGATAATTTGAATTTATATTTACCTTTCTTTAGTTTCATCCATCGAAAATTGGACACATCACTTGTTCATATATACGAACCATTGTTTCCACGAACTGATGTAATTAATTTTTCATCACCAACTAATATGAATTTTTATAAAAGTGTATATAATTATTACGTATGATAATTAAGAAATGATTATTGTTTTTAATATTATCTAACCACGATAAAATTTCAAGTACCATATATTTTTAACCAAACAATTCATGAAGAACGAAGGAGTCAACACTATAAATGATGTTAAAAATGAATGATTATTAATGAAATGGTGGTTGGATGTTATAAGATAACCATGTATGATATTATATGTTTTAATATTGTTATTGTTTAAAATTATATTAACTCTACATTTATTATCCAATAGGTTGGAGTTCTTATAAATCATTCTATACTTAAAGTAAGGGTTTCTCATCTCACTTTTGATTATGTAACACATATGTCATATTAACCACATATTTCTTTAATTTGATGTATATAATAACCATTTTATTTGTTATATAAATAATATATGTATATTTATGATATTTAAAGTTTCATTTTTTTATTTCTTTCATGGGGGTTATGATTCAAAAGTTACTAAAATAATAGGGGTTGTATGTTATGATATCATTGTTTATGAGGATCGTTTATGCATAAATTTATAATGATGAAATTATATGATATATTTCTAAAAAATGTTTTGGATAATTTTATCCTTTGTTTATTTCAGGATAATTTTTTTTCTTTCATTTTTCTCTCTCTAGGTAATTGAAATTTTTAAAAATTGTTTTTTAAGGAAAACTAGACTTTTTTTCTTTTCAACTGTGAATATTTTCTTCCATATTAATATATTAATTAAAATGTTTTAACGGATTTTTTTTTACTATTATAAAATTATTAATTCAAGTTATTTTTTCCTTATGAATTAATTTTTATGAAAAGTCTTGAATGGTATCTTCTTGTCATTTTATGAATGTGTTACTTTGTACCAATGGTGTGAATACAATATTTATTATAACAATTACAGCACGAATGAAATTTTCTACCATCATGAGTAACACTTTATTTGAATATTAATTTACATGTATCCATGGTTTTTTAAAAATAATATTTTTCCCAAATATTTGAGAAATTTTTAGATTTTAAATAATTGATTTCAAAATGAATAGTGTATTTTCATCATGATAATATCCAATGTTATTTTAAAGGTATATTCATCTATAAAAACTTATTTTTATAATTCTTATGATTTAATATGGATTTTATTCAATGTTAAAATATTTATTATTTCTCTAGATGCTTATTTATTATGATGATGAAACATTAATGAATCCTTTTTTCTTTTCTATGTGTTATGATATGAAAAAATGATAATTTTTTTAATGATCTTATAGAATACATATGAATATATTGTTATTATTATTATGATGTGATGGGTGGGTCTGTTAAATCCCTTGAATACATTGGGTAATGTTTAATTTTTATTAGCTCAAGCGGTACATGGAATGTTATCCAATGCCTGAAAGAGGGTACAAGGAAGGTTATCCAAATCCTAAAGAGGGTACAAAGGTGTATATCCCAAGCCCAACATGTGATTAATATCTTAGTAAAAAGCCCTAAAAAAGGATTTTTATGGTCCTAATTATTCCACACTTTATTAAAATCTTTTATGACTTGTTATTATACTGACTTTATATTCCCATGGCTTATGGTCATTGATTATCTTTTGAATTGTATCTTATGAAATTCTACACCTTTATTACACTATTAATGTATATGATCAATGAATTAGTGGGTATTATTTTATAATGTTAAGATGAAGTTCTAAAACCCTTATGTTTATCTTATGTTCACATATGATCATTGATTGAAATCCCCCATGTTAACCCTTACTAAGCATCTGAGCTCATCCTTTTTTATGTTTCCTTTCCCTAAGGTGTGAAGAATGGTTTTGTATAGGGTATGACTAAGAATTATATTATGTGAGAAGACTTATTGGTATATATTGAATATCATTGATGATATAAGATGATTATATATTTATCATCCAAAGACACTAACCCTTTACTATCCTTAAGGGTATATTATTTTGAAATGTGTTGAAAAATCATTTAAAATGATTTAATATTTATGTACGTAATGTTTTGGTTACCTCAAAAAAAGAATCCACATGTGGATAGAAATGACTCTATATGAAACCCTTTATGGTAAGATATGTATAACACATATGGGATAGTATGAAGTTGATGAACCCGCGTTTTTTAGAAAAAAAAACTAGTCAAAGAAATGGTAGTTAGGTCAAGACCACTCAGAATCACATCAGAGTAGCTCAAAGTAGATAGAAGAGTTATGTTGATAATAATTAGTGAGTCCCAAAGTATGAGGTTGGTAATAAAATCTTACTATATATATCTCCATGGCAGAGTGTCCAAAGGTTTAGAAAGAATAAAATTCTGTGTCAGAGAGACAACGACACATTTCATATTCATGATCACATTATAGTTATCGACTATCGAATACCACTCTAACCAAGCCTATCTCAAGTACATTATGTGTTCCACCAATCCCTTAGTAGTAATTACATTTCTAGAACCTCATTTTTACTAAATATATAGGTGCTATAGTTATAACATTATCTCATTTATGATGTAAAGACAATAAATATTTTGGATCATAGAGAAAAAAAATTTACACAATAAAACAACATGCCTATTCAATATACTATAGTGAAACCATAAGTACAAGAAGGTTATATTGGAACTCAATGAAGAAATGAAGAATAATTACCTTCATATATTTTCACTTAAGTATGTGAAATAATATTTCATGGGAAAATTTTCTTAAGGGTTAAGAATATAAAAACCCAAAATTATATCTATATAATTTCTTTTTTGATTATATTAATTTGTCATATATTGTAATTTAGTATTATATAAGGCACATGAGACAAATTATAGAAACAATATAATTTTTTATATAGATTTTAACATTAAATTTAGTGTATACACATACTCAGTAAAAAGAGAAAAAAATAACTATAATATGAAAATTTGGATATTCTCGATCCCTATAATAATTTCACTATGAAAAAAAATGTGGAAATGAAAGTAGATTATTAATAATGAAACACATATTTAAAAAATTATAAATATATAACCCTAAGATAAATATAATTTAATTTGGAATAAAGGAAATGTAATATATTTAAAAAACAAAATAATCTTATATGACCATTCAAATTTGAAAATTGAAATAGTAACCTTAAAGTTAGAATCGCAATACTATTATAAGAATATTAATCTGACTATTAGGAATAGTAAACTAACTTTATGAATAGTAATTTTTCCATTCAAATTGTAAAATAGTTTTTTAGTATCACATAAAATAAAAATGTAACAAATTTATATCGTAATAAAATTAAATAAATATTTTTGAGTGATGAAATTAGTGTTTGTTGGAATGGGGTCACTGGACTCATGAAAATTATTTATTTATAACAATAATTAAAACTATTATAGTAATTATAATAGGTCCCTTCATAGGGAAGGAGTCACATTGGGTCATTTAAGTTTGTGACCAAGTAGAAAATAATAAAACAAAAATCAAATAAAACATCACAAGAATATGATGAAAATAGTAATCATGATGAAGTAGTGATGCGAATAATGATTTTTGTGAATGTAAAAGTGAGTAAGACTATATCAAAGAAATAGGAAGGGAAAAAATAATTATAAAATACATAGAATAAGAAATTAATGAGAACAATTAATAGATGAAATAGGTGAAATTTGATGTCCCGTCCTTTTAATGATTTTCTTTCATTCATTCATTTTAGTTTAAACACCATGAACAAATTCAAATTAGATAACTTGATTTATCATTAGGTCAACATATCACTGAATTCCTCTTACAGATTTTCAACTTTAAAAGTCGCTTGATCACTGAGTGAGAACAAATCATCAATCACAAAGTTAAAATTTACCATTTTAACTTTATGTGATACTCTCTATTGAGATTGATCTACTTTTTAATGAACTATTCATATTGAAGATAGTTTTTATTTAATCACAATAAAGATTATTTTTCACTAATGCTTGATGTTTTTGAAAAAAAATATTTTTGGAAGAGAAATAGAGGGAATTATTAATTTAAGAAAATGCATCAACAAAGTAAAATAGATTAAACAATGGAACATATTCCCCCAGATTAGTTTCACATATGATCATAATTGTACTAAACATATTGAAATATTATAACATCGATGTGTTCTTATATAAAGAAATGGATATTAATAATAAAATAGAGAAGATTATTCTCTCTCCCATATCTTTTTCTCGATTCCAAGTAGCTCTCAATGTATTGATTCTATTCAAGTCCTATGAATTCATCCATCAATGGGATTGTGTCTCCGAGAGAGTGTATCTTTAGGTTTTTCTATGTGTATCTTATTTTTCATCTCTTTCAAGGTCTTATTTTATAAAAGATGATTATTACAATGTAAAATAGATATTTTTCTACCAAAACCTTTCATGTGGTCATAGTCACCACTCTAAGAAGTCCTTTTCCTCCACATGCCACATTATATGTGAATATTTCTCCCTATAGGTGTCAAGAGAACAAGACTTTCTAATAGAATTCTCAACTCCCAGCAACATTCCATCCAGTGACCATGATCCAACTCCTCATATACTCTCCATGTGGAATAATCATTGGTTGGGACAACTTTGTAGAGGTTCCTAAATTTCTAGTTCTTGTGATCTCTTGCACAATTGAGATTTACTAAGTAAAGAAAAAGAGGTGTGAGGGATTTTTGAATTAGAAAATTAAATTTAAGCCCTTTAAATTTTTTGGCATGGGCCTGGACTATAATAGGTATTGGGCCTTTATAGTGCCAAACTTCGATGCCAAAAATTCATTTTTTTATATAAACATCACTAAATGATGTTAGATCATTTGTTAATATTATATATAAATATTTATATTACTTACTATTAATATATCATTGTTAGTAACAAATATGTCTATGAATTTTATATTAATATTTTTTTTAATATTCATATATATATATATATTTATATAATATCTGTTATTATTATATTTATATTTATTATAGTATTATATATATATATATAATTGGGAGTTTGGACTTTTAGTGTCTGAATGAGTTGGGTGTCTCTTCTTCCTCATAGTGGAGACTCTGATTAGGTGTGGTGCACGGTAGTTGTATCTTTTCTAGGCTTCGGTTTCCTTTCAATAGGATTAGTCGGTTCCTCCTCCAAAATTGGTGGGGTTCCATCTTAGGAATCGGTATTGCACTCGGTATCTTCGATGAAATGTGTGCATCTAGTTTGGTGGGTTTCTCTTACTAGTGCGAAGATGCTTTCTCCGGGATCCAAATCTACCCATCACACTACCATAAAAATGGAATTTTGTTACCATACCCTTTAACATTGCTAAAAAATCACTAATAAAGGTTCCACTTTTATCAGCACATTTTTCATAAGCACTGTTAAAGACCCCTCTTTATCTTTATCAGTGATTTTTTACTAGAACTAATAATGGGTATATTTCAAAAAAATCATTACAAATAGTATATTAATATATAAATATATTTAAATTGATATAAATATAAGATAATATTTTTAAATATGTTTTAAATAAGGCTAAATAGACATTTACACTTAATATATAAGATAATTAGTGAAAATGTATAATAAAATAATTAAACATATTTTTTCAATTAATAATATTCTAATTATTATCGAGTAATAGTCATTTAATAACAATTTTAATATAAAAAAATTATAAAAATAATAAAAGATTGAAAAGAAGTTTAAAACGTAACACGAAATTCAAAAGGCCAAAAACTTTTCTCCGGGTGTCCGTTTGGGCTCTGCCACATATCAAATCAAATTATATGATGAGTTATGTTCCCTAGTCGTAAAGGGGAACCCAATGTCACATTTTTTAGGCCAAAAAGGCCTAGAAGGCCTCAAAACAAATTATTTACTTAGGGTACCCAATTTTTTTAACATTTGATGGATTTTCACCCTCATTTATGGGGTAAATTTATTTCTGGGACTGACATTCATATTGATATTATGGCTTCGAAATTTTATCATTTTTAAAAATTTAATGTTACTTATAATCAAATATATGACAATATATAAATATTTTTTAGATATTTACACAAAAAAAATTTAATTTTATAAATAAGTAATTAAAAATATTGACATATAAAACATATTTATCAATATATAAACCTTATCTAAATAAAAAATAATATCCATTTTATTTAAAATAATAATGTATGAATATTTATATGCATATACAATTAATGTAAATATAATGTTTACATATATATATTTTATTGTGTGTATTGACAAATATATATATATATATATATATTCTCATATATGTTTGTAAATATTGGTATATAATATATATAATTATATATAATTATATATAATTATATATAATTATATTTATATATGAACACACACATAAATATATATGTCAGTACGTATAAAAACACACACACCAAACATATTTTATATATGTATTTAAATATATATATATATGGATAAAAAATGTAAACAAAATTATATAAATATATAGATATATAAAAAAAATACAAAACAAAACAATATGGTGTAGTGGAAAAGGTACTGGAGTATGAGGGGGAGGTCTCTTGTTCAAAACCCAGCAATGACAGACGCACGCATGGGAAAGTGAAGCAGCTGCATCGCTCTCCTAAAGTGGGAAGGGGCTACCTAACATTGTTTAAGGGGGGAAGGGAGGCTGGTAAAGAACTATTAAAAGGGGATACATCATTGAAAAAAGGTGGTCTTACACCATTCGATATGAAGAAAAAAATTTAAAATATTAATATTTTTGACATTATTAAGCGCTGATAAAAGACCCTTTTATTAGCATTTTTTAGCTCTGATAAAATACACCTTTTATCATCACTTTTTTAGCACTCATAAAAGGGGACTTTATCAGTGATTTTTTAGCACTAATAAAAGGGAACCCCTTTAAATAGAACCTTGATAATTAGAACTTTTTAGGGATTGATTTCCTAATCCCACTATAAAATCATATACCATACCAACTTGGTGAGTGATGGATTGATGAACAAGTTGAAAAAAAATAGTTGTATGTTCTGAAACACCTAATCTCAAGTTTGGAAATAAAAAATTGGAATTAGATTTATGATTCCTCCAACATCCCATAAATAATTATACATGACACCTCTATTTCAAAAGGTGTAAGGTATGACAAATATTTTTGGGTCTTGATGTTTTAGGGATTTTTTATTCCAAAAAACAATACAACACTCTTCTGTGAGATTTTAAGTTGAAAATTAATCGAAATTTATCTTTTTTTAAAAAAATTTATTGAGGTATTTTAGATAATATCGGATTTGAGTCAAGGAATCCATGAAAGTAATTTAAATGCATGTTTTTTAAGAACATTTAGAAATTTCAATAGTTCAAAATCATAGTTTTATTTATTAATTATTTTTGGAAAATGAATTATTAGAAAATAGTTCTTAAATTTTTTGGCTTACCTTAAATTTCCTATTCAATATTTTTCTTCCCTTTGTTTTATTTTCTTCAGTCCATTTTCTAGTTTTTATTTTTTGGGAAAATGGAATTTAGAGTGTTTCCAATGCTACTTTGTATATTTCTATATTCAACATTTTCTAGATTTGTGTTTCTAGATTCATCTTATTTTTCTATTTTAATGGTTTTTGGAACATTCCAAGATTCTTTATCAGTTTCAATACCACTTATTATGGTCACATCTATGGCATTTTATCAAGGGTCAATTCAGTGGTGCTTTGAATATTAACCTTATTTCTTCCGCCAACATCTCAAGAAAACTGACCCATTTGAATTTCCTGGTTTATCATCCAAGATTCCATTTTCACTATATCAAAATCATTTTTCAAATTTTTTTGTCAAAACAAACTATTACTTATTGGAACATACTCTTAACTTCATCTAGTCAGTTAGAATATTAACCTTTTGTTTGGGGATGGAACTGCTTCCTACGTGGTTACAAGAAACCAAGGGGTACAACATGTCTAAGAACGCATTTCTCCCTCTAAGAAATATTTGGTCAGTTTCTATACTCCGGATTTTACCTGTTTGAAAATGGTTCATCCCTACGATGGATCGTAGGAATATATCTAGTAAAATTTTATTTTCTGATATCTTGGTAAGGCTTATAAAAAATGGGAAAATGTGAATGAAAATTCCCAAACATTCCATAGTGGTGTAATTTCTCCCAAACAGTGGTTTTATTATTTTTAATGAAAAATATAGAAACTTTTTCCTCATATTTTGGAGAATTATTGGGTTCTATCCTTACAATGGTTCTTCTCCTAGATAATTTTTGTTGAAATTTTTGTACCAATTTGTAAAATATTTTTTTTAGTTCTTCAAAATTTGTATCACTGAAGTCTCCACTAAAAAATTGGTCCACAAATTTTTGGTGGTAAGAAATGAGTCTATTTTATAATGTTTTCATGAAGAATTAGGGAGTTCATTAGTGGTTCATAAATTATCTAAGTAGCCACTAAATTTATCATATGATTTGTGGAATATTTCTCCCTCATATTTCAATAAAATAGTTATTTTAGATCTCATTTCCGAAATCATTCTCCTAGGGTAAATGTATTTGGTGAAAGCTTTCTAAACATGATATTAGATGAAAAATATTTACTCTTCTATATATTGAAACTAATTCCAGTAATTACCCTTAAAGAAAAATGGGAATAAACATAGTTTAATATCTTCCTCTCTTAGGTCTCTCAGTGGAATCTGATGAACACTACAATAGAAGTCCCTAATGATGTTAATAGTGTCTTCACTAGGGCTAATGAGCCCGTACCCGAGTGGTAAGAGCTTCTACTTAGCATCCAAGAGACCCAGGTTCAAAACTGGGTGGAGCAAAAATTCTAGGGGGCACTATAGCAGAAATGTATCAGATACTATTCAGTACTGTAGCAGCTATAACTATTCACCCTATTTGGGCCTTTCGGCCACCGGTTTGGCCCTACCGATCTCAAGGGCCTCTGGGTCATCAAAGGCCTTCGGGCCACCAGGCCACAGAGACCATGGAGTTCCCAGTTCACACAGAACAAGCCCTAGAAGAGGATCAGAGCAACAAGAGTAGCAGCCACCCGAAGTTGAGCTAATCGGATTGGAGGAATGAGAGGGTATGGCAGCCGCCATCGGGACCAGGCACTGTGTTGCTTTGTACGAGGCAATTCTAGCCAATCAACAATTCAAGGTGGGGAGCTTGGTTATCAATGACACAAAAGATGGGGAGGGTCAGTTCTAGTGGGTTGGGCCTATGGGTCATGTAATGGGCATGGTATGCCTCTCGGCCTTTGGGTCATGTATTTTTGGTATTTCGGGCCTTGTTATTTGGGCCTACGGTTCATTTTTGGGTTCCCCATCAACCCTTAAAAGGGGTACTATCGATAATAAAATAAAAATAAGCCCTTTGGTCCATTCGGGCGAGGTCTTCGCTAGGTATTCGATTGAGGTTGGTAACTAGGAAAACATTGATTTTTTTTTGTTTAATAGTATCTAGAACATTGTAATGTCCTGGACCTCTCTGGTCCTTTACTTTGTGAAAATGTGGTGTTGGAGGTGTTCCGGGAGGTCAAGGTGACTTGGAGGTTCATTTGGGTGGACTTTTAAGGAAAGATAAAGTGCAATAGCTTTTGCACGCTTGGCGCATGGTTTTCCTAAACCGTGCGTCCAAATATTACAAGGTTAGTTTTGGAGACAATGGATAATGCACCTTTAGTGAACAGTTTGTCTAACCGTGCGGCCTAACCATACGAGGAGTGTTTGATGAGGCAGAAGATAACGCACAGTTAGCACACGGTTTTCCAAATTGTGCCTACTAACCGTGCGGGCACTTAAAGTTGGATCCTAAAATTGTGGATATGAACTCTTTTTCCTCTAAATGGTTCGTTTAAGCCTCTAAGCTACCATAACTTGGGATTACCTGTCCTTAGAGATAGAAGAACCTCTCCCAAGTATTTTGGAGGCGATCTGGAAGAATCTCTTGGAAAATTGAAGCTGGTTTCTTGAGGTATGTGATCGTTCTTGCTTGGTTTCTTAGATTTTCTTAGATCTACTCTTCATCTCCCCTCGGTTTCATATATCTATGCCCGTTATGGGTAGATCTAAGTGTTTGGATGTCGAATATGATGATCTTTGGTCATGGTTGTGTTAGGAGAGGAGATCTAAGGAGGATTCGTTGATAATCGACCCAATTTTCTTGGGTGTTCTTTAACCGTTTAGGTTTCCGTATAAAACCGTTGAGGTAGGGGATTCGTGGATTCTCTAATTTTTTATGTAAAATCATAGAGTTAGCATGATTTTTCTTTTAGATCACAATGAAAATAACTTAATTATATACTTAAACCGAATTAAAAGAATTGGTTTGATCGCTTGTTATTTCTTTGTTCTGTGATAACGATTCGCCTCTTGATTTTCTAGATAGTGTGATATCAATGCCTTGCTTGTTAGCATGTCGCTCTTGAAAAAATTGATAAAGAACGTAAAACTAGAATTAATTGATAATTAATTGGCTAAAGATAAAGAGGCATGTAAATGTATCTAGTTGTTGTTATTCCAACTTGATGTTAATTAAATTGAGGTCGATGATGTGTTTAATTCAGTTGGTTGGTAAACCTGAAATCTATTGGTGCTTGTTGTATAAAGGTCGGATGCCTTGTTAAAGGGCTAAGAGCCCAAACTGATGTGATTCTTACTTTCTTGCTGCTTGTGCTACGATGTGATCCTGAATGGATGTTGTGATGTGGGGGCATGGAGGCCTTGTGGTTATGGTAGCAGATGACGCCTAGAGTGGCGAGATGTATCAGTTTATGAATGTGGGTGTCAGGGAGGACACCGGGGATTATGGAGTGGCGAGATGCATCGGTTTATGCATGTGGGTGTTATGGAGGACACCGAGGATGATGGAACGGGATGGATGTGGTTGTCTGATTCTTGGTGCTTTGTTTGGTTGTTTTTCTGCTTTTATTTTTCCCACTGCTCAAGGCAGCTAGTCTTGCTTACCCTTCTTTCGAAAGGGGCGAAGACACATGGGGTATGCCACGTTCCTTCCGTGTTTAGCCTCTCCAGGGATAATGGGTCTACGCTCTTGCTATAGGCGGCACAGACTCGATGGGTAGTACATCTACTCACCGTGTTGAGCCCCCTTGTGTTTAGTAGCATAGGTTGCTTTTCTAGAATGCCTGGGAATATGGGAAAGTAATTCTGTAATGAATTCTTGAATAAATTATGTTAACCCATGGGGTTGGAGTTTGTTGAAACTTAATGATGAGGTTGAGAACTTTTGAAGTGACATTGGATTTTGGATGTGATGTTAATGGAATTTAATGTGGTCTTGCTCTTAGTTAATTAATGTTGGAAGAATTAATTAATGTACAGTGTAATCGATAAAAAGTGAATGAAGTAACCTAATAAGGCTCTTTAAATGGTTATGTGCTTATAGGATACCTATTCTTAGAAGTGTTGCCCAGAGTCTGAGAGACGTTAGCTGCAGTTGTGTCTAAGACTAGGTTGTGCCCACAGTGTGGTTGTGAGTTATAATATATTCTGTACTTTTTTGTGTTTATATACGCTACTCTACCCTGTCAGTATGGGAAACTGGCACCCTAGGGATTCTGAGCCCTGGGGGTGTTTTCCCCAACATTCTGATGGGAGGGTGAATGGATGACTACCCACTTTGACCCCGTTCTCTTCTCTTGGTAGATACTAGTGCCATTAGGCACAGCGGTTAGTTTTCCCCATATATGTCTGTAGAGGGCTGTAATGGGTTGTGGTTATTCACACACATATATTCTAGATATAGTTTCAAATGCACCACTATAGGTGTAACGTGTATAGGTTGTGATGGCTTGAGGATCCTTACTCGGTGTATGGGACGTAATGGATTGAGGTATAATACCGGACGTATGATATACATTATGCGAGCTATGGTGGCTCCTAGAAACAACCTTGTTACTTTTGGTTGTCAGGATGGTGTGGTGCTTTGGTCAGGTGTCTGCAGGCAAGCCTTTGTGGAACATGTGGTGCAGATTGTGGAGCTTAGCCCAAGTGTATTCAAGCAAGCCTTTGGAGAGAGATGCATGGGACGTATGTCGTTGGGGAAAAGCAGCAAACCAGTGGGGATGTAGTAGCGGGTTACCCTTGATATTCTTTACTATATGATATATTCTTTTATGTGTTACTTGGTGAGAGTATCCATGGTGAGGTTGGGAACATAGTATACCTGTTTAGGTGACGAGTTAGTTTCACTATTGTTCATTGTGCTTTAGCATGATTTCTTTACATTTTCACGAGAGGCTTCGGGGAGGATCCTACTGAGTATACTGTTATACTCACCCTACGTATATATAAACTAATTTTTAGGTCACTTGCAGCAAGTTTGAGATCAGGCTGGTTACTACTAGCTTGTGGTTGCAGGATCTGTTCGGGTTTGTGGTTGCTACTGTTTTTACTTTCTTTTGGGTATTTTTAGTTTTCCCTTTTAGTTGTAGTAATTTTGCATGTCATTTCATATATGTACTTGGTTTTCTTTTATATTTCAGTTCTTAGTTGGAGTTGGTTGGAATATATCTTATCTCTCCCTCTTCTGCATATGTTCTCTTAGAGGGTAATGCCTCCCATTTGTGTGTTTATTATACCCTTGGTGTTAGTCGCCAACCTGGGGCCTACTGGAGGCGGGACTCGGGGGTCATTATCTCCCTTTTCACATTGTCGGCCCTGGAGGGGTGCACATTGTCAGGAGTGGGTCGTGACAAACTTGGTGAGAGCATAATTAATGATGGATTACTATAATAATTTGGGAATAAGAATCCTTATAAATTTTTCCTCTCAATTATCTCATTCGTAGTTATATTCACAATTCTTGGTGATCAATTATTAATGTTCTATTCTTATCTATTGTATTCCATATTAATTTTATGCTTTTTCTTCGTCAAATACCTAAGGTGAATTTCAATTTTAGGTATGAAAGGTTTTATGGTCATAGGTTTATACCCAATCTTCATACACATAGAATCTTTACCAATTTTTTTTTGAATTTTCTTTTTTTTCTTATAGTTTTTATATATCTCAATTTTTTCCTATTTTCTATGTTTTTTTATGGTTTATATATATATATATATATATATATATATATTTCTTGGTCACACATTTATTCCCTTCAAATGATGCTAATATTTGAAATTGGGTCATTGGACTTATGAAAATTAATTATTTATAAACCTACTTACAACTTGTTTAGTGATTGATAAGAGGTTGATCCATAGAGAAGGACTCACAGTGTGTGATGTAAGTGTTAATCCAAGAATATAAAAATAGAACAAAAATAAAATAAAATATCAACATAAGAAGATGAAAATAAGAATGTTGATAAAGTAGTGAAGATATGGAAGATTTATGTTAGTGTGAAAGTCAGAGTGACTATAAGAAAGCAACAATAAGGGGAAAACCGAAATGATAGAGAATCAGAAACTAAAGTGAATAATAAGTTGATAAAATAATGGGACATCATTTTGTAGGTCCTTATAATGATTTTATTTTATTTAATAATTAGAGTTTAAACACTTGGAATTGATTCAGAGTGGCTAAAACAATTTTTTTACAAGTCAACCTATGACAAAATGGATCTTATATCTTTTCAACTATAGAAGTCACTGAAATCACTATGTGAAAACAAATTAGTAATCATTAAGTTTAATTTC
Organism: Viscum album; assembly: GCA_963277665.1. Lineage (NCBI taxonomy): Eukaryota > Viridiplantae > Streptophyta > Magnoliopsida > Santalales > Viscaceae > Viscum > Viscum album. The sequence goes on along the minus strand of OY728121.1, from coordinate 721,882,432 downwards.
TCAGTTGAGCTCAGTCTTCTACTCTCTGATGATATTGAATTGCTTTTCTTTGAAATCCTCAGAATCAAGACATTATTTAGTTAAGAATCATCAATATCAGTTTTCATTGATTGTCGATGTTTTATAAGAAGGATTATTTGAAGATGAATAGGGAGAAGTATCCATTTAAGAAAATTCTTGTACAAAGTAAAATAGATCAGTAAATGAATCCTTTTCCCCAATGATAGTTTATTTCAAGATTGTGATTATAATAAAAATATTAAAATATTCTAACATATAAGATTTCATTTTGGAAGAAATGAATAATCCTAAGAATATAGATAAAAGAATTCTCTCTCCCACAACTCTTGATTGATTCCCAGTATCTCCTGATGTCTTGGTTTTCTACCTCTAAAATTTATTCTATTTGATGTGTGATGGTGTATCCTGGATAGACTTTCTCTCCATCTTGGTGAGTGTCGCTAATTTTGTATCTCCTTCAGGATATTATTTTATTCTAGATTATTATTAACAAGTAAAATTTTAATTTTCTACCAAAATCCATCATGATCACAGTCACTACTCTGAGATAATTTATTTTTCCTCCACATGGAGCATTCATTATGAATATTTCTCCTTGATGGTAGCAAGATCACAAACCCTTCTAATAGAATTCTCAACACCCAACTTCATTCCATCCAGAGACCATGATCCAACACCTCAGATGTTCTCCACATGGAGCCACTAATGGTTGGGACAACTGAGTAATAGTGCTTGAATCTCCAGTTCCCACGATCTCCTACACATTTTATATTTTTTTTGAGTTCATAAGAAGAGGTGTCATGGATTTTTCTAATAGAAAATTTAATTGATCCCATTGAAATTTTTCGATGCAAAATCAAACTATAATATGTATTGGGCCCTTGTATAGGCACACCCGCACACCCAGAATTCATTTTTTCAGTCCTGGACATCACTAGTTGGCATCCAAGAAATTGATTATATATATATATATATGTATACACATATTACTTAATTTTATTATGTTATTGATAGTTTTAAATATATTCATAAATATATAAATATGTATATTTATTTTATATTTATAGACATATTATTTCTAGTATATATATATATATATGGAATTTATTATTATTGTTATTGTTATTATATTTATTATTTATATATATATATATATAATCAGGGGTTTTTCCTTTTGGTGTCCCAATAGAGGTGGGAGTATCTTCTTTCCTTATGATAGTTACTCTAAGTATGCAGGGTGCTTGGCAGCTCTAAATTCTCAAAGATTTGGTTTCCTCCTCAATCATAATGTCAAGTTCCTATTCTAACATAGATGGGGTGACATCTTGGGATTTGGAAATGATATTAAGAACTCCAAAAAAATTGTGGATCTGGTTTGTAGGGTATCTTCTACTGGTGCAGTGAAGCTTCAGTTTAGATCAAGATCTAACTAGTAAGGCTCTTGTAGTGGTGATGTGGCTTTGAGTTCTTCAACTTATGGTTGTTGGAATTCAGATATGGTGTGGTAGTGACACATCCTACTCAATAGGGTGTGGATTTTGTTCAATAGGCTTTGGATAATGGTAGTGGTTTGGGTTTGTTATAGTGGTTAGATATAGCTTCATCTACAGCACATATCCAGATATGTTCTTCTATGGGTGTCAGTGAGCTTCAACAGAGGTGGTGCAGGGTTCAAATCAAGTCATCAAGTGGCTTCGTAGTGGTAGTGGTAGGATTGGAGTGCATATTTTGGTTCCTGTTCTGAGTTGGGCAGTAGGTTCGTGTCGTAAGGTGCTTTAGACAAGGTAATAATTCCATCCATGAGGATGGAGTTTAGTTCCCATCATGCCAGGTTGTGGGGTGTCGACATGGTAGGGTGAAATTAGTGGTCACAGTCAGGTGGAGGCACAGTCACTACTCATCATGGCTGCCTAAAGAAAGGCTCACTATTACTATATTAACTATGGAATGGTCAGTATACAAACCACAACATGTAATTAACCTAAAATAAAAAATAAAAAAGAATACAAAGAAGAATAAAATTAAAATAACATAAAATTGAATAAAATTAAAATAATAATTAATTATGTAATTTTCAAATAAAAAAATAATTAACAATTTTTTTAATAATTAAAAACATTTAAAGAGTTTTTATTTTAATATAAAAATGAATAAATTATTAAAAAATAAAAGAATAAAATTCATTATATAAATATTATTATTTCGAAAAATAATTGTAAATAAAGGTAATGACATTAAAGGAAGAAATAATTATTATTTTGGAATAGGGTAAAACTAACAATGTATAAAAGAATTAAAAGAAGTAATGAAATGAGAATAACAAAAATTTAAAAATTACAATATGATAAAAAATAAATAATTTGTTTATTTAACTAAAAATTTACGACATGACTAAAATTATAAAATAAATTGGTATTTAAATAAATTTTTCATAATTTAAATTTATTCAATAAAAAATATGTTTGATAATAAAAATGATATTTACACTAAAACATGTAGAAAAAATTAAATAAATAAAATCCACAACACCTATAACTTTTATGAAACAAATTTGATTTATTTGAACTTTTATAATAAATATAAAAAGTCAAAAAAGAATTTATTTACATAAACTATTTTGGTAAAAAAAGGAATTTGAAGTATATTTGTAATATAATTTTATGAAACCATAATTATTCATTCAGTGGGTCAAAAAATTGATCATATTGTAGAAATCATAAATTTTAAAATAAATAGTATTTTATTTAAAAATTATATTTTTCGTATTTCAAAAAAAATTAAAAAAAGGATTCCATTTTTTGAATCTACCTTTCCAAAAATAGTTAGGGTGGATTTTTGGTTTTTTATAAAATATTTTAATTCTTTAAAATAGTGAAATATGATAAAATACATTAATTTTTATTATAATAAAATACATGATTTTGTGAGACATGGATAGTATAATAAGGGATTATCTATAAATCATGTGTACTAATTACTATATTTAGTCATAATAATTATCACTATTGATAGTATTAAACCAATATAATAAACTAATTATTATTATTTTAAAAAATGCCCCCCCCCAACATAAATACCACCCTTCCCCTAAAAAACTTTATGCCTTGTATCTCACCAAAAAATATTCTCATTTATCTCACCAAAAATTATCCTCATCTTTGAGGGATTATTTTCTTTCTGAAATATCTTCACAAGTATCCTTAATAGGTAGCCCAAGATGAGACACCCAGAGAAAGAGGTTATGATATCAACCAACCTCATTCAATTCTTTTATTATTTTATTGCACCCCATATGTATTCCATACACCATGAAATAGTAACATAAAGACACTAAATGTATTTAAATGTTATTATTATAATGTAATATACACTTTACACCCTCCTATCAATCAATTGAAACATTAATACATTGTTCATATTATTTTAGGTTCACCACCTCCATCAAAAAATCATTTTCTATTACCACCTTCATAGTTCTTTCTAATTAAATAAATATAGTAAAAACTAATATTAATAAATATATTTTGTTTTTTCATATTATAAAATGGATATATAGCCATTATTTTAATTAAAACCCAGAAATTTCATCATGGTCATAAAACCCACCTAAATAAACTTACTATGTATTGATAATATTTATATGAAATAAGTCATCGTATGTCCAAACACATATTGTTATTTTGGATAATATAAATCATTGTAATGACATTACAATAATTCATTTATTCTTATGGATTTATGGGACTATTTCATAAACAACATCCATCATTATCCACATATGATGCGAACTTCAAACCATGACAAGAATGGCCTCAATACTCTAAATAATGAAATGATGTCTCAAGTAAATGGCTCTAAACTGAGGTGAAAAATAATAATAAACTAAATATAGATGAAAAAAGGTATTTAATTAAGTAATTAATTGTTTTAATTTTTTATTCAATAGATTATGTGAATGTGTAGATAGAATATCAACCTTAGGTATGGGAACTTTCAAATAAGCCTATTTAATTTTTGAGTTATGATATTTCACTATAAAACTCTCTTTATCACTCTATTATCTTCATCTATTTTATTTAAATTATATATATATATATATATATTTGTGTCTGTGTGTGTCTTTTTTATCCTCACATATATACCTAGTAAATCTTAACAATCATTTTTGGGGATATATAATTTTTAAAGACTAACTTCCAAATTTCATTCGTTATGCCAACCCAAACAAAGGGCAATTGTCTAGTTCTTATCTTAGTTCCTATTCAACCCATATAATGTTTCTTGATAATATTATTTTCTAAAATAACTCATTGTTTTATGTAAAAACCATTGTGGTTCTATTTTAGTTTCAATGAAAACTACTTGTTCACACATTCTTTATATATTATTTAATCTTTCCTTGAAAAAATCACTTAATATGGTCATTTCCAAACATACTCCACCACTACTTTTTGGACTTTATCTCCAAATAAACCCTATTTTCATAAAAAATGCCACTTTAATCTATTACAAACATCAATAAATTCTTATATCCATTTTTATCATGGTATTATACATTATATTACATTTTATTATACCTTGCAATAATATTATGTAACCCATTTCTTTCTATGGTATTTCTTATAATTATTTCATAGTTTTGGTTTCCTCAAGTGGCACACATACACATGTAAATTTTATGAAGTTTTCACCATGATAGAATTCCAATGTATTGGTAAATGTTCATATATCATGAGATTATATTTATGGGATTATAGAGTTAACATAATCCATTATGAGACTATATTCACAATATTATGTTGTTTTGGTATTGATCCTTGAATATATTTATGATGTCATCTTTTATTGTATTTTAACATTATTTATTATTCCATTATCTTATGTTATCATTATTTTTTCAGGATTCCATATTACTATTCATGAGCCTTGTCTTTTATGATATCAAGTTATGTTGTTTCCCTCTTATGTTACGCTTCATTATCATGCTTATTCATTTATTAGGATTTATATCTCAACCTTTTTATTGATGTATTCCCCACATTATCCTATGTATTTTTAGGAGATAAAGTCCATTTAATATGTCACTATTGATATTAAAATATATATTTTTATTCTAGTTTCATGTTGGTGTATTGTAAACCTAGCCTTCTATAGAAACTAGGCCTATAGATTATTAGGTTTTTTTATTGGATATTTATGTTAAAAATAATGTGATGATATATAAAACATATTTGGGTTGCTGTAGTAAATATAGATCAGAAGATAATCATTGGGGTGAAAAATAATTTTTCCATGTTGAATGAAATATATGGAGTTTTCTTAAGGAGAAAATAAATAGATATGAATTCAATCAGGGAAGTAGTAATGGATTATATAAACCCACTAAATCAATCTCATTGAACCTGATAGGGATATAGACACTTTAATTCCACCAATACCGCAAAATCAATCATGTAAAATCCATATATCAAGTAAATCCAAAAAAATCATTCCTAATGCTGAATAGTCCATAATTGTGGGTTTTTTATAAATAAATTACCATAAAGGAGTGGTGTGGTTTCCTTAACTGCCATGGGATATTGATTGAAATAGAATGCCTTTAAGGTGATGAGACATCAAATCTTGGGGTATAGAGGCAATACTGGTTAATTATGTGATAGGATCAATTATGGGATGATCCTTAGAACAGTCAAAGGACTTGAACTCACTTTGAAGGGAGATAATTACATAATTTAGAGAAAACTCCCATATAATCTAAAGTGGTAGTAACAACAATGAAATATAAAATAATTATTTTATTATTTATATCTATTTATTTATTTGATATACATGCCTCTCACTCATTAATTTCTACTTTTATCGTGGTTTAATTAAATATTTTATCAAATCCTATCTCATATGTAATGGAGATATGTACTCATATTTTGAGTAAGATATAAAATGAGGTATAATGCCATTCATGTCTAACATTTATATATTAGGTGGAGTAAACATGGGATTTTATTATTCATGGGATGGTTTCCCCTAACATCACTATTATCATTAACATTATGTTCACTTTAAAATCCCACATTGATTGTTATCATCATAGGGTGACCTTTATTACTCTTGATGAAAGTTATTGATAATTCCAAGGTGAATGAGGAGACCCTCTTACACAGGGTAGCACATTGGTGTTCCATATTTCATTTATCTAAATAAATTTTGATGAAGGTAATTATAAGAGATATATTACACATATGGTCAGGTAATTTCTTAAAGTTCTTCCACATGAATTCTTGTGGTTTCCCCATAAATAGGAATCCATGATTTTATTTGAGATAACCCCCAAAAGAAAGTTAGTATCATTGTTATCAAATCAAATTACCTTATCCAAATCATGGTATTTGAAAACATAACTATAATATTTAGTGTGTCTCCATGGGATTATCATGAGTTATTTTCAAAAACGGTTGATTAAATTTTTTTAAATTAATGAATGTTGAACCATGTGGCCATAATTAATAAATAACCTTAATCTTAAATCAATGAATGTTTTAAATGATTAGTGGTAGAGATTTGGTTCACTATGGTTAATCATTTATTGAGGTGTCATCTTCTTAGGGTAAAGTATTTTAACAACTCCAAGTTACCTTTCAAAATATGATATAATCAACTTGAGTATTTGGTGATTTTATTCAACATAACTAATTATCATACATGTTTTATGGAACTTATGAATCTAATATTACATTAATAAATTGATTTATTTAGTTTAGGTGTTCATATATGAAATATTGATCTACTTTGAAACTGAATAGGATCATGGGCATAAAGTAACGATCATTCTGGGAACTCTCTATGATCACCCCATTTATGTGAAGCTATCAAAGACAAACATATTGATCATAGAGTTAATTTTAATGGGACAATTGATGTCAGAATAAGGAATGTATGTCAATGTTGTGAAGGTGAAGGTTATTTTTCCTTACATGGAACTGAAGCATGTCTTCAAGAGACATAGCTTCTAGGTTCTAGCACGGACAATCCTCGATTTTTAAAATATTTTTCTAAGATGGAATCTCCATGACTTATCTCATTCATGAGGGGGTAAAAAATCTATGGATATTTTAATTTCAAACTTCCATCTAGGATTTAAGTTGGTTCATATCAATTGATCCATTCATGATTTTACTTGAGTATATTAATGGTTGTTTCTTGTATCGAGATGCATCAAGCATGGTATTAGTTTCTATTCTTACCAAATGTTATAGTCTCTCTATATTCACCCTTGTTAATGGAGTTGTCTGACACATGACCTTGAGCTAGTGATGATTATTCATGCTATTAAATTCTAATAATTCTACTTATTCAGGAAGAAGTTCATGATGCATATTGTCCATAAGAACTTGAATTATATGTTCTCTTAAAATTATTTAAACCTTATGAAAATGATATGAATGGAATATCTTAAAAAAATAGATTTTAACTTTTCTTATGCCCCTATGAATAGAAATATTGTTACCAGTTAACCTAGAAAAAATTCATTATAAGATGTGAAAGAGTATGATGAGGATTGAGTCTTGATGAGCCTCATTATTGCACTATTTATATAGGAAAAGAAAGAAGTGTAAGTAATGTTTCTAAATAATTTTCAAATTATTCCTTCTCTTTCAGATATTATTCACCAAAAAAAACTAAGGGGTGAACAATATAAGTATATTAGAAAAATTTATAGGTTACAGAGACCACCAATTAGTTCTTTATATCCCTGGAAGGCATCTAGTCAGTATTTGGACCATCAGGACCCCTCCTAGGTTGGTAGTATACTGATTGTGACACAAAAATCCTACCTACAATAGTCCATGTTATAGAAACAAGCACCAATTAGGCATATCCCTAAAATGGAAGTGCTTATAATAAAGTACTTGTATTAAGGCACACAACTAGCTTCATAAAATAGTGTCAAAATATAATAAAATACTAAACCATATAGAGTATAAAAATGTGTGAAACAACCTCAATGGAATAAATCAAAGTACATAAGATAAAATAAAATACATTAAGGAGAAAAATACATTCACAACTAAAAATAAGGTCCCAACATGACAATAATTATAAAAAGGGAAATAGTAAAGAGATCCCATCTCAAAAACATCTAGAGTGACCACCAAATAGGGCCCACAACTCCAAGTAAAACTATGCTTCAATGAAACTAGGTCCAAGATTGTCACCACCAATTTTTCTATTATATTTATAAGACACAACATGTACAACCAAATCCCATTTAGGTGTGAGTATATAAAAACTCAATAGGATTTCATAAAAACTAAAAGATACACATTATAAATAACAATAGTCTACTCAACCCATAATCAAGAGTGTAAAGAAAACCCAACATCATATATGCTCAAAATAAACCCAAGTGAAGAGATAAAGTGTATCCCCATAAACATATCTAGATATTAATCATAAGACAATCTATATATCCCAAAGGTCAATATCTGAAACCTAGCACCACACATAAACTCACCAGAATTATAGTGGAGGTCACGCACCTTTCCGCTGCACTCCACAACTAAGGGAGAAATAACTCCTTTGGAGGACCCACTCCCCATTGGAGCTTGAAGATAGGGGAGTTTCACTCCATAGATAGAGGACTCTCTCCCTCTATATTATGGTGGAGTACTAACTATGCCAATATAAATAATATGAGGGTCCATCACTAAGGATTTATAATGGATAACTGATCCTATAATGTATCATAGGAACAACATGATCACTTTAATAGGATAAGAATAATTGGAAGAAGCATCTCACTTGAATAACCTCATTCCATTTCCTGAATACATAAATAATGGTTGATATCATGTATTTAATTGGAAACTAATTAGGATAGATTACTTATAGTCCCGATTCTGAGTAACAAATAAGAAGATATTCTAGGTAGAAGTTCCTGGAAATATTATAAAACAAGTATATATAATCACAAGACATGTGACCCCTATTGGACACTTAAGAGTATCCTCCCCTCGAAACAGATTTTCTATTCATGTGGATCTATGTGGAGTGTTCACAAGGTTTCATGGCATGTACCTTCACATGGGTTCTAGGGTGGGTATTAACAACACACGACCAGGATATCCATGTATCTCTATGCACTATGTCTCTAGGGGTACATGATGTGTATGCCCACTTGGTGTCTCGGGTGTGTGACCTAGGAAAATGGCATGGCTTTCATGGTGGGCCACATGCAATGTTGATTCAGCAATATGGTGTGTGAAATTTAACTCAGCTAAAACCATAGTCACAACAAATCCTAGAGTACACAAAATGTGTTCCTTTGGGATATATGACATGTAGTCTGCCTTTTTATAGACAAAAAATTCTAACTTCTCATGGATGATAGATCCATGATTTATTCCACCTTCCTCACCATTTGACCTTTTCTAAAATACCAAAAATAAATGGTAAATCCTATTATCTCCAACTCCTAGCATCCAATGGATGAAAATTAGAACTCTGATCTCTCATAGGGTATCCTCCACACCTCCCATCACATTATGGGGGTCCCAATCCACAATTTCATCAACCACATATTTCTATACGCCCTGGTCTATCAAAAATAACTCTAATTCCTAATCCTTGTATACAACTTCCATGAATTTCAGGGTACAATCACACATGAATCTAGACCTCCAATATTGAATCTACGGCCCCATGGGACAACAAAGAGAAAAATAGAGAACAATAGTGGGAAAACCTCAAAAATTAAGTGAGATCATCATTTTATAATTTGTTCATGACCAACCATCATAAATTTCATATACATGGGGGTTGAAATCAGGCTCAAAATTAAATAATTATGTTCAAGAACACTATTTTGAATTTTTCTCGTGAGAAGAATGTAAATTAAAAATAAAAATAAGATACACTAATATATACTTGTAAAATAAAACAAACTGTGGAAGACCACAAAATAATTATCCTTCTCTCAAGAATGGATTGATCATTGGTGAAGAACATGTACTCTAACAAATAAGGTTTTTATCCTATTACGTTCATTTTTTATATCATGCTTATACTTGGTCATTCATTATTGATTCATGGTCCTAAGTATCCGTTTTCAATGAATCCATCCTCCCCCTCCCTTATCTTTCTAGTATATATAGTTAACCTAGGGATTTTTCATGATGGAAAATATGTATAGAGGGATTAGGGTTTTGGGTCATTTATATAACTTAATTAAATAAATTATTTAATTCACTTAAAACACACTCCAATTGTATCCTTCAATAAAACATTAATTTCTTCCCACATTTATGACATGCCTAGGATAATCCCTTCATTCTGGAAGCAAATATATCCTCATATTTCTCATGTAAGGTCCCAATCAATGGGAAAACCATTTATTCTAAAAATATGTGTGAACATGATTTAATTAATATTAAATTTTTCATCCCATGAAACCTTAAATTTTGTGATAACTCCAAATAATAATAAATGAATATATAGAAATATTCAAAGGAGCGAACCAACAAGAACTAGAGTTATTAAATATCATTTGTTTTAGGATGTTTTATGAGGTTCCTCTATCAATGAGACATGTATTGATGAAGGATTTTCATCACTCTTATAGGGAAGAGTATCTAGGGATCATTAATATGTATTATGACATAAAGATCTTGTTTTTTTTTTGAATTAGGAAAGACACGGAGGACTATATTTTGATGTTATACACCTACCAATAATTAAAATAATAGAACAGTTTAATCCCTCTAGTATTATTTATACCCTTCTTATCCTGTTTTTTTTATGAGATGATATATCCATGGATTTCACCATTATATTACCTTATAAAACTAATGAGAAAAATGATACCTAGGTAGTATTTGGTCAATTAACAAAATCATATTTTTTTTGTATAGATTAAGGATAATAATAAGGCAAATATGTTTGGGAATTTATATATGAATTAGATCATGAATTTTCATAGAGTTCCTTATATGATCATTTGTGATAGGGATTCTCTATTCTCATATTGATTTATAAAATTCCATTAATAGGATATATGATCAATGGTAAAGTTAAGTTTGGCATACTAGCCACATGTTTATAGTAAAATTAAGTGGGATATATAGCTTTTAGAGGGAATACTACATGCTTTGATGTTGGGATTTAGAGGATCATGGGATAGCCATCTATCATTGGTTAAATTTTATAATAATAACATCTATAAATAGATATCTAGGATGGATCCCTTTGGATATCTATATTATTGGTAATATCAGCCTCCACATTATTAGATTGAGGTTAGTGGGAATTCACTAGTATGGCTAAGTACTCTGTAGGAAATGATGGAGAAAAAAAACATAACATATCCAAAAAATTAATAGTGATGTCTCAGATCCACCATAATTATTATGTAATCATTGTCATAAATAGCTATAATTTATGCTCAATGACCAAGTTTTATTGAAAGTATCACCAATCTTGTGTCATTGATAACTTATAAGAAAATATAGACTAATTTCAAGGTATATGGGGGCTTTTGAAAATTTTTAAGGGATTGGGAAGGTTTCAAACCGATTGGAATTTCCAACTTGGATGATGTCTAATCATAAAAACATTAATATATCTAAATTAGATAACTACCTTTAAAATCCATCCCATGTATTATGTTGGAAATAACATTAACTAGGGTTAGATATTTTTGTAACTAAGGAAAAAAATTATTATTGATTATTGAATTAAGATCATATGAGGAAAATATATTCCATTAGATTGGGTCTTATGGTAGCATGGGAGTGACTCTCATGAGACATGGTAATATCATTAGATGGAGAAATAACCTCTCCTATTTATAGACCATTATTTTTTGGGTAAACTTTTTTAGGGAAAAATATGATATAGTGGGGAGCATTTTGATAAGAAATATGTAATTATCATGTATAAAATTCATTATTTATTTATTTATTACATTATTTTAATTTTAGGTGACATTTTTTCCTAAAAAATAATTAAAGGTAGGGAAAAGTGCATGTCTAATGGTTATCACATGGTTTGATATAACTACAAAACCCAAGCCTTGTAGGGCATGTATAACATTCCAAATCATCTACATAATTATTATATGGTCTCCCAAACCATGTGTCCAAACAATTTGAGCTACCTATAACTAATTTTTAAAGAATTTCATAATCTACCACTTCTTGGTTTTAATCACTTTTTCATCTTTCTTTCCATATGACAAAATTATAGTAACTCTATCCAAGGATCCATTTTTTCATATATTCCATTGTCCCTTTTATCTTGCGTATTATCTAACAAGGTTTATTAAATCTATTCAAGTGGACCAAATCCTTTATCTTCCTCTTCTACTCCATTCTTTATTTAGTCTTCCTAACTCTTATAGTCTTTAGGGCCAATGTATTATGTTAATATTGGTTTTAGGTTATATGTTTTGTGTGTTTTGGATTATATTCGTGCTATAAGGACCCTTTATCTCTTTTTAAGAAGACTAATGCAAACTACCAATGGTTTCATAGACCAAAGGGAGTTGGATGCTATTGTTTCATTTGTTTATGGAACCATAAATTCTTAGTCATTAGAAAGATTTTTTAATTATTTTAAATCCTTATTTTCTATATTTGAGGATAGCTATAATTTTTCAAATTTTTTCATAATATTTTTATTTTTATTTGGTTAATTAATTTTTTTTACAAAGAATGCTTTTGTTTTGTGATTTAATGGTTCGAGTAAAGTGTTTGATGAACTTCTTTACTTATTTTATCATATAATTAATGCAGTTATCATGTTAAGTAAATTTTTTCAATGTGTTGAATAAATGGTATGTTTATGAAAAATAAATACAAGGAATGAGACACTATTTTAGGTGAAAATTATTTTGATATAAAAATAAAACTCTTTAATAATGGTTATGTTTAATGGGAAACCTCGATGCTTAAGTGGGAACCTAGAAAAAGTACCATACTAGAAATTAGTGCCACTATACCTATTTTATTCTACATCACATAACTATTAAATGATTATTATTTGGCTATGTATTATATCTACTAGCTGAGGTTGACACTTCCGGAAGTCTCCTTCATGTAGTTTATTTGAGATGATGAGGGGAACATTGATTTGGACATGAAATAGTTTAAGTAACCTATGGTTTCATGACCTTAGATCCCTAGGTTTACTCTCATGATTCTTTATTGTGGCTTATAACATAAATGGTACTCAACATTCAATAATTCTTATTAAATTCAAGCTTCTTTATAATATTTCATGTTTTATTCTTATACATATAAATAAAAACTATTGTTTTATAAATGTATTTCAAACTAGAATGATGTGGATTATATGATAGTGATTATTCATGGAACACTTGGTGGGATATTTTTATCTAGTTATGCTCATAAACAATATACACCCTCTTGGTGAATGTGGACCCTTTTTTACTGATATAGGTAGGGTAAAGGCTCTGCGTCAATGTATCATTTATTCAAGTTAGAATTGGCTGGGTTTGGATGAGGAGAATTGAATGTTGATGAACCTATTGTCACACGAATATGGGTGGAATTATTTGATTCTAATTATTTTGGTTTTCATTTTTTCTAATCTCATGTATATCACCATATCAGGTTCTCATCCCATCTACCCTTCTTATTTTTGATTGTTTTCGTACTTATAAATTTTAATATAATGATTATTCCTAATTTTCATAATTGTAATATTAGTTCTTTTAATGTTATAATCTTATTATGTGATTTGTTTTATATTATTCAATGTTTGGTTCTATTTTGATTTTAAAAAAGGCTTATTTGGAGTTATAACTTCCCAATATATTGTAGGGTCATACTGAGTTCACACAAAAATCCCTTTATTATGATTTAATTCTTTAGTGAGTGAAATCATTCTGAATAGAGTAATTTTGATGAGCTAAATTTATTAGCTATCCTTGGGTGATTGGGAACATACCTTGTTCCCTATGAAGGGTCGGCTCTGGTACTAGGATCAGGCAGGCAAGTGGGTTCATTAAATTATACATAATAGATATAATATTTAAAATATAAATGTATTTTAATATATGATAAAAAGCATATATATATATGTATTTTAATATCTTATATAAATAAACAATAAAAATGTGTGTGTGAGTATAAATATATATACAGACATATATAAATACATACATGTGTGTGTGTTTATGTGTATATATACACACACACACTCAAAAAAAGAATATATATTTAAAAATATGAATGAATTATATACATGTGTATGTTTGTCTGTATATTTATATTATATTTATATAATGAATTTTCACAACATATCTCTATACCATTATATTTATAATTTTTTTCATAATAAATTTTACATCCATAATTCAAAAATACATTTATACGTCCTTTTTATATAATCTATTTATATATATCAGTATATAAATAATTAAATAGAAACATATATAAAATCTATTTAAATCTATTTCTAGATTTCTATTTTTTTATAAAAAATAATAAATTTATTTACATTATATATGAATACATGTGTGTGTATATATATATATATTTGTGTCTATATTGATATATATATTATTCGAATAATTTTACATTTAAATTAGTAAAAATATACTTATTATTATTACTATTATTAGATATATATTTCAAATTATAAAAATTAGAGAGGTTTTATATGATAGACTAATTAAATACATTATATTATATATTTATTTATATATATTTATGTATACAATTATATTATATATTACGTATCTATATTATAATTTATTCAAAAAAAATTATATATTATTAAATACTTTCATATATAATATAAATTTATTAAATAAATTTATATTATATATTTAATAAATTTATATTATATTAATATAGTAATATTATATTAATAAATTTAAATTATATTAATGCATTTATAATATACATTTTTTGTATATATTTATATTCTAATTTATATTACGTTAAAATAATTTATATTATTATAAATATAAAAATTTATATAATATACACATAATTAAATACATTTATATAATTTAATTTTTAATATATATAAATTAATTTTTATACTACACAATTATATATAGTGAATTTATATAATACATAACATCTTAAAAAATTAATTATTGTTATTATTAACAAGGTAGAAGGGGATTACAAGAAACCAAACACAAACACACACACACAGACACGGGTGCCCCAATGGGTCAAGCTTCATCCCTCCTCATTTGGATTAGCTCGCACCCACTAGGACCCTTATTGCATTTGTAATTCCCTTATGGACTTGTGGCTTTGTAAGCCCTTAACTAGTATTAGAGGACCCTAATTTGATGGCACATTGTCCCTATCACTTTGAAATACCATTTCATGGCTCAAAGGCCCATCTTTTTTCAAAAGTCTCAATCTATTAATAGTGCTTCTACAGTACCCACCTTGTTATAGTTCCTGGTACACTACCTTCCATTTCTATAGTACCGCTACAAAACTGTTTTAGTGCCCTATGGAAAAAAACCAAACCTTGGGGTCATCAAGGTTTGATCCCCCCAGCCTCTTGGATGTCGGTCAGGGGGTGTTAACACTCAAGACCCACATTCTAGGGGCATTTAAATATTATTATTTTCATTATAATTTCGATTATGTAAAAATGAAAACTGAAATTTTACTTTTTTTAATTAATAATATTTATTTTATAAATTCATTTTAAAAACAGTTGGAGATAAAAAAACCACTACTAATATATGAAATTAGGGATGGTTTTGAACCCCCATTAATTTAATTTAATTTAAAAAATAAAAATAGTGGGGGTTCAAGACCTCACTAATTTACATAAAATTTAATTTATTGGGGGTTCTATATAACACCCTCTAAATAAAAACTAAAAATATAGTTTTTTTATTGTGTTATTACCATTTAAATTTGAAAATTTATTATCACTATATTATATTTAATCCCAATTTTTTGAAATTTTCCAAAAATACTATAGCTAAAGCCAATATGGTTAGATATTTTTTTTAGTGTTTCGTAAAAACTAATCCAAAAATATGTAGACCTTAATCAAATTTATCCAATTATTCACCATAGAAAAAATATGTCAAATCAAACTGATTTCCAATAGAAATAACCAATTTCATTCATACTTTACTAAAATTTACTTTTACGATAACATTTTATATGATTAGCTACCAGAGTTCCAACAAATGTAATGGATGAAGAAGAAATCATCCCTCTAAACCAAGCAATACTAACCTTCTATAAACCTTATCCACTAAACTACATTAGAATACCAAATATAACCAATCACTCACACAGATACTAAACAAATATTCTTGAAATAAAATCTATAACCTCATTCTTTTAACATTCTGAACTCTATCTATCTGCTTCACTCTATTTTTAAACCCACTTATTGAAATTTTGGTTTCAATGAAAAAATTAATTAAAGAAGGAATATCCTTCCACCAACCATTAACAATGATATTCTGAAAGGTTCCCACAACAAGGAAGAAAAAGTCTTTATAATTAAAGGCTCAAACATATCAAAATGGAACACTTAAACAAAGTATCTATAAACCCATCTAGAAATTTCGAATTCCTCTATTATTTAATCCCTTTCACATAAAATACATGATGAAACACATAACAATCCTCAAACACAAATATATTTAATAAAATTGAATGAAACTAATCCCTGAAATATATTTCAAACCATAAGATCTAGTTTACCTATTATTTAAAAAAAATTAATGATTGATACATGAATAACCTGCCACAAAAAAGATTTCCTTTGAAGAAAAACGTCATATAAATACTCCCTCTATATATCCACTTCACATTGTCACATCAATACAAATACTCCCTTTAGACATCTAAAATATAATGAATCTCTATTCTTCTTTCAAAAGAAAATAGATAATATCATTTCACTAAAATATCTTTGAATTAAAAATTAATTTATACCTTTAAATTTCCACAAAACATAGAGATAGAAAATTTAGCTTAGTTAAAAAATAAAAAATGAGCCGTCCTTGGATACTATTTATAATAAAAGGTGTCACACACAATCTAAGAAAAACAATTTTCTACCTACTAGAAATCCCAAAGTAAAACATCTCTAATTTCTATGAAACTGACATAAAAATTAAACAGCCTGTTATTATTGAAATGGAATAAAAAATAGGGTTTCATCTATAAATTAAAAAATTACTAAATTACCCCAATGGTGAAAAATAAAGAAACACCATGAAAATATTCCCAAAAACTATGAAAGCCATGATCAAATTTTTATATTATTTTCATTATTATAAAACTATTTAATATAGTAATTCATGATATATATTTTATTTTATTTATTAATTTTATTTTATTTGTATACTTTATTTAATTAACTTATAAATTTTGTTTTAGTTAAATTGTTCCCTCAAAAATTGGTTATACCTTTGGAATTAGTTGTTAACCTTTAAAATTTTAGACAAAGTTTTAGTGGTTAGTGATGAATTAGTTTATGGTTTGGAAATTCTAGGTGTTTCATTATAAATTATATGTACTCTTAAATCAAATATAACACTTAATTTGAACTTTCTCACTATTTTAATATATTAATTATCTCTTATAGTTTTATGAAATATTTTTTTAGCATAAAAATATTACTATTTCTTTTTTATTTGAGAAAATATTTCCAAATATCTTATATTATTTTACTAAATAATAAATGTTCAACGTTAATTCTAATGTTAATTTCTAAATAATAGTTATCCATATTGAACATAAAAGATTCCAAATAAAATATTATCTCATTAAAAATATAAATTTTTTTAATATAACACTTTTTTAGACAAATTATGAATCCTGAGTATTTTCCATATCCTTTGAATGAATTTTTCATAAAAAAAAATATTCATAGTTGATTACACACAATAAATTACATGGTTTATCTTAATTTAATATTCATTGCATCATAATGGGATAGTAGATACCACTGAATGAAATGTATTTCATGATTGAATAACAGTAAACATATAGTTGATAAACTTGAAATAATGTTCATATTTCTTCTACATGGAATGAACTTTTTAATTCATTGAAAATTACTTGAGAATTTATTACACTAAAATACATGGTCAATATAGCTCAACACAAAATTAACTTTGTGGTTAATCACTTAAAACAAAAATATTAGTTTAAACACATTACCCACTAATATTTTTCTCAGTAATATTCTTGTTTCAATTACACTGGAAAAAATATTAGTAAGAAATCCAACACTAGAACAAAAAACTAAACTTAGACTCAACAAAACCAGAAATAAACATATTAATATCATTTATTAGTAATAAATTAGTTTTATAATTTGAATTACTAATAAATTAATTATATATATATATTTAATTATGTTTCAGTTTTATGTGAATTTTATAAATAATTTTTAAAACATTACATGTATATTAGAGTATCAAAAATTTTCCACATAATTAAACAATCATTCAATAATATTATATAATAGAGTTATTTTAAAGAGCTGAAATGTGATTGAAATTTTTTCATTACCATACTAAATTCATTCATTACATCAAAGGGTGTCACATGTCATATAGATTATAAGTGAGAACCCCTCTTAAAGTATTATAGAGAAGAAACTCAATGGCCCATCATGATCCCAAAGTTATACTTTCATAAGAATCATGACCTTACCTAAAATAAGAATATTTGAGATTCCATCAATTTAAAATAGGATGATACTTGTTATGTATTATTAATAGAAGGAATCTGATGCCTATATACTACCAATTTAAATTGGAGAAGACTAAAATAATCCAAACCTCAAGCCTGATATTCACCCACCATAGGTCAAACCACACACTGGCGACTTGTTACTCAAAATATATACTATAAAAAGTCAACAATATTTATTTTCATGAAGGGAATAAGTTTTAAACCATATTATACTCCAATTTATTGGTTATTTTTACCAATTAAACCATATTAGATAGATATATTATGATTAATTTATGATAATATAATCCAAAAAATGATAGTATAAAAACATGTTCATGATTATAAATTAATAAATATGTTCAAATATAAATAATTAAAATTTCATGAATATAAAATATATTCAGATCTCAAATTTTAATTGAATTTACCAACTTCAGAAAAATAGTCTTGCCTGGTAAAATATTTTTATATAATGTAAAAAAGGAAATTGTAATGAACATTATGTATTATTAAATGATATTAAAATTATTACCCTTGGGATCATAATTTTTTAAAATATTTAATTTTATGGTTTTTTATTTTTTTAATTTTTTTAATATTTTAGGTTAAAATATAAAATTATACACTATTTAAATAATGAATCTTGCACTTTTATTTCATGTGATTTTATGGGCCTATACTCCAAAAAACATTTAAAATTAAAAATTTATAACATATGAGGAATCATTAGAGGTATAACATAATTAAATGAATTCCCAGAGGACCAAAATTAAGTGAGGTCCAAGCATAATTTTTTGAAAATCTTGAAACCCATTTGGAGAGGATATCAAAAGGAAACAAACCAAATTTCTAGTGTTACACACAGATATCAATACACCATTCCCTAGATCACCTCCCTAATAGTGAAACAATTATCCTTGTCTTCAACCAATCACTCACCTATGCTACATCAATACCTACCTTCTGACAAAACTATGAAAAAAACAAATAAAAAAATCTAGTAGGCGTCAAAACCTGATGATATTCTAATTAAGAGAAAAATATAACCAATGAATTATACCTGAACAATATAATATCCTAGTTATTTCATTTAGATATAACTAATAATATTACTAAAACATGCCAATCATCCACTCTAAAAATAAGTGATATGTGTCTTTGACACTCTATGAAAGAATAAATCCCCAAAAAAATTTGAACTAAAAATAATACATAATAATATGTGTACAAGTTTATCTATATGAATAAAAATTTACTTAACTAATCTGAATTAAATAGATAAAATATTTAATTTACATATTTACTTATGATAAGTTTCATGGTTAATCAACAAATATTTAAATAATTATCTACAATTGATATATACTAATTGTTATTGTTTAATATGTTATTGGATTGATCAGTAGTGTGATTTTTTTAATTATATTAAATTAATTGGTAATTGTTTAACTAGTTTAAACTAGTTCAATTAATTAGTTGATACAAATTATGCACACCCGATATAATCTAGTTATAACTTCAAAAAGAATTTTTATATGTGGAATATTCTAAAATCATCAAATAAATTTAAAAATTCTTGTAAATAAATCATTATAAGACCATTCTTGAGTTTCATAATATCTTGTTAATTTGAGTATTGTTCAATAATTTGATTCAAAACTAGCCTTAGAGAGTCTTAGATTTGTGACACACCAAAATAATTAATGTATGATTTATAACTAAAACTATGTAAGGAATTAATAATAATTTTTTCATGCTAATAGTTTTTTTATCATTTAATTATCATCTCTCTAAAACCCACCTAAAAATAATATAAAAATAAATGTGTTATGATCATGTAACATGAATCAGGATAATTCCATATGAAAATAGGTTTTCAAATGAATTTATAAATAAAACTATTGATTTTATTTCTATAAAAAGTTATGTCTAATATTATTTATTATTTTCTTATTTTGAAATTTATTTCTCTAGGTCTTTGTGTTTTAACTTTTGGGTTGTTTCATTACTTATATTATGGGGTCCATCCATTCTTAGTTTATAGAAGTTAATTTAGGTTGTTCTTTATCCCTAAAATCAATGATCTTTTGA
Organism: Viscum album; assembly: GCA_963277665.1. Lineage (NCBI taxonomy): Eukaryota > Viridiplantae > Streptophyta > Magnoliopsida > Santalales > Viscaceae > Viscum > Viscum album. Next base: position 721,861,610 of record OY728121.1, on the reverse strand, counting down.
TTATATTATGTTTTATTCTTAATCAATTACTACTTTCATCTAATGGACCCCCTTTACATTATATGTATTTAAGGTTAATTTTAATATAATAGGTTTTTTTTAAAATATATATTGTAATGAAAGATGTGGAAATTAGGAATGTCATCTAAATTGGCCTGCCACAGGGTAAAGTAAAAAAAAGGGACACAAACTAGGCTCATGTGTAACAAAGACAATATATACAACCTAATTAAAACGTGTAAGTAAGAGAGCATACATGAGTCCTAAAAATCCATGAAAATAGGCTAAACTAAAAATATAAAACATAATTATTATAAACAAGTCCATGTGTGACTATCTATCACCATAAAACCATCCAGTTATGAAAATGATGATAACACGGGAAATCTGGATGAAACAAAATTCCATTCACTTTATCTGAGTCCTAAAAAACAAAATCTAAAACTAACCAATGGAAAAAAGTATGGTGTGAGTATAAATCCCAATATTATCCCACCAATTAATCTACACAGGTTCTAATATTTGGAATTCATATATTCTTGTTTTTAAAAAAATCAAATTTACCTTGAATTTTTATAAAGTTAAACCACTTTTCAAAAAAATATTTTGTTTTTCAAAAAATAATATTATATTAACTACATCCAAGAATATGTTGAGTACAAAATAAAATGGGTAACAAAATAGGGATAAACTATAAGATAATCATGGGATCAAAAAACCATGAAAAATACCATTATGTGGTAATCCTATCATAAATGAAAAATCACACCATTTGGGATCTAACCAATGGGTATATATGCTAGAAATTAATGAAACAACCAAATACAAGACTAATTCATATCCAAATAATATAACCTCTAGTGGAATAACACACACTAAAGTGACATTAAACCGTGTTTTTTTATCACAAACAAAAAGAGTGACAAATCTATTCCTAATACACATAAGTTTACCCAATATGTTATGTTTTTTAAAATACATTTATGAAATCACGAAAACGTTTAATAAAACCTTTTTATATAAAATAAAATAGGATACTAGGATTAAGAACCCATATTTTAAATCAATAAAACCAATTATTAATTTCATCAAACACTAGGAATTCACAAAACATTTTTAAGGGAAACCCCTTTAAAAATATGTATATTTTAAAAAAACCATTCTAATGTCAAATAAACCAATTTCAATGATAATACCAAAATAATTAATAATAAAATAAGAAAATTCAATAAATAAAACAAAATTTTATAGATAAACCTACCTCAATAATGAAGGTAATTTAATTGCCTTCGATAATGGAAAATGAAAAAAATTGATCGGCCTCTAAAAAAGGAATGAGGGAAAGCTATAAAGGATTGATAGAATCAAAAACTATTCACTATTAATTCATAAACACAGAAAACTGCACTTCCTCAATCAATGGAAATGAATAAGTAGAAAGACCACTTACAATGGGGTAGTTAGACAACCTCCATGGGGATTGACCACTGAACATAGTGATCTGGAAGAAGGTAAATCATCCAAAATCAACCTAGGGTTAGAGAGGAAGGCTTGTGAACCAAATGAAATGTAGTTACCTGAGTATAGAATAAAACCCACTGGGTTTGAGGGGATTACAACATAAATATTAGTATTAAACTATAAATATTAGTATTAAACTATAAATTTACCATGATTCATATATAATGGAAAACGCTTTACCTCAAGTTAAATTAGACTGATAGGAAATTTTACACTGTAAGATTGGGTTTTATGATGAAAATAATTTTATGGAATAAAAGGTTTTATAGAATGAGTAATTTCCACATGTTGTTTCAAGTACTGAAATTCTATCATAATCCAAACATTTATAGAAAAAATGTCACTTATACACATTACCTAAAATATACCCCCTATGGAAAAATTCCAGTAACATCCTAACACCCTCCATATCCTTTATCAAATTTATACTTTAAATATACTAATTCAAACAAATATACATACATAGAATTTAGTTATTTTTCCTTTAAAATTTATCTTTATCCTCGAAATTCCTGAAAACACACCAAAATAAAAATGAAAAAAATTGAGAGATAAGAAGTACCTGAAGGAAGGTAATGGGATGTTAAAATATCCCCACCATACAATCGTCTTGTATTCTGAATGTCCTAAAGATTTTAACTCACGAAATGTGAAGGATACTACTTCTTCATAAATAACTCCCACTCCTATTCCTCACGAATATCACATCTACACTTCCATAAAACACTGATAAAAGTAATTCTCTTACCATGCAGTACCTAATCTTGGTGATCCATCATATGAAATTGTTACTCAGCCATAGTAATGTCAGGCTCAAGAACAATGTTCTCCAAATAAATTACATTGGAAGGATCTCGTTGATACCACTTCTATTGAAAAACATGAAACATGTTTTGGATAGAATAAAAATGACATAGAGAGTCCATCTAATACTCCACCATTCCAAGATGCTCCACAATATCTATGGGGCCAACAAAACATAATAAAAACTTACACTACATACCTATCTAATGATGTCCCAATAGAGGTGTAACTCTAAGAGAAACCCAATCACGAACCCCAAAATATATCATTAAATTATGATGGTATTCATCAGATTTCTAAAGACTCTTCGATGAGATCTATCTCTTCTAGATCAACTTCACCTTTTCATCATTTCCTAAAGAATATTTGTCCCAACCAATGACCATTCTCCAAAATTTACCTAGAATAAGGAAAATTTACATTTCCACCCATAAAAATCCTCAAAGGTCACATTTTTAAATGAGGACTGATAACTCTTATTATAGGTAAACTCAACCATAAAAAAAATTCATTTCCCAAGAACCACTAAAATCAAGTACACGTGCTCAGAGAATATCCTCAACAACCTAGATTTCACTATTTGCCTATCTTCCCATATTTGGATGATATATCATGCTCAATTTAAATTTAGAACCCATAACTTCTTTAAAAACATTCCAAAACCTGGTTTTGAAATTAGTTTCCTTGTTTGAAACAATTGTATAGGGACTCTCATGATGTCTCACCACCTCCCTGACAAACAAGTCCCAGAGTTGGTCCTCTTTTTGCATCACCTTCATAGGGAGGAAATGCACAGATTTAATGAGTCAATAAATAATCACTCAAATTGAATCATTACCATTAGGATTATATGGTAAAACAGTGATGAATTCCATGGAAATATCATCCCACTTCCATACCAGAATGGGTAAGGGATAAAACAATCCAGTAGGTCTCTGGTGCCCCTCTTTGATCCTCTAACACATAAAATATTTAATCAACCTCCTCAAAAATAAACAAAAATTATTATACCTCATGTCATGATACATCTTTATAGTTTAAGGATGTATAGACCAAGAATAATGTTGTCCAAATACAAAAAACTCCTACCTTAGAGAAAAAGGAACAATTGCCATGCATTTAAAACACATAGTTCTACTAGGGTACTAAGACCACTCACTAAATGTCTCACCATAATTTATAACTAATGTTATGGAAATCAGTGTTAGGAATTTTATCAAGATGAACCATATCATTAAACAATGATTAATCCTTTTTTAAATCCATATACACCTACCCACCAACTTATTCCACTCCCAAGATCATATAAGAAATCAAACTCAACAGAGACCACACTTCCATTGAATATTTCACTTCATTAACCCATAATTTAGTACTCAGGGAATCAGTGACCACATTCCCTTTTCCCAGGAGTATAAGAAATATCAAAATCATATGCCTAAATATACTCTACCTAGAATATCTCTTTCAAGTTCTAATCCATCTGATTGAAAATTAACTTTAGGATTTTATGATTAGAATATAAAGTAAAACACTCCCCAAAGAGGTAGTGATTACATGTTTTGTGTGCATGGAATTTTGATTCCAACTCAAGATCTTGGGTAGGGTATTTCTTATCATGAGGGTGTCACTGGTGAGAACTATAGGCCAAAACATATTTAACTTTCATTAATACACTCCCTAAACCCATTCCATAAGCATCATAGAAAAAATCAAAATATAAAATACTTTCAAAAGAATCAAAACTAGAACTAAATTGAATTCCACCTTCAGTTCCCTAGTAGATCTCTAACATTTATCATTATAATAAAACATTACTCCCTTATAAGTGAAAGTAGTTATTTGGGATAAAATATTGGATAATTCATGAATGAACAACTTGTAATAACAAGCCTTTAATCTCAAACACGTTTTTGGACTTCTCCCAGGACATAACTGCTTATATCTGTTAATGATATCCTAATATTCCCCTCTATGATATTACATGCCCCAAAAAATTTATTCTTGATTCCAAAAATAAAATTGGGAAATATTTCCATACAACTAATGTTCCCTCATGTTTTTTTGATAATATCAAAATGGCCCATTTTATCCTTCTATAACTTGTATTAAACAAATATATCATCCAAAAGAAAAAAAATGAGTATAAGAACAGATTAATTTTCTAGGTTCATAAATTCCATAAATATCATAGGATCATTAGTGTGTTTGAATGACATAACCAAAAACTCAAAAGGCTCATACCAGAAACAAATTGTTGTCATAGGTATATCCTATTCTCATACTCTCAACTGATAGTACCCTAATAGAAGGTAAACTTTCTAAAACAAATAATCTCCTTTAAGATGATCAAATATATAATCAATCATGGGAAATGAATATTTTTTCTTAACTAACACTAGATTAAACATTCCATAATCTATGAAAATTATAAGCATATCATCTAAATACTTATAAAATAAAATAGGTGAAGCCAAAAGTGAAACACTAGGATGAATAAATCCCTTAGCCTCAATGTTTTCAAGTTATACCTTGAGTTATAAAAACTCATAAGGCACCATGTGATAAGATAACATAGAAATGGGCATCAAACAAAGGTAATAGGTCTTTGGAAAACTCAAAAACCCTCTATTGTGGTAGACTATAAAAATAATATTCAAATATATTGGGGTACACAAACTCCACCACAAGAAGTGAACTTCTCAAAAAAAGGTTCAATCGCATCTAGGAACATTTCTAACCACTCACTTGAGATCCCACTATCATAAAAAACAATAGTCCCCACTATCCCAGACCTGGAATCATACTCACCCTCAAAAACATGATTGATTTCATATAGAGATAAAAACTGAACAAAATAGTTATAATAGTAAGTCTGAGCATTAATTCTCATCAACCAATCCATACCAATGTTTTTTTTGAATATATCTATATCAATAACCAAGAAGTGTTACTTTTCCTCATGGTCTTCTATCATCACTTAACATATTGGACACTTGAAACCATGTTTGGAAATCATTCCCAAAGGTGTGGAATGATATTATGAGAATAAAATAATCTCTAAAAGTAATCCCTACATTTAAACTAACTATGATGATATAAAATAATGATTAGCACATGTATCAAACAAATTTAACACCATATAAGATGAAATAAACACATAACTCTAACAGTAGCTAGACCTACATTATATTCCACTTGTGAATACTCCCCCAAAAAAATAAATCCAGTCACATCTTCTCCTTAATCTTACATAGCCACCTAAACATCCCCCTTAGCCTAAGGCTAAGACCCATTTCCCTTGGAATCATCAGTAAAAACCTATGAACCCTTAGTAAGAGTGGATCTATCCTTACTAACTTGGGAAATCCTTTCACAAAAAATGCCTTAGAGGGCCCAATATTCCTTAATGATGACATGTCATAGGAGCCTCCAGGAAATTTGGCATGGTATAACTAGACCTTCCACAGTTGTAGCAAACAACCCGCTACTGTCATAAATAATCCCCCAAAACTAGTCTTGGAGAAACATTCTTACCATTGGGATTACTTTTTTGGAATGAATATACACCCTGGGTAACTATGTTACCAACTAAAGCTCCACTTAAACCTTTATTTCTAGCTATGATAGTCTCTTCCAAGGTTTCTTTATCGACTACGCCTTTCTTGGTTGGAAGTCACATGAGAGTTTCCATTGGAAAAATATTGTCCCTCAACCCCAACTCAAACCTCTTATCCTTTAGTAATAATTGGTGTCTAGATATAGGGAAAAATAAACCAAAAAAGAAAAATAGGTTAAGTACACTATAATAGTATGCTCCCCTGGCTCTATGGTCAGAAACTCCTAAGTATTTCCCCTCATGACTTCTCTAGATAAAACTTCTTGTTGAATACTTTCATGAAACATACCTAGGTGAGATCCTCATGCAACATATATTTCATAATAGAATCCTAATTTCAATCTTGGTCCCTCAAGAATATACAAGGGAAACCCTGACATAGAGTCATTTATTTTATTTAAAATATTAGAATTTATCTCAATCATTTCAATCCATTCTCAAGATTCATAGTGTATTTTTACACCAAAGAAGATAAGTGGATTTTTCTTAGTAAATTATTAGTTGTGGTCCACTTCTTTTCTTAGGTCCCTAGAACTTAATTATCCCAGACTCAGAATAGTGAAGAATACAGATTCTACCAATGAAGGTTCTATTGGAGGATTCTCCTATGGAACATTTCTCACATCTTACTCAATTGGATTTGGAAGATCTCTTCTGGGGGAAATTGTCTAGTATTAACATGATCAAAACCAATTATCCATGAGTAGAATCCAAAATCATAGGACCATATTTAAGTATATGTGTCAGTAATTTAAAAAAACAAGAATTTAAATCAATTACAATTACTTTAAACAATCAAAATTTCATAATAAAAGAATATTTCCATTTAGATAAACCCCAATAATCAATCTCAATCTTTGAAAAAAAAACCCCACCCATCCATAGTAACTTTGATTCATTCACAGAAGTGAGCTGGTGAGGTCCCTTTTCTACACTTACTATTTAAATTTCGATGTCCATAAATTATATCTAATAAAGACACCAAACCACACCCAAGAAGATTCATTACACATTAGTCTAGGTTTTAAATTTAATACCAATATGTAATGAACCAACCAAAGGAAACTAAAAAAGTCACATAGATCGTATTCCATAGTATAAAGTAAAAATAAAGGAACAAAAATCTAGTCACATGTTCATAAAAAAACAATGTATAGAATCATATTATAATAAAAAGGAAATAGAATATCCATCAGACCAACAAATTAAATCCAAACTGGATAAACCATAAATATAAATCATGATGAGTCTAAAAAATTACCTTTGTGACCATCTTTCAACACCAAACCATTCCACTATGAAGACAACGATAATAAGAGAAATTGTTATAATACATAATTCCCTTACCTTTACCTGAGTCTTATAAAATAGTATCGACAACTTCAAAAAATAAAAAGTTGGATGTGAGTAGAAATCCAAGTAGGATACCCCCAAATTATCTATTTAAGTTATAATATCAGTCTTATGCAATAAATTTTCCATATCTCATATACACTGAAACAAATTTTCTCTGTAAAAATTACCCAGATCGATGATTCTACATCCAAATATTTGGATTTACTATGTAAAAACATTATATAGAATAAATATTTTTACAACCTAAAGGGTTAGCATAGATTATTCCCAGCATTGAACTAATGTCCTCATCCCAATATTTCTGGTATAAATGTGTCATGTAGGATGTAAAAAAAACAAACCTCCTAAAGAAAACTCCCAAAAACATCCTGATTCCCTCCAAATCCTTTTTCACATTTATATATTAACTCTGTTAATTTAAAAAAACAAATATCCATGGAATTTAATTCATTTTCCCCAAAATATATATATTTATCCCCAAAAGGCCCTAAATGTACCCAAACAAAAAGGGTAACAAAATGAGAGCTAAGAACTAATTTAATAAAGTTAGTGGGATGCTACTTGTTTCCCTAATGTGGATTCTTTTTATCATTATATTTATTTCTATCATAGATTATATCCATATTCCTTTGTTATCCTTTTATTGGATATATACTATTATTTTAAAAAAAAATTCACACCCTCTATAATTGAAATTTATTACACAACCTAACTCTCTAAAACCCCATAATTACACACAAGTTTCATCACATTCAATGAGGTTTAATGATTCTTATTAAATTCAGTGTGAGTGAGAGTGTGAAATGGATCGAGAAAATAAAACAACCAATTTATTATCCCTTTATCCAAACTCTATTTTGATGGTTTATGGAATGAGGTTTCTTGTCTAGTTTCTTGTTCCTAGTGGAGAAATAATATTCACACCTTATAGACCTAAATCCCATGATAATGTGATGAAATAATTATATCATTGGTAATTGGTAATTTTATCCCTTTCATATAAAATGTGACCATGTTCTTAGCATTTATAACATAGATCAACATCAATTTTGATGGTTTTTTTCATTAATTTTTCTATCTAATTTAATTGTGATGGTTTTTTTCATTTAGTAGGAATTTTTTGGATTCATATTTGAGATAATTATATGTCACATTCATGGGTTAGATTTCATCACCAGTCCCCAGATCTATAATAAATTGATTATGGATATATTCTCTAGCCCTTTGTTTTTAATTCTTATATTTGTATTTATCTATTATTTTTTATTTTTAAATTATACTATTATATATTTAAAAATTTTATTTTTGTGTTCCTTTCATTTGAGTAAGTCTAAATTATTCCAAAGATCAAAAAACAACTCTTCATTTACTAATGTAAACTTTATATTTAATTGATCATGTTTGTTTTCATATCTATTTTTTCTAGTATTGTCTATATAAATTGAATTTTTTTTATTTTCTATCGTCTTTATTATTTTTGGTCATAGAAACAACTGTATATTTAGTGCATTAAAAGTCCATTAAATATGGATACCCTATTATGACCAACAGAATCACCCACAACAATTATCATGAGATCCATTAAAAATATCTTAATGAAGTCCAATAAATTTTAAATTGAAAAAATCAATGTAGAGAATGGAATTAATCAATAGTGCATTAAAATATATGAACTAGTTATTTAGAAAGGACTGGAAAATGATGTATAAATATCCCATATACTTACCGGTAGATATACTATTACATTCTACATTCATATATACACTAATATTTTAGATAAACCTCATAGATTACTCTTAACATCCAAAGTATATAAATTATTGTGTAAGGTTGTGTATGAATTGATTGTTTCTTCTATTTAGTTAAATATTACGCATCGTTATATAAATAAATATTTTTTGATTTATTTTATAATAAAATGATAAAATATAATTTTAAATTTTTTATTGGAAATCAATCTGTTCACAAATAGAATATTGTAATTTATAATTATATTTGGTTGATATAGATGATAAAATAAAATAATTAGACAACACCATAATATTTTTAACATATCTAAGTAATTTCAATAACACCTTAATGGACACCGTGATGTAAGGTGAAGTGTCTTTTACCCAATATGGGGTAAAATCATCATCATTTTCTAGAGAAAATAAATAAATAAATGGTGTTAATTCTCAGGAAGAAGATCTAATTATGATATAAAAGTCAATGAATTATGGGGAAAGATGGGATAACAGTTATAGAAGGAGAGGTTAGACAAATTCTAAAAGTAATTTTATAAAATTTTAACATTAAAACAACTTGGATACATTAGTAAAAAATTCCCCTACTAAAAATACTCTTATAATTAAAAATTAAGGTTATACAATTCTTTATTAGAGAAAACAATTTATGAAAATGAATAGGTCCATAACATGGCTTTTAATGATATATATGAAATAAAGTTCTTAGATTTAAGATATTAGTTTTACATAATAAATATAATATATTAATTCTCTAAGATTGTTTAAAATTTAATTGGTACCATAATATTAGGAAATAATAATAGTTATAACTTCATGAAAATTGGATATTTTTTATTATAATTATATGATAATACTGTAAATAATTCATGAGGAGAGGTGGGAAATGAAATTTTAGTGAAATCTCTTTTCATTAGTATTCCATAATTAAAAGTTTATTTCTTCAAGATCATGGACTGAATTCCTAAAAAGACAAGGGTATCACTTGTTATTATGATAGGATCTCTTGTCAATGGACTATATGTTTTTAATAGTAAATCCCATACTGGATAATTATTAGGCACACATATCATTGGCAGTGATAACACTATAATAAGGAATATAGACTTAGTCATATTATTACCAAGGGAATAAAATAACTTAATAAATATAGAATTACAAACTATATTACATAATTAACATCCCATTTTTTTAAATATTATAACTTTAGTAAATCAAAATGGTTAGGTATTTATAGATCCAAATTTCAATATATTTACCCACTAGAGTGAATAAAAATTGAAAAGTGGGGTCTTTCCATATCTTTTTTTCAATATAAAAGGAAATTATTTTAGGGATTTTATAAATTTTTACACTATTAATATGTTTATTTATATACTTGAAAATAAAACTAACACATTTTTTACCTTCAAAAATTAGTAATGTGTTGGAAATAAAACTGATAGAAAACTAATGGACTTATTAACGTATAAAATTTTAGAATATATTTCTATTAATTTGGATTAATTATTTTACTTTGATGGAATTTTTACACATGGAAAAATTAAGGATACCCCTAAATAGAATTTATTAGTGAAATTAAGAAATTAAAAAAATCAAGAAAGAGTATTCAACATGTATTTATACTGTAGATTATCAAAATTATTCTATGATAAATATTAAAATATAATTGATTAATTAATTAATCATTTAATAACTACTGATATTAATTAAGAAACACTAAATGAGTTTTGGAATAAAAAATCTCTCTATTATAATTATTTGAGAATTTAGAACTAAAATATTCTTGCCCTTCCCAAAACCAATAATCTAGAACTGATAGCTATTGAGTGAGTCTTAACTAGTTAACATATAGGTGTTAAAGTTCATAAATTTTGGATTGATAAAAATATTGATAAAAATTGAATATTTATCATGATTTAGTCTATCATAGGTATTTTTTTCCTTTCCTAAACAAATTAATTATTTTAATAGTGATACACTACAATCAGGGTGTGTGAAAGTTCAATAAAATCCCAAATAATATTCCCATTATGGAACTAAAATAATTGTTCCTAAAAGAAGTTACTTAATATATGTTTAAATTTTAATTTTAGTGGAATTGATTGTAAGTGTTCTTAATGATTACCATATTACCATAGATAAGAAAAAAAGGTTCATTTGGACTCCATCTCGTTTTGGTCATGCCAATGATACCCCTTATACATTTAGTTTTTCTCATCTAAATGATTATGAACATAAAAACCTTGATCAAATAATTTATAGTGATGAATTAAATATTTGGTCCACATATAAAAATGTTGAAATAATTTCTGAGCATAAAAATAATACATTGAATGTTTTTACTAAACCTTTTGATTTTTTGGTCTTTGGTTGTATATGGTATTAATAAAGAAAGAATATGATGTAACATAGAAAAAGATAAGATTCAAATACTGACTCACTACTAATGGATTCATGTAATGTGAAGAGGTTGATTGTAATGAAATATTTTCTGATATAGTGATATATTCTTTATAAAGTTTATACTTTATTATATTCCATTATATTCATTTAAAGCAACTAGATATAAAAAATCATAAATAAAATATATGAAACCAAATGAGTTCTTTTCCAATATATTAAAACTAAATCAATGTTTCACTTTAAATAAATTATTATATGGTTTAAATATTTTTCAAGGAAATGGTAAAATAAAATTTACTTAATTTTGAATAAAAATGGTTTTCCCAAAGAAGGTATGATTTGAGAATTTATTTAAAAACTAGGAATCTAGAAATGATTTATATGACATTCTATATTTTTTTTATACTTATCATTTTTAAATACTTAATATTGATAAATTTTACTCTAGTTTAAATTTATTTTTTAAATAATGAATTTTATAAATGTAAAGAAAGTATTATGTATGTAAATAATAATATATAAGAAATAAATATTATTGTACGTATCTTTTCATGTTTTTGTAAAAAAACTTCTAAATTATTATTTTCTCTAAAATATGAAACATTTTAATATTCCTTTAGAAAAAAATTTCAAATTATCTCTTTCCTGGTTACCTAATATAGATTTTTCTGTAACTTATATTACTATAATATTATAATCTAATGTAATTATTAGTATTATATTTTTTAGTATTTCGTTTGAAGAAATATATTGTGTGTGTTGTTTTTACCATAATAAATTTTAATATAAATCATATAATTCCTTACTAGTATTAATTTAAATAGATAATCATTTATATATCAATGTCTACTAATATTTTTTATTCTATGGAAATATATTAAGGCTAAATAAGAGGTGATAAGTTATATATATTGAGGAAATGTTACAAACATAGATACTCATAAATTAATTTATATATATATATTCATTAAGTAGTGGTCTTATTCCTAGAAATTAAGTATCAAATATATCATTTCATTTTCTATCATTACGAATATATAAATTAATTTACCAAAATAAATTCGGGAGTTAATCTGGATAAATGTTTTAATAAAGAAAATTTCTTTTAACTTTGTGTAAAATTTATGTTTTTTCTAACAGTTGAACATTTTTACTTGTATCTAAAAAACATTTTTTATATTAAATTAAATCATATAAGCACTAGGATTCATTTTTTTGGAAATAAATTTTAACATAGTACTGAGTATATAAATAAGATATATAAAAATGATTCTTTTTAAAAATGTTTATAAAGCTAATAGAATTATTAATGTTTATATAATTTTTAGGTATACTGAATAAATTTTTAGATCTATAAAATATGTTGTAGGAACATCATGATTTTATAGAGTTTTTTATATTAAAATATGGATATTTCCATATATATATATATATATATATATATTAAATTATTGTTTATATTTCTAGGAAAATTTTCATTCTATTTTATTTTATATTTGTTTTTATTGTACAATTTATTATGATGAGTTTTGTGACTTTTTCATTGAGTTGTTGTTTTTATCTATTTAATTATTCCTTATTTATATACTAGTCTATATTAATATATGTTTTCTTTTACCTCTGAACTCAATGATCATTTGATTACACTTTATTTTAATCTCGTTAATTTATCAATTTCAAGTAACAAATCCCCTATAACTGATATATGTTTTCATTTTTTGTATGTTCACTAATTTATTTTCCTTGGTATATGTCCTTATGGTGGTGATATATAAATGTTTTATGATTCCCCTGAAGGATCCATGCTTAGAAAAAGTGGTGGCGGGTGTGATTCCCAATGTATTTTTTTATTATTGAATGAATGATATGAAATAACATAATGAAGAAACATATTGTTAATGAATTTATACAAAAGTACTAAAAATTAAAGAGGGAATATTTTTCAAATTAATTTGTTGATCAATTTAATAGAAAGAATTAACTTGGTCTTCAGATTTTTTTTCTTTCATGAATATATTAACCATTTGAACCTCTTTTAAGTCATAAAATAATTCAGCTATGAGAATCCAATTTAGAATCTATCTAAAGGTAATCCTCGGGATCTACCTGATCTCCAGATGACATCGATGGAACATTGGGTTCTAGAATAAACAATATTATCATCTTTTTTTATGAAGATTACTACACGAATCCATTTATGGTTAAACCATTCTTCTATTGTTCTCTCAGTATTAATAGAGAGGTGGAGGTGGATCTTTTCTTAACAAACATGAGAAAAACCCTAGAGATGTTCTAGAGATAATTCTCTAGAGAATGGAGAGTCTATTGTGCACAATCACATATAAAAATAGAAAATTATATAACCAAGTAGTTATAGTGTTTGGTTAGGAATTTTTAATTTCACAATGGCCATTAACACATTATTTAATCCATAGAAAACCCCATGTCCATTTTTTCATTATTATTATTATTTCCTTTACATGTTCAATGCTTGTGTATAATATAAATATAAAAATAAATAAATCATATTTGTTTAAATGATATTTTATATATCATTCCCATGGATCAAAAAATCCATTTCATCTGTCCTCCTTTCTAAGTTATCAAACCATTAAATAATAAATATTATCCATTCAATAATTGTAAAAATATATATTGTTATATATTTGGGAATAAATATATTTATTTCAATAAATATTATATTCACAACCTTATGATTAAATATTTATTTAATATTCTTGTAACTAAATAAACTATTTTTTATCATATAATTAAATAATTATTACCTGGTGAATAATTAACAAGTGAAACAAAAAAAATCAATTTCACAAACTAGTGAATAAATATTTATTTAAAATTAAAATTGAGTATATATTAAAATATGAATATAAATACCGAAATAATATTTAATAATCATAAATACTAAATAAATAATATTCTTTTTCCTATAGAACATTTTTTATTCCAAATATTAAAATCAAAATGAGTTTAACTAAGACTGATAGATACACTATGTTCGTGGCACTCTATTCCTCTTCCTCTATGGAATTAGTTTGCCTTTCCAAAAGTCAAATATTATCATCTTATAACATATCAAGACACTCATAGAGGAAGTAGTTAATGTCATAATGATGATCACCACATATGAACACTTACAATGTAATAAAATCCCTTTGTCTTGATATATCTAAACCAAGAAAGTTGCAGAAATGTTTGATCCAACTATTTGTATGATTTATCTTTAATTGGATATTATATATGAACTTTTCAATACACCATGTCCATGGATTTTAGTTTGATAGCTTCATTTGAATTAAATGGTATTAGATATCAATGTATGTTAAATAAAATAATTAATAAATCCTCTATCGATTTATTAATTAATTTTATATCACCCTTGAAGCACCCAAGTGAATAACTTCACTTCGAACACATGTCTTCATGGTTTAAAATAATAAATCAGAGTACATGAATCATTATATGAATTAATAATAATCTTAAAATCTATGTATCATTACAAATTTTCATAAAAATTAATATCAAATGATACATAAACATGTGGAATTTCTACATGCGCGTATGTCCTCATAACCTACCGCTATATAGATTACCATATATGAACATCATGATATGGAGCCTCTTTTTTATGAGAATCAAGCATGTGGCCATAAAACAAAATATTTATCCCATCATATATATTTATATTGACCATAGGATAAATGTTTATGAATATCATCATGGCGCTTCAATGTTCTTACCATAGTATGGAACTACGATGACATTATCAATTCAACAAATACTCTAGGAAATTATCAAATTAATTTTATGTAAAATAAAAATCAACATGGGATAATATATTTATTAATAACAATAAAATGGAATATATGAGTAATATAATATATAAATTAGATGGTTCTACATATCCAATACTGACTGAATCCCACATTCACAAGATCCAACATCAAATGAATTTTAGCTGAAATTCTCTCACATATGTTCCTGCGTCTGTTGAGATATGGATTTAGTAAATGGTTCTACCATGTTCACTTTTGAGATACAATACATACTACAACCTCATCTATTTAATTAAAGTCCCACAAGTGATTGTCCTTAAAATTTATGTGTTTCACCCACTGATGAGGCATTATCTATTTAGTAGGAGGCACTACTATAGTTTTATCAAAATATAAAATTATTTAATTTGAAATTTTATCCACTGCATCAATAACTTGATGTTTAATATACACATTTCTTCCTTGGTTTCCTTAGAAACCACAATATACTCCAAATTTTTTATCAAATCAATGACCAACTATTGCTTTGATCTCTTCCAGTGCATAACTCCTCCATTGAGGGTGAAGAAATATCTTGATTATAACTTCAAATCATCTTGGTCTATTTGGAAGCTATAAATTGAATATCCTTTAAATACTATCTCATAATCGCCTCCATAGTATAATAATATATCCTTAGTATTTCATAGGTAATTAAAGATATTCTTAACTACCATCAAATATTTATCTCATGTGTTCTCTTAATATATTTCTACCATTCTCAAAGCATAGACAACATATAACTAGGTATACAGCATTGATGGATACATTCCCAAAATCTCATATATACATATATATACGCTTTATTTTAAATTTCATGAAAAATATATTTTCATGCATAAATTAGGTATATTATACAACACATCCAATAAAACTAATACATCTTCCACCTAAGAAAACATTTATAAGATTTTTTCATAAAATAAAACATTTGGTAGTATATGCATTCATGTGTTGAATTCATGTTCTAGAAATAGAATTTATTCATGAATTATAATGAATTAATAAATGATACACCACATTATGAGAGTTATCAGGTATTTCTAAAGATAAGTCCAAGCGATGGAAGTGACTATGTGTGATCTTATTTTCTTAAATCCTTAGCTGAATTCCATATAACCCAACGCTCTCTACTCTCTTATTCTTCATCCTTAGTAAAATGAGGAGCTATCACCCCATTGGTGAGGGAGTATCCTATTCATATGATGTAAAATTTGGGTGTAACCAATGGATACCTCCAATGGTGAGAAATCCTTCAACTTCAAATTTTGTGATCTTCATCAAATGAATAGAACAAAGATAAAGGTTATTGAAACAACTTATTTGGTGTAATGTATAACATTTATAATGTTCTACATTCTAGTATGTATGTCCGTTTCATATATAGTTCAAGGTAGATCCTCAATAAGGTATTTTATATACTTTTTCTTAATCAAATTGTTATTATTAAACTCACTGAATTTAGAACAATGGTATCATAACCATCCTATGCTTTAGATTTTCGAAATCTGACATAAAATGTAAAAGAAATTGAACAACATAACATCACATTTATATTTTCATGAAATAGAAGGAAAATGGATAACAATGATGAAAAAACATTATTCATAAGTGTCATAATTGATTACCCCAATGTAGAAGTGTACATTATAAAGGTCATATCCCCTTACCCTTATGTAGAGCGATCTATATAAGGGTCATTCAGACTTACCCTTACATTGAGAGGTCTACATAAGGGCTATCATCACACACCTTCATAAAACTCACCTATGTAAAAGTAAAGGATTTTACCATTATATAGGTCACCCCTCCTATGTAATGGTAAATAAAAAAGTCAAAAAAATGGTAAATTTTCATATGAATTTATAAAATATTTATAAACCATAGTGATGGTATTTTGGAGATATTTAATTATTAGTAAATATTTAGTTAACTAATTATTTATAAATTTCTTGTTGTTAATTAATAACTTTTTTATGAAACATTAATTATTTAATGTTTATTAATTATTAATTATTAATATTTAAAATATTCCATATATATAAAGAGTTAATATTTAAAATACTTTATAAATTAATTATATTTCATGTATTATCATCTAGAAATAAAAGTGTTTATTTATAAATCATAAGTGTAAATTATAAAGTGTTATAAATTATATAAATATGGATAGAAAATAAAGTGTTTTTCTTTAATTATGAATTTTTCATAATAATAATTTTAAATGCTCAAATTAAGGTACTTTTTTGGGATATTATTTAAACCACATAAAAAGGATTTTTGGCTATTGATATGATAAATTTTTAAATAATTATTAATTATATGATATTTAGAATATGTAAAATGATTATATATAATAAATTTTATTATAAATAGTTTATAATTTATAATAAATATTTCATGAATAGGAAATTTGATTATAAATAGTTTATAATTCACAATAATATATTAATTATGAAATTTACTATAATTAATAATATGAAAGAGTTTATATTAAAATGAATATAAAATATTCGTGTTAAAAAATTATGGAATGTCCGTAATATAATGATATAATTTTAAAATGTTTATAGTAATATTTTATTTATAACTTGTTCATAAATGGTTATTTAATGTTTAAATATTTGAATAGTTCATTTATTTAACATGTTAATACCATCTTTATTTAGAGTTATAAATTTTTTTATTATGAACAGTGTTTTATTTAGTTTGAATGTTAAACTACTTCTAGAGAGTTTTCATACATGAATCTCAGTGGTTACATATTATGTATAATAATGAATTTTGTTTTCATCTACCTTAACCACGATTTGAAATTGATGTTATGAACTATAATTTAGTTATTTAATATAGATTGTGTGCATTAGGTTTTAGAGTATTAATGAATTTAATTCTCACTTTAGTAAACTCTTTTTGGGTAGAGGGACTTGGGGTCAGACAAACTACCTTCCAGGGGTCTTATGACATGTCTACCATGGTGAATGGAGTTAGTTATCTATCAGTATGGGAAATCTCATGTATAAACTTTCAATCTCATATAACACTAAACCTTTACATTGAATGTTTATATACATTATTCATGAGATAAAATTAGATATTCATAAATATAATTGACTTTTATTTTTTGGGGGATTAACATAAACATTTGGGTTATGTAAAGAGTTTCACATTAATATGGTTTAAATATATTGGATTAGTTGAGTGAATATAATTTCAAACTAAATCAATAGAATCATATATATATATATAGGGAATAAATTGAGATAAGATGATGAGATTAAATCCCCTACAAATAATACGTATGAGATTCCTTATAAATCAAAACTTTTCAAGACCTAGACCATTTGAATAGGTAGGTGATTCCAGAGCTGGGAGCCCATGGATTATCTTGTGTTAGCCAAGTATGTTATGGGTGATACTGGATCATCATTGGGTAGTTCATTCCATAGCTGGGTTCCCCATTATATTCATTTTTTTATCAAATTATTGGTGTTTACTTTGGGTTAAACTATTATGAAGACCCTAATAGAATTAGGTTATCAGGGGAATATAGTTGATTTAATCCATATAATGGACTGGACAAAGAGTTGTCTTCTCATTTATCCAACTGTAATATATGATATAATTGGGTTGATTCTCTAAATAAATAAATATTTTTTGAGAGAAAAACCATAGTAACCTCATTTCTTATTGAAATATGGATCTTGGACTACTAATGTGAAAGTTACATTTAAAATGGGTCATCATTATAGTGGGAGATAGTTTAATGAAATTCCTTATTAAATGCTAATAAATCATGATACCCATCTAATAAAAACATCTGTTATAGATAAATTTTTGTCTTCATCGTCAAGATTTAACTTTAGATCAATAATGGTAAATGAGAAACTAAATCACAATAACATCTTAAACTACTAATAGAACATAAGAATACTACTTATGAAAGAAGGATATGTCTATCTATTGGAACAAACTCTCCTTTTGAAACCCACTGTTGAAGTTGTTCAACAAAATGATTTATATTATGGTGATATAAATCAAAAATATTCACTAAATGTCTCTACACTAAAGCATGTTAATATAAATTAAGTATTTTAAATGTAATATAAGACCTTAGATTCATATCAAATGATATAAAAACTGAAAAGGATCTAACAATAATAAGCTATTAATGGATGGTACAGAGTTCTTAACGCACTATTTCAGTGAAAGATAATGGATGTATCCTCTATATGCACCGATGTACTCAATATGATGGGTAAGTTGAGGACTAAGAGAGGAAAGGTTCACCTATTAAGATTTATTTATCCAGATATTTCATTATTAAATCAGTTCAAAAAGGTTTCTGATAGTTTTTTGTGAATTATTATATGAATGATTTCTTTAAACCTTTACCAAATATCTTCAATATATTAAGGTTTATTAAGAAAAACATGGGTGTCCATGGATCTAGTATCAAGTAGATGTTACAGAAATAGAATGGTAAAAAATTTCCAAATGGGGAAGAAAAAATAGCATGGATAGTCTACCTTTAGTAAAGATAAAAAACAATAAGGAATGAAATTGTTTTTATTCTAGAAAAATTTTCAATTATAGAATAAATTGTCCAGATTATCTAAAAGTTTGAAAGAATCTTAGTTAAAGGTCCACTCTAGGTATAAATTTTATTGAATTCAATCTTGATATTCTGACAAATATATTATATGAACTGTATGTTTCACAAGTGTTTCAAATATACATGAGATTATAAAAGTAAAAAATTATTTATGATGGAATATTGAATTAAGGGATAAAATTTATTTTTCATTAATGTAAATTATAATTAAACAATGTATAAATATGTCATAATATATTTATTTTTATCATTTTTATTTATAATAGATCTTGTAAAAAATGGTTGTTTAAATGAAGTGATATGGGGTTTGTGATACATATAGTTTATGATTTGTTCAATTTTATAACATTCTTTATGGGAGACTAAAATGATTCGTTTTGGTTAAGGAATTCAACTTATTTTTATTTATGGAAATTTTCCATCAATATGATTGAATTTAAGAAAATTTTACCCAATTTTCTCAAAGTGTTGAAGATTAATGAACTAGGTATGATATGTCTAACCTTTTGTAATGAATCAATAGTAATAGTTGGTAAAATTAAAAACTAAAATAAAAAATGTTAGTTGAAGTATTCAACATGGTTTATATAAGAATTATATCAAGGGAAATGAAATATTTAATTTATAATAAAGAGTATTAATAAATATTTTTGATTGAATTATCCAAGATACCATAAATGACTTTAGAAAACTCCATGGAATTTTAATTTTTGGTTTAGATGTTATGGAAATTAATTATTTTATTTTGAAAGGTATGTGAGGAAAAATATATATTTACGATTGTTGTAATTATATAAGTGTTTAAAATAATATAGATAGTTTATAGAAGTTGTATTTTACATTCATGTAACGAATTAAAGAGTCTCAACATTTAAACGTTTAATATAATGGAATAATTCTAGCTCAGATGAATCTATGTAAAGAATGTGTATCTATTTCACATTTTTTTATATGATAAGATATTTTGTTGGATATAAAAGAGTTATCATGAAAAATATGAGATGATTACTTTCACATGTATGGTTTATGATTCATCAATATTCTATAACATGTTTTGAGGATAATATATGGATAAAAATGTTTTATCTAGGATAAAATGTTTTTCCCAATGTTTGTTAAAATTTAAGGAATTTTTTTCAAACCTCCCATTTGTGGAATATTTTAATAAATTATTATTTTAAAAATAAAAAAAATATCCAGACACCTAGAATATAGTATATATTTTCATGAAACAACCAGTGTCACCCAAAAATCTAATCACCTGAATCATCCCACAACAAGTCTCAAAGGGAATTATCTATACCTATGGGCTATCAAAAATCTCCTAAGAATCAAGAAAAATAATTGGGACTGATTTACCCTACAAGAATAATACAATATACCATTAATATGAAAATTCCAATAAAATATAATTTGAAACCAATAGTACAACCTATAGACAGATACAAAATGCCAATGGAAAATAGAAGATGATTAGAGGTCCAACATAATACATAACCTAAATAAAAAACCAAAACCATATACAACCTATCTATATGTTACATGTGGGTATACGTCTCACCACATCACTTCCAAAATTATTCATCCCCCAAGGTTGAATGTTCACCATTTCAAATTCATGCATTTCCCATACCTACATTTGAAAGAATAGATTATATGTACACCCAAAGGGTATATATATAGTTTGTGAGAATAATAATCCTAGTATAATGACACCAAGTGTTTAATAAGAAAAATATACTAAATAAACCAATTATGCACATTTTCAAGAAAGATATGGAATGAAATAAACATTTTCATAGTTTCAAAATAAAACATGGAAATATTCCCTTTCATAATAGTTTGTAAATAATAATAGATAAAAAAATTAAAGTCATATCAAATAACCAATTTCAATACTAGAAACACAATTTAAAGGTTTATTTGGGAATACTAGGTTTAGGATTGTGGATTTTCATGTCATAGTGATCAAGGAAATGCAATCAAGTGTACACACATACATAGATCTCGAGAATAAGGATATAATACAACCCCAATGTAACGCCCCGACCCTAGTTACCCAGAGTCGGTGCATTATTACATAACATTGGCATGATCATGAGAAAGATCAAGTCTCGAAAGACCGATTAGTTTAGTAGCCTTGGAATAACTAGATACATCCATAAATTTTTACATTACATCATAAAAAAAACATCTTGTCTTCATATCCCCTCATACTATCCCTGCAGGTCATTCATAAATTACTTCTTCATAATCCTGGAAAAAAAAAACATTGAAAGGGGTGAGCTCGGATGCTCAGTAAGGATAACATTATAGTAGAAGCTTTCATAAATAAGCATAAACACTTAAGGCAATTTATAACTAAAACAAAAGCCTTTTAAACTTGAACTTCAGCATAAAATGGAAAAGGTAAAATGAAATAATGCCATTTACTTACTCACATGGATATTCTACTAGTCGAATGATCACATGCAATATCAATAACCACTTTCATAATGATGGAATGCATAATGCCAGACTATCATAACCACATAGCCAAGGCCTCGTGCCAAGACTACAAATAAGATTTTGTCAAGGCCTTGTGCCAAGACACTAGTTTGTCTCATGAGACCTACCGATGCATCGATGAGCTATAGCGGGCTCCACCCGTCACTTATTAAGTCCAATTCATTCCTCATATGAATAGGTTTAAGCATAAAATAAACATTCGTATTAAAACTAGCATACGAAATGTCAATACTTTAACCACAAACCATGAATGGTATAAAAATAGAACATCCACAGTCAAACATAACTCATTTGATACAATATGGAAGATTGTATTGTATCACATTAACCTCAATCATGAATAATGAAGGATTTTGACATAAATGAAAGTAATCATCAAAACTATTTGAGAGAAATATCCCCCTTTTCTTGAAAACATTTAAAAGTCACACTATTTGTCAAGAAGCCATTTAAAAGTAGATTTTTGAATCAAAGTGTCCCATACCACTTTGAAACTTTTTAAAAGGAGTTTTAATTTGTAAACTTTAATGTCCATATAAATAAATCCTTAAAACCATTTTTAAAACATGGACATTAATGAGAAAGATTTAGATGAATAAGTCTTTAAATCATTTTAAAAATGGTATTTTAGTTAGAGATTCCAACCAAAAGAGACACTTGAATACAAATAATTGTGGTAATCAAAACTTTGTAATATCATGAGAATACAGGGATTCATGATATACTATGTCAAAGTACGTTATATACACCACATAAAAGTGATTTGGTGTATATCAACAAAGAAGTCTCAATGGAATGTAAATTGAGATGAAATCTCTTGTAAAGGTTGTATCCTTAGGTTAAGGATAAATCAATGACATAATTATGTGTGACAAATATAAATACACTAAATATGATTGGATATTCAGTGTAAAACAATCAAAGGACATTCACACATATTCTTGTAAAAACAATACCAACGAATTGGATGTTTAACTCAACAAATGGAGAATGAGTTAAAATTACTCTTATCAAATTCATATCAATGACTTGAGAATTACCAATGGAGTGATTATGTGCATCAAACTTATATCCACAGGAAGGGGAGTGGAAATTATGACATAATCAAATGAATAGTGATTCCACACATAATCTTGGGGTAATATAATCAATGAAATCTGTGTAAAGCCAAATGAGTGGAAATTGAAATCTCAAATTCCCTTATCGATTAGGTAACTTTCGAAACATACACCCATGAAAGAAGTATCATACCATGATGAAGTAAATACCCATAAATTAAAGTATATTACACAATGAATACAATCATGGGCAGTACACATACACCACATGCAATAATTAAGTGGTGAACAATAGAATTCTCACGAAATTAAAAGTGAGATTAGAAAATCCCTTACATTGTACTTTTTCCTTGGTCGATGGTAGGTTTACCTCCTGTATAATGGTGAAATAATTGTTATTGAATAATAAAAGAATCATTTACTTTAATATGATATCATATATGATCTTTTATCATTGATTTGTTAATAATATCTTAGAATTATCGTCATTTCGGGTGTTAACGGGTTCATTTTACTTTATATTCTTTGTTATGTGAGTCATATTCGTTATTAATGGGATGTATATTATTCATATCCAGAATGGTATCAAGTTCTTAAACATCATTTTTAAATCATCAAATGATAATTATACTTGAATAGATACGATGGAGAATGAATCTCATCGCGTTCGTGGAGACGGTAGTCCGTACGTACGCACGAACGCTACTTCCATTTAATTTTTATTTTAAAAGAATCGAATCCAAATGATACATAGGTATATTACTATTACAGTATAATATAATATTTTATATATGTTACTTAAGTTCATTAACACCATCCTTTATACGTTCCATGTGTGGTATGAACGAGTCATATCATTTTAAGGGGGCGGTAGTCCGCACTTCCTCAAATGAAATTATCGTATGTATATACAACATGAAACGAATAATGGTATGAAATAAAATGGAATTACAGAAGCTTATATATAAAATATATATCATTAACATCATATTTAATTACAGTTCCATCATAATGGCCACCATGAGAGGCGGTAAGATGTATTTGAACAATCATCGTTTCGTGAGGCGTTAGTTTGTCATCCACAGAAACATTATGTTCATCATCCATTAGATGGAGTTGTGTGTATGTGTAGTTTGAATAATTCTTATAACAACATCCTAGTATATTGAGGATACTGGTGTTGTTACAAAAGAAAGGAAATAAAAAGAGTTTGGTTGTTGGAGAAGGAAAATAAATGAAAATAATTTAAGAGAAAACGTTACCTTTAATTTAGGTAACTCACTTTGGTTGGAACCAAAGGACTTGTTGAAATGCTTTCTGCCTAAGGGGAAGCTTCAAGGAGGAGGATAGGGATGTGGGGAGCTTAGTTGGGCAGAGTTTGGACGAGAAAAGTGGCTTGAGAGGTGTGAAGAAATGAGAAGGAGGAGTGCCCTTTTATAAGAGGGGTGAGGGGAACCTTTGGAAAAGCTAGAAATATTAATTTATAATAAATTCATATTCGGTTTCCAATGGCTCCAAAGTTGATTATTCAAAGGCTAAGGTGGGGATAGGTCGAAAACCACTCAACCAATAGAATTTAGACAGGTTTGGGTACTTATATTAACCTTATCTTTAAGTATTAACTCTAAGTTAATTAGTTTCACTTTTACAATGTCTCTTTGTATTTTTATATAATATGGTTAATAAACTTACTATATACATCCAAGCGACCCACAAGTGGTCCATTAATGATGAACCTATCCTGATATAAGTCTTTTGGCCGAACCTTAGATTTTTAGGAATTTAATATCAATTAATAATATAATATTTGTTTTAAGAACTCTTTTATGTCAATTTTGACACTATTCAATAGTTGATTTTTGTGAAACTCATAACAGATTGATTACTTCGAACAAAGTCAATTAAATCAATCCTAATAGATCATATTATCCTAGAAAATTAGTTTAATTCATTAAAAGTTTCATATTATATTTTTTTGGGTATTTATAATATCAATTATTTTAATTTTTCACTATTATAGTAATTACTGCATCATCATTGTGTCATAAATAAAATAAATTATTTAATGTCTAAAAATTATAAATAAAATAGAATTATGTAGGAAATATTTTTAGCTTTCTAATGAATATTTATAATCGAAATCCAACATGTATAACCCTATGTAAAAATTGTTCGTCTAAAAGATGTAAGCTTATGCCATTTTTATTTTTATTTTAACTTTATTAATGTAAAGTGTCCCTACCACATACAAGTGGCTCCAAGGGGTCCCCAAATTGACCCAAGGATGCTCTTGGTCGGGTATGTGTCCACCAATAAGGTTAGTACACGTTTTAGGGTAATTTTGTATTATTATAATATTATTTTTTAACCCTTATTTACCGGATTTACCCTTTAACCATGGTAAATAAAATATTTACCACAGTAACTATTCAAAATGTCTAAAAATAAAAGTTACCTATTTACACAATTTGAACATCCTGATTACAAATATGGAATCCATTTTCCTAAATTCAAAACACAGAAGTGGCAGAAATTAATTTAAAATTAATTCCCGCTGTCAAAACAAAAAGCGTGTTTTTAAGAGATAATAACTATCAAAAGATTGACACTTGTTTATGTTCGGTTTAATTGTAAAATTATGTCCAATGACCAACATTATATTAAATGGTAAAAATATATTCTAAATATACTTTAAAACCACTCAAATTCATAATTTATCAATATTAATTATTTTGATTAAAAAAGTTGTTTTTAATTAAAATTTAGTAATTTTCACTATTCATCAAAATATAAAAGTTATCCGAAAAGTACCAAAATTTCACCCTAGGCTAATTTTGATATTCTGAATCCAAAAATGAAGTCCATTTTGAAATATAAAATATATATAATTTCAAAAAGTAGTTATTACTATTCATAACAGCTAGTTTAATTGGTTGTTAGAACTCGGTGTTGCGTACAACATACGCTATCACATTATTCAAAGAGAAGCGTACCGTAGAAGCTTGGGATGTTTCATTTTAAATTTTTGATGTCCCCATTTAGTCAAAAAGTTTAAAATATAGTATTTAAAAAGGGTTCACTATTATAGTTGATAAAAGTGAAATACTGAAAATGAATTTGTTCTTGCATTATATCTAAGAAACTCATAATATGGATTCTAAAATTATAAGGATTATATAAAGTTTAAAATTTAGTTAATACTATTCATAACCTTTTTTGAATGGCTTGTTTGGTGAGTCATGGTGCGCTTGAACTTGGTGTTGCGTGTACTGCATGTTATTGAATTATTTTTAAGAAATAACACACTATGAAATCTTGGGGTGTTACATTCTCCCCTCCTTCAATAAATTGCGTCCTCGCAATTTGAAATTGTTCTTCGAAAATAAAAGGTTGAAAATAGAAAATATATTTGTGGGAAAACCCACATCGGAAATTGGTTTACTAAAATTTAGTCTTAATATGAGGAAAAGAGAAATGAAAGGGTCACCACCAAATTATGATCTCGATTAGGAGAACATTGGTGGCAATTAGAGACATATAATTGGAGGAAAAACGTAAATATTTATAGGTAGTGGTTGAGGTCATCAATCACAAACAAGTATAAAATTGAGGTCCTTAAACTCATCAATCTATGATGATTTGAAGTACCATCGGTTCAACAAAATATAGGGTATTGGGATCACACATTTTTTACATTTCAAAATATCTTAGTTGAAATCCCACATCGAAAAATGAATTAATGAGGCCTCTATTTAAAATAAAGAGTGGAAAGTATGAAGATTACCGAAAATAACACATACTAGGGTTCCATGTAGGAAAATATGGATATGGAGGAGAAATATAACCATCAATTATCTGATGGAGAGTGGTAGAGAACATGGCTATGAAAAGGCCAACAATCCCAAAGCCATAAATTAGTGATGATTTAAGGTACCATCTAGGACAACATTTTTTTTTTAAAGTTACATTACATAAGGAAGAGGAATTCATTTATGATATTGACTAAGAACATTATGAGATATACTTAAATTTTAAGTAGATTTTCATTATTTAATAAATTTCCACCACTAACTCAATTTTTTTTTTAAACGATGAGTATTCAAGAAGACTTGGTCACACTGGAAGAGCTAGAATAAACTTCTATAGAATCACATGATCCATGCAGGATAAACCATATATTAATCAAAACCAAAATGGTTAGTGAATGTTCTAATGATCCCCCAAAAGGATATTCATTGAGATAAATATGCACTAATTTTAATTTCTATAATTAAACCAACAATACCCCAAAGTTAAATAGATACCATTCAATAACCAATTGTCCTTAAAATCCTTTAATATAATCCAAACTAATATTGAAACCCAAAACATAGAAGAATTTGATTATGTAGTCTCCCATGTTACATTGTATCTCCAAATTACATCAAATACTCTTAAAGTCACATACTTAAAAGTAATCATCACATATTCTTTGTTATAGGTTAATCATTTCCATAAATAACCCAAATCACTATAAATCAACAATAAAAATGTAGATAAAAATCCACCATTACTCTACAAATGAAACCTCATTGTATTATATTTTCCTTGGGCATATAGTGTTCCTAACAAAACGAACATCTTCCAAAATAACATTTATCACTTAATCACCAAATCATTTTCCTATACCAAGGGTATTCATTTGATAAGAAATAAGAACCCAAATCATCTTATTATTGATCAATAAAATCATTTAACAAAAAAAAAATAGTCACACTAACCAGGGACTTCACGTAGTCCAGTGGTAGGCGATAAATCCCAATCGCACTTTGGTTGTGGGTTCGATTCCCACAGCTTTGTCCGACGCGATGGGTTGTCACACGGTCTACGTGTTGTCCTTTTTCAAAAACTATATTTTATAATATTACCAAAATGAGATAAATTCCTCAAAATAACATAATTTAACCACAAATGTTATATCATACTTTGTATTTTCATCCCAAATTATAATAACTTATCATTTTCTCAAACCCCGATGATCATATAAACCAAATGGTTATTTATACCTATATCCACAAGAGAAGAGACAATTCTTCCTCAAATATCATTCTCACATGGCAAACTGCGGGGTTACAAATACAAGAGAAAATTATTCCAAATCAAACCCATCAACAAGGAGTGCTAATACTTTTTAAATTTTTCTCCAGCCATTTATTTCCACATAGCTTCTTCTTTGACCAAGAAAATATCCTATAAAATAGGACATTCACTCGGGTAATGGCCAGGTCCCCTACATTTACAAAAAATGACTGTAAATGGACTCTTGGGACCATTTTTATCTTCTTCCATAGTACTCTTCATTTTTCTTCGGCAATTCTTCACTTTATGTCATTCCTTCCCGCACATAAAACATTTCGTTGTCCCATTGAGACACTTTCCTGGGTGTCTCTTTCCATAATTCCTGCATGATGAAAATTGAGGTTTCTTTTCTCCATGGTCTCCATTGCTGGAGATCTTATCATTTATCACCTTTCTCTTCCTTGTTGAGTCTGGGAGTTGGTTAATATATATGTTGTTGATCATATTTTTGGAAAACTGATTTTGCATAAAGACGATATCTTTTACGCCTATCAACATTCCATTTTGTTGCTCATTGCCACCACTGTTCCCAACTTGTACATCATTCTCAAAGTCACTATGACTTCCTTGGAATCCAGCCATTGACTAAAACCAGAAGGCATTGTGTGAGTAATAGTAGTCATAAAATCATTTAGAGATTAAAATGTCACCATATTCTCAATTTGAAACATATTAGGATTAACCAAGGTCATTTTCTCACATATTATGTATATATTACTTAAATCAGTTTGTAAAGAAAATTTAAATTATCCTAAGCATATCCCCCGGGAGTGTCGTAACCAAGAGTGCAGCAAGGCCCGTTGTCGTGCAGCAGTTCCCGTTCGAGTCTAGCTCAAAGCGGTGTTTTTGGGTTTTACCCCTAGGTACATCTGTGCCAGAGCCGCCTCTACCTGTTCGTATCCAGACAGGGATGTATTGCTCGGAAAACTCACAA
The DNA here is from genome assembly GCA_963277665.1 of Viscum album. NCBI lineage: Eukaryota > Viridiplantae > Streptophyta > Magnoliopsida > Santalales > Viscaceae > Viscum > Viscum album. The sequence continues at coordinate 721,832,093 of OY728121.1, read as the reverse complement.
AATCTTTACAATACCAAAATTCTAGGAAGTTTTTTTTTATACTAATCCTCAAAGTTTATCTTAGGTCTACGTGCTCTAATCAGAGTTTATCTAAATCTAGCTACCAAGGTTTGTACTAAACTTCCTCTGATACCAACTGTAACGCCCCGACCCTAGTTACCCAGAGTTGGTGCATTATTACATAACATTGGCATAATCATGAGAAAGATCATGTCTCGAAAGACCGATTAGTTTAGTAGCCTTGGAATAACTAGATACATCCATAAATTTTTACATTACATCATAAAAAAAACATCTTGTCTTCATATCCCCTCATACTATCCCTGCAGGTCATTCATAAATTACTTCTTCATAATCCTAGAAAAAAAAATAAAACATTGAAAGGGGTGAGCTCGGATGCTCAGTAAGGATAACATTATAGCAGAAGCTTTCATAAATAAGCATAAACACTTAAGGCAATTTATAACTAAAACAAAAGCCTTTTAAACTTGAACTTCAGCATAAAATGGAAAAGGTAAAATGAAATAATGCCATTTACTTACTCACATGGATATTCTACTAGTCGAATGATCACATGCAATATCAATAACCACTTTCATAATGATGGAATTCATAATGCCAGACTATCATAACCACATAGCCAAGGCCTCGTGCCAAGACTACAAATAAGATTTTGTCAAGGCCTTGTGCCAAGACACTAGTTTGTCTCATGAGACCTATCGATGCATCGAGGAGCTATAGCGGGCTCCACCCGTCACTTATTAAGTCCAATGCATTCCTCATATGAATAGGTTTAAGCATAAAATAAACATTCGTATTAAAACTAGCATACGAAATGTCAATACTTTAACCACAAACCATGAATGGTATAAAAATAGAACATCCACAGTCAAACATAACTCATTTGATACAATATGGAAGATTGTATTGTATCACATTAACCTCAATCATGAATAATGAAGGATGTTGACATAAATGAAAGTAATCATCAAAACTATTTGAGAGAAATATCCCCCTTTTCTTGAAAACATTTAAAAGTCACACTATTTGTCAAGAAGCCATTTAAAAGTAGATTTTTGAATCAAAGTGTCCCATACCACTTTGAAACTTTTTAAAAGGAGTTTTAATTTGTAAACTTTAATGTCCATATAAATAAATCCTTAAAACCATTTTTAAAACATGGACATTAATGAGAAAGATTTAGATGAATAAGTCTTTAAATCATTTTAAAAATGGTATTTTAGTTAGAGATTCCAACCAAAAGAGACACTTGAATACAAATAATTGTGGTAATCAAAACTTTGTAATATCATGAGAATAAAGGGATTCATGATATACTATGTCAAAGTACGTTATATACACCACATAAAAGTGATTTGGTGTATATCAACAAAGAAGTCTCAATGGAATGTAAATTGAGATGAAATCTCTTGTAAAGGTTGTATCCTTAGGTTAAGGATAAATCAATGACATAATTATGTGTGACAAATATAAATACACTAAATATGATTGGATATTCAGTGTAAAACAATCAAAGGACATTCACACATATTCTTGTAAAAACAATACCAACGAATTGGATGTTTAACTCAACAAATGGAGAATGAGTTAAAATTACTCTTATCAAATTCATATCAATGACTTGAGAATTACCAATGGAGTGATTATGTGCATCAAACTTATATCCACAGGAAGGGGAGTGGAAATTATGACATAATCAAATGAATAGTGATTCCACACATAATCTTGGGGTAATATAATCAATGAAATATGTGTAAAGCCAAATGAGTGGAAATTGAAATCTCAAATTCCCTTATCGATTAGGTAACTTTCGAAACATACACCCATGAAAGAAGTATCATACCATGATGATGTAAATACCCATAAATTAAAGTATATTACACAATGAATACAATCATGGGCAGTACACATACACCACATGCAATAATTAAGTGGTGAACAATAGAATTCTCACGAAATTAAAAGTGAGATTAGAAAATCCCTTACATTGTACTTTTTCCTTGGTCGATGGTAGGTTTACCTCCTGTATAATGGTTAAATAATTGTTATTGAATAATAAAAGAATAATTTACTTTAATATGATATCATATATGATCTTTTATCATTGATTTGTTAATAATATCTTAGAATTATCGTCATTTCGGGTGTTAACGGGTTCATTTTACTTTATATTCTTTGTTATGTGAGCCATATTCGTTATTAATGGGATGTATATTATTCATATCCAGAATGGTATCAAGTTCTTAAACATCATTTTTAAATCATCAAATGATAATTATACTTGAATGGATACGATGGAGAATGAATCTCATCGCGTTCGTGGAGACGGTAGTCCGTACGTACGCACGAACGCTACTTCCATTTAATTTTTATTTTAAAAGAATCGAATCCAAATGATACATAGGTATATTACTATTACAGTATAATATAATATTTTATATATGTTACTTAAGTTCATTAACACCATCCTTTATACGTTCCATGTGTGGTATGAACGAGTCATATCATTTTAAGGGGGCGGTAGTCCGCACTTCCTCAAATGAAATTATCGTATGTATATACAACATGAAACGAATAATGGTATGAAATAAAATGGAATTACAGAAGCTTATATATAAAATATATATCATTAACATCATATTTAATTACAGTTCCATCATAATGGCCACCATGAGAGGCGGTAAGATGTATTTGAACAATCATCGTTTCGTGAGGCGTTAGTTTGCCATCCACAGAAACATTATGTTCATCATCCATTAGATGAAGTTGTGTGTATGTGTAGTTTGAATCATTCTTATAACAACATCCTAGTATATTGAGGATACTGGTGTTGTTACAAAAGAAAGGAAATAAAAAGAGTTTGGGGGTTGGAGAAGGAAAATAAATGAAAATAATTTAAGAGAAAACGTTACCTTTAATTTAGGTAACTCACTTTGGTTGGAACCAAAGGACTTGTTGAAATGCTTTCTGCCTAAGGGGAAGCTTCAAGGAGGAGGAGAGGGATGTGGGGAGCTTAGTTTGGCAGAGTTTGGACGAGCCAAGTGGCTTGATAGGTGTGAAGAAATGAGAAGGAGGAGTGCCCTTTTATAAGAGGGGTGAGGGGCACCTTTGGAAAAGCTAGAAATATTAATTTATAATAAATTCATATTCGGTTTCCAATGGCTCCAAAGTTGATTATTCAAAGGCTAAGGTGGGGATAGGTCGAAAACCACTCAACCAATAGAATTTAGACAGGTTTGGGTACTTATATTAACCTTATCTTTAAGTATTAACTCTAAGTTAATTAGTTTCACTTTTACAATGTCTCTTTGTATTTTTATATAATATGGTTAATAAACTTACTATATACATCCAAGCGACCCACAAGTGGTCCATTAATGATGAACCTATCCGGATATAAGTCTTTTGGCCGAACCTTAGATTTTTAAGAATTTAATATCAATTAATAATATAATATTTGTTTTAAGAACTCTTTTATGTCAATTTTGACACTATTCAATAGTTGATTTTTGTGAAACTCATAACAGATTGATTACTTCGAAAAAAGTCAATTAAATCAATCATAATATATCATATTATCCTATAAAATTAGTTTAATTCATTAAAAGTTTCATATTATATTTTTTTGGGTATTTATAATATCAATTATTTTAATTTTTCACTATTATAGTAATTACTCCATCATCATTGTGTCATAAGTAAAATAAATTATTTAATGTCTAAAAATTATAAATAAAATATCATTATGTAGGAAATCGTTTTAGCTTTCTAATGAATTTTTATAATCGAAAATCCAACATGTATAACCCTATGTAAACATTTTTCTTCTAAAAGATGTAAGCTTATGCCATTTTTATTTTTATTTTAACTTTATTAATGTAAAGTGTCCCTACCACATACAAGTGGCTCCAAGGGGTCCCCAAATTGACCCAAGGATGATCATGGTCGGGTATGTGTCCACCAATAAGGTTAGGACACGTTTTAGGGTAATTTTGTATTATTATAATATTATTTTTTAACCCTTATTTACCGGATTTACCCTTTAACCATGGTAAATAAAATATTTACCACAGTAACTATTCAAAATGTCTAAAAATAAAAGTTACCTATTTACACAATTTGAACATCCTGATTCCAAATATGGAATCCATTTTCCTAAATTCAAAACACAGAAGTGGCAGAAATTAATTTAAAATTAATTCCCGCTGTCAAAACAAAAAGCGTGTTTTTAAGAGATAATAACTATCAAAAGATTGACACTTGTTTATGTTCGGTTTAATTGTAAAATTATGTCCAATGACCAACATTATATTAAATGGTAAAAATATATTCTAAATATACTTTAAAACCACTCAAATTCATAATTTATTAATATTAATTATTTTGATTAAAAAAGTTGTTTTTAATTAAAATTTAGTAATTTTCACTATTCATCAAAATATAAAAGTTATCCGAAAAGTACCAAAATTTCACCCTAGGCTAATTTTGATATTCTGAATCCAAAAATGAAGTCCATTTTGAAATATAAAATATATATAATTTCAAAAAGTAGTTATTACTATTCATAACGGCTAGTTTAATTGGTTGTTAGAACTCGGTGTTGCGTACAACATACGCTATCACATTATTCAAAGAGAAGCGTACCGTAGAAGCTTGGGATGTTTCATTTTAAATTTTTGATGTCCCCATTTAGTCAAAAAGTTTAAAATATAGTATTTAAAAAGGGTTCACTATTATAGTTGATAAAAGTGCAATACTGAAAATGAATTTGTTCTTGCATTATATCTAAGAAACTCATAATATGGATTCTAAAATTATAAGGATTATATAAAGTTTAAAATTTAGTTAATACTATTCATAACCTTTTTTGAACGGCTCGTTTGGTGAGTCATGGTGCGCTTGAACTCGGTGTTGCGTGTAGTGCATGTTATTGAATTATTTTGAAGAAATAACACACTATGAAATCTTGGGGTGTTACACCCAATATGTAAATATCTTCTATAACTATGTTTAGTTATGGTTATAGCATAATCCAATTCTCTGTATACCTAAGTATTCCTTGTTTTTATTTTCTAACACAACCCACCTAAATCTAAATACTACCATCAGTAATACTCCTTTTTAAGGAGGTTCCACTTCATAATTAAAAGCATCTCAAGGGTATTTCACAAACTATAATCAATAATCCATTGGATCCTTTCATAAACATCTATGAAAAACCCAAATTTATCAATAAAACCATGGGAAAATTCCATTTCTTTTCTAAAATAAAATAATCATCTTTTTAATTATCCTAAAACATACCTTGAAAACTTTTCATACCCATTATTAAAATGAGAAAGCATAGAGGTAAGAAATCTTTTTTTGTGAAACCACCTACCTCAAATACAATTAATTTCCAACCAATGAGATGAATCTATAAGTAGAAGAAAAAAGTATCCTACGATGCAAGTGAGTCCCCTTATATTAAAAATCACTATCACCAATTTAGATACGAGGAACCCCAGGTATAGAATTTCCTTTATATTGAAAGAAACATAAGGAAGAAGAAGTAAATGAGAGCAGATATATAAGAATTGTCATTAAATGTTTCCTAAATATATGGATCTAGCATTTGAGACCCGGATCTATGGTTAATTCATATAATAGGAGGGTATTTGTTAGAATCAATAAGAAAGAGACTCATAAATATGATCCTCTAGGTCAGGCACATTTTTATTCAAAAGAAAATCCCCTTTGGAGGAAAAGGATCACCATGATTTCCAACGGGAATCCTCTAGTTTAAGAGCCAAAGACATAGGGGGATTAAATAGGGTCATCATGGGATTTTTTTGTGTTAATAAACCAATTTAAAAATTATTAAATTTCATTACATAGTTAAGGAACATGGTTTGGTAAATTTTATTCCAACCATGTGGTTGTAACTATAATATTAAGGAGGCCACAATGTTTGGACACAAGATTTATTAAACTATGTTCCAACCATGTAAAATTAGCCCATCCCATGTCATAAAGTTTCCTCACATGGTTTTATATAACCTAGTGCTAATTATGACCCTCATCCTAGGCATACCTACTATATGTCATGGTTTCTTGTGGAAACCATACAATTTCTCCTAACTGTGAGCCAATACAAAACACTCAACAATATAAAAATCCATGAAAAAAGAATGGAGAAAGACCTAGAGCAGAATATTTTTAAAATAAATAATAATAATACCTCAATGTGATAGTAAGGATTGAAAATTCTCCCCATTATATCACTTTCCTCCCTTAGAAAGTCATGTTGATTAATATTGATTCATGAAAAGTTGTGGCCATCACTACCTCAAAATTTTTTCCCACTCTCGTGTCTCATGAGAATATTATTCATTCCATTATAACATCTAGAAAATTGGAATATAATTTTTACAAATCATTTTTTCATTGGATTCAATTATATGAATAGGCTACTTGACTACTGATACATCTGCTAGCATATTGAGATCTTACCAATGTTGGATATGATAAGGGTCGTGGTTATAGCCATTGAGATGGAATACCTTAAATAAATTTTGGATTGAGTTCAATTATGATGGTAGTTACTTATGGTAAACCACTATTAAAATATTATTAATAACCTCAAAATGACCCTCAAATCTCAAAGCTAATTTCCCTAGCTTTCCAAGCCTTCAATGACCTAACCAAGGATAAAATTTTAGAAACATTGAGTCATCAACCGAAAACACTTATGGTTATAATTGATGATCTTCATAATATTTATGATGGAAATAAGACATAACCAATCACTGATGAATAGTCATGATCTTTATTGATGTCTCTTGAACAAATATCAACCATATTAAATAAACTCCACCAACCTCATACCAACAAAGAGGTGATTTGTAGGTCCATCCATACAAGTATTCAAAAATATCCATTATGATATATGATTGGTATCTATTATTGTATGAAAATTAAACCAATCCTAAATGGATATCACATGTTCCTCTAATGTACACAACATAAGCATAAATTATATCATCCAGAATACGAATTGGTTTCTCTGTATTTTCCTTTATCTAAGGATAGTACATTACACTCAACTTAACCTGAGACATTTTCACCACTTAAAGGAATTTTTATGATTGATAAGTAAATTGGGGTCCCTATCCAGAATAATTATAGAAATATCACTAGGAAAACTCACCATCTATGATACATACAACTTTAAAAAATACTTGACTTTTTTGGAATCCCAAATCAGAATAAAATAAGTTAATTTGGTCAGTCACACAATCACAACCCATACCAAATTATTTTTTTGGGGAATTAATGTTACTCTGATGATGAATTCCACAGACACAACATCCTACTTATACATCATATAAATAAGTGGGTTAATTTAACCAAAAATCATTTAGTTTTCAACCTTAATCTATTGTAATGTATAGAAAAAATACACAAATTAAATCATGTCATGTTTGAAACCTAGAAACCAAAACTAATGCTTCATGTCATAAAACATATTTATAGTTCCTAGATAAAAATATTGCAAGTAAAAAATGGAAATCTCTAGTCATATCCTTTATCATGGTAAAATTAGTGATGTGATGGTTTTTGAAATTATTAATTCCCCCTAAAAAAGACACCACACACTGATGGACTCCCAACCATATACAGAGTATTAGATACCCCAAAAAATAATTTTCATAATACTTCTCCTAGAGAATCATCTAAATAAGATATGAAATCAATTGAACACTTTCGGGAATTATATTATTCTCTTCCTACATAACATAGATTTATATTTAATCAAAGAGTCCCATGAGATATCATTCGTCCTTTGATTACATTGTTGTTTGGGAGGAAAACATATTATTAAGATCTTTAGTAAAAACATTACCCTTCCTAGATTATAAGTTATATCAAATTTAAATAATTTAATATTCTAACCCCATCACCTATTCTATTGGTTCATATCATTCGGTCAAATGATGTAGCTCAAACTTTTATGGTCAAAATGGATTATTCAATTCTCCCTGAAAATATTTTATCACCAACTCTTAATGGAATTCATAATTAATGTGAGTTCCAAAATCATGGGTGGGCAAGTTCTTCTCATGAGTTTAAAATTGATGAGATCCATAAGATACCATGTTATCTACAAGCTGAATAACACATCCAAAAACCCATAACTAATACATCACAATACACCATGTAGAACTTTATAGCCTTTGGTCGAGTCAAGATCTATTTTGAGGTCAATCATTACTTTATTTCAACGAAAGATTCCTGACATTTTCAATTTCACAATAATTTCAAATTTTTTGATTATGAAATGTTAAAAATGATATAATATTTGATAAATACTTCATTAACAACCGATAATATCCTACCAAACCTATGATTATTATAATATCAATTACATTTTGTGTCTCCTCACATGATATAACAACTTTCACCATCTTAAGAACAACTAAGATTCAATGTTATGCATCTATATATCCTAAAATTTTATTTTTTTAGAACCATAATTTACATTCTATTATTGTAGAAACCCCAAGATCAAGAATTAATAATGAACAAAGACACTAGAATAAAAGGGAGAAAAGGATAAAATAAAGAAGAAGAATAAGAACATTGGATAAAAATATTTATGGCGTTTAGGAATATGTGTATGTCAATGGAGAGGTAGAATGTAATGCCCCAACCCCATTTTCCTAGAGCCGGTGCATTATTTTATTATATTACCATGATCAAAAGAAAGTCAATTCCCAAAGGACGGATCAGTTTAGTAGCCTTAGAGAAACTAGATACAAACATAACTTTACAATACATCATGAAATGAAAAACTACATAGGGTATCCTCTGAACACACACATATCCCTTAGAATATCCCAGTAGATCATTCATTATATACTTTTATGAATCCTTGGGAAAAATGAAACATAAGAAATGGGTGATCTCATATGCTAAGTAAGGATAAACATTATAGTGGAAGCTATCATAAATAAGCATATACATTTAAGTCAAGGTATAAAACTGAAACACAAGCCTTTTAAATATAATATTTAGAATAATATGGAAATAATAAGTCAAATAATTCCATTAATTATTCACATAGATATTCTATTAGTCGAATAATCACATGCAATATGAATAACTAATCTAAAAATGAGGAAATTCATAATGTCAGAAATCATAACCATACCATCAAGGACTCATGCCCAGACCATTACCACACTATCAACGCCTTTTTCCAAGACACTAGTTTGTATCATAAGACATACTGATGCTTCAAGGGTCTATATTGGGCCTCACCTATCACTTATTAAGTCTAATTCATTCCTCATATAAAAGGGTGAAACATAACATAAATAGTTGTATTAAAAATAGCATACAAAATGTTAAAACATTAACTATATATCATGAATAGTATAAAAATAGAACAACTATAGTCAAATAGATCATAAACCCTTCAATAAAATCTAGAAGATTTTATCATAATAAATCAACCTCAATCAAGCATAAGATCTAACAAATGATTTTGAAATCATTTAAATTATAAGAAATTATAAAATAAAACATTTATTTTGAAAATAAATGATTAATATTTTAAGGGAAGCTTCAAAATTTGAACACATCATGATGGTGTAAAATATCCACTCGTGTAGTATATGTTAAAAAACATTCAATCCTTACTTTATCGAAAAGGACATAAAGTACCTAGTTAGGAAAATGACGGAAAGATTCCTTTTGAAAACATTTAATATAAAAAGTAAAAGAATGGTAAAATTTTCATTAAATAATGTCAATAATATTTTGAAATAAAATTTAAGAAACATGTATGTGGATGACAAGAATGTCTCATTATATAATTACATATAAACAATCTCAGATAATAAAGATATTGTGAAATTATCCTTTACCTTATACATTCCATTAGTAGAGGGTGAGTTATCCACCTTTATAATGGTTAAAACGTGTTATTAAATTAAAACAAGACCATATCCATATTTACGATATCATATATGATCCTCTTGTATCATTGTTTAAAAAATATTTTAGTATTACCATTGTTTTCAGTGTTAACTAATTTGTTTTCCTATGCATGTTTTTTTGTGTAAGTCATTTTTGTTATGAATAGGTTGTATTTTATTGAAATCAAAAATGATATTAAATTCATAATAATTATTTTTACACATAATATAAATTTTATAATCATTATTGAATGGTTACTGTGGATAATGAATCTCATTGCGTCATGGAGATGGTAGGTCGTATGTACGCACGAGTGATATTATCATTCTCTTAATTGGTTAAATGGTATATAATTGGATGGTATATTAATTAAAAAGAATCATTATCATGTTATATTCATTATTTACATCCATTATATTCATCATTATACCCATCAAAATAATTTTGTGTTGAACAACAAATTTCACCACAATATGGTGATGTTAAGCCATACGTACACACGCATGATTATATTATTATTAGTAGGATGGATAAAAGGAGGAATATGGTTGTCCATTAAATATAATAGAATTTTACAATGTAGAAGGTACTACAATTATTAATTTTGTTTGGAAACAACATATAAATAGTATGTAGAAGAAGAAAATAACTTTGAAAGATGTGATAAAACAATTACCTCTTTTTCAGGTGTCACTTTTTCATTTTCATGAAAGGACTTGGTAGGTTGGATTTATGCACAAAGTGTGGAATCTAGTATTAAGTGGGGGAATTTTTGAGGAGATGCGGACAGGTTTTGGGAGAGAAAAAGGGATTTAGAGGTGTAAATTAAAGAGAAGGATAAGTTCCCTTTTACAAGAGAGGTGAGTGGCACTTTTGGAAGACCTTGAAATATTAATTTATTACTAATTGATTTTCAGTTTCAAATAGATTCAAAGTGATTTATTTAGAATATAAGATGATTATAGGGATACTATTGTTACTATAAAATTCCAAATGAACCCGAATTGGATTATTTGTGATATATTTTATAATATGAAAGTTATTTGTATGAACCTTATATTGTTATTACTTTTATATCATTTATTAAAATAATATTTAATTTAAGGTATCATATATCTCAATTCTGATACTATTCAATATTTTCATTTTTTAAAATATTAAATCATCCTGGAAACTTCGAAACAGTAATTGAAATCTGTCATTAAAATTTCTATTTTGTCTATAAAATTCATTAATGTCTTTAATTAAGTAAAATTATATTAAATTCAATATTTTTAGTATCATTTATTTGATATCTCAATTAATTAAACAATTACTACATCATTATTGTGTCACTATTTAATTTAATTATATAATATCTAAAAATTATATATAAATTATCATGATGTAGATAAGTTTATTTTATTTCTAAATACTATTTATAGTTGACCACATCACCTATATAACCTCATATTAAAAATAAAATAGTTATCAAAATTTGAATATGACATTTTTAACTCTTCTTTAAATAAAATGTAATAAATATCTTAATATAACACAAGTATCATAAAAAGGATTATATTTTCTACATATGGTTTATTTGGGTCGATATATACTTATCCAATGAGATTAGGACAAGGGTTAGGTTATTTTTATATTAATATAATATTATTTTTTCCTTTAATTACTCTATTTTCCTTTAACTGTGGTAAATAAAATTCAAAACTACTATTCAAAAAAAATATTTTGATCCAATTAGACCACATTTTCACTCTTATTACAACCATATATGTTCATTTTTCAAAATTCGATGCATAGAAGTGGTAAAATTATGTTTAATGTTAATCTGCATAGGTGGTTAGAAGACAGTTAAAACACATGTTCAAAAGTTCAAAAAATTATATTTAATTCTATTATAAAAATGATTCTGATAACATACAATGGAATAATATATTTATTATATATCAATTCCAAAATTAAAAAAAAATTAAATAAAAACAATTATTTAAAGAACAATTTGGGTTTTTAATAATAATGCAGTATTTTTCACTATTCATCAAAAATTTAAACTTTTTAGAAAATTACAAAAAATAAACCATAGGTTAATTTTGATATATAAAATATAAAAATTAATTATATTTTTAAATATATATATATATATATATATATATATATATATATTTCATAATTTGGTTAATACTATTCATAACCTTTTTTTAAACGGCTTTTTTGATAGGTCATGGTGTGCTTGAATTCGATGTTGCATGCAGTGCATGGTATTGAATTATTTAAAAAGAAGCATACCATGGAAGATTGGGGTATCACATTCTTCCTTCCTTAAAATAATTTCATTAATAAAATTTATAGAATATCACTGTATAAAAAGATTTGGGTGGTTCTTTATCATAAGTTCTTTAGGTTCCCACATCACCTCTTCCATTTTATGGTTTCTCTAAAGAAATTTAACCAAAAGAGTCACCTAATTCCTCAATACTTGTTCTCTGGTATTAAGAATCTTGATAGGATCTTCACAATAAGATAGATTAGGTTATGGTTCTATTTCTTCATAGTTGACTACATACATTGGGTTTGACATGTATTTTCTTAATAGTGATATGTGGAACACAACACGAACTTTGTAGAGACTTGGAGACATTTCCAAATGGTAAGCTAAATCTCAAATATGTTCCATAATTTCAAAAGGTCTGATGTACCTAGGTCATAATTTACTATTCTTATTGAATTTTATAACACCCTTCCATGGAGATACCCTCAGGAAAACATAATCTTATTCTTGAAATTACAATTCCTTCCTTCGATTATCAGCATAGCTCTTTTGCCTACATTGAGCAGTTTTGATGTGTGTTTGGAGAATATTCACCTTTTCCGTTGTTTACTCAACCAGTTTTGGGCCTACAAGTATTCTTTCTCTAAAATCATACCAACAAGTTAGTGTATGACATCTCTTTTCATATAACGCTTCATATGGTGCCATCTGTATACTTGAGTATAAGCAATTGATATTGTAAAATTCTACTATAGGTAAATATTGATCCCACATACCTTTAATGTCGAGTGAGAAAGATCTCAACATGTCTTCTAATGTTTGAATAGTCCTTTCTGATTTTCCATTAGTTTAAGGGTGATATGCAGTTCTCAAACGAAGCTTGGTATCTAGGGCCTTCTGAAAAAATTTCTATAATTTTGATATAAAATGGGGATCATGATCAGAAACAATCGATAGTGGTACACCATGAAGTCTTACAACTTCTTTAATATATAGTCTTTCTAAACATTAAAGTGGTAAATATTCTCTTATATCATGAAAATGTGTTGATTTGGTAATATGATCAACAATAACTCATATTGAATCATTCCTTCTTAGAGTCTTTGGTATCCCCAGGAAAATTTTCATTTTAATATCATCTCATTTCCTTACAGGAATAGGAAGAGGTTACATAACACCTTTTGGATGTTTTATTCCAGGATTTACCTATTGAAAAATCAAACATCTTGACACATAATCAGTAATATCCCTCTTCATATTATCCCACCAAAAATTTTCTTTTAAATCTATGTACATATTAGTGCTACCAAGTTGTATAGAGAAATTGGAGCTATGTGCATCATCCAATAATTCCTTTTTTAGCTCAGGTATTACGGGAACACAAATCCTCTTCCAAAATTTCAAAATTCCAACTATATATATGAAGTCAATAAATCTCCAATAATTCACATCTTTAATTTTATTTTAAAACTCCTCATCATTGGTCTGAGAACTTTTTGTCTTATCTAGTAAATATTGTTTGGAAACTATTTGAAAGAGTAGTGGTGTTTCGCCTTCTATGAAAATCCCTGTATCCATATTTACTAGACCTATGAACATATGATCCCTTTCAACTCTCATCTTGTTTATAACTTCATGTTCCTTTCTTCTCAAAGAATCTTCCACCTTATTTTCCTTCCCATGATGGTAGTTTATTGTGAAATCATAATATTTTAGTAGAATAATCCATCTTCATTATCTCATGTTGAGTTCTTTCTATGAGAAAATATATTTAATATAATGTGATCCATCTATATATCTCATATTTCACCATAGATATAGTGTCTCCATACTATTAGGGAAATAATTATTGTAGCTAACTCAATATCATGTGTTGGATAGTTTTATTCGTGAATTTTTAATTTCCTTGATGCATAAGAAATAACCCTATCATTATTTATAAGGACACAACCAAGTTATTTCCTTGATGCATCACTATAAAACAAAAAACCATCATTTCTAGATGGTAAAGTCAAGATAAGAGCATTGAATAATATTTTCTTAAATTCTACAAAACATTCTTCACACTCTTTTGTCCAAATGAATATAACCCCTTTATGTGTGATATTGGATAATTGGTTGGCCAATCAAGAAAAATTCTAGACACAATGCCTATAGTTTCCCACTAAACTAATAAAACTATGTACCATAGTTATGCTTGTCGGTGATGGCCATTCTTGGATTTCCTTTTTCATTGAATGATCAATAGAGATTCTATATTTTTGAGATAATATTGACAAGAATAGAAATTTCCTAAAGCCAAAATTCACACATGAAAAATTTACCATATAATTAATTTCTTCTAAGAGTATTTAGAAAAATATGCAAGTGGTTCTCATGGCCTTCATATATTTTGGAGTACACCAAGATATCATTAATAAATACTATAAAAAATCATCAAGATATTCCTTGAACAATCTATTCATTAGATCCATGAAAACAGAGGGTGAATTAGTCAATCCAAATAGAATTTTTGTAACTTCATAATGACAATACCTCATTTGGAATGTTTCCTTTGGAATATATTCCTTATTCACACATAATTGATGATGTCCATAATGAAGGTTATTCTTCAAAAAATATAGAGATCCATGAAGCTGATCAAAAATCCATCAGTACAAGGAAGATGATACCTTTTATTTATTTTAAGAGCATTAAATTCTCTATTGTCAATGCCCAACCTCATTAATCTATCTTTCTTATTAACCAAAAGAACTGGGGCTCCCCCTGGAAAAACACTAGGGAAAATAAATCCCTTGTTACTCAACTCCTCTATTATTTTATTCAACTCTACTGATTCCACTATAGTCATTATATAGAGAGTCTTTGATATTGGTCTTGTATTAGGGATTAAATCAAAACAAAACTCAACTTCATGCTCTATAGGAAGTCCAGGTAAATCCAATAGAAATACATCAATGTATTCTTATAAAATGGGAACATCCTCAATTAGAATATTTTTATATTCACCCATGGTTGATGTTTTGTCTTCCTCCCCAAGAATTTCATTCAGAAGATCTACAGTGGTGGATCTTGATAAGAATTAGATGATAAAATTTCTTGTCTAAAGATAATGGATTCTACATCATCCTAAAAAAATCATAAATTCCTTCTTCTTCAAATAAATTTTCACATCATATTTTGATATCCAATCCATAAAAAGGATTATATCAATGTATACCATAGATATGATGATAAAGTCAATAGATAAAGAATGTTTATATGCCATAATGGGAACCCCCTGACACATCTTTGTTGTAATGAGACATCCCTTATAGGTTTTTACTGATAACTCCCATGATAAAGTGAATTGGAAATATATAATTTTTAAATAAAACTGGGAAGATATAAAGGAATGTGAGGATCAAGAATCAAATAATTCTTTGGATAAATTTGGGGAGATGATTATATTACACGTCACCATGTCAATTGGAACTTCAACCTCATCAGTTGGGATCTTATAACATTGGCATTTCTCCATTGGCCTTTTCTGGGGAAAATTCTCTTGATTATTAGGAAAATAATTTTCAGTACATCCCATATCTATACAAGTGTATCACTGAACATTGGTAGATTATTTATTCCCCTTTGAATCATGATCTTAGTGGCCTTTTTCTTCACACCTGCAGAAGACTCCCATTCCTTTTAGGAAAGTATTGGGGTATTTCTTCCCACAAGTACTGTAGGATGGAATTTAAATTTTTTCCTTATTCCTCATATTTCCTTTTCTAGAGTGTTCAAAAGACCTCTTTTTTCTTTCTTTACTTTAAATTCATAAGACTTACAAAATTATTTTTTTATCTTGAAAGAACATGAGACTATATCTTCATATGATGAGTAAGATTGTGACACCAGTTCCCTTTAAAATAATGGATTTAACCCATAAAAGAATCGATCAATTTTACTTCTTGGGTTATGTATGTATTTCATAGCATGCCTCGCTATCCTTGTGAATTTAGCCTCATAATTTGCAACATTTTCATCGTTCATTTTCCTCAGAATCAAAAATTGCCTTTTCATATCAACTTGTTTTTTCACTAGGAAATTATTTTTATAGGAAAAGTTCCATAAACTCCCTCTATTCCATATTTTATACTTCTTCACCTTCCTTCGTATTTTGAAATAATGACTACCATTGATATGCATCTCCGGAGAGATGGTAAACTGCCATGACAACTTTTTTCTTTCATTACTCCCCAATACAAGAAATATTTTCTCTAAGTAACATATCAACTGCTAAAATACAAATGTATTTTTTGTCCCATTGAATTTTGGAGGTAGTTTTCTCATGAAGTGGTCTAATATTGATCCTCTATATTGTGGATCAGGGTGCTCCATATGGTTAAGGTAATTATTCATAACCTCAGTTAGTTATCCCAGTATGGATTTAAGAAATTCAGCATCAGTTTTGTAACTAGCTCCGCTATCATTATCTTTCATAGGAGTGAAATCCCTACATGGATTACGTCTGTTGATATGATTTCTATCTCTTCTACTAGATGTAATTTCTAAAAAATGGAATACACTAGATTAGGTTATGAATCATAATGAATAATTTCAAACTAGTAAAATACTTTACATAAATTGAAAATTTTATGCCTATGTAATCAATAATCATAAACATGGTTTCTTTGAGGACATAGTTATTCCAAAATCCTTCATAATGGTTTTTAAAGGAAATATGAATTATCATAAGTATATCCCATGGGAGTGTCAATCATGGTGCACAGTAAGGCATGTTGTCATGTACCAGGTTACCCCGAGTCAAGCCTGGAGCACCTTTTCAGAGTTTTATCCCCTAGGTACATCAGTTCCAGAACCATGTCCACTTGTTGTATCTATAATGGGATTTATTTTCTAGTAATACCAACATAATCTCTAAATTACCCCAAATTTCAGTATGTTTCTCTATACGTATCCTCAAAATCTATCTTATGGTAATGTTCCCTAATAATGTTTTTCTAAATCTAGTTTCCAAGGTTTGTACTAAACTTCATTTGATACAAATTGTAATGCACTGACCCCAGTTTCCCAGAGTCCATGCATTTTTTTATTACATTAGAATGACCAAAAGAAAATCAAATCCCGATTGACCGATCAATTTAGTAGCCTTTAAAAAACTAGATAAAAACATAAGTTTTACATTGCATCATGAAATGAAAAATTAAATAGTGTCTCCTTTTAACACACACATATCCCTTAGATTATACCTGTATGTCAGTCATAATATACTTCTTCACATCCAGGGGAAAATGAAACATAAGAAAGGGGTGACCTCAGATGCTCAGGAAGGATAAAGATTATAGCCTAAGCTATCATAAATTATCATGTACTTTTAAGTCAAGGTATAAAACAGAAACACAATCCTTTTAAACATAATCCTTAGCATAATATGTAAATAATAAATAAAATAATTCCATTTAAACTTTCACATAAATATTCTATGAGTCGAATAATCATATGAAATATCAATAGCTAATCTCATAATAAAGAAATTCATAATGTTAGACATCATAACCATACCCTCAAGGCCTCATAAAAATACCATTACCATACCCTCAAGGAATTTTTCTAAGACACCATTATTTTCATGATACCTATAGATTCATTAAGGGGTTATAGAGAGTCCCTCTCATCTACTACTAAGTTCAATTAATTCCTCATATTAAAAGGGTGAAACATAACATAAACATTATTATTAAAACTACTATATGAAATCTAAACACTTTAACCATAAACCATGAATGGTATAAAAATAGCACATACACAGTCAAACATATCATAAAACCATCAATAAAATATGGAAGATTGTATTTTAATAAATCAAACTCAATCAAATATAAAATCAAACAAAGGATGTTGACATATATTAAAATAATCTAATAAATTTATTAAAATTATTTGAGAGAAATAACCCTTTTTACTTTGAAATCATTTAAAATCCACACAATTATAAAATAAAACATTTCTTTTGGAAATTACATTATAATATTGTAATTGAATCTTCAAAATAGAAAGGCATCATAATGGTGGAAAATAGCCGCTCATAATGTATAATTAAAATAAAATTATTTTCTTTTCCCCAATGGACAAAAGCCCTTCTTTTTTTATTATGGATAATACCCCTTTTAAGGCTTAAAGGGGAACCCTTACATGAACTTCAGGTCCAAGGTATAAGGCATAAAATGACCCGAAGTCCAATTACATGACACGAAGGCCTAGAGGAATACATGACAATAACATGACTCGTAGTCCAAACCCACTCGAACTACCCCTCCCTAGTTTCTACACCATTGATTGTCTAGATCCAAACCTTAAATTACAGATCGGGTAGCATTGCCCTGGGAAAAGTTGCACGGTGCATGGTCCCGATGGCAGTTTCCATACCCTCTTATTCTTCCAATCTGGTTAGCTCTGCTCTTGTAACTGCTACTCTAGCTATGATCTTATTCTGGGGATTTCTATATGTTAACTGGGATATTCTATGGTTTTAATTTCCTGAATTCTTTTAGGACTGAAGTACTTTGATTACCCAAAGGCCCTGAGACCCGTAGGCCCAAACCGGGGGCCCAAAATCCCAAATCAAGTGAATAGTTCTGGCTACTACAGTACTGAACAGTGTCTGCTACAACGCCTACTATAGTACTGCTATAGTACCTACTACAGTACTACTATAGTACCCTATAAATTCACCTCCACCTAGTTTTGAACCTTTGTCTCTTGGATTCCAAGCAGGAGCCCTTAATTTGTTGAAAATATCAAAAAGTACCTCTTTTGGAAAATGACGGAAAGATTCATTTCACAACATTTTATATAAAAATTCAAACATTGGTAAAAATGTATTTAAAAAAATATCGATAATAGTTTGAAAAACATTTTAAGAAATATGGATGTGGATGATAAGAATTTTCCAGTAGATACTTACATATAAAAAATCTCGGATAATAAAGAGATTATGAAATTTACCCTTACCATATACTTTCCCTTAGCCGAGGGTGAGTTAGCCTCTTTTTTAAGGGTTAAAACATGTTAATAGTTATACATGGACCATATCCATATTTATGATATCATATAAGATCCTATAATATCATTATGATAATATTATTTCAGTATAACCATTATTTTTTGTGTTAACTTCTATGTTTTCCTATGCATGTTTTTCTGTGTAAGTCATGTTTGTTATAAATAGGATGTATTTTATTAAAATCCAAAATTATATTAAATTAAAAATAATTATTTTCACTCATAATGTAAATTTTATAATCATTCTTGAATGGTTAATGTGGAGAATGAATCTCATCGCGTCATGGAGATGGTAGGCTGTATGTACACACGAGCGATAGTATCATGCTCTTAAATGGTTAAATGGTAAGTAATTGGATTATATATTAATTAGAAATAATCATTATCATATTATATTCATTATTTAAATCCATTATACTCATAATTATACTCATTCAAATAATGTAGTGTTGAATAAAAAATTACACCACATCGTGGAGATAGTAAGTCATACGTACACACGCCTGATGATATTGTTATTCGTAGGATGGATAAAAGGGGGAATATGGTTGTCCCAAAAATATAATAAAATTTTATCATGTATAAGGTAATAAAATTATTAATTTATTATGTAAAAAACATATAAATAGTTGGTATAAGAAGAAAATAAATTTGAAAGATGTGATAAAATAATTACATCTTTTTCAGGTGTCTGCTTTTGATTTTCACAAAAGGACACATTAAGATGGAATTCTTCACAATGTGTTGCCTCTAAGAATAAGTGAGGTGTGTTTTGAGGAAATTTGGGTAGGTTTTGGAACATTAAAAGGGGTTTATAGGTGTGAATTGAAGAGAATGAGATGTTCCCTTTTATAAGAGAGGCATGAGGCACTTTTGGATGATCTTAAAATATCAATTTATTAAAAATTGATTTTTGGTTTCAAATAGCTCAAAAGTGATTTAATTATAGGATAATATGAAAATGGGTAAAAATCCCACAATAAATGGATTTTATACATGTTTAGGTCATAAAATTAACCATATCTTTTAGATTTAATCCTTAGTTAAACAGTTTAACTCTTACCATATCATCTTGTATTTTTACATGATAGGGATAATATAGTTACTATAAAATGAAAAAAGAACCCCAATTGGATTATTTATGACATATTTTACATTTTACACATTATTTTTCCAAACCTTATACATTTATGACTTTTATGTCATTTATTAAAATATTATTAATTTTAAAGTATCCTTTATGTCAATTTTGATACTATTCAATATTTTCATTTTTAAATATATCAAACCATCATGATAACTTTGAACCAATAATTGAAATATTACACTAAAATTTCAATGTTATCAATAAAATTCATTTATTTTATTAATTAAATAAAATTATATTTATTTTAATATATTTAATATCATTTATTTTATATCTAAGTTAATTAAATAATTACTGCATCATCATTATGTCACCATTTAATTTAATTATTTAATGTCTAAAAATTATAAATAAATTATCTTGATGTATAAAAGTTTCTTATATTTCTAAAGACTATTTATAGTTTACCATATTACCTATATAACCTCATATTATGAATTAAATAGTTATTAAAAATAAAATATGAAAATTTTAACTCTTCTTTAAATAAAATATAATAAATGTCTTAATCTGAAAAAAGTGGCTCAAAAAGAATCATATTTTCGACCTAAGGTTGATTTAGGTCAAAATATACTTATCCAAGGAGATTAAGACAAGTGTTAGGGTAATTTTATATTATTATAATATTTTTCTTACCTTAAATTACCCTATTTATCTTTAACTATGGTAAATAAAATTCAAAAAGTTACTACTTTTCAAAAATTATTTTATTCCTATTAGACCAAATTTATCACCCTGATTACAACAATGTATGTAAATTTTTTAAAATTCAATTCACAGAAGCAGAAAAATTAGGTTTAATTCTAATCTGCATATGTGGTTTGAAGGCAAGTGAAAATGACGTTTAAAAGTTCAAAAAAATATATATTTAATTATATTATAAAAATGATTCCAATGAGATACATTTGAGAAATATATATATCATGTATCTATTGTGACATTAAAATAAATTTAAATAAAAATAAAAATTCGGGTTTTTAATAATAATGCAATATTTTTCACAATTTATAAAAAATATTATCTTTTTAGAAAATTACCAAAAAATCACAATATGTTAATTTTGATATTATTAATTCAAAAGTGATTTCTATTTTTAAAAATAAATTTTATAAATTTAATAATTTGGTTAATACAATTCATAACCACTTTTTAAATGGCTTGTTTGATAGGACACGGTGCACTCGAACTCGATGTTGCACATAGTGCATGCTATAGAATTATTTAAAAAGAAGAATACCATGGAATCTTGGGTTGTTAAAAATAATCACTATACTAAAATCAAGATAAATAATTATAGGGTATTATATCAGTAAAAATTCCTAGCTCAAAATGAGATCATAAATAAAATAGTGCAATAATGACACCAACCTCACAGTAAGTCCACTTTGTTTTATTATTTGATGGTAGGATGTCATCGGACCAACAATACAACCATCACCAAAAGTCCAACATGATAATGTTCCATGTCAACATATTTTTCACTACTATAGTTCCCAGTCTCTGTCACCTGGTCTAATTATGTGTGTTTTTTATTGGATTTTAGTATGGATCTCCAACTTTTGGTCCAGCATCATCCAATGATCATAATAAATAAATCTAACATCAATAACTTAACATATAGGTAGTAATCCATCTATATTTCCAAAATATATCTTAGATAAATTTAATGGTCTTATTTATTTCTTGACTAAACTAGAATATCATCCATGAATACCATGAAAAAAGGTGATGATAGAATTTCTAGTTCATCCAATATATGAAATGTGAATGGTAACTGTTTTGGAAAATTAGTTTTTCAAGGTACTCAAAATAGTTATACATGATCTTAATGGTGGTATTTAAAATATATGACTCCATAATTCTAAGATGGTTATATCAAGGATGGCGTTTGATTTATGAGAACCATTTTCTACCTTTAATTGATTAAACAAGTAATCAGTTTAGGGAAAAGGATAGTTATTTTTTATCATCACTCGATTCATATTCTAATTATTTTTAGATAATCATAGGTTCCCATATTCATTCTTGGTAAAAATAATTGGGACTACTGAATATGAAACACTATATCATATGAATCCCTTATATTTTAAATACTCTAATGGAATATTAAACTCCACTAACTCCTTCAGCAACATGAAATAAGAAGGTTTCCCTATCAAATAAGTACACAGTGTTAGGCCTATTGGAGGAATACTAGAAAAGTCATCTTGAAAAACCACATAATACACTTTGACCGCTACAGGGTGCTTAAAACCAAAGGTTTCTCCTTCAAGTTATACTATAAATGAGTATACTACCTTACTACGATATAGAATTCTAGGTCCTTCTCAGCTAGACCTTGGGTCCCATTCTCCTTAAAACACTCAGGAGTTTCCATCGGGGGGAGTAAAGGACACCTGATGATGATAACAATCATTTTGATCATTATGGATGACCATACAATACATCCTAATAATAACATCAAAGAGGTTCATCTTGAGGACTAGGAAATCATGTTCTAGCTCAATTTATGATGTAGAGAAGGTGCTTAAGGGGAATAAAAAAATTATCTCTTATTTTTGAGAGGAATTGTTAACTCCATAACATAAGGAATGAGTTACATTGGAATATTTAAATGATTCACAGAGAAGGATGCAATTAAAGTGTGAGATGAATCTATATTAATCAAAACAATAACTTGGGATGCAGCAATGGAAAAAATACCTCTCACAACTGCATCTTTTTCCTCATTCTATACAGGAAACTCTTCTACTACATACAACTACTTATTCCAAGATGATTCTTGTTGCCCTAAAAGGTCTTGAGGATGGATTCCTACCATCATAGAGGTTTCTATGTTTATTAAAGACATTGTTTTCATAGATTATATTTTAAAAATAGGTAAAGAATAGGTGTCCTAAAAGAAATTTTCATGTTTCTAAGGTATCCACATGACTTACAGACTTTTAAGGCTATCGTAAATGAATAATTTTAATGCCTTGTCTTTACAAACTAATATTATGTCATATATACTGTTTTAACTACTATAAAATGAATGGAATGAGTTTTTTATTGGGTTCTACTAAAACGTTTTTTAAGAACCCTTTATTTATTCCTCTAATTTCTTTAAGGTCCATCGTAACATTTACAAGACATGGAATTTATCTCAAATAACCATGACTTTCCTAGCTAGAAAATTTCTTCCATTAGTTATCTATTCACCACTTTAGAAAAAATAATAATTTTAAACATGGAAAAGTGAGAACGGATATCATGTCCCAAGCCCATCTCAATCATCTGTACCTTTATCATGTCATTAGTTACTGCATTTGGAACAAAATATAAAATATCCAAAAATGGTTACAGTGCTCTATTGTCATCCAATCACCTTGTTGAAGGATGTCTAACTCTGTGTATTTAGTTAATTTTGTATTTTGAGTAGAACTAATGAGTTAAGATTAATTTAAAATCCTTCCACTCTAAACCTTTATGTGGATTTTTTAAACCATTGAATCCCACCATTTCCTTATATGAAATTATAGTTTTATATTATCACACTTCACCATAAAAAATATGGGGTTTCTATGAAGCTAAAAATATTTTTATTTTTCTCCAACCAGTCATCAATTTCACAATATTCATTCTTTACTTGGAAAGATGATGGTTTTTTAGGACAAACTCTTAATATTGATAGATATTTCCAACAATTACGAGTTCAACTTATCTAAATTGAGATGGAACAGGATTTTCACCTTGTTCCAAATCCTATACCACATGAACCACTAAATCTATAAGATTTTATTAAATCCTAGGATTTTCCCATTGAGTTTCATCAGCAACACCATCCTTAGGATTTTTTGTAAGTATTATGGGGACATGGCACTACACAATATCAAATAAAAAGGTATGTTCATCAAATAAGGGTGTAATCTCATCCAAAATGATAAAAAATAATGAATCTCAATGAAATATGATATGAAATCAAAATAGAACATGAAATATAACAACAATTTCCCAACAAACAATGGATGCATAATTCTTATTATGATGATAGCTAGAAATTCACTTTCTTGAAACATATCAAGCCCCAAAAGGAATATCTTTTATCTAAAATGGTATCCCAAATCAAATAACTCAACAAAAAACCAGTCCAATATTTCATAACATTTTTGAATGAACCAACCTAGATCACCCAACAATCTAAGCAGCGAAATTATCCTACAATAAGGCCTAAAAGAAATTCCTAATCCCCATGGTCTAGAGACAAGCTCATGTCCATCAGAAACATTATTTGGGAGTAATTTCTCCCATAAGAATAATATAATAAACCATCCATCTTGTAAATTCAATGAAAGATAAGTCATAGACAACAGTACAACAAGTGGACACACTATAGTAAAATTGACTTTTACTAACAAAAAGTTACTGAGATATAATATATTTATTGTTTAAAAGATCAATTCAAAAAATTATTAAATTTTGTTGGCATTAATAATAGGTAATAATAAATTTTTTACAAAAAAATATATCCATTTATTTTAATTTTTTAACACATCCAAATATTTTACCGATATTTTATATATTTTTATTTGTCATATTAATACCAAAAAAAATTCAAGTGAATGAATCTATTATTTTCAATAATAATCATATTGTAATTATACTAAATTATAAAAAAAACATTATATGTTGTGATAATTTTTTTAAGTCCTTATTTTTATTTTATATGAAAACCAATATTTAATTACCACTCAAACCAAATTCTGAAATCTGTTCATACCCCATCAAACGTACCAAAAAACACTAAATTCTGTGGTTGTTAATCATCATAATCTCTTTTGTCTCTCATACATATCCCTCAAAGGTATAATTTTTTCACCACTTTACCATTTAATTTACCTTCATCATCCCTTACTCATAGTTTTTTGAACATTTTAATATCCTATGAGTTCCTCTCTCACCCCTTCTCCCAATATGACCTTTCCTCCCTACACTACATTTGTTATCTTATAGCTTCCCCCATACACCCAGTACATCATAGTCACTAACACCCTAGATTCTCCATCATCTTCTATAATTCCTCTTCAATACATATATCTCTTCACACCTCTACTACCCTTTCCCCTGCCCTATCTCATAGTCGGTGGCCCTAACACATGCAATCTGATTCCCTCCCCCATAGTCTACATACATCGCCATCACCCACACCCACCGCCTCCCCCACCACTAATGTTCCATAAAATATTTCATGTTACATAAATAAAACTTTTTGGGAGGATAATGGATTAAAAAAAATTTCTAATGTAATTGGACCATGTTTGAGAATATTTTTGTATGTGTAGTTCTTCTCTTCAAGCAAAAAGTAGTCATGGGTAATTTATTTTTAGTTAGGGTTTGTGATAAATTCAAATGAAACTAGTTTACTTAATTATTTGTCCTTTTTTATTTTAAAAATACTAATTTAAAAATTTTCTACATACACATACATGATTTTAGTCATTATTAAGTATTTATTTTTTATTTTTAAATTTATTTCTCACATAGTGACTCCACTGGAATTCTATAAATCTCAGCATAGTTATACAAAGATCATTCCTTGAAAAAAATCAGGAGTTATTCCATAATTACTTGTTGGTTTTCCATCATGGCTTCAATAGTTTCAGATTATGATCAAAAAAATAATTGATACAATTTTTTACTTCTATGTTATTTAAAATAGTTCATATGGAAAAAAATATACAATTTTTTTCTATTCTCAAATTTATTTATGATTAATGATTATTTAATACACATTTGATGTTGCATTTACTTTATAAACTACTTATTCTACTATTATCACCCTTTCTTGGTTTACCATGCATTTATCTTTATTATTTTGAGTATTGTTTTTATTTTAGTTTAAAATAAAATTATACTGAAGGCCTTATTTTAATTTGGTTGTTTTATAGATCGTTTTGACTTGAATTTATCTAACCATGAAAAAAAATTGGAAATGATTTTTTATGTGATTCTAATTATAAATGGAGAAACATTATGATAAAATTACATATTTTGGAACAAATATAATGTGTTGATTTAGGGGTAATTATACATATGTATTTTGATGCATCTATAGTTTATAGTTGTTCATGGGATCTCTGGTTATTTCTTATGGTATAATTTTTTATACCTTTTTTGGACATATTAATGGGTATTCCTTCATTCACTATAACACTTTATCATGTTTTTTGGTTGGTTTAATGTTGTAGTGGAATTTTATGTCAGCATGAATTTTCTACTTCTTGTGGATGGTATATAATTTTTTAATAATATCCTTTGAAGGTAATATCATGCTACTTTTGGTTCGTCATATGATGAAATACCCTCATATGGTAATGTTTATCTTCATATTTAAATGATTTATATTCAGGATTCCATTTATATATGTTTTGTTACACGTTATTTGATTATTTTTGAAATATAAAAGTCTTTTATGATGTGTAGGTTGAGTTAGTGTGTAATTCTTTAAAAAATCAAGTAACCTTAATCTCTATCTTTAATCGCATTTATGAATGTTTAATTTAAATTATACTTTCATGTCTCAGAGAATCTATTACTTATAAATGAGTATTTAAACCTATAACACTACAATATACTTATTTTCATTGGTCATATAAAAAACATGCTTCACTAATTATCATCAGATTTAATTTTGGACTTTACTATCCCCATTTTTTATATTATGTGGATTTTAATGATTCAAAATTGTTCCAATGGTTAGTTTTAAATTAAATATGTTTTGGAACTTACCCCACAATCAGGGGTTGGTGTACTTGACCATTAAATTTCCCAAGCTTGCTTTTCCATCCCATTCACAAAACATAATGGTATCCCATATTTCAGTTCATCTCAATGATCCCAAATATCTCTTATTTAATTATTGGTTATCCTTAAGTATCTATTTCACTATTATAATTTAAAGAGGCATCATTTTTCCAATATTTATCTCTATGTTCCATAATATTCTTGGAACAATGCTATATTCTCATTCACTTATCCACTAAAGAGTATTTGGGGAAAGAATTGTTCATAAAATTTCTAGTCTTCAACTAATTCCAATTTCTCTTATTCAAGTGGTTTTCCAGTTACCAGATAATGTGACACCCTTATAAATTTCTTATCTAGTTTAAGATTCCATGTCACGTGTTATGGAGTTATATAATAAGTCAATTTTTTGTGAATTTTTTATAAACATATTGTCAAAATCTCATTATGTTTCTATGTTTTCCATTGAGGATACTGAATCTAGAAAATTTGGGGTTACCAATAACATAATTGTGGTGAAATTATCGAATATTAGAGTGAGATAAGATGGAAATTTTGATTAAACTATTATAAAAAAATCTAAAAAATTAGTTTGTAGGTGATTTCTATATTGACATGTCGAGTCTACTAATGAAATCCACTATAGGAGATAGGTTATCTGATAATTTTGTTCCTAAATATTCCCATGTGATTAGACATTCTTCTGTGGTAGATGGTGTCTAATCCCATGTTGGGGAACTCTAGTGGAGGAAATAGGTAATGGTTTTTGATATGAATTTTTTTCTTATTGAAAAGGGACAAACCTAGAAGGACCAATGGGTTTATTTTTCTTGGTTGACTGTTGGGAAGAACATAACAAAATATATTATAGAGTCCTCAAAAAAGTTAATCTATGAAATGATAAAACTAAGGTTTTTTGTTCCAAACAATTTGATTAAAAGTAAAATGAACTAGGGATACAATGATAAACTTAAACCAATAATGATAGAGCATAAGGTATATTATCATCTAAGGTTGAAGACCTATGTACTCATCTTGAGGTAAAAGAGCCGATTCCTAGGAAACTAGGGGGAGTAATCTAGTTGGCACCATGAATTATCTTGAAAAACTATTTTATCCATATAATAGGTGATTTTTTATATTTTAATTCATCATAGATTACATCTCAAAAAGATTATCTCAGTTTTATAGATAGTTTTGGAAATTATGATATGATCTTTTATTCTTAAGAGAGTGAAAAGGAGACTCAAGTAGAATATTTTTTCCAATATGGTGCAAAGAAAGAGAAAAATATTTAACTTAAGAGGATGGTTTCGTCATAGAATTTGGAAAAAACCCACAACACCCTTGAAAACATACTGGCTAATAATTTTGATGGTCATGCTTCTCTATGAAATTTATCAGTACACATGACTATATGTTCTTGGGAATAATGTTTCCTAGATTAATATCATGGTGTGAAGCCTCATATTTAAAATATTTTTTCCACCATTAATGATGAAATTATGTCTCATGAAATTCCCAAAACCCCAAAAACTTCATTTATTTTATGTAAAACTAATTAACTTTTTCAATAACCAACATTTATTTTTACACAAATACTATGTAATGTAATTTTAATTGGGTTTGGTTTTTTAATATGGTGATATATTTTCATATGAACTACTTTAAAACTGGGTTTATCTAGTTCTATGGATTTAAAAGTAAGGCTAAAAGAGCTGTTAAAGACTCCCTTTTTCAGTGATAGAAAAAGGGTTGTAAAAGTGGAACTTTAACAGTGATTTCTCATCATTGTTAAATAGGTACCTTTTCCAATGCTTATAGAAAATAAATGATAAAGGCCCCCCATTAACAGTGCTTTTAAAAGATCACTGATAAAGGATGACCTTTTTTAGTGCTCAAAAAATCATTGATAAGGGCCACCCTTTTCTAGCACTGATAAAGGGTATATTTCATAAAATATATTTCATTAAAAATAATATATAGATATTGTTATATTGATATAAAAATAATATATATTTTCAAATAAGTTTTAGATAAGTCCAAAAAGCAATTTACAATTAATATATAAGAGATTTAGTGAAAATGGATTGTAAAATAATTAAACAATAATAATAATTAATAATTTCCTAATTATTATCAAGTAATAGTCATTTAATAACATTTTGAAGACTTGAAAATTAAATTAATTAATGAATGGTCTAAGATAATTTGAAAACAAGGAATGAGATTCAAAAGACTATAAATTTAGATATGAGAGTTCTTTTCGGCTCTCCCACATATCAAATCAAAGCCTATAATGAGCTATATACACTAATTACTTGGGAAACCCTCAAATCACATTTTTCTAGGCCAAAAATGGTTCATGATTCCTCCAAAGATGAGTTTTTAGTCAGGGTATCCCAATTTTTTGACATTAGAGGGAATTTCAGCGTGGTTTAATGGGTCCTTATTGACTTTTTAGTGGGGATGGAATTTATTCTTAGGTCTTACGCTGATATTTATATTCTAGTTTTGAATTTTTATCATTTTCACAATATAATTTTATTTATACTCTAATAAATTAATATTTTCTTATATTTAACTATAATGAATCACTTGTATAAATACATATATCAACATATTTATGTAGAAATGTATTTTTAAATATATATATAAACTAAATATATATTATTCATTTTATTTAATGTAAAAAATTATCCATTATGTTTTCCTAATACAAATGCACTAATATTTATATATATACATATAAAAGTATCATTTATATATAAACATGTGTCTGTTAATAAACAGATATAATATCATAAGTATATCTTTATATATGTAAATAAATACATATTCCAAAAACATATTTAAAATAATAAATAACTATTTTTTAAATTATAAAAATATATATATAATCCTTATATATAAATATATTTTGGTATTAATAAATGGAAATATATTTATATTATATTATAGTATAGGTAGATAAATATGATATATAATATATTTTAATAAATATAAAAATATATATCACATACACACACACAAACATATATTTTATAAATGTTTTTAAAAATAATTATTTAAATATATGAATAATATATATATATATATATATATAAATAAACATAAATATCATAAAATAAAAAACAAAACTATATGGAATTTCTCTAAAGGAATTACATCATTAAAGGAGAGGTACAGGGTTCAACTACTAGTTTCCACATGAGGGTAGATATTTATAAAGCATAATTAATGGGGTGGTAGGGTAAAAGGCATTGATAATGGGGGTAAAACACTATTAAAGAGGTCTTAGAAGCACTGATAAAGGGGTTATGCTCCTAGAGGTCTGAAAATATAATCATACCCCCTTTAACGGTGTTAATAATATACTATTAATGGGTTACTTTAACAGTGCTAAAGAAATCACTATTAAAGGGGGCATTTAATAGGGCTTTTTTAGCATTGTTAAAAGAAAAATTTAATAGTATTTTTTACTAACACTATTAATTTCTTCCCTTTATCATCATTTGTGTAGGCAGTGCTTTATAATCACTATTAAAGGTCGTTTACCATCACTATTAAAACCTTGTTTTAGAGTGTCGATGGTTTAGTCCAGTTATCATTTTCAATGAATATTTTTAATCTCTGTAATTCCATAATACCATTATGATAAGATATATTTAATGCATATATAATAAGATATTTACTGATAATTTCCTTTTCCATTCCCTCTTCCAAGCCTATTTGTTTTCATCATAATGGTTTTCCACATACCAATCATAGTCTAAATGTTTTTTAGTTAAATATTTTTTAATTTTTAATTTATTATTAGGGTTTATATTTCCAAATAAATATCAGAAATTATTTCAAAATTTTATTTTGATTGAAATAAATTTCTTATTTAAAATTCTAATCATTGTGCATTTTCTTCAATTTTTCTTTTTTGTATTTGTAACTTCCTTTTTTCTATTTTTGGGCTAAATATTAATATTTTTTAAATTAAATTAAAAAGGGTAAAAAAAATTAATCCATTTATAATAATTGAAGCCACATTTATCCCTCTATAAATATTAATAGGTATAATTTTATAGTGAATTTGATTAGTATACTTTTTTCGTCTTAGTTTAATCTACATACTACCATCGTTTTGCAATTTCATATTTTCCTTTATAATATATTCACTTATTATTTTCTATAATTGAAATATACTCTCAGAAGTGGAATATGTTGTATCAATACTTCCACTATTTTTTATTCATAACTTTCCTTATAAACTAGATACTTATTAGTTATCAATATTACATGAATGTGTGGAAGATAGATTTTTATAAATGGATGAATACATGGGAACACTTTTTGATATTGTTTGTTCGAATTGATAACAACATACTCACCATAAATATATTCTCTATGACATTTTCCATTATTTATTTATGACCTTTTAATGGAAATTATTACATTAGAATATGTTATCTAAAGGTTTGAGAATAAATTTAATACAAATATGAGAATTTTTCTTTAAAATTTTTTTTATTTTAAATTTAGACTAAACCAAATTTTCTAATTAAATGACTAATTATTTAAAAATTATGGAGTTAAAACTCATTTATGATAGGATATTTTATAATAATTTTTTATTAATTTAAAATTCATATTGTACATCAAATAAAATAATTATATTATTCTGATTCAATGAAAATTTGACATATCAATAATTGGATTTTAAGTGTAATTCTTTTCTAGATTTGGCTTATTCATTGGATTGATATTATTTTTTATGATTGAAGGTTCTATGATGTAAAAATCTATTCTATTTTCATGGATCCTTGTATGTTGATTTGAAATTAACTCTTAATTTCGTAGTCCATTATTTTATTAAATATACTAATATTTAGGTAATTTCGCAAATTCATCATTATTATTTTTTAGTAGATTCCTATTACCTTTTTCATTCTTATTTTGGGAGTTTTTTTTGTGAGTTTTTTTTTGATGCTTGTGTTTCTTATGTTTTCTCTGGTGAAGAACATTGGGCATCTGTTGAGAATAACAAATATTATGGACCATCCATGTATCATTAAAAATGAATTCCCTAGCTATTGCTACCATGTTTTTATTGTGTTTTTTTGTTAATCTTTTCCAAGTTATGGTTCACTGTGTTTTCTTATCATGGGATTTAGTGATCATTATAAATGTTTATGTAAGGTATTTATGGATATTTTTATTACTAGAGCAATTTTATTTTCATATATTAGTCTTTAATGATTGATAATCCCAAAGGGATACTAGAGGTGGACTATATTTTAGTAGTTTTTATTCATTATTAAAGTGGGGAAAGATGATAGTGTTTGTACTATGTGATGCATAATTCCCATTTCTATTCCTGAGGTATATGCATGACTACTGGTAATGGTTCCTACGTTTTGTTTATATTATATAGAAAATATTCATTGGAGCTTGATTTTATACAATATATTTTTTGTGAACATGGTTTTGTGGATTGAATTAAATGACATCAACGAACCAAATCCAGGGCCATAGTTTTTTTATCTATTAGATTATGATAACCAAATCATTATTTATTTACAAAAATAAAAGTATTTTTTATTATTGCCTTCCATATTCCTGATCTCTATGACATTTTTTAGGGTAAGTTAATTTTTTAATTATATTTTAATCATTATAATAATTATATAATATATAATGAATTTAATAAATAAAATATAAATTATTTATAGAAGATATTTTAATAATATCACATAATTTTTCATTTAAAAAATAATTTCTAAATAGATATTAATTATTGATATTATGGTTTTCAATAGATAAATTTTTCATATAAATCTATTACTAATCATTTAGACTAATAAACATATTATCCCACTATAGTATTATAATTATAATAGAATAATTTTCTTACTTTAAATAATATTTAGTTATTGAGTTTTTATTAGCAATTTAATGATAAAGACATATCAATTGGTAAAATTATGTAATAATAGAAAATAAAACATTACCAATATCTATAAGATTTTTGGAAAGATTTAAATAATTTATAGTGATAGATTCAAAATTCCAATGGAAGAATTGACATGCCAAGAATTCTAGTTAAATACATATACTAAAAATAAACAAAATCATCAGTAACCCATCTCCATGTTACATGTGGGTTACCTCCCACAATGCCATAGATAAAATCCCACATCCCATTAGCATGAATTTCCACCACCTATAAGTGTTTATTTTCATTTTACCTACATCTAGAATAAAAATGTATCCATAAACCTAGAGGGTATATATAGTGTGTGAGCACAATAATCCCAGAATGATCCCACCAAGTATTTCATAAGAATCCTATTTTAAATAAAAAAAATTATACAATTATTTTGGAAAGATACGGCATGGAATGAATGTTTTCATAGTTTCAAAATAAAATACAGAAATATCCTCTTTCATTAATGTTTGTAAAGTATAAAAGATAAACAACTTTCCAAATAATAAAAATGACCAATTCGAAAACCAGTAGCACCATTGAAATGGTCCATGTTCTATACTAGGATTATGATCAAGTATCCACACCCCTCAGTGATCAAGGTAATACAATCAAGTGTTCAAAAATCCCTAGATCCAAGTCCTAGGTATTGGAGACCAATTTATCAAGTTACTCCATTATATATCCATTTTTAGTTAGTGTTGTAGCATAATTAAATGTTAGGTAAAGCTAAATATTCCTAGTCTTTATTTTTGAAGACTTCCCACCTAAATATTCAGGCCCCCATGAGTTAGCCCCATTCTCAAGGAGGATCTAATTAAAAATTATAACCATATCAAGGGTAGTTTATATACCATAAACAAGAAACTATTAGATACCTTCATAACCTTTTTGGTGAAAACCATTTTCATCGGTAAAAATAGTGTTGAAATCTTTTTCACATATACAATAAAACAATTAGATTTGTAATTATCATAAACATCATTGAGAAGTTTTAAAAACCACGTTGACTATGAGTAAGCATGCATTTTATAAGTGTAAAATCATTATTATGAAACCACCTACCTCAAACAATTAGAATTTAAAGAAGAATAAGTGGAATCCACAAACCGAAGAGAATGAAGGTTCCCAATAAGAAAACTAATTCCCTAATACCATGACTCCTTTATATCAATTCAGATATAAAAACACATAATATTACAATTAGGACATGTTATATCCCAATAACCCCACCTTAAGCTGGTCATCAGCTCCGGGCCTTCCAAGTGCCACCAATTTCCCCACAGACACATGGTCACCTCCTTGGGGGCCACCCATGTGCCTAAAAGGATCATCAGACTAATGATTTTACCCACATTATAACACATGTTCCTTTAATTTGTTTGTCCCTCACACACACACACCCCTATAAAAATCCTTCTAGGTTATGCATCATGATCATTACCCCATTCCAAACATTCTTAAATGTTGATTTCTAATTAGGTAGGATCCCAAAAATAAAGGTTCACCTTGTTTAAATGGGTAGTAACATTTATCCTTTTAACCCTTTAACATTATGGTGTTTTTTATTCACCCCCCATTTATAGCACAATATCCTCATTATAAATCATAGATCTGAACCTAGTTAGTGCCAATTCACTACTTGTTGGATTCCTACATAGATATAAATGTAACAATTGGGCCCCTATATAGTTGAGGAACCCCACCTTAAATATGGACATCAGGTCTTAGAACACTTGGTTCCACCAATTTCTCCGCAGGAACATGGTCCCCTCCCTAGGGCACACCCATGTGCTTTAATGGGTTATCAAACTAATGATTTTCCGCAAAGGACAACACATTTTATTTCAGTGTGTTTTTTCCTCAATCGCACACAACCTAGGAAACATCCCATGTGTTCATCAATCCTTATAGCTTCTCCAGGATAATCATGCTTAACTATGGAGTTATAATCAAGTAGGATCATGAAAATAAAGGTTCCCCTTGTTAACATAGGTAATATCATTTATCCTTTTAACCCTTTAAACTTTTGGGGAGTCACATTCACCTTATAATGAAATATTCTTTTCATATATAGATATTTCATATTAATAGATGAATATTCAATATATTTCAAAAATTAACTCTGAAGGACCAAAAAGGTTTTGTGACATTGGATACTAGATACACGGTCTTATTATTTCATAAATGATCTTCAGAATCTCCCATAAAGACCTTCCCATATAGTAAATTTCATATAAATGCCCAACATGAAACCTTTTTCCTAACCTAGGAAAATTAAACATAATAAAGGGTGAGAAAAAATGCATAGTATGTGTAAACATGGGAGATATCAGCATAACATGAGCATAATGGAATGAGAACATGAGAATAACATTTGAAAACTATACCCTATATGTCATATATCATAAACTTGAGTCACAGAATAAATATTGTATGTTAATAATACATTAATCATAAAGGATTCAAAGAACATGATCCATGAGA
Source organism: Viscum album (assembly GCA_963277665.1). Taxonomy (NCBI): domain Eukaryota; kingdom Viridiplantae; phylum Streptophyta; class Magnoliopsida; order Santalales; family Viscaceae; genus Viscum; species Viscum album. The sequence goes on along the minus strand of OY728121.1, from coordinate 721,796,387 downwards.
ACATAACATTGACATAAGATATAGATTTTTGGAATACACATAAGAATAGAAAATCTCATGCCAGGGCTACACACCAATACATTCATAACTTGTTTGGATTGGGATAAGCACACATGTAGCTATATTGTACTTGGTATATCCTCCCACGTACCCTTTTTTTCTTGAGATAATTACCCATGTACCCACTTTTTGAAGATTGGGATAACCTCTTATATACCCTTTGAGCTGATAGAACATTAATCATTACCCAATGAATTAGAGGAAGATATAAGTCCCACCCATCATATAATTTATACATTTTTTCCACAAGATAATAAAACATTCTTCATATCATATCCCATGAAAAAATAAATGGATTTCATAAAAACTTCATCATTTCATAACATGTGGAAAAGAAACTGGTGTCCTAAACATCCCATCATAACATAACACATGGAAAAAGAAACTAGTTTCATAAAAATATTGTCAATATAACCATAAACCATCCAGATAATGTATAAGGGAGTTATAATTGAATCATATCCCCAGTAATTCATAAGAAACATCAATATTTTTTGGTGATGATGAAGATAAATTCCATAAAAAGATCATTAAAATGTTATTGAAAAAATTATAATTTACAATTTGAAATAACATATTTAAAATATAAAAACATTACAAATATTAAGGAAAATATTTTATTTTAAAATAAACATATAATCTGGTTAAGGAATCATTAAATAAGTGGTGAAGATAGTGGTAAATGTTATTCATGTCATACTTGTTAAAATGATGATTCCTTTCACATTTTCAATAAAATATAAAAGGGCCTTATTTAGAAAATGGTCAGAAAACCATTTGGTGAAAATTTAAACATGGGTAAAAATTTCATTAATAAATAATTGGAAAATATTAAAAAAATTCTTTAAAACGTTTTTAGAAAACATGGATATGGAATAAAAAGTATTTTCTACCAAATAGATAAATAATGTTCATTTTTATTAAAAAAATTATTTTGGTCATTTATGTAAATAAAGAGAGGAGAATTAAGGGAATAATTTATTCTCAACAAATAGCCATATAAGAATAAAATTCATGACTTTCTTTATATATAGATCATATGAGTTCAAAATTGTAAACGTAATAATAATTAACCATGATAAACGATGAGATTGTAACATATAACCTTTACCACTTTGGTATCTTTTGAATCATAACTCTTTAAAAGTAAGAAAATTATATGGATATGTATATTACATAATTATCATGATAATAATAATAAAATAAATTCACTAGAAGTATATACACCACACAAAGGAAACAAGTAGTGTATAAGGCAGGTGTTTCACGGAAATTAAAGTGAGAAAAAAATATCATACCCTAAGTATCAATTTTTTTCATACATATTAGAACCTTATATATAATAAATATAAGTTTATTATAAATATATTAAATAAAAATAATCATATTTATCATACCATATATGATATTTTGATCACATTTTATTACACTTTTATTAACAATTCCCAGTTAAAATCATGATTTGCGTAATAACTACTTCGTTTTTCATGTATGTTTGGTATGTAAGTTTTGGTCATTTGGATTTGATCATGGTTCCATAATATCGAAAATTTTAAAAATGATATAAATACCATATTTATTCATTTTATATCTATTTATATTCATCCATAAAATTTATAGATTGAAATTGAGTTACACTATTCACGGAGATGGTAGGTTGTACGTATTAATGAACATTGTTTCCATTTTTTCAATGGATGGAAATAAATATAAATATTTAATATATAAATGGTAAAGAATATTTTTTTTCATATATATCATATATATTCACTAATTCGATCCTTATTACCATCTATGTCAAAATAAAATGAAAAATGTATTACATCACTTTGTAGAGACAGAAGTCAACACATATGCATGAGCGATGTTATTATCTTACAAAATAATTTATGGTAAGAAGGTAGATGTGATTTTATAAATAAAAAATTATAATAATTTCTTTAATATCATATATAAAAATTATATCAATCATTATATCCAGCTATGAGAGGTGGTGATAAAAATAATAATTACATCGGTTTGTGAGGCAGTAGTCCACCCTACACACGATCAGCAGTTTTATTTCCTACTTGATAGAAGAGGAGATTGATGTTGGTCATGAATTTATAATAATAATATAAATTTATATGGTATATATTTATTTTATTATATTATCATGTTTAAATAATATTTTAAGGGGTTATAGGAATAAATAAAATGAAAATTCATGGTTATGGATTATACATCTTCTTTAGAGAACCACTTTGGGTTGAAAACTAAAACCTTATTAGGAGGTTTTTCTAATAAAAATAAGAAATATTTGAGTATGTAGTGCAGTAAGGAATTTATTTTTTCTCTCTTTTCTGAAATAAATTTTTTTAATGTTTTAATACTAGAGGATAGGTATTCCCATTTATAAGTGGGGGAAAGGACACACTTGGATTTTTTTTTAAATAAAAACGTGTAACAATATTTACAACCTGAAAAAGGCTCTAAAATGGCACATTATCAAACATAATATGATATGTGTTCAATATATGTACATAAAGTTGTATTTTCTAAAAACAATATTGGTCATTTTACCCCTTATCATTTTATTTTAACCCATAGTAAAACCATTTTAACCTTAAACACAAAATTAATTTTTCATTTTTTTACTATTATTTTGACCAAAAATTAAGTTGACCATATTATATATTATTAATTATTCTGATTCAAAATATGGAATATGCTTTTAAAAATTATATTCACATAAGTGGAAAATTTTAATTTAACAACAAACCTGTATACGTGATGACAAAACGGTTTTTAAAAGATAAAAGTTTCATAAGAATATATAGTTTTATTAAAAACATTAAATATAAAATTGATTAAAATGACTTAAATTTGATTAAAAATATATAATTGAAGTTATTTTATTTTAAAAGAAATATTATAATTAAATTGACGTTGTAAATTATTTAAAAAAATGTAGTTTTTAATAATTATCAGTATATTTTTATTATTCATTGAAAACTTATTCTTTATAGAAAATTATCAAAGATTCACTCAAAGATAATTTTAGCCTTTGGATTTCAAAAAATTATTTTATTTTATGATATAAATTTTATAAAATTATAAAATTTTACTTCTATTATTTGTTTGTAATAATTAATAAAAACTTTTTTTGAAAAAAGAGTATCTTCAAGTCATATAAAGACTTAACTAAAAATTATGTAATTTCAATCAATATGTATTCTTTACATAAAACCATTATACTTAATTTTTTAAATTTTGTTTAGTCATAATCATACCACTAATTTTAAAGTCTAGGTTATGACGTTAATTTTTAAATAATAATATTAATTACATATTATGGTTCGTTAAAACTCACTGTTGTGTGTAACGCAAGCTATCAAAAAAATTAAATTTATTCAAAAAATATATTTCATAAAAAAATGGTTGTTACATTATACACCCATTAAAATGAATTTAAACCTCGAAATTCATCACTTTTATTCAAAAAATGATGATACTTATGCCTCATTGTATCCTTAGGTTCCAATTCAGCTTCATCAAATTTGTGGTTTCACTACAAAACATTGACCTGGTCAGCGGTACTATTTCCTAAAACATTATATATCTAAAAAATAATCGATATAGGTTATTATTTATGAGAATGACAATTATCTAGTGGTATGAATTAATATTTTAGTACATTTTATAGATCAGGTATTTACTTCCACATGATAGTTACCTAGAACACATCATGAACTAGAGAGACATTTGGTGGGAGCGCCAATCGATAAACTAAGTTCCTGATATAATTAATAATTTTAAAGGAACCAATATAAATATGGTTTAATTTTTCTTATTTTCAAATTCCAAAATATTATTTCATGTATAAATACAACGAAAAAACTTATCACCAACTTCAAATTTTATTTCATGTTGATGATTATCAGCATAAATTTTCTATAAATATTTTACCACACTTATGTATTGTTGAATGTATCTGATATTGTCATCAATTTATTTGTATATATCTAGTCCAAATGGATTTATTTTTAGAAATGCATCCCATTATTTTGTAGTTATACACTTTTTTCCATATAATTAATCATAAAGAGCCATCTGATTGCTTAAGTGAATGTTATTTTTTGTATTAAAACTAAGCTAGAGGAAGCTATTGATCCCAACATCCCTTGAAATTCATATAACAAGCTCTCAGAATATCCTCTATTATTTGAATTTATATTTTCTATTTTCTATCTATAGGATGATGATACACCATACTAAAACTTAACTCAATATCTAGTGATTTCTAATGACTTCACCAGAACATTGAGTTAAACTCCAGATCCCGATCAGATACAAAGGAAAGTGGTAGTCCATGAAACCTTACCACTTCCTTAATTTATATCCTAAAAAATGATCAAAAGAGGAATCTTATTTTTTAGTGATGAAGTGTGATGAATTTTTAATAATGATCAACTATAACCCATATATCATTATTTCTTTAAATTTTTTGGGAAGTCTAATGATAAAATCTATAGTGATGTTTTCCAATTTCTATTCAATAATGGGTAATGGTTACAAAATATTTTTTCAATTTTTTCTCTCAACCTTAACTTGTTGACATACCAAGAACTGAGATACATATTCTACAATATCTCTCTTCATGTCATCCCACTAGAAATACTCTTTTAGATCACTATAAATCATTTTACTTCCATGATTAATATAGAATGAAGAACTATGATCCCCCTCCATCATCTCTTTCTTCAAATTTGGTATGGATAGAATAAAAACATGGTTCCTAAACCTCATCATTCCTTCATAATCAAGTTTAAACAAAGGAAAATTTCTGAACTTATTATATGTCACTACATCTTCCTTTTTTTCCTCTTTAATATTTTCTTGGATTAATGGTTGAACACTCATTTGAGAGAGATAAGATTCTTCCCCTTCCTTCCTGATTTATAGATCCATTCTTTGAAAAATACATAAATATTATATCTTTTGTGGTCCACATCACAGATAATGTAGAATGATCCCTTCATCTCAAAGAATCGGCCACCATTTTCACTTTCCCATGGTGGTAATTTATTTAAAATTAATATTCTTTAATTATCTCCAACCTTCTTCCTTGTAACATCTTAACCTCATTTTGGGTGAATATATAATTTAAACTTTTATAATAAATATATATATTACACTTTTCTATATAAATATAATTCCTCCACATTTTTAATGTGAAAAATACAACATCTTACTTTATATCATGAGTTTGGTAATTTTTCTCATGAACCATTAATTTTCCTGAGGCATAATATATAACCATTTCATTACACATTAGAACACATCCCAATACCTTATTTTTGGAATATTTATAGATTAAAACCCCTTCTCCACAATAGGGAAATGTAATCATAGGTGAATTTAATAACCTTCTCTTTATTCCCATGAAATTTTTCATAAATTCATCCATCTAAAGGAACATGGATCCCTTTTGAGTTGAATTGGTGAGTTGATTAGATACTCATGAGAAATTCTCCACAAATGGTCAATAATATTAAACCAAACCAATAAAAATTTGGATCTCAATCACCATGGTTGGTCTTTTACAAAGTTCAATAGCCTCTATCTTTGATGGATCCATTGATATACCCTCTCTTGAGATTATATGGCCTAAAAATGAAACCTCTTGTAATAAAAATTCAAACCTTGAAAATTTTTCATACGATTTCTCCCTCCTGAGGGTATTCATTAAAATTCTAAATTGATATTCATGAACTTCATTTATCTTTGAATATATAATAATATCATCTATAAAGACTTCCACAAACTAATTAAGGTAATCTCTAAAGACTCTATTAATTGAATCTATGAAGATATCAGGTACCTTAGTAAGTCCAAATATTGTCACTATATATTCATATTTCCAATACTTTTTTATGGAATGTTTTCTTTGATATATCCTCCTTTTTTACCCACAATTAATGATATCCATAATGAAGGTTAATCTTGTAAAGTGTTCATCTCTATGACTTTGGTCAAATATATCATCAATATGGGGTAGAGGTTACCTATTCTTGATTGTGATTTGGTTCAGTTCTCGATAATCAATGCAGAGTCACATTGATCCATATTTATTCTTTACAAAAATAATTAGTGTACCCCATGGTGATACACTTATCTGAATTAATACCTTTTTAAGACTCTCTTGGAGTTTCTTATACACTTCATATAACTCATTCAGGCACATTCTATAGGGATTCATGGAAGTAATCATTGTTACATGTATGAGTTCTATTAAAAACTCAACATCCCAATTTGTAATAATACTAAGAAACTCTTAGAGAAGGACATCAGAATATTCTTTCACAATAGGAATATAATTTAGGTTGATTTTATCCCCAACCATATAAGATAAAAACCTTTTTTAATGGGATTCAAGACCCATGGAAAGGGATCCATTTCCATAAAAATTTATGTTAGGACCAAGATGATGAGGAAGGTTATTTTATTAAAAGTTTTTTCTTTTGTATTCAAATAAGTTATAAAAATAAAGGAAATTCCCATAACTTTTTATTTGGAATGACCATCATATTCAAAAGAATCGAACACACAATTCATGAAAAGGTCCATCATATTTGGAGAAGTTGGCAGAAAATAAATGTCTCATTAGATTCACACTGAATCTGGAATGAATGGATCAATCATATTCAAAATGTATCATTATAGAAGTAAATGGTCATCGTATTCACTCTGAATTTAGTATGAAAGAAGAAGTGAACATAATGGTATAATTATATTATGTATGACTATGATAAATCAAATGTCATGATTACTTTCTAATATTGGAGTTCTGAAAATCATAAGTTAATATTAAAAAGTGTGCTGAAATATTGAATAAAGGAAGTAGAAGAAGAAGCCCTGAAGATTGAGAATCTGTTATAAAGAAAGGAAATAGATTCAACCAATCATATTCTGATTGATCGAATTAGAATTTGAAATAAAAAGGGTAGTAAAGAACATATTCATCCAGATCATATTAAAGCAAGGTTAGAAAGGAAGTTGTTGCTAAAAGAAATATAGGAACTGTGGCATCTGATCATCAACATATTCAAAGGAATGATGAATTCATGTCTCTTGAGTTTTTAAGTAGAATGTTAATGAGGCCTTATATTTCTTTTTCTCTCATCTAATTCTTAAAGGATGAGAATGTTTGTGGAAAAAGTGAAAAACTGAAGGGGATGGATTTTAGTTCGACCAAAATCAAAAAAAAAACAAATCTTTGGAAAATGAATTTAATGGGAAAAGAGAAAGAAGTTTTTAGTGGTATCACTTAATGAAAATAAAAAAACTATTGATTAGAATCAAGATTCTAAAGTAATTAGAGGAAAAATTTATTAAAATTAAATATTTTAAAGAAAATAAAATAATGTGATCAGAAATGTAGTAAACCGTTCAAAATGGGTTGAATAACATTACTTATATATCATGTGGATAAATAGAAGAGAAAAATAAATTATATGAATGTGATTTCTAAGGGGATCTTGAAATTCAAAGAATGTTTCTTTTCAAGTAGTATAGAAAATCATGTTGAAGAAATTGGATTGAAAAAATTATAATGAGAAATAGATTTCAGAATAGCATTTAAAAAAAGGAATTATTTTTGGATAATATGTGAGAAGATTTGAGAAGAGTTTATGAAGTCATCAATTCTCCCTAAATTCAAGGAAAATCGAGATTTTTAGTAATTTGGTTGAGCATAAAAATTTTGGGGATTCCATCCAAAACCACTTATGGGTTACCTATAAAGGGGGAAAAGTACATCGTAATTTTCTAACAGTGGACGACAGAGGTACTATTCATGGGAAGAGAGATAATCTCTGACTTTCTAGGGAGACAAATAAGTATTATATGTTGATATTTGTGGAAGAAGTTACAATATTTTGAAGTAAAAGGATAAGAGGCCAGATATCAAGGTTGTTGAGTTGATCATCATATTCAGATGACTATCGTATTTGGATTAACATTGTATTCGGAAGATCATCATATCGGGCTGAATAATCATATTGTGATTTCCATATTGGGATTTCCAAACCAAGGAATATGTAATTCTGGATTATCTTGCTCATATAATCGAAGAATCATATTTATCGGATTGGGAAATCAATTTTGAAAATCAGATCTGGAGATTCTGAGTGTAAAGATAGAAATTGGAAATCAGGTCAAATCCTACAATAAATTCTATGAAGTTCTTATCATATTATGGGTAAGAAATTGAAGAATTTTTTTCCAAATAATACATTTGTGGTATTTAAAAATTATAACAAATAAGATGTGTTGTTACACAAATTTTATTTTACCATATTATTTCTAATAGGGTGCACACACACTATTGTATTGTCTTCAAAGTTCTACATGAGTGAAAGGGTATATCTTACTCATTGTATTCCACCAAAAAGATTTATTTCTAGCATATTTTTTGGTATTTGATCATTTATAAACCACACTATGGACGTATCTATTCTTATTGAATATTGGACCTTGTAAATACTTGTGTTCCTAGGGAATTGTGTTTGAATTTTTTTTAGCTGGTATTGTAATCTCTAATAAGAGATTAAGGTTTTTTAAGGAAACGTAAAAGAAAATGTATCACTAATTCACCCCATCCCCCTCTTAGTGATACAATTATCATTGATGGGCTCTTTCAAATGTTATCAGAGGGTAGGTTCCCTTTTCTTATTCCTTGCCAATGGAGAATTTGAATTGTATGAATAGTAAAGGTATTCCAGTTTTTATGGAAAGAATTATCATATCTAGAAATATAGAATGTTTCCTTATATTATGTATATTGGATATGATATTCTTGAAGTAGAAAATTACGGTATTACTTCTATTGATTATAATGTTCTTCATACATTTTTTGATAAGAAGAATCTTGAGAATTATAGAAGGGAGATGTAATGTCCCAGAATTTCCATGTATTTTTTTTAATTATATGGAATTATTTTGAGACCTCGTGCTCTAATAGCATGTGATTCCGAGGCTCGGTGATTCCGAAATGGAATTTGGAACTTTATTTAAGTTCACTTAAGTAAATGTGGGAGCGGGATTTTCTATCTTTTAAATTGGTGCTTGGATCAGAAATCTAAGGTCACTATTAAACCTAGAATTCTAGGATTTTACTAGAAGTGACATAACATTGACTAGAAAGGGTTGGATGGAAACTTAAATTTTTCATAATTTTCAAAAAATAATAAAATTACTTAAAAAAATTATTTCTTTTCTCAATATTGAGTGGTGGAAGATGGCGTTATGGTGCAGCAATGAGACAACTTAAAGGAAACTCATAATGGCGTGTTTTTTGGTAGGCGTAATAGCTAATCTATTTCATAAATGAAACAGCGTAAAGTAGTGACATCACAGAATAACAAAAATTCTATGACATGTTTTATTTAATAACACATTGGGGAAATCAATTGGTGGAATTTTCCATGAATAATGTGGAACCTCTCTCTCTCTCTCTCCAATGATGACGAACATTATCAATGAACACTAGTGGGACATATTTGAGAGAAGAAAAATGGTAAAAAATGCTAATAGAGAGAGGATCGGCGATGGCTCAAAGCTTCATCCCTCATCAGCAATGAATCCTCAAACTCGGTAGGGGTTATTGGATTGAATTATTTTACCTCTTCATTTTTTAAAGCGATGAATGTGGGTCAACCCACAAATAGGTTGACCCACAGATCATTCATTGATGTGGGAGGGTGTCCTTTTCATGGAATTCTAAAACGGTATTGAATTATTGTGTATAGAATGGAATCCCAAAACCTCCCCTTGTTTTAAAACTCTAATGTTGAGGGTGTGGGCCGACACGAACAAGGATGGAGCCCCACAGCTTGTGCATTCTTCATGACCTCTTCCTTGAAATGGAGGAAACGTTAATTCTAGGTCGTGGAAGAGATGGTGGGGATCTGAGAGGCCCGAGGGCGCAAGAGTAATTGAAATGGGACCACTGGAGCTGACCTAGTGGAATACGGAAGGTGTCGCCAGTGTGGAACCACCGGCATGGCGGCACCGGTGACCAGCAGTAATAGTCGTAGGTGGTAGGCGGTGCCAATCAAAGATGCATGCGGATGAAGCAGCCGGCCCTCGCTGGCCGCACATGCGGAGGTGACGCACCCAGCACACCCTGTAGTGGATGAGGTCGTGGCCTGTCAGCTGCGGTGGCTGGATGGACATGGAACCATACTCGTGCCACGTATGAGGAGGGGCCTGCTCCTTGTAGGCCCCATACAGATAAGGGAGGCAGCTGGTTGACCGACAGCGCACACCCCAACCAGACCGTTCGAGTTGGTCCAGGAAAAATCGTATCGGTCGAGCCATCCCAGCAGATCGGGCCACCCAAGCGGCCCAGCTTAAATTTCGATCTTGTCTACCTTAGCGGATCAGGACAATGGGTTAAATCCAAGACGAATGATGGACCATGCTAGGAAAAGAGACTAGCCCACCAGTGTGGGCCGGCCGGATATATTTTGGGTCACTAGGTGACCAAGTGGACAGGACCCATATCCATCCTTAGCCAGGTCTAGTAAATCCCAATGGGCCAGACGGATATAATCAGATCATGCGGGACCCCGGGTTGGGTTGGTTGGGATGGTCCAAACTAGTCGGACCGGGCCCGGATGCAACCAGACCCTATTTCCAAAAAAGGACGTATCTCCAAAATCGTGTGTTCGATTGGTGTTCCATCTGCGGAGTTAGGACCCACATGACGGGGAGGCCCTTATGAAATCCTTTAAATATGATTTCATGGAAGTTGACCCATTGGAGCATTATGACTCAGCTACCCGGCGAGACTCCGTGACTCAACTATTAGTGAGACTCCGTGACTTAGCTACCTAGTGAGACATCATGACTCAGCTACCCAATGAGACTTTGTGACTCAGCTATCAATGAGACTTCATGAATTAGCTACCCAGTGAGACTCTATGAAATAGCTATCAGTGATACTTTGTGACTCTGCTTCCTAGTGAGACTCCAAGACTCAGCTTCCAATGAGACTATGTGGCTCAACTATCAACAAGACTTCATGACTCAACTACTGAATAGGTCTAGGTGACCTAGCTATCCTAAAGGACTCATTGGGGACTATTGCCTTTGTAGTAATTGATTTCAGTGTTTGCAACTTTTGGTTTTCCTATCAACACTTTTAGTTATACATGGGTTGAGCTGACTAAGGCAGATCTAATGTTTTTTCATTCTTTTTTGATTTCCTTTTTATATTTTTGTGAGGCCTGAGTTAGTCTTGAGGTCCCTACTAAGTATTATTATGCTCACCCATGCACGGGCTTCGCCTGCACCTATTGTGTCTTGCGAAGATGATGGACAGCATTGATTGGGATCCTAGATATCCAGAGCCAATTGGTGCTTGGAGGCGGTTCTACGGGAGAATTACACTTCAGTGACATCTGATAGTGATTTGTACCTACCCTTAAGGTTTAACCCTTGGAGGAAGACCTGCAAATCTTGTACTTCCTTTTACTGTACTTTCCTTTTCAGTTGTGTTTTTATTCTGGCCCCTTTTTTCTTTCATTTTCACCTTTACTTGTGTGGTTGTTTCCTCCTATGACATACTTGTTGTTGGAATCCCAATTTCATTTTTAAATTACATAGTATATGATGTGTATGTATTTTTTTAAAAGAAAATTCTGTCCCTTTTGGGGATATTCCATTTTGTGCTGGTCATTATCCCCTAGCCTATGGAAGGTAGGCTTGGGGTAGTCACAGCACAAGCCCTAGGGGATGGGTCATGACAGAGTGGTATCAGAGGTAGTTAGTTCTACCTCAAAGGTGGTGAGTTGGTTGATTTATTTGGGAAAGTAGTGTTAAATGCTTCAAGTTATACTTTTAGATTCGAGGAGTCCAGTGTTGGTGTGGTGGATGACATATCCATACACCAGGACCCCAAATTATGCTTTCCAACTTGGTGGATGAAAACACTAGTTTCTTTTTCCTTTAAAATATTATTCATAATCTCTTTGAGTCAGATTCATCTACCTAGGTATAATTAATTGATTGTGGCTCATCTTGATTTCTCTTAAGATTCCTCCATGCAGAGAGCCAGCCAGGATCCCAATACAGGATCACGATGATGGTCCATAGAGTGATTAGGCATCATTGTAGGGATTGGTTCCTGAGATTCCCCCCCCCCCCTCCCCGAGTGGTGTACCAGAGGCACCACCACCCGCCAAGTAGAAATTGTTATATCCTTACCAGTAGAGGATGCACGCCAAATTATCATGTTGCAAGAGTTCCAAAGGCAGAGGCCTCTAAGGTTTTTAGGTGAGAAATATCCTAAGGCAGCTAAGGATTGGTTGGAGGTTGTGACTCAAGTTTTTCTCTTAGTGAGGACACCTTTAGACCAGATAGTGGTTCTAGCCTTGAGCCTTCTACAGGGTGTGGTATGGAGATGGTGGATATTGACCCTATAGATGCACGAGGGGGTGAACCTGTCCTGGGAAAACGTCGATCTCCTTTTCAGAGAGGATTTCTTCCCTAAAACCTTTCACTCAGTATGCATAAAAAAGCTGCTCCACTTATGGAAGAGAAGCCTGATTGTGGATGAGTACTCTGTGAGGTTTACATATCTCTCTCGATGATCTTTTGATATGGTGCAGGACCCTTTCTTCAGGGACCAAACCTTAGAGCTGGGGATCATATGGGAGATAATATCATTGATGATCTCTCTTAGAATTATTACACAAGATGGAGGGCAAGAGTGATCCCTTTTAGTAGATATTTTACTAGCACAACTTGAACTAACTGTGAGAGCTACAACCGGATGACAGGTAGTAGAGCCCTTGGTAGCAGGAAAATGATGGCTGACACAGGGGTCCAAGAGGACCAGTCCCTCTAGGTGATGAACCCATGATACTAGGATGGCATTTCAAGGCCCCACGGGTAGTGGAAACCAGTAGTGTAATTGGTTGTGCTTCATGTACGACGGACAGGGGAACATAGCTTGAGACGGCATGACCCACCATACATATGACCACCAAGTGGTTGAGGGACCGCTAAGGTAGAGGAAAAAAGTTGAACAGGGTGGTCCACAAAGAGGCGTATGTGGCAGAGCAGCAGGTATAGTGACAGACGTTGGGAGGAGATACGAGGTACTACCACCGCCACCCCTAGGCGGTCCACCACGAGCTCTAAGAGAAGGTGGACAAGGCCGGGGCTAGTTTCAGGTGATGGAGGCCTATGAACATGGAACTCTATAGATTATTAGAGGTATGATCTATGTCTACTCTACTTTTTCTTCAGTTCTTATATACCTAGTTTCTAGTCACTATTTAGTTGAAATTGACCTTGTTCAAGGATCAGAGATTCTGGTGAAGTTATTGGCTCAATAATTATGATTAGAGTCTCGTATGGGAGGCATTCGATAATTACAAACTAGTTCTAGTAGTGTGATTATACTCTAGGAGGCGAGAGCTTCGGCTGGTATCTCCAAGTAGCAGCATTGAGTCCTTATGATGTTATCCTGGGTATGGACTGGTTGTTGAGAGTCCATGCTCAGATCAACTATATTAGGCATAAATTGCGGTTTTTATGAGAGGATAGGACAAGGTTTTCCTTCACCAGAGAGAAGGAAACCTCTGTAGTATAGGATAGACTTTCTCGGAGGAGGGTACAGTCAATTACTCACCAGTTGGCTAGCCTGACCCATGGTACAGTGGATGGGAGGAGTTTGAGCATTCCTGTAGAAGTGGATAAGTATGGGGATGTCTTTCTTGAAGATGTTCAGGGACTACCTCCTCACAAGGAGGTAGACTTCTACATCAATCTGTACTTGGGGATGGAACTGTTATCCACACTAGAATATTAGATGGCTCCCACGGAGCTTCGTGAGTTTAGGGTACTGCTGGAGAACTTTCTAGAGAAGGGCTTTGTGAGACCTAGCATTTCCCCATGGGCAGCACCGGCATTATTTTCCAAGAAGGAATATGGGATTTTGAGGAAATGTGCGGACTTCTGTAACCTGAACCAGGTGACCGTGAAGAAAAAGTATCCACTATTGAGGATTGATGACCTCTTCCATCAGCTAAAGGGAGAGAGGTTGTTCTCAAAGATAGACCTCAAATCAGGCTATCATCTTCTATGGGTACAAGATGAGGATGTGCTGAATATAGATTTCATGTTCCGGTATGGACACTGTGAGTTCCTGTTGTTTCCCTTTTTCATGACCAATTCCCTCACAGTGTTCATGGGACTCATGAACAGGATCTTCCAGCCTTATCTTGATTGTTTTTTGGTGGTATTCATTAATTACATCTTGGTGTACTCGTCATCGGAGGAGGATCATGGTAAAAATCTGCAGATAGTCCTGGATACACTCTGAGATCACCATATTTATGGTAAGTTCTCGAAATGAAAGTTCTAGATTCAGGAGGTCCACATTTTGGTACAGGTCATCTCTAAGGCTAGAGTTTTAGTGGATCTGGTGAAGGTAGAGGCATTTCTTGCTTGGGATCCACCCAGGAGCGTGATGGAGGTGAGGGGTTTCTTAGGGTTGGTTGGATACTATTGGAGGATTGTACCAAACTTTTCCAAATTCGAAGAACCCTTTTAAACTTTGGTAAAGAAGGGACAACCCTTAATATGGACGTAGAAGTTCCAGTAGGGTTTCCAGGAGCTGAAATCGATACTAACGAGTGCCCCCCTCTTGAGACTACCAGAAGAGGGAATTGGGTATGTATTCTTCTCCGACACATCATGGATCAGACTAGGTTGTTTCCTAATGAAGGAGTGATCATTGATCGCCTATTTCTCATAGTAGTTGAGGCAACATGTGTAGAACTACACAATCTATGACCTAGAGTTAGAAGCAGTGGTCTTTACCTTGAATATGTGGCAGTACTACTTGATGGGTGGAAGATTCATTGTCTACTCCAACCACAAGAATCTCAGGAATATTTTCTCACTGAAGGGCCTTAACTTGATACAGTAGTGATGGATAGATTTCCTCCAAGACTATGACTTTGAGATAGTCTACACACCTAGTAAGGGGAATGTGATGGAAGACGCGCTTAGCAGGAGGTCTGGTTTACAGCTATTGAGTGAGGTGAAAGAGCATCTAGCTACAATGAAGATATCCTTTGTGGATACAGATGGAGCAGCTTACCTTCAGTTGATGACTATCCCTCCTCCACTCTTACATCAAGTTAGGGAGGCACAGATTGTTGATGTTGACTACAAGGCCCGATGTGCTCATTTATCCTCAAGACAAGCACCAGAAGTATTTTTATAGGATGGGAGCACATCATCCTTTTTAGAGGATGCACCGTAGTACCAGTGATGTTACAAGAGGATGTGTTGAGGTAGTTCCATACATCCCCTTTGGCAGTACATCCTAGTGTGGAGAAGATGTACCAGGACCTCTGACATCAACACTAGTGTCCAGTGATGAATAAAGTGGTGGCAGAGTTCGTTACACGGTGTCTCACTTGTCAGCAAGTGAAGGACAAGCATCAGGTCCCAATAGGATTGGCACAACCACTTGAGGTACCAGAATGGAAGTGGGATAATATCTCCATGAACTTCATGACGAGGTTACCACGCACATCCAACAGCCATGATTCTATCTAGGTGATCATAGACTGACTCACCAAGTCATCCCACTTCTTACCCGTCTGAGAGTAGGGATAGGTAGAGGGATTGGGAAGCCCCTTCATCCAGGAGATAGTGCTGCTTCAAGGGGTTCCTTCGATGATCATCTCAGATCAGGATGCTCATTTCAAATCTCGATTGTGGAAGTTATTGTAGGAGGCATTCGGGACTCAGCTATGCTTGTGCACTGCCTTTCACCCTCACACAGATGGTCAGATGGAGCGGACCATATAGACCTTGGAGTACATGCTTCATGCTTGCATCCTTTATTTTTCACACAATTGGGAGGACCACCTACCACTGGTGGAGTTCACATACAAAAACATATACCACTACAACATTGGCAAGGCACCATTTGAGGCCTTGTACGAGTGGCCTTGCATATCACTACTATGCTAGAGAGACCTACGGGAGTCAGCACTCATGGGTCCAGAGTTGGTATGAGCTACCACTGAGAAGGTGCAGATCATCTAGGAGTGGATGAGGACTACATAGAGCTGGAAGTAATTGTATGCTGACAGGAGGCAGAGACCCTTGGAGTTTGGGGAGGTAGATCATGTTTTCCTTTATGTCTCACCCTGATTGGGATTGGGGAGATTTGTATAGGGATGAAAGTTATCTTTGAAGTTCATCGGAACTTTCCAGATTCTTATCAATGTTGGCATGGTGGAATAACACATAGTTCTTCCCCCAGAGATTCAATGGGTGCACGATGTTTTCCATTTGCTATAGATGAAGAGGTACGTGCATGATCCATCACATATCATTGATTAGGGTGAGATGGAAATTGATGATGGGGAGATGTTTGCAATGTTCCTGGTGAATATAGGGATTCTAAAAGAGTGGGTCCTTTGCAGACATTTGATTCCTCTAGTGTGTGTTTGGTGGCAGCACAGGAATATCTAGGAGATAACATGGGAGCAGGGGGCTCAGAATCGTGCTTAGTATCCCCCCATTTATTTGATTAGCCCTTGTTTTGGCTTTTGAGGACGTAATCCCTAAGGTGGGGAAAATGTAATGTCCTAGAATTTCCATGTAATTTTTTTAAATATATAAAATTATTTCGAGACCTCACGCATTGACAACACAAGATTCTGAGGCCCAGTGAGCCCAGAACATAATTTTGAACATTATTTAAATTCACTTAAGTAAATGTACAATTGGGTTTTAAAAACTTTTTAAACAGTGCTCGAATAGAAAATCTAAGGGAACTGTTAAACTCAGAACATAGAGATTATAATAGAATGAACTTAACTTCAACTAGTAACAGTCGAATGAAAAAAGTTATTTTTTCAAACTTTTTGGAAAATAATAAAATAACATAATAAGTTATTTTATTTATTTTCTCACTATTTAGGGGCGGACGGTGGCAATGTGGTGTGATGTTGAGGAGGATTAAAAGAAACTAATAATAGTTCATTTTTTTCCAGCATAATAGATACGTTTTTTCATAAATGAAATAGCATAATAGAAACGTTGCAATGTGTTTTATTTAATAACACGTTGGGGAAATAAATTTGTGGAATTTTCTCTAATGAAAGTGGATCCTCTCTCTCTCTCTCTCTCTAACTATGATGAACGTTATCAACGAATGCCTGTGGGATGGATTCGAGAGACGAAAAACGAGGACGAATGCTAATGGACCAAGGATCGATGATGACTCAACGCTTCATCCC
This sequence comes from Viscum album, assembly GCA_963277665.1. NCBI lineage: Eukaryota > Viridiplantae > Streptophyta > Magnoliopsida > Santalales > Viscaceae > Viscum > Viscum album. The sequence goes on along the minus strand of OY728121.1, from coordinate 721,779,006 downwards.
TTGTCAGTGATCGATCCTAAAACTAGGTAGGGGTTGTTTGATTGAATTATTTTCCATGTTCTATTTTTAAAGTGACGAACGTGGGTCAACCCAAAAACAGGTTGACCCGTGGATCATTCTTCGATGCCGGAGGGTGTCATTTTCATGAGTTTCTATAGTGGGATTGGATTATTTTTTATATAACATCATACCAAAACATCCCCTTGTTTTAAAAATCTAATGTGGAGGGTGTGGGCCGACATGAACAAGGCTGGAGCCCCACTGCTTATGTGTTATTCATGGTCGCTTCCTAGAAATGGAGGTAAGGATAATCTAAGGTCGTGGCAGAGATTATGGCGATCCGAGAGGCCCAAGGGTGAAAAAATAATTGAAATCAGACCACTTGAGTAGACTAGGTGGCCCGCAAAATGTACCACCAGCACAGGACCACCCACCCAGCGGCAGCCATAGGTGGGAGGCAGTGCCAACTGACACCGCATGTTGATGAAGCGGTCGGACCTCACTAGTCGTGCTGGAAGAGGTGGCATGCCCAACACGTGCTACGGTGGAGGAGGTTGCGAACCATTAGCCGCGGCGGCTGGTTGGATGGGATTCCATCCCAGCACCATGTAGGAGGAGGATCCCACTCCTTGTAGGCCATATGCAGACAAGGGTGTGGTTGGCTGATTGGCCGTGCATGCCCCAATTGGGCCATCTGAGCCAGGTCGGGCCAAACTGCCTGACCCATCAGGTCGGGCAGAGCCGGGCCAGTGGTCTAGCTAAAATTTTGAGTTTGTCCACTTTACCATACTAGGCTGATGGGATAAAGTCAAGAATTGTGGTGGCCAGGGCTAGGGAAAGAGACTGGCCCGCCAATGTGGGCTAGGCCGGATAAATTTCGAGTCACTTGGTGACCAAGTGAACTAGACTAACGGCCAATCCCTGTCGGGTCTAGTAATTCCCAATGGTCTAGACAGACAGTTTCAGGTCATGTGGTAACCTAGGTCAGGTTTTTCGGGATGGTACGAACTAGTCAGACCAGGCCTAGATACAACCAGTCCCAGTTTACAAAAAGGGACGTATCTCCCAAACCGTGTGTCCAATTGACGGACCCTCTGTAGTGTTGGGACCCATGCGATGGGGAGGTCCTTATAAAACCCTCTAAGTAAGATTTCATAGAAGTTGTCCTAATGAGGATTTGTGACTCAGCTACCCAGCAAGACTCTGTCACTCATCTATTACTGAGACTTCGTGACTCAGCTACCCAGCGAGACTTTATGACTCAGCAACCCAGCGAGACTCTGTGACTCAGAAATCAGTGAGAATTCATGACTTAGCTACCCAGGGAGAATTTTTGACTCATATATCAGTGAGAATTTATGACTTGGATACCCAATGAGACTCCATGACTTAGCTACCAGTGAGACTCTGTGGTTCAGCTATTAGTGAGACTTCGTGACTTATCTACTGGCGACCTAGCTATCCTAAAGGACTCATCAAGGATTAGTTCCTCTATAGTAATTCATGTTCAATTTCTTCAACCATTGGTTTTTATATCAACACATTAATTTAAACCTATGTTGATATGACTCTAGTGACTCTAATATTTTTTCATTCTTTTGTGATTCCCTTTGTGGATTTCTATGAGACCTGAGTTGGTCTCAGGGTCCCTACTGAGTATAATTATGACCATCCCTACATGGGATTCACCCTAACCTATTTTATATTTTGTAGACGATGGAAAAAATAGAATGGGATCTTGGAGAGAAAGGGCTAGGTGTTTCTCAGAGGTGGATCTATAGATGAAGTATGCTTTAGTGACATCCAACAGTGAGTTGTACCGACCCTTCAGGTAGGGTCCTTGGCAGACGACCTCCAGATCTTGTACTTCATTTTACTATACTTTATTTTTTTAGTTGGGTTTGAATTTTGGCCCCTTTTCCTTTCAGTTGCATCTTTACTTATGTGTTCGTTTCCTCATGTGACAAACAAGTTGTTGGGATCCCAGATTTAGTTTTACTTTCTGTGGTATAGGTTGTGTGTGTGTGTAGGTTTAAATTCAATGCCATCCCTTATTTTGGATAAGCCTTTTGATGCAAGTCTCCTACCCTCGACCTATGGAAGGAGTGATTTTGGTAGTCACAAAATGGGCCCTATGGGATGAGTCGTGGTAGGAGAAGAATGCTTTATTATCATCACTTTCTGAAAGTAAATTCTTAAGATTGAAAGTTTTTTCCACAACCAAAAGTATATGGGACAAGTTGAAAAATATATATGAAGGCAATACAAAAGTAAATAAGGAAAAGTTACAAATTTGGAGGTTGAAGTGTGAAAATTTGAAGATGAGTGAATAAGAATATGTTGTTGAATTCTTAACCAAGATGAATGAAATTTTCATCATTATTAGATGTCTTGGTGAAGATTTAGATGATTCTAATGTTGTTGAAAAGATTTTTAGAATCATTCCTAACAAGTTTCATGAAAAATTATCTTCACTAAAAGATAGATATCGAAAAAAATTATCTCAAAATGATTTTCATAGAACTCTAATTACTTATGAAATGAGAAGGGAGAAATCTATGAGAAGAAAAAAAAGTTTATAGAGAAATTATTTATAAGGATAATAAGAAGGATAAGTCAAAATAGATTTTTATTAAAGATAAAGTTGGCGAATCATATTCTGAAAACGAGGTATGTAAAATTTTGATGATATTTTATCCCCGTTTTCAAAAAAAATGAAAAGAGGTATATGTAAGTACAAATGGAAACTTCACTTGAAATGATTTGAATGTGGATCGATTGAGAATTTTACAACTAATTATCCTCTAATAAAGAAAGAATTGTATAATGATGAATAATAAAGAAGGCCAAAAAGATCATGGAAGAAATAGAGAGATAAAAGAAAATAATATTCCAAATGGAAAGAGAGAAAATTATTAAAATCTAAAATAAGTTTATTATCTAAAAGGGAATAAGAAGAAGAAGACAGTGATTGGGAATTTGAAAATTATATAGAATATTTTATTGAGAATAATTTTATCGCAACAATGTATGATGATGAATTCAGAAATTGTAGTTCTGAAGAAGAGGAAGAAACTCAAATTGAATTCCATTTGAAATAAGATTTGAAATAATATCTGATAAAGATCATGAGGTTTGAAAATAAAAACAAGAAGTCAGAAGATGAATGTTCCTAAACCATCAATCAATAATTTCTTACTGATGACAAGTTAAATATGTTAAAATAAAATGATGATCTATAGAAATCTCTCTATGAATAAAATAATCATAATTAACATCTGGAGATGATGCTAAAAAATGAAAAATAGTTGAAACCTTTGCAATAAAAATATTATAAACTAAATATAAATATAAAAAGTTCAAAAACTCCATTTTTGAAGTTGTTGAAAGCTCTACTATTGAATAACCTAATAAGGATCAACAAAATTTACCTTCAAATGTTGAGAAGAAGTATGGAATTGTTTTTGAGAAAAAGAAACCTAGGAATGTTATGTTTGTAACCCAGATTGAGAGAGTGAAGAATTCAAGAGATTCAAAATTCCCTGATTCAAAATTATTTTATTTGGATAAGGAAAATTTTCAATTAATTATGGATTTTATAATGGTGTAAATAAAAAAGAAGACTCTGATTGATAACAGAAAGGTTGGTGGTTCAGAAAAGAAATACAAGAATGATTCTGAGAAATGTATTCACAATTCCGATCAGTATGTATGTTTCAGAGTCCAATACTATTTCTATGGATATTTATATTGTTGTGGGGGATTCAGAAACAAGTAACATATATGTTAGTTTGACCAACAACATTTATTTTAACCCATAGTTTATGGAAGGCAAAGGTTTAAGGGGAATCAATCTCTTCAATGAAAGAAACCTGAAAAGGTTGGAGTAAAGATTGAAAATAGATTATAACCGTGGGAAATGTTTTTTGAAAGATATGAAAAACATATACACCATTAAAAATGATGTCTTGGTTTGATACTAGCACAACAAAAGTTCCTAAAAATTTCTCATAATCTGGAGGTGAAGAAATAAAAGGGAGAAGAAAAATCTCTTATTATTGAAACCTCATTGAAATCTTAAAAATGATAATGGTCTTGGATTCATGATAGTGGGCGTTGTTCCCATATAAAAAGATATTTGAAAATGTTGAAGAATGTAAAAGACTTTAAATAAGGAACAATGACATGTGGAAATGAAGAATCCTTGAAAATCAAAGGTGTTGGATCATCCATCATTGGAAAAGAAAATTTCTAATTTGAGAAAAATATATATGTTGATGGAATGAAACACCATATAATAAGTGTTTCACAGTTTGTTTATTAGAGTAACAATTTTATATTTATAAAATTTTGATTTTTGGTGAAAATTGAGGAATAAGGATTGATAATTACAAGAGTTCAACGTACAAAAGTAAATTTTTTCAAGTTGGTGAAATATAAAACACTTGTTACATGAGTATGGTGGAAGAGAATAAATTATGACATAAAAGGTTGGGACACATGTGTCAAAGAAACATGAACAATTTATCAATGCAAGATAGTTTCAGAGAAATCCTTGATTTTCAATGAAGATGAGATTGGTGTTGCACTATTTTTCAAAAGGGAAACAGTACAAACTCGGTACACAAGAAAGTTTAGATTTTTTCAAAACATCCCTTAGAGATAATTCATTCTGATATTTTTGGTCCAATGAGAAAACAATCGATGCATGATAATAAGTACTTAATTACATTCATTGATGACTTTACTCAGATTAATTTTTTTATGTATATGAAACATAAATCATACTCTTTGAAAATTTTATAAGTTTCTGAAGAAAAGCTGAGAAAGAATGTGAGTATTCAGTAAAGATGTTGAGAAATAAAAATAGAGGTGAATATATAAGTGATGAATTTTAAATTTATCCTAAGAATCATGGAATTAGATTTGAGTATAGTTCCCCATACACTCCACAACAAAATGGGGTTTCTGAAAGAAAGACAAGAAGTTTGGGGGAAATGAGAAGAACTTTGTTACTTGAACACTGTCATTCTCATTACTATTGGAGGAAATCCATGAGCACTATTTTTTATATTCAATACTAATATTTCTATAGGCCTGATAAAAATATGAATTCATATGAATCATTTTATGGAAAAATCCAAGCTTTAAACACTAAAGATTTTTTGGGATTTTCTGCATTATAATTTGGAAAGGTGGAAACTTTGGAAAGTTTGAGCAGAAAGGTGAAGATGGAATTTTTCTTAGCTATTCTTCATAAGAAAGAGGATATATATTTTTGAACAAAAAAATGGGAAGTATTTTTAATTCTTTTGAAATGAAAGTAATTGAATGATTCGGGAAATAAAAACATGCTCGCGAATAAAAAGAAAGTTATGACGGATAAGGAAAACAATTTTGATAATGATAAAGGAAATTTTAATCCTAATCCAGAATAAAAATTATGCTCATTAATTTCCATTGGTGAAGAAGGTACTCAAAAATCTCATCCTAGGATAAGGAAACAAGTGGAAGCATAAAAAATTATTGGTGATCAACATCAGAAGGTTCAAACAAGAAGAATAAAAAACACTATTACAAATAATTCCTTATACTCAAAAGTTGAGCTGAATGATGTAAAAGAAGATTTTGAGTGTCTAGAATGAGTTAAGTCCATGAATGAAGGTTTGGATCAAATTGGAAAGAATTATACATTTGAAATTGTCCCCAATATAGAAAACAAAAACATTATTGGAACAAATTCAGTTTTTTGGAACTAGATAAATGAAGAAGGTGAAGTGATAAGAAACAAAGAAATATTGGTATGCAAAGCGTATTCAGAATTTGAAGGTGTTTATTTTGATGAAACCATTTAACCAGTTGAAATATTAGAAACAAAAAAAAGCATTCTTGCTATTGCTGCATAATAAGGTTACAAGATCATTCAAACAGATGCTAAATCCGTATTTTTGAATGGTGATGTTGATGATGAAATTTACATTGAACAACCTTGTGTATTTGTTTTTGGAAAAGATCAGAGTTATGTCTGCAGATTGAAAAAGTATTTGTATGGGATAAAACAATCTATAAGAACATGGTATTACAAATTGGATGATTTCTTAAGGAAGATTAGTTTCAAGAAATGAATATTTTATAGGAGTATTCATATAAATGAAAGTTAAGAGTATTCCCTCACTGCAATTGTTTCTGTTGATGACATTATCTTTGCTGGGAATAATGAAGGAAGTTGTGAAAATTTTGCTAAAGAGATAATTTTTTTTTAAATTTCCATGCTGATAGAAATGAAATACTTTCTTAGGTTACAAATTTTTTAAATAGGGAAATACATTTTTCTTTCTCAATAAAAGTATTATATGTAACTTCTTAAGATGTTCATCATGGAAAACTGAAAACCTGTTTACATGCCAATTTTAGTGGGAAAAAAATTATCTAATGATAGATAAGGAATATAATTTTATCATAAAGAATTTAAAAATCTAATTGGATGTTTTTTTATTTGACTACCTCAAGACCCGACATTGTTTATGTTGTGCCCTTATGATTAATATTTTTGAGTTCTCCAAAATAATCACATTTAATTGATGGAAAAATAATTATCAGATACATCAAAGGCACAACTGATTTTAGAATCAATTATGATATATAAGATTGTGTTGATTTTTTGGGTATTTAGATGTTAATTAGTAAAGAAATATTAATGATATAAGATCCACATCTGGTGGAGTATTTTTCTGGGATAATTATGTTGGTCGGAATGCAAATAAATAGAATTCTATAAATATTAGTATGTATGAATCAACATATATTGATTTCACCCAAGAAACTTCTCAACTTATGTGGAAAAAAACTCAATTAGAAAACATATGTGTTTAGTGAAGTTTACCTTGCTCTTGGGTTGTGATAATCAAAGTACAATCAATATCACTGGGAATCCAGTTCAATATTCTCATTCAAAACATATTTATATCAAATATCATTTTATCAAATATCATGTAGATAATAATGAATTAAAGCTAGATTATGTTCCAATAATGGAACAATTTGCATACATTTTCACAAAACCTTTACCAATGGAATCATTTTCTAAATTGAGGTTGAAAATGGGTGTCCAACCTCTTTCCCACCAATGTTCTGGTATGTGTTTCTTTTCCCCTCTATAATCTCACCTTTGGATAGTGTTTTCAATATGGATAATTTTATTGTTTCATAAATATATCCTTCTGATTTCATATAAAAAGGGGGAGTTATGGGTAAGCTGTGAATTAAGCATTGTGTGTGTGTTAATGATTATAACTATTTTTTGGAGTGGTTTTAGGAAATGAAATGTTTTATATTCTAGGAGTGTTAAAGAAATGATGGAAATAAAGGTGAAAATATAAGTATGTTTTCATAATCACTTATTTTGGATAGCATGGTTTTTCTATCAATGATTCGTGTTTCCTATAATGAGTTACCTCACATAGGCTTAGAATTATTCATAATAAATCCATTTCATGAGTACAAAAAGTTCAGTGACTTATGAAACAAGGTTAACAAAAACATCTAAAGGTGATATTTTTAGGAACAAGATGATGAAGAAGTTGAGTGTATTCAAAGTGTTTTCATTTGTTGTTAAATAAAATTTAAAAATAATGGAAAAATAACATAACTTTGTATTTGTACTGACCATTATATTCAAAATAATCAGGCACACTATTCTTGAAAAGGTCCATCATATTTTGAGAAGCTAGATGAAAGAGAAATTCTCATCAGATTCACACTAAATCCAGAGTGAATGGATAAATCATATAGATAATGTATCTTTCTAGAAGTAAATGGTCATTAGATTCACTATGAATTTTTTATGGAAGAAGTGATCGTAATGGGAGAATCAGAGTCTGTATGACTACTATAAATCAAATGTGATTATACTTTACTGATCATGGAGTTCTCAAAAATAATAAGTTAATAGTTAAACTTTTGATGAAGTATTTATGAAAATAAGGAGGATGATAATCCCTGATAAATGAGAATTTTTTATAAAGAATGAAAATAGATTCTTCCAATTGTATTCAGATTGATCGGATCGAAATAAGAATGAAAAAGGGATTTTGAAATGATATTCAACCAGATCATATTTAGGATGGGTTGTAAAGGAGGATGTTTCTAAAATAAATATAGGCATTGTGGTATCCGATAATCAATTTATTCAAATAAATGATGAAGTAATATCTCCTGAGTTTTAAAGAAGAAAGTAGAAGAAGTAAAATATTTTTTATGGTCTCATCAGATTCATAAAGGCTAATAACGTTTGTGGAAAATGTGAAAAACCAAACGTTCTAGTTTTTAGTCAGACAGAAATCCAAAATAAACAAATATTTGGAGAATTAATTTGATGTGAATGGAGAAACAAATTTCAGTGGTATCATCAGAAAATAAAGAAGATTTTGATCAGACTTGAGATACAATCATAATCAGAGGAAGAATTTCCTAAAACTAATGAATTTAAATGAAATAAATGAATGTCATCAACAATGTATTCAACCATTCAAAAGTGGTTGAATTACGTTGTTAATTGATTAAGTGGATTAAGACAAATGGTGAAGAAAATAGATGGATGTGTTTTCTATGGGTGATTTAAATTCAAAGAATGTTTCTTTTAAATTATTATAGAACATCATGATGAATAAATTTGATTGAGATAATCGGAATGAGAAATCAGATCTAGAATATTGTGTCAAAAAAGTAATGAATTTTGAGGAATATTTGATATAATTCTATAAGAGTTGAAGAAGTCATAAATGCACCCTAAATTCAAGGTAAATTATGATTTTGGGTAATTTTTTTTAGTGGGAAAATTTTGGGGATTCCTGCCAAACCCATTTATGGGTCACTTATAAAATGGGGAAAGTAAATCATAATTTTTTGATGAATGATGAAGGAGGTATTGTTCCTAGGAAGAGAGAGAGGCTCTGACTTTATATTGAGAGAAATAAGTTGTCTTTATTGAGCATAATTTAAGAAGTTTCAATGGATTGAAGTGAAAGGAGAAGAGATAAGATCACAATGTTATTCATCTAATCATTGTATTCAGTGATCATCACATTCAGCTGACTATCATATTTGGTTGATATGACAACCCTGCTATTTATTACAACTTAAACATGATTTATTACATAAAAATTCACTTGATACAAAAAAGAAGATAGAGATTTTTAGTGTCATTGGGGCTTAGGATCATTACATAAAAACTTGAAACATGAAATACAACATCTTTATTGAAAACTTCCTTTACATGACCACTACATTCCTTCGTACCTAGCATTGCATGGGATAACCTGAGGACACGCATAAGAAAAGGGTGAGCTATAAATCCCAGTAAGGGAGTACACATGGAATAACATGAGGAGTACAATACATGTTAGACAATAGGCATATCAATATAGAATAAAAGAAACATGAACATAAAGGCATGATAAAGCTTGATAATTATAACATGGAAATGTGGCAACAACACTTAACATGGAATTAGCATGAGCCAAGGCTCATTGCACATAGAGCATGAGTAAATCCTCATTTCACATGAAGCACAAGTAAACCCTCATTGCACGTGAATTAGAATGATTCAACACTCATTGCACATGATGTATCATGATACTGTACTTTACCCAATGCGTTGGAGCGCAATAAGGGTGCACCCTTCTTAAACTTTTCATTTCATGCATAAGTGTGCCACATGGATCATAAAACATGGATTCATAAAACATAATCATTTATTCCACGATAAAGGAATGTGTAATTAATACATGAAAATTTGTAATCAATAAGTAAAGGTTCATAAAGGTGGATACCCTTGATGGAGAAATGGGCATGGTATCCACTACACAATGGCATTGGCTTAGAAAATCGGTGCGATTTCGGCAGCGTAACGGAGTGACATAAGACTTCATAAAAATGGTTGATGAGAGAGAAAGGGGTTCCTAATCATCTTTAAATGTAATGGAAAGTAAGGAGGTCATATAGATACATTTACCAACAATTTTAATGGAATTTAGATTCATGATACAAAATTATTGCTTGAATGTAAAAGAAGAGAGAGAAGTTCCTTTCGGAATTTCGGCATAGTAATGGGTGTACATGGGAGGCATTTAATGAGATAGAAAGGGTTCTACCATAATTCAAACAATAAGAGGGAAGTATGGGGGAGGTTCGAAACCATACCCCAACATTCATAATTTAAATTAAAAGGTCAATACAACTTAAAGAAAATTGACAAAAATGAGAAAGGAAGAAAAAAACCCTTACTTGGAAGTGTGCTTCCAAAGGCTAGAGAGAGGCTTGTGAGAGGCTTCTTGGGAGATTGGGGAACCTTGGGAGGATTCTAGAGAGATTAAGGCAGAGGTTGGAAGAACTCCAAGGTATTTTAGTGAGGAGGAAGTGGGATCTTGGGCGGGTTTATATAGGAAAGGTGAGGGAATTCTTTATTATTTAGGTTTGGGACCCCTTATATTAAATTAATCCAAACCACAAAATATCCCATGGTTTTTGCCCATGGTTTTTGGAAAAGGGAATATGAAAACAATATTTTATATGTCCGAACTTTTTAAAATAATAAGGTTTCTTATGTGGAGGTGAGTCACACTCCCATGGAAATTAATTTAAAAAGGCAAGGTGTTGAATATGTCTTGAGGGGTCCATTAATGCTTTGAAAAGTAAGTCAAACAAACCCAAAATCACATTATTTTAATGGTAAAACATATATTGGACGAAAATAAAGATTATAGTATTTTATTACATCACTATTGGGTCATTATGATGCCATAAAACACATTATATATTTAAATGGTATTTAATTGTTACACAAAAAATTGATTGTCTCCGAAAATTATGAAAATTCACTATTGGATAATTTTGGAATCCTGATTCCAGAAATGAAATTTATTTTATCTAAAAAAATTTCTAAATATGTTAATTTTCACTTTTAAAATAAAAACCTATATTTATCGAAAATTCATGGGTTTTGACAGAAATGGCTTTCAAACCATAATAAAAAAAATTAATTGAATTCATAAAATTATAAGATCATTTATATTTAATAAAAATTAATTTAATATTATTATTATTATTTTATTAAAATATTATTTAATTCTAAAATCCCTTAATTTAATAAAATATATTTCTTGATTAAATAATAACTAAAAATAGCATTTTTACTTTAAAAACTATTTACAATGTATAAAAAATGACTAGAAATTATATTCATTATTATATACAAAAATAATGTACATAAACATAGTACTACTTATTTGTTACATAACCCCTTAAAACAGCCGCATAAGACCTAAGGGTAAGGTGTGTGATGGTGACAGACTCTTGGGGTGGCTCAGATAACATCGCTCGAGAGGTAATTTCAATAAACTTCCACTTTTCCCGTAGACGGTCACGTTCGAGCTTGAAATGATGAAGCTCGGCTTGGGCTTGGTCAAGAGAGAAACCCAAGGATGCCACCTCTTTTCCGAGCTCTGAAAAATGGGCTTTGTCTGGGGAAATTCTACTGGATGAGGCCATCGCTTCTTTTGACTGAGTAAATTAGATTTGTTAAAGTCGAATATTTATACTAATCATGTGATCACTGTTCAACGGCTATATTAGCAACGGTCAAAATTATTAACATAAAACCAAATAAGTTGAAATTTTATATAAACATAAAGAGACATTTAATTAGATCAAGAGGGATTTCCATTAATGAAACTTTGGGTCGTTACCATTGATCATTGTATCGGGCTGAAAAATCAGATCAGGATTTCTATATTGGGATTTCCAGACTAAGGAAAAAAGGAATTCTGGATTATCTTGATCGTATTCTATCATTATTATATTTATTGGATTTGGAAATCCATTTGGAAAGTTGGATCTAGATAATTGGAGTTTAATGATCAGACTTGGAAATTATATCAAATTCTATAATAAAGTCTATGAAGTTATTACAATATTTTGGGTAATAAATTGAATAATTATTTTCCAAAGAATACTTTTTTGGAGGTTAAAAAGAAACCCAAGTAACGTGAGTTGTTACACAAACATTTTTTTACAATATTTATGCTAAGAGGGTGCACACGCATTATTGGATTTTCTTTATAGTGTTACATAGGTGAAAAATTACTTCCTACTCATTGTATTCTACCAAAAAGATTTAACTCTTGTGGATTGTGTGTTATAGGATCATTTCAAAACCATAATAAGGACGTAGCTACTCTTATATAATAGTGAACCTTATAAATACTTATGTTAATGTGGATGTGTGTTTGAATTATTTTCAGTTAGTATTGAAATATTTAATAGGAGGTGAAGGTTGTTTCTTGGAAACATAAAAGGAAAGGTATAATGGATTCACCCCTGCCCCTATTAGTGATACCAATATCCTGAATGAGAACTTTCAAGTTCATATTTTTCATCACACTGATAAACAATCATAGGTTGGTTTTTAATATCAAATGCTACTTCCCTTTCTTATAAATTGATGCTGGGTTTATGTAGGGAAATCCAATCCTTGACTAAGATGACATCAAATTCAACCGGAGTGAGAATAAATATATTTACCGAAATAATATTACCAAAACCTTTTACTAGAGAAAAATTATAGAATTGAGATAATATCATCATCTCATAAGGGTTTCTCACTGATAATTCAATATATAATCATTTGGTTGGTATTTTGATACACTTAAAAAAATTTATAGATATAAAAGACTGGGTATATCTATAATTAAATAGAACATTGGTATTTTTAGAGTGGATAATAAATGTACCTTTCACAATGTCATTATCAAACCAATCATTAGAAATAGTTATCACATGAGATATCTCTTTGTATCTTGGATTAAGAGGCTATTAACATTAATTATCATCATTAACCTTTACATGTGAACATTGATTTGAATAATTCCAATTCTCCATACATTTGAAACATTGTAGTGTGGGAGATATATTCAGTAGATAACTCCCTATATTCTCATCATTAGCTAACTTCTTCCCATCACTTCATCATTTATCCACTCAGTGACCTTCATTCTCATACATAAAACAATTATAAGTCCCCTTAGGAAAAATTCCTCTATGTTTCCTTTCACACAATTAGAATAAAGGAAATTACAACTTCTTTTATCTATGGTTTTTAGAGTTTCCCTTGAATTATATCTTTATTTTCTTATATAAAACATGGGATTAATATATAAATCCAATATATTTTTCCACCTTGATAGTACAACAAACAATTTATTAATATATAATAAATTCCATAAAGGGTAACACCCTTTATATAATTGGTTTTATTCCATAGAAGAATCAATCAACCATACATTCTGGTTGGATGATAATACCAGAAACATACCTCATAAGTCCTATAAAATTTTCTCATATATACTAATGGATTCATCATACTTTTTTTTAGATCAAGTAATTTATTATCAATTTTTCTAAAAATAATATGGTGAATTTCAATATTAAAAAATAATATCATGAATTCAACTCACTCTATTTAGTAAATTTATTCTTTTTTCCTTGTATTAATGATAAGATCCCATAATTGATCCACATCACCTTGAAAACGATAGACTTATAAAATGAATTTTTCATGCTCCAAGCATAGAAGAACAAAAAAATATCTTTTAAATTTTATCGAACAATTACTATAAAACTAGTAGATTAATAGAACCACTAAAATAAGGTTCCTCTTTCCTTATGATTCACTTGAAAGAATTTTGTTCCTTCCTTTTTCTCTTTTTAAAGTTTAGAATGATTCATATCTTGAGAAATTTAAGGGATCATAGAAATGAGATTTTATATTCCAACTCCAATAATATTTAGATTCTAATAAGGAAAATAATTTCATTTCATGTCACATTAATCATTAACATGATTTCTTTAGGTTCCATCTATCAACTAGAACCGAAAACCATAGTCTAATCAATAAAAATCATAGTAGGAAACCACATAATCATAGAAAATCACTTATAGTATGCCCAAATCATGAAACCTTATTTTAAATATATGACATGTTGGGATTAAATAGGTTAATTCATGGTTATTATTTAAATCCTTAACAAGGGTTTATAAAGAGTTTGTGAATTTCAAAAGCATATCCGTTGGGTGTATTAAATCATGTTTACATATAGGCTTATTATTATACACCATGTGAAAATTGATTCTAGCTCAATAAAAAATTTTCAGAGTTATTACCCCTAGTTTAAATTATTCTAGATCAACATCCACTTGTAGTATATTGAAAGGGATGTTATTTTATATAAACTAATTGACATATCCTTCACCAAAATTCCATGATATTTTCCTACACATATATTTATCCTTAGTCTTGTCTTTAGGAATCTCATTATGGTTTTATCATACTAATTTAAAAAGTATAACTAAACCTTAATTTGATACCAACTATAATGACCCAGGATTTTCATACATAGATATTACATATTAAAAGATAAATATTCAATACATTTCACATATGCATGTCCATGGATTGTAAATTTTTAGTGTATTTGGAGACTAGATACCCTATCTTATTACGTTAGCAAAGATATTCAATATTTACCATAAATATCTTCCCATATAGTATACTTTATAAACATAACATTCATAAAATATTTATTCAAAAGCTATGTAAAGGAAACATAAGAAAGGGCGATCTCAGATGATAAATAACGGTAAACATGGTGTTATAAATATGACATGATCATAAGGATATGAGAACATGAGAATAAAATTTGAATGTCATACCCTTTATATCATAGATAATAAAATTGATTCATGGAATAAATCATCATAGTTAACAATACATGAATTATAAAGGAATAAAATAAAATGATCCATGAGATCATAACATTGGCATAAGACATAGATTTGTGGCATACACATAAAAATATAAAATCTCATGTTGATGAAACCCCTCAAGATATTCATAACATGTTAGGATTGGGATAAATACCCATGTAACAGCTTTGGGATTGGGATAACCTCTTATGTACCCTCTTTTGGTCTTGGGATAACCCCCATGTACCCTCTTTTAGGCTTGGGATAACCTCTCATGTACCCTCTTTTTTGGGCATGGGATAACCTCTTGTGTACCCTTTATTCTCATATAACATTAATCATTTACCAATGAATTGGAGGGAGATATTAGAGCCACCCATCACATAATACATAGATTTTTGTTAAATAATATCATAATCCATTCATCATGTCATAACCCATGAAAAATGAAATTTGTTTCGGAAACATTTCATCATAACATAACTCATGGGGAAGAAATGAGTTTCATAAACTTATTATCATAACATAACATGTTGAAAGGAAACAGTTTTATTAATCATGGTTTCATTATAATAATAAACCTTCTTAAAAAGGATAAGGACGATATCATTAGATCTTATCCATAGTAAGGAATAACCAACATTGAATTTTTCTATCTTTTATGAATAGGATTTCCATTAAAAGATCATTAAAAAATCTTGGAGAAAATATCCTTTCCATTTTGAAATCACATATTTAAAATATTATATATTCCAAAATATTAAAAAAAACATTTTATTAGAAAAAAATATTGAAAAAATTTAATATAAGGTTTAAATTGTTAGGAAGTCATGATGTTGGGAAATATTATTCATTTTGTACATGTAAAAAATAGAGATTCCTTTCACATTTTATCTAAGACAAAAGGGCCTTGTTGGGAAAATGACATAAAGATTCCTTGTAAAATATTTCTTTAATATTCAAATATGGATAAAAATTTATTTAAAAATAATTTTTGAATATTAAAAACAATCTTTAAAACAATTTTAGAAAACATGGACATGGAAGAAAATTGATTTTTGACCAAAGAATGGAATAATGTCAATTTTTATTAAAAAAATATCTTGGTATATTGAGTACATAAAGAGTAAAAACGAAATTAAAACATGTATTATTAATAAATAACGAGATTAATATAAGATTCATGAGTTTCTAGAGAGATATATCATAATATTTCATCATTGGAAACTTAATCATAAACAATCCTGATAAACAATGAAATTCTAACATAAAACCATTACAAATTTCATATCTTTTGAATCACAAGCCCCATGTAAGAAATAAAATTGAATAAAAATGTATATCACATAATTATCCATAAAATTATAATAAAATACATTCAAGGTCAATATATACACCATAAAAAAGAAACAAGTGGTGTATAAGTCATGATTCCCATAGAAATAAAAGTGATACAAAATCCCTTTACTTAAGTCTCCGTTTTATTTATAAAAGTTTGAAAATATTATATAACAAATATATATATTATAAATATATTTAATAAACATAATCATATATATCATACCATATATTATTTACTTATGACCTTTTATTACCCGTTTATTAACTATTCCTTCATAAAATCACATTTTAGGTATTAATTGCTTTGTTCTTCATGTATGTTTTGGTTTGGTGGTTTCATTACTTTTTCTTTAATCATGGATAAATAATATAACTAATTATAAAAATTATATGAATATCATGTATATTCATTATATACCAATTATTATACATCCATAAAAGTTAGATATAGAAAATTAATTACACCATTCCGAGAGATGGTAGGTCGTATGTATGCATGAATGTTAATTCCATTTTCCCAACGGATGGAAAAAAGGGACGATAAATAATTTATCACCATTCTAGAATTATTTTTATGTAATATGTATCATATATATTCACTAAATATATCTTTATTACCCTTAAATTTAAAATACAATGTAAAATATATCCTATTGTTTCATAGAGGAGGTAGTCCACACGTACTCACTAACGACGTTATCATTTTCCAATGGATTAGAATGTAAGAATGTGGATGTGATATTATAGATACAAATGTAAAATAATTTTTTTAATATAATATATAAATATTAAATCCATCATTATCTCTATTCTTGAGAGATGATGGTGTAAAATGAATTACATTGGTTAGCGAGGTAGTAGTTCACCGTACACAAGATTGATGATTTCATTTCTCAATTCATGGAAGAGGAGATAAATATAAGTAAATAAATTAACATAATAACATATAATTATATTTTATATATATATGTTATTATATATGAATGGTTTATGAATAATTTAATGAGTTAGAGTGTAAAAACCCGGTTCTTATTTTTGAGGTACGAGTTTCTTATTTTCTCTTTTCCTTAAGTGTTTTTGAGAAAATATAGAAAATTGGGAAAAAAACATAAATTTTGGGACTACACGTCGTGTACTATTCCACATGCCATGTATTGTGGCTGTGTGGGATGAGTACATAGGGTGTGTAGCTATGTCGGTGACGAAGGGTGTAAAAACTGACTACACGCCGTGTAGTGGGTATGTACACGCTGTGTAGTCAGTCGGCAGGCAAACAGTAAGGCAGTGGAAGTAGCTGTCAGTAGAGTGACAGTACACACCATGTAATCAGCAATACAGGTCGTGTACTCATGTCGACTGATGAATAATACGGTGGTGCCACCAGAGGAATAGTTAAATGAGAAAAGTACACGCCGTGTAGTCAATAGTAGACGTCGTGTATTTGTGTTTTTTTTTGCTTAAAACGGTAATTAGCCTCCTCTATTCACAGAGGAAGCATAGAATCGGAGGGAGGATCAGGAGGGATGGCCATATCTTTGAGGAGCTCTAGATCGAGTACCGGGAATCTGTTTTCTACACCGTCAATCTCCCTGGAACTGCACGGGTAAGCCCTCTCCTCTCCTTGTATAGTTCTTACCAATTATTTCCTGAGGGGAAGTTATTTAAAATTTAATGGGAATTTTCTTATCCCAAATATACTTCGTTCTTGGATGTTTCTAGAATCATCGTTTGCGTATTCCGTTCAGGGGAGTTTAAGGTAGGTGGCTTGGTGTTTAATTTCCAACTGATGTGCATGTTTTGTACCGTTGTGATATGTGCCCATGAATGGGGTGTCGTATGGCTGAGGCCTTATTGAATTAAATACCTATAATTGTATAGGTAATTTAAATGTGATAATAAACTATTGTTTGGGATTGCTGCTTGGATCCAGGACCACCTCAGGGGTGCATTATTCTGTTTAGCCATTTGGCAAGGATACCCGAGGGTATGCCTTTATAACAATGATTATAGAATTTACTTGAGAGGAATTGCATGTGTATTTATTTTTTAAATGTTGGGAATGACCCAGTTACTTGTTTAGACTGAGGGAAGTGTTGTGATTAGACTGTGGGAAATGTACTACTTAGCATGTGGGCAACTTCTTCTGTGCATGTGGGCATTGACTCTATGCCTGCGGGCGACACCTCGTACGCCTGTGGGTAGATTCCTGTGTTTGGATTGTCTTTACCTGAGGGTAAGGGTTTATGTGTCTGAGGACACTGGCTGTTTTACTTAGAATATTCACTGTGGTGATATCTTAAATTGAATGTTTAAAAGAATAATAAAATGGCAATATAACTAGTAAAGTTAGTTCCTTTTGAGTACTGATTAGTTTATTTCATTTTACTACTGCACACTGTTGTTACATATATTTTCACACAGTTGGGCATGGGCCTTTCGTGGGTGCCTACTGGGATTTATTTCTCACACCTTGTTTGGGTCGTGTCTTCGGCCCAAACAGATTACGTTTCTGCAGGTGTGGATAAGGGCAAGGGTCCCTATACAGGTACTTGACTGTTGTTGGGAAGTAGGGGAGCATGGGACCGAGCTTGGGCTCGTGATTCCACTGACTGTTCTATTTTTCTTTTCTGTACTTGTACTTCAGTTGTATTTTATTGCAGTGTAACATATTTTGGCTATTTTATAGAATAGTGAAATGCTGCATTTTCATATATATATGACTGCTGGTTTCCCTGTTATTTTCAGTTATCCATTTTTATTATACATATTGTTTACTGATTCTACTTGTTGTATGTTATTTTTATATTTTGTTGCACTACACTTTGAAAAATAGTGGAATAGTTTCCCCACTATCATACATGGGACCTCGCTTCTAGTTGGTAGCCTCTGGAATTTGGGGAAATGCGCTTGAGGTCGTGTGACCAACCGGGTCTGGGGAATCTATGGAGTGGTACTTGGGCTCGGGATGTTACAAAGTGGTATCAGAGGGGTTCTTTTCTTTGACTTACTATTTGGAGCCTTAGTTAGGGATAGGATAGAAATGGTAGTTGGTAATAAGCTGTGCCCAGGTGTAGCTAACCTGTGTACAGTGAAAAGCCAATTTACCTTGTAACGTCCCGGTTCTAGAAGCCACCCAGAGGCGCCCCGTACCCGGTTGGTCACATGGCCTCAAGCGTATTTACCCAAAAACCAGAGGCTACCGACTAGAAGCGAGGGTCTTGGGTTTGATAGTGGGGAAACTATGCCCACATTGGCAGAGTACACAGTGGAAGAAAAATAAACATGAAATAGCAGAAGTAGTAATAACCAATAATATAACAGGGGAAGACTAAATCAACAATTGGAGCACATAGTTATATATGAAATGATACATGATACATATCTAGGAAAGAATCCAAACAAGTCACAATGCTAGAAAACACTACAGTACCAAAACAAGTACAAAAGAAAAGTAAACAGCTCCTCAACATCGCAAGCCAAAGCTTGGTCTCATGCTCTCCTGCTCCAAGCAATCAAGTTCCAGAAGTCAAAGGGTGATTTCCCTTGTCTGTACCTGCAACAACATAGTATTCTTGGGCCCAAAATCGTGGCCCAAACAAGGTGTAAGAAAAAATCCCAGTAGGCATTCACTTGAAGATCTGTGCCTAACAGTCAATGAGTATATGGTAGGTAAAAGTACAATAAGCAATAAACAACAACATCAAGTAGTTGGCAGTAAATAGTACGTAGTAAAACAGGATGATACAGAGCATCAATCAATCCACAACAAATCAACAGTAGTGAAACAAATATCTAATAAGCCAGAAACCCTCTAGGAAGTACTCACATCCATCCCCTCTAGTCCTATCCAAGAAGTACCACAAACCTCTGGGCAGTGCACTCAGCCTAACCTGTCTGGCTTGGTCATACGAATTTATGAGACTCTCTGGGGAAGCTCACTCGGTCAATTCCCCTTATAGTCTAGGGTATTCAGGAACTCTCTTGAGGAAGATCACACAGTCTAACCCTCTTATCCCCAAGGTCTAGAGACTCTCTGAGGAAGCTATCTTGGTCAATTCTTCCTATAGCCTCAGGTATACCACAGACTCTCTGAGGAAGCTCACTCAGTCAATTCATCCTCTATCCCGGGAAGGTTCCTAAAGAGATTCAAACAAGGTAAGACTCTATGAGGAAGCTCACTCGGTCTAACCTTCTGTAGTCTATAAAATCCAAGACTCTCTGGGAGCTCACTCGGTACATCCCCTCTGTAGTCTATAAAATCTAAGACTCTCTGGGAAGCTCACTCGGTCTATCCCTTATAGTCTATAGCACCAAGTTATCTCAGCCTCGTTCCAGTCAGTGAATAATAATGCTATAAGGACATAGTACACCTATAGAGCTACTTGGATGACCAAACTACACCTATAGAGATACTTAGCTAAACAGTCTTCAAGGCAACAAGCATGTCATGAGTTTCACTTCAACCTATAACCGCGAGGCATGAAAACAGGTGTAGCATCCAAAGGAAAATGAGACCCAAAGGTTGTAAATAGAAAAAAGAAAGGGGAAAAACATCGAAGCACAACAAATTATCCTCTAACATGGTCAAATTACCTCTATACAAGCATACAAGCAAGGCAGGAAAACAACAAAGGCAAAAAGGGGTAACACGCAACACCTCGTTCATGGGTATCGGTGGAAATTCGAACATAAACTCAGAGACTTTGAACGGTAAGGCACAAACCACCTAAATCGATCCTAGGAGATCGATATACTTCATCCAAGATGGCTGATTCCCCCTAGAACGCCATAGATCTGAGAAAATGCACAAAATGTTCTACCTTAGATAACTTGATAAGGAGAAAGAATTGAAAAACAAGGCTCAAGAAGAAGGAAGAACTCATTGTTGTGCTTCCAACGCAATCGACAGAGTTTGAATCGGAGAATGGATGGAGGCTTAGGAATCTAGAGAAGTTTCACAGTCGTATGGCGTCTCTCGGTCGAACCAGACCTAGAAGAAGACGATTATGACGATAAGGTGCGACCTCGGTCTGTTTAGTGAAAAAAAAGTACACGAAGTTTATTTTTAAAGTACACGACATGTAGTGGTTTTTTCCATACTTCGCCAATATCGGCCTTCACGTCACCCCTACACACTGTGTGTGTAGTCCAGATATGGCCAGCACACAGTTTTGAGCAGGAAAAGAGTACATGGCGTGTACTTCAAAAATTTCCAGAAACTCCAAAAAATTCTCAAAAAGTCCAGAAAAGGAAATACATACCTGAAACGAAGATTCGGGTTCTTACAAACTTCCCCCCTTAAGGAAATTCATCCTAGAATTTCCCTAGATGGGTGTAGAAGAAGAAACCTCAAACAGCTCCGGCCACTACGATCGAATATCGGTTTCCCTCTCCCAAGTCTCATCCAGTACTCGCCCGTGCTGCCATAGCACTCATACCAGAGGAACAGACCGACCTCGGAGAACCTTTGTACTACGATCGACAATCCGAATAGGATGCTCTTCAAACGATACATCTGATTCAAGATCAACCTCATCAGGCTGAAAGACATGAGATGGGTCTGAAATGTAATGTCAGAGCTGAGAGACGTGGAATACGTCGTGCATAGCCCGGAACCACTGAGGTAGTTGCAACCGATAGGCAAACGGCACAACTCTCTCCAATACCTCAAACGGCCCGACGTACCATGGTGAAAGATTACTCTGTCTCTGAATCCTCTTGTGTCCCAACCTCGGTGTGACACGCAGGAAAACCTGATCTCCGACCTCGAACTCCAGAGGTCATCTCCGAGGATCAGCATAAGACTTTTGTCGAGACTGTGTTGTAGCCATCCTCTTCCGAATCAACTCTATCTGCTTTGAGGTCTCCTGAACAAGATGATTTCCTAGTAAAGCTGTCTCTCCTACCTCCAGCCAGCATAAGGGTGATCAGCATGGCCTACCATACAGAGCCTCGTATGGTTCCATCAGAATAGTCTCCTGAAAACTGTTGTTATAGGAGAACTCAACAAGAGGTATATGCTTCTCCCAAGAACCGTCGAAGTCTATAATGCAAGCTCGGAGCATATCCTCAAGCACCTAGATCGTGCGCTCGGACTGGCCATCAGTCTAGGGATGGTATGTTGTACTCAAAAGTACCTGTGTAACCAAGGCCTTATGAAGTCCCTTCCAGAACCGAGAGGTAAAGCGCGCAACCCTATCTGAAAAAATGGAGTGTGGAACTCCATGTAGACGTACAATATCTCATATGTACAGTCTTCCAAGATCATCAACACTGAAGGAACCTTGATCAGTAAGAAGTGTACTACCTTCATAAGCCTGTTGAAGATGACCCAAACAGCATCACTTCCCCGAGGTGACATCGGTAACCCTATCATGAAGTCCATCATGACATCATTCCACTTCCATTCCGGAATGGGTAATTGCTGTAAAAGCCATGTTGGTCGCTGATTATTTGCTTTCACCTGCTGACAATTAGAACATTTCATGAAAAAACCTGCAACATCTCTCTACATACCTGGACACCAGTACTGCCGATGAAGATCTTGATACATCTTGGTGATGTAAGGATGAACTGCCCAAACTGAGGAATGAAAATCCTGCATCAGCTCCTCGCGAATGCCTGCTAGCACCCATACGCGTCCCTGGAAACGCAAGATCTCATCCTCGCCCACTGTCCATCCAGGAAGATGGTCCCCTCCTGACACACTCTCCCACAGGACTAAGGCCTCCGAATCTGATAGCTGCCTTATTCGTACCCGATCAAGAAGTGTAGAGGTAACAACCATAGATGAAAGAAAGGTTTGTCCCTACCTGTCGTGCACCTCCATATGCATCTTAGAGAATAGATCCATAAGCTTCCACTCACTAATGTCCTCCTGAACTGCCTGAATCTGAGTTCTCCTTCTCAAAGCATCAGCCACTGCGTTTCCCTTTCCCGGTGTATAGGCAAGCTCGAAGTCAAAGGACTGAAGATACTCGACCCACCTGCACTGTCTCAGATTCAGATCGTGCGGAGTGAATATATACTTGAGACTCTTGTGGTCGGTAAAAACCACAAAGTTCTCTCCCAAAAGATAGTGTCTCCAACAGATTAAGGCATGAACAACTGTTGCCAACTCCAGATCATGTGTCAGTTAGTTTCTCTCGTGTGGCCTCAACTGCCTAGACCCGTAAGCAACGACCCCATCTCCCTGCATAAGCACAGCTCCTATACTGATACCCGAAGCATCACAGTAAACAATATATCCCTTTCCCGGCTCCGGAAGGAATAGTATCAGTGCTGACGTCAACCTCCATTTCAACTCCTGAAAGGCTGACTCACAAGAATCTGACCATAAAAACTTCGCCCCCTTATTGGTCATACCTATCAATGGTGTTTCTAGGTGTGAGAAGTCCTAAATGAAGCTTTTGTAGTACCCAGCTAGCCCTAGAAAACTCTGCACCTCAAAATCGTTCTTCAGATGCTCCCAGGAAACTACAGGTATCACTTTCTCTGGGTCCACAGATACTCCAGCCTCTGAGATAATGTGACCCAATAAGTGAATCTCCATCCAAAAGTTGCACTTCGATAGTTTAGCATACATCTGATGCTCTCTCAGTGTACACATAACAATCTCAAGTTGTGTGGCATGGTCATGACGAGTGTGAGAGTACACCCAGATATCATCCATAAAGACCACGACAAAAGAGTCAAAGTACGGATGGAACACGTGGTTCATCAGTGCCAAGAAAACTGCAGGCGCGTTCGTGAGACCGAACGGCATGACTGTATACTCGAAAAGACCATACCTGCTCCTAAAAGCTATCAGAGGTATATCTGATGTTCTAATGCACAAATGATGATAACCGGACCTCAAGTCGATCTTCGAGAACACCCGGGCTCCTCGAAGTTGACCAAATAGTTCATCGATCCACAGCAAGGGATATCGGTTCTTGATCGTCAACTAGTTCAGCTTCCGATAATCCACACAAAGATGAAGGGTACAGTCTGCCTTCTTCGCAAATAGTATAAGGCCCCAGCCTTAAACCTTACTTAATATTGAATAAAATGAATAATTCACATTGAGGATCTTTTCAGGTTTAGAGTTTTAGATAATTATGACATAACAATTACATCTCAAAAGATTACAAAGTAGACACTTCTACTAAGTTTCCATAAAATAAAAACTCTTAAAAAGAAACATGTCTAGTTCCATGTTTTATATAGCATGACTTTCCCTTAATCCCATCCTTGACACTATTCTACATTAAGTCCGGTGAAAAACATTTCAAAAAAACTTGGGGTGAGCATAAAAATCTCAGTAAGGGATACAAAATGAATGAAAACTGTTAGTTTTTCAAAACAACAAGTAAACCATGTATACTTTATCAAAGTAATACTTTTCACCTTTATGAAGTAGCAAAAACTCTTCACTGAATAAAAGATAATTACTTACCCTTTTATAACCGAAATATTACCATAAAACCCATATAAATATCACATAACATATAAAGGTAACTTGGGACATAAACATACTCAAATGGAATAACCATACGGTCGACTTCCACACATATCACTTAATAGAATAGCCATACGTCCAACTTCCATACCCAATGCATTGGAGTTTATAACGTAACCACCCGTCAAATGTCCAAGTACCATTATAAAATCATAAAACAAATATAATGGAAAGAAAAAATTTCCACACTTTTATCACAATATATCACATAAATATATTGACATAACAAATCCATTATAAAAACCATTTTCAATACCAAAATAAATAAAATATTATATGGTATTTATTTCATTTTAAAAACATTACGGCTTGTTGAGGAACCCAAACACCAAATAATACTCGTGGAGGCAGAAAAGGTCGTTGTCACCACGTACGTTAAAATAAACATTCCTTTTTGTCATTTAGTAAAACGCTTCATAGAAAAAATATTCCTTTTGTATAAAAGTAAAAGTCAAAGGGGTTTATACACTGTATAAAAGAATTTTGTGTATAAAACGAAGTATGCCTCAATGAAAGGAGATTAAGACGAAGTCCCTTACAAAGATCATTTTTTAAATAAAATAGATCTATTATGTGTATTAACTATAATTACACATAATGAAAGTACAAATAAAAGATAGTACATAATAATATCATGACATAATTTGAAAGTAGGAGATTAACCCAAAGAACAAAAATGGGGTTAAGAAGTTCCCTTACCTCAGGTCCGACTTGACTCGATCGTTCTTTAACGTCCTGAATAATAAACTTGAGTTAATTTCTAATTTCTTAAGAAACTTTTTCAAGTTCATTATTACTTTTATACCACTTATTATCATGTTATAAACATTATGTAATCATTTAAGTTAATAATGTTTGTTTTGTCGATATTTGGTCCTTAAGTCAAAAGTGGACTTCTTACAATTACATGTTGTTTGTGTGGTCAAAGGTTAATTATATCCAGAATGATATTCATGATTTGGATATCATATATATCCAGCATATACATGTATTTATAAAATTACATAATCATTTAGAGTTAAGAAATGAAATTCACCGTTCATGGAGACGGTAAGCCGTACGTACGCATGAACGCTACTTTCATTTCTATGTCATATTAATGGAATTAAAACTAAATGAGAGATATTTATATTTTAATTCCAGAATTATATTAATCATTTAGATGTAACATACATCATATATATCCATTATATATATGTACTTATAATAGTACATTACATTTGGGGATAAGAAATGAAATGCACCGTTCATGGAGACGGAAAGCCGTACGTACGCATGAACGCTACTTTCAATTCTATATCATACTTTAATGGAGTGAAATCATAATGATATAAAGGTATATTATAATTCCATTATAATATAATATATAATATCATTAAATCCATCCTTTACACATCCCACATATGGCATTAACGAATGAAATCACTTTGAGGGGGCGGTAGTCCGCACTTCCTAAAATGAAATTATCGTGTTTACCCACAATGGAAACCATAAAGGAATGCCACAAATGAAAAATAAATAAGCTTAAGTAAAACATAAAAATATTATATATTATATATAAATATAGTTTCATCTTAATGGCCACCATTTAAGGTGTTATATGAGTGTTGAACAATCATCGTTTTGTGAGGCAGAAATTCACCATCCACAGAAACAGTATGTTCTTTAACCATTAGATGAAGGTGTGTGTAAGTGTAGCTCAAATCCTTCTTATAAAAACATCCTAGTATATTGAGGATACTGGTGTTGTTACAAAATAAATGAATAAAAAGAGTTTAGAGGGTTGGAGAAGCAAAATAAAACATAAGAACACAAGAGAAAACACGACCATTAAAACGGGTAACTCTTTTTGATTTGAGCTCAAAGGCTTCCTTGGGAAGACTTCTACCCAAAATGAGTCTTCAAGGAGTAATAGAGGGATGTGGAGAGACAAAATGGACAAGGTTTGGCTGAGCCGAAGGATTTGGATGTGTGGGTAAGGAGGTAGAGGTGGGGGCCTTTTATAAGAGGAGAGGAGGGGTACTATTGGAAAGTAAAGAAATGTTACTTTATTTTAAAATGAGTTTCGGATTTAAAAGGACCCACATTGATATAATTATAGGGTAAGGTGATAAGGGTTAGAAATATATAAATCCAATAGGTTTTTGACAAGTTTAAGTCTTAGATGTTACATTATCTTTTCATTTTATTTAAATTGTTAAATGGTGAGGTAATCGCTGCATCATCATGGTGTCATAAATAATTTAATTTATTTAATGTCTAAAAATTATAAAAAAAATATCATGATGTAGGAAATCCTTTTATATTTCTAATGAATATTTATAGTCAAAAATATGACTTGTATAATCCCATTTAAAAAATGTTTTAGTAAAACAACTCATGTTTGTGACATTTTAATTTTAACATTAAATAAAAAGTTATTAATTTCATTTTCCTACCAAAGTGGCTCCATGGGGTCCCCAAGTTGACCCATGGATTTTCTTGGTCGGCCATGACACATCCAATAAGGTTAGGACATGTTTCAAGTTCATTTCATATTATTAAAACATTATTTTTACCTTAAACTACACTAATTACCTCTAATCGCGATTAATAAACTTAAAAGTTACTATTCACCAAAAAATTATTTTAATCCCATTGAACCACATTTTACTTCTTAATTACAACCATGTATATCGGATTTTTGTAATTCAAACACAGAGGTGGTAAAATTTCATTTAAACAAAAAATCAGTTTTTTGAGTACCACTTAGTGGTTTCACTATTCATCAAAAATTGAAGTTTTTCAGAAAAATACCAAAAATTCACCCTAAGCTATATTTGATATCCTGAATTAAAAAATTAAGTCTATTTTAAAAAATTCAAAACATATAAGTTGCATTAATTAATTTAATAATTAATTCCCGTTGTCAGAGCAAATAGTGTGTTTTAACGAAACAATAAGTATTAAAATATTGACACTAGTTTAAGTCTGATTTCAAAGTGAAATTAATTCCAATGACCAATAATGGATTAAATGGTAAAAATATATTCTAATTTCACTTTAAAACCAATTCAAATGATAATCTAATCATATAAATAAATTAGATTAAAAAGAGGTTTTGAATTAAAATACAACATTTTTCACTATTCATTAAAAAATAAACTTTATCGGAAAAATACCAAAAATTCACACAAAGTAAATTTTTATGTCCCTATTCTAAAGAATAATTTTATTTGGTCCAATATAATGTATAAGAGTGACCAAAACTATATTTATAGATGGTTCTCCATCAAAAGGCGATAAGTCGACCTATTGTGAATGTTAGAGTATATATGCCTAAAATTGAATTCTTTTCATATTTTAAGCCTTCATATTTTATTGGATAAATGTAGAAACAAAAAAACATATATAATCATATTTTCGTTATTTCAATTCATTCCCGCAAATACAAGGGCTACATGTTAACTACTATTTAAAATAATATTGTTTTATTATTAGTGTGCAACGTAAGATTTCAAAGAAACTCTTTGTTGCGTATCGTGTACGCTATCGAACATAGAAACCCCTTTAAAGTAAAATTTATTTTCAATTCTCAAATATTAATAAATATGAAAATGTATTATTCTTTATTTACCTGGGATGTTACATCCTTCCCCCCTTTTGGGAATTGCGTCCTCACAATTTTATTCACTTATCAAAATAAGTGGGGGTATTTATCCCTCATAGCATTTTTAGATTCCCATGTTGCCTCTTCAACCATATGGTTTTTCCACAAAACCTTTACCTTGTGAATTACCTTATTTCTCAATGCTTTCTCCCTGTGGTCAAGAATCTGGACTGGTTGTTCTTCATAAGAGTGATTCTCTTCCAACTGAACTACCTCTGGGCTCAAAACATGAGATGGATCTGGCATATACTTTCTCAACATCGATACATGAAAAACATTATGTACCTAAGATAAACTCGGAGGTAAATCCACTCGGTAAGCAACTGATCCAACTTTCTCCAGAATTTCATATGGTCCAATGAACCTTGGACTCACCTTTCCTTTCTTACCAAATCGCATCACACTTTTCCATGGTGAGACTTTGAGAAAAACATGATCACCTACCTCGAAAGATAGATCCTTCCTCTAGTTATCCGCATAACTTTTCTGTCTGCTCTGAGCTGTTCTCATGTGTTTCTGAATCAACTGAACTTTTTCTGCCATCTCTTCTACCAATTCTGGTCCCATCAGCTTCCTTTCACCTACTTCATCCCAAAAAGCTGGAGTTCGACACCGCTTCCCATATAATTCCTCAAACGGAGCCATCTGTATACTAGAATGAAAACGGTTATTATATGAAAACTTAACCAAAGAAAGATGTTGTTCCCAACTTCCCTGATAATCCATGGAACAAGCATGTATCATATCTTCCAAAGTCTGAATTGTTTGTTCTGATTTCCCATCTGATTGAGGATGAAAAGTTGTACTAAAATTTAATTCAGTACCCAACGACTTCTGAAGGCCTTTCCAAAAGTTAGAAGTGAACCTGGGATCACGGTCAGATACAATGGAGAGAGGAACTCCATGTAACCTGAATATCTCTTTAAGATACAAACGGGAAAGTTGATCTAGGGAAAAATTATCTCGTATAGAAAGGAAATGAGCAGATTTAGTCAAGTGATCAATAATAACCCAGATTGCATTATTACCTCAAGATGTCTTCGGTAATCCCACAACAAAGTCCATGGATATATTCTCCCATTTCTACTCTGGTACTGGTAAAGGCTAAAGCATCCCTTTCGGTAACTGCTGCTCTTCTTTAACTTGCTGACAAGTCAAACACTTCACAGTAAAATCAGCAATATCTCTTTTCATTCCATCCCACCAGTAATACTCCCGCAGACCTCTGTACATCTTAGTACTGCCAAGATGAACTGAAAACGGGGAACTATGAGCCTCACATAACAACTCATTCTTCAACTGTTAATCACAAGGAACACAAAATCTCTTCCCAAAACTCAAAACACAATCATTATCAATGTTTAATTCAGGCAACTTACCAATCTGAACTAGCTCTACCTTTTTCTGCAACACACTGTCTTGCTTCTGTGCTTGCTTGATTCTGTCTGATAGAGAAGATTTCACTGATACCTGAAAAAAAACATAAGGACTTCCTACACAAACAACTTCTATACCAAAGTTCATCAAATCCTTAACCAATGGATCATGTTCCAAATGCAACATTGTTAATGAAGCATTACTTTTTCGACTCAAAGCATCGACCACTTTATTTTCTTTTCCCGGATGGTAATGAATTGTATAATCATAATCCTTGATTAATTCTAGCCATCTCCTCTGTCTCATGTTAAATTCTTTCTGAGTGAATATATACTATAAAATTTTGTGATCGGTATATATTTCACACTTTACTCCATACAAATGATGCCTCCAAATTTTTAAGGCAAAAACAACAGCAGCTAATTCCAAATCATGTATAGGGTAATTTACCTCATGAGTTTTCAACTGTCGTGAAGCATAAGAAATTACCTGATCATTCTGCATAAGGACACATCCAAGTCCTTTCAATGAAGCATCATTGTAGATAACAAACTCACCATTCCTGGAAGGAAGTGCCAAAACTGGAGCATTCACCAATCTTCTTTTCAACTCCTGAAAACAATCATTACATTCTTTTGTCCAGATAAACATAACACCCTTCCGAGTTAGCTTAGTCATTGGACTAGATAACAGTGAAAAATTTTCAACAAACCTTCGGTAGTAACCTTCCAAACCAAGAAAACTACAAATCTCGGTTACATTTGTGGGTCATGGCCATTCCTTAACAACTTTTGTTTTAGAATGATCAACAGTTATGCCATCTTTTGAAACAATGTGACCAAGGAGAGAAATTTTTTGTAACCAAAACTCACACTTGCTAAATTTTCCATACAGTTTCTTTTCTTTTAAGGTTTTCAAGATAACCCTTAAATGTATTTCATGGTCCTCTTTACTTTTATAAAACACCAAAATATCATCAATGAAAATAACCAACATTTTCCACCTGAGTCAACTGAGCCATCACTGTAAAAAACTGTTCAGTTCTGATTCTGACCATCTCAGGATACTGATTTGAAAAGTCATTTCCCTCTGTATGCCTTCCCAGAAAAGCTGTTCAATTTCTTCTATGAAAAACCATTATTAATATAGAAATATCTAAGGCGATGCAACATGTTAATCTTTAAATGCTATATCTTTTCAGTCATAACATAAATTAATTTATAGTTTTACACTTTTCTAACTCCTAAAGTTGTCTAAACTAACCTCTGATACCAACTATAAGGCCCCGTCCTTAAACCTTACTTAATATTGAATTAAATGAATAATTCACATTGAGGATCTTTTCAGGTTTAGTGTTTTATAGAATTAGGACATAACTATTACATCTCAAAAGATTACAAAGTAGACACTTCTACTAAGTTTCCATAGAATAAAAACTCTTAAAAAGAAACATGTCTAGTTACATGTTTTATATAGCATTACTTTCCCTTGATCCCTTCCTTTACACTATTCCACATTAAGTCCTGTGAAAAACATTTCAAAAAAACTTGGGGTGAGCATAAAAATCTCAGTAAGGGATACACAATGAATGAAAACTGTTAGTTTTTCAAAACAACAAGTAAACCATGTATACTTTATCAAAGTAATACTTTTCACCTTTATGAAGTAGTAAAAACTCTTCACTGAATAAAAGATCATTATCTACCCTTTTATAACCAAAGGATTACCATAAAACCCATATAAAGATCACATAACATATAAAGGTAACTAGGGACATAAAAATACTTAAATGGAATAACCATACGGTCGACTTCCACACATATCACTTAATGGAATAGCCATACGGCCAACTTCCATACCCAATGCATTGGAGGTTATAACGTAACCACCCGTCCTGGTATTCACAGCACCACCCGTCATATGGTTTATCACGTAACCACCCGTCAAATGTCCAAGTACCATTATAAAATCATAAAAAAAATATAATGGAAAGAAAATATTTCCACACTATGATCACAATATATCACATAAATATATTGACATAACAAATACATTATAAAAACCATTTTCAATACCAAAATACATAAAATAGTATATGGTATTTATTTCATTTTAAAAACATTACGGATTGTTGAGGAAGCCAAAGACCAAATAATACTTGTGGCGGCAGAAAAGGTTGTTGTCACCGCGTACGTTAAAAGAAACATTCCTTTTTGTCATTTAGTAAAACGCTTCGTAGAAAAATATTCCTTTTGTATAAAAGTAAAAGTCAAAGGGGTTTATACACCGTATAAAAGAATGTTGTGTATAAAACGAAGTATGCCTCAATGAAAGGAGATTGAGACGAAGTCCCTTACAAAGATCATTTTTTAAATAAAATAGATCTATTATATGTATTCACTATAATTACACATAAATAAAGTAAACATACAAGATAGTACATAATAATATCATGACATAATTTTAAAGTAGGAGATTAACCCAAAAAACGAAAATTGGGTTAAGAAGTTCCCTTACCTCGGGTCCGACTTGACTCGATCGTTCTTTAACGTCCTGAATAATAAACTTGAGTTAATTTATACTTGCTTAAGAAACTTTTTCAAGTTCATTATTACTTTTATACAACTTATTACCATGTTATAAACATTATGTAATCATTTAAGTTAAAAATGTTTGTTTTGTCGATATTTGGTCCTTAAGTCGAAAGTGGACTTCTTACAATTACATGTTGTTTGTGTGGTCAAAGGTTCATTATATCCAGAATGATATTCATGATTTGGATATCATATATATCATATATATCCATAATATACATGTATTTATAATGTTACATAATCATTTAGAGGTAAGAAATGAAATGCACCGTTCATGGAGACGGTAAGCCGTACGTACGCATGAACGCTACTTTCATTTCTATGTCATATTAATGGAATTAAAACTAAATGAGAGATATGTATATTTTAATTCCAGAATTATATTAATCATTTAGATGTAACATAAATCAAATATATCCATTATATATATGTACTTATAATAGTACATTACATTTGGGGATAAGAAATGAAATGCACCGTTCATGGAGACGGTAATCCGTACGTACGCATGAACGCTACTTTCATTTCTATCTCATACTTTAATAGAGTGAAATCATAATGATATAAAGGTATATTATAATTACAGTATAATATCATATATAATATCATTAAATCCATCCTTTACACGCCCCACGTATGGCATTAACGAATCAAATCACTTTGAGGGTGTGGTAGTCCGCACTTCCTAAAATGAAATTATCGTGTTTACCCACAATGGAAACCATAAAGGTATGCCACAAATTAAAAATAAAGAAGCTTAAGTAAAAAATAAACATATTATATATTATATATAAATATAGTTTCATCTTAATTTCCACCTTTGAAGGTGTTATATGAGTGTTGAACAATCATCGTTTCGTGAGGAAGAAATTCTCCATCCACAAAAATAGTATGTTCTTTAACCATTAGATGAAGGTGTGTGTAAGTGTAGATCGAATCCTTCTTATAAAAAAATACTAGTATATCGAGGATACTGGTGTTTTTACAAAAGAAATGAATAAAAATATTTTATAGGGTTGGAGAAGAAAAATAAAACATAAGAACACAAGAGAAAACACTACATTTAAAACGGGTAACTCTTTTTGATTTGAGCTCAAAGGCTTCCTTGGGAAGACTTCTTCCCAATTTGAGGCTTCAAGGAGTAAGAGAGGTATGTGGAGATAACAAAATGGGCGGGTTTTGGCCGAGCCGAAGGCTTTGGAAGTGTGGGTAAGGAGGTAGAGGTGGGGGCCTTTTATAAGAGGAGAGGAGGGGCACTCTTGGAAAGTAAAGAAATGTTACTTTATTTTAAAATGAGTTTCGGATTTAAAAGGTTCCAAATTGATATAATTATAGTATAATGTGATAAGGGTTCGAAATATAGCCATCCAATAGGTTTTTGACAAGTGTAAGTCTTAGATGTTACATTATCTTATCATTTTATTTAAATCGTTAAATAATGAGGTAATCACTGCATCATCATGGTGTCATAAATAATTTGATTTATTTAATGTCAAAAAATTATAAAAAAAATATCATGATGTAGGAAATATTTTTATATATCTAATGAATATTTATAGTCAAAAATATTACTTTTATAACCCCATTTAAAAATTATTTTAGTAAAACAACTCATGTTTGTGACATTTTAATTTTAACATTAAATAAAAATTTATTAATGTCATTTTCCTAACAAAGTGGCTCCATGGAGTCCCCAAGTTGACCCATGGATCTTATTGTTCGACCATGACACATCCATTAATGGTAGGACATTTTTCAAGTTCATTTCATGTTATTAAAACATTATTTTTACCTTAAACTGCACTAATTACCTCTAATCGCGATTAATAAACTTAAATGTTACTATTCACCAAAAAATTATTTTAATCCCATTGAACCACATTTTACATCTTAATGACAACCATGTATGTCGGATTTTTGAAAATCAAACACAGAGGTGGTAAAATTTCATTTAAACGAAAAATCAGTTTTTTATGTACCACTTAGTGGTTTCACTATTCATCAAAAATTGAAGTTTTTCAGAAAAATACCAAAAATTCACCCTAAGATATATTTGATATCCTGAATTCAAAAATTAAGTCTATTTTTCAAAATTAAAAACATATAAGTTGCATTAATTAATTTAATAATTAATTCTCATTGTCAGAGCAAATAGCGTGTTTTTATGAAACAATAAGTATCAAAAGATTGACACTAGTTTAAGTCCGATTTCAAAGTGAAATTAATTCCAACGACCAATATTGGATTAAATGGTAAAAATATATTCTAATTTCACTTTAAAAACAATTCAAATGATAATATTATCATATAAATATATTAGATTAAAAAGTGGTTTTGAATTAAAATACAACATTTTTCACTATTCATTAAAAATGAACTTTATCGGAAAAATACCAAAAAATCACAAAAAGTAAATTTTGATGTCCCTATTCTAAAGAATAATTTTATTTGGTCCAATAGAATGTATAAGAGTGACCAAAACTATATTTATAGACGGTTCTCCATCAAAAGGCGATAAGTCAACCTTTTGTGAATATTAGAGTATATATGCCTAAAATTGAATTCTTTTCGTATTTTAAGCCTTTATCTTTTATTGGATAAATGTAGAAACAAAAAAACATATATAATAATATTTTAGTTATTTCTATTCATTCCCGCCAATACAACGACTACGTGTTAACTACCATTTAAAATAATATTGTTGTATTACTAGTGTGCAACTTAAGATTTCAAAGAAACTCTTTGTTGTGTATCGGGTACGCTATCGAACATAGAAACCCCTTTAAAGTAAAATTAATATTCAATTCTCAAATATTAATAAATATGAAAATGTGTTATTCTTTATTTACTTGGGATGTTACAAATAAGACAGGCGAACCCCAAGGAGATGTACTGGGTCGGATGAAACCCTTTGCCTCAACTCCTCCAACTACTTCTTGAGCTCCTGCAACTTAGGTGTAGCCATCCTATAAGGAGGAATGGACATTGGTGCCGCTCTTGGCATGAGCTCAATCGAGAAGTCTACCTCACGCTCCGGAGGTAAACCTGAAAAGTATTCTGGAAATGCCACTCTGAAATGATCCACCACGGGAGGAAAGTCTAACTGTGAAGTCCTATGGTCATCCAGATAAAGACTAGCAATCTGGGTTGTAACTTTCCCTATCCCATGATGCTCTGGTCCAGCTCTACCCTCCTGGACATCCCACTCTCCTCTATGAAGGAAAGATCCGCCCTCTGGAGATATGAAACTCACCCTGTGGTGATAGGAATTGACGATTTCCTAGAAAGGAACTAACCAGTCCATCTCGAGAATGACGTCATAACCCATCGTCTCTAGTACATAGAGGTCTCATAATAAATGACACCCTGCAACCTCAAGAGGTCACTCTCTGCAATGAAGTATGCTAGATGTCCTCGTTCGCAAAGGTGTGTCAAGAGTCAACAAGTCGGCAGATGAAAATATACAGAGCCCAAGGCTCTCCACGACAGCAACACAGATAAAGCTATGGGAATCACTAGTATCGAAAAGGGATGAAGATAAAACTGAGGCTAATAAGATCGTACCTCAAAATGTAGAAGGGTCAGGATCCTCCTCCTGATAAGTCTGCTCCATGGCGAAAGACTGGCCTGCACCGCGGACCTACGCCCTTGGCAGACCGCTCTGAGCTGATCCACTCTACTGTCGCTGATGACCTGGTGACTGACCACCACGGCCACGACCTCCACCTTCGCCTGAACGGCTGAAAGAACTCCAGTTCCCTGAATGGTGGGAAAATGGTGAAGCATCTTTAGAATGCTGGGTCATAGAGGAACCCCTAACACCAAATGAAGGTGAGAAGATATAACAGAAACGCTGAAGATGGCCCATCTTGCCACAAGACCGGCACTCCATCAGATCTCTCTGTCACTGAGGCCTAGTATGCCCACTTTTACCACACCGGTATCACACAACTTGGCTTCCAGAAGATGCATCCC
Organism: Viscum album; assembly: GCA_963277665.1. Classification (NCBI taxonomy): domain Eukaryota; kingdom Viridiplantae; phylum Streptophyta; class Magnoliopsida; order Santalales; family Viscaceae; genus Viscum; species Viscum album. Next base: position 721,742,771 of record OY728121.1, on the reverse strand, counting down.
ACAAACCTTGATCTCGTTGAAAAGACTCTCTGTGACGCTTCCTACTGTCCGTAGGGGGAACACCAGCTCTAGATGACGAACCACCCTGGCTCACTGCTCCATAATCCCTCAGATTGCTCTCAGTGATCAGCGCCTAGTTGATGATGGAGGATATAGAAGTAAACTAGAAGATATTCACCTGGGAACAAATCTCTTGGCTGAGACCGTCCTCAAACTTCCTAGCAAGAAACAACTCATCACCTGCTGGGATCAATGTGAAATGTTGTAGCTCAGTGAAATGAGATGAGTACTCCATAACAGAAAGAGTACCCTGCTGTAGACTCATAAACTCTCGGGCTCGATCGGCCCTCAGGGTCTCCTGATAGAAGTATTCATAGAAGGTGCATCAAAACTCGTCCCAAGACATATCCTGCTGACGCCCTAACCGTGAGATCACCTCCCACCACCTCTTGGCGGTGTCCCAGAGCATATAAGTAGCCAGATTTACCCTTTTCTCCAGAGGGATCTCTAGGTGCTCAAAGATGGTCAGTGTGGCCTCTATCCACGACTATGTAGCCTAGGGTCCTCCATCCCCTGAAAAAGTAGGAGGATGTTGCTTCTGGAAAACCCGCGTCAACTCATCCATCGATCGGGCAGGAGGCGGCGCTCCCTGGAAGGTTTGCATCATCCTCAGGAAGTCCTCCCTGAACTGCGCCTCGGCACCTGCGACGGGTACAACTGCTGGTGCCAAGGCTGGCACAGCAGGAGGATCTACAAGAGGTCCCTGGTCGGCCATATCTGGTGTCTAGTCACTGTCTGGAAACTAACGCATGACCGGAGGAAATCTTGGAGGCATAGCTCTAAAAGATCAAAATCACACCTCAGATTAGGATTAACGAAGACTGGAAACACAGGATTACAAAATAGGAATAGGGGGAGAAACTATCAAGTTTTACAAAACACGACAACACTGCCTATATAAAAACTACACGACATGTCTTCTTTAGCCATTAACATGGGCGTGTACCCCTACCCGACAGGTCGTGTAACACCCCAAACTACATGGCGTGTTGTTCCCACACACGGAGTGTACTTGAACTCTAAATCCCTGCCCAAATCTCCTTACACGGCTAACCCATACGGTTCAAACTAACCCCAGACTACACGGCATGTTCCCTAGGGACACGGCATGTACCAGACACTGCCTCGGAATCCCGTGTTGTTAGTTACATGGTCTTCTACATGGATGGACCATGCACGGTGTGTTTCGAACAAACATGGCGTGTATAGAAGAATGTGACACCATCCCGTGTTGTTCGTAACACGGTCGGGTACCTGGGAAAGACTAAAGGGTGTGTTCCGAAAGCAACACGGTGTTTCTTAGAGAAGGTCACGCTGACCCGTGTTGTTCGTGACATGGCCAGATACCTGGAAAAAACTACATGGTGTGTTCCTTTACAACATGGAATGTTCTACTCAATCTTCCCCGACCCGTGTTGTTAGTGACACAGCCGGGTACAAGGCTCTACACTACACGGTGTGTACATACCGTACACGATGTGTTCTGGAAGTTATTTCCAAAACACCGTGTTTCTGCTCACACTGTCAAAGACACGGCCTGAAAACTACACGGCGTATAACCAGAATGTACACGCCGTGTATTCTAGGTTTTTCTAGGTAGTAGCTCAAAAACTGCACAGAGGCCCAAAAACACTGAAAACAAGGCAAAGAGGTGCCAAATTCCGATCCGTGAGGGCCCATACTCCCCACGAATCAAAGCTTGGCATCTCCTACAGTCATGTACAAGAGAAAACAGGATCATGATCCACCAATTTCCGATTCAAGAGGGCCCATAACACCTCAAGAATCAAAACTTGTCATTCATTTAAACAAAGTACAATACAAAAATCCTCTAACAAGGCAGCAGAGATTCTATAAGAATCTATCACAACATCATGCATAATCTACACAAAGTCTATCACAATAGCATGCAATCTCTAATTCACCCTAAATGACATAGAAAGAATGCATGACATGTGATTTTTACAAGTTCCTATATGATGCATGAGATGGAAAACACTCATCTCATTAGGTTGTGAGAGAAATAGAACCATAATATCAAAACAATAACAGTACAAAGCATGTGAATCACTCTAGGTGAAATCGTATCAACCGTAATATCTCCAGACCAGAAAACTGAAATAAATGAGGTAGTATGGATTTTCCCTGTACACGGGTTAGCTACTCCCGGGAACAACTTATTACCAAGTACTGAATCCGTCCTATCCCTGGCTAAGTCTCTAAATAGTAATGCAAGAGAAAATAATTCCTCTGATACCACTTTGTAACGTCCCAGTTCCAGAATCCACCCAGAGGCACCCCGTACCCGGTTGGTCACATGGACTCAAGCGCATTTCACCAAACGCCATAGGCTTCTGACTAGCAGTGAGGGCCTTGGGTGTGATAGTGGGGAAACTATGCCCCCATTGGAAGATTACACAGTGGAAGAAAAATAAACATGCAATAGCGGAAGCAGTAATAACCAACAATATAACAGTGGAAGACTAAATCAACAACTAGAGCACATATGTATATATGAAATGATGCATGATACATATCTAGGAAAGCAACCAAACAAGTCACAATGCTAGAAAAAACTACAGTACCAAAACAAGTACAAAAGAAAAGTAAACAGCTCCTCAGCATCGCAAGAAAAAGCTTGGTCCCATGCTCTCTTTCTCCAAGCAATCCATTTTCAAAAGTCGAAGGGCGCTTGCCCTTGTCTATACCTGCAGCAACATAGTCTACTTGGGCCCAAAATCATGTCCCAAATAGGGTGTGAGATAAAATACTAGTAGGAATTCACCCGATGATCTATGCCTAACAGTCAGTGGGTATATGGCAGGTAAAAGTACAATAAGCAGTAAACAGTAATACCAAGCAGTAGGCAGTAAATAGTAAGCAGTAAAATAGGATGATACATAGCAGAAAAAAATCCACAACAAATCAACAGCAGTGAAACAAATAGCTAATAAGCTGGAATCCCTCTGTGAAGTACTCACAGCCATCCCCTCTGGTCTTATCCAAGAAGTACCACAACCCTCTAGGCAGTGCACTCAACCTAACCCCTCTGGATTGGTCATACGAATTTATGAGACTCTCTGGGGAAGCTCACTCGGTCAATTCACCTTATAGTCTAGGGTAGTCAGGGACTCTCTTGAGGAAGATCATGCGGTCTAACCCTCTTATCCCCAAGGTCTAGATACTCTCTGAGGAAGCTATCTCAGTCAATTCCTCCTATAGCCTTAGGTATACCACACACTCTCTGAGGAAGTTCACTCGGTCAATTCCTCCTCTAGCATGGGAAGGTTCTTAAATAGATTTAAACAAGGTAAGACTCTCTGAGGAAGCTCACTCGGTTTACCCTCCTATAGTCTATAAAATCCAAGACTCTCTGCGAGCTCACTTAGTCCATCCCCTCTGTAGTCTGTAATATCTAAGACTCTCTGGGAAGCTCACTCGGTCTATCCCTTATAGTCTATAGAACCAGGTTCTCTCAGCCTCATTCCAGTTAGTGCATAATAATGCAATAAGGCCAAAGTACACCTATAGATATACTTGGATAACCAAAGTACACCTATAGATCTACTTATCTAAACAGTCTACAAGGCAACAAGCATGTCATGAGTTTCACTTCAACCTATAACCACGAGGCATGAAAAAAGGTGTAGTAGACAAAGGAAAACGAGACCCAAAGGTCTTAAACAGAATAAATCAAGGGAAAAAACATCCAATCACAAAAAAAAAATTATCCCTTAACATGGTCCAATTACCTCTACACAAGCATACAAGCATGGCAGGAAAACAACGATGGAAAAAAGGGGTAACACGCAATACCCCGTTCACAGGTATCGGTGGAAATTTGCACATAAACTTAGAGACTTTGAACAGTAAGGCACAAACTACCTACCTCGATCCTAGGAGATCAATATAATTGAACCACGATGGCTGATTCTCCCTAGAACGTCGTAGATATGAGAAAACGCACAAAACGTTCAAACTTAGAAAACTTGAGAAGGAGGAAGAATTGAAAACCAAGGCTCAATTAGAAGGAAGAACTCACTGCTATGCTTCCAAAAAAATCGACAGAGTTCGAATCGGAGAATGTATGGAGGCTTGGGAATCCATAGAAGTTTCGCAGCCATACGGCGTCTCTCGGTTGAACCAGGCCTAGAAGAAGACGATTATGACGATGAGGCGTGACCCCGGTCCATTTAGTGAAAAAAAAGTACATGGCGTGTATTTTTAAAGTACACGGCGTGTAGTGGGTTTTTCTGTACTCCGCCAAAATTGGCCTTTACGTCACCCCTACACACCATGTGTGTGGTCCAGACACGACCAACACATGGTTTCGAGCAGGAAAAGAGTACACGACGTGTGCTCAGAAAGTACACGGTGTGTACTTCAAAAATTTCCAGAAACTCCAAAAAAATTCTCAAAAACTCCAGAAAAGTAAAGACATACCTGAAACGAAGATATGGGTTCTTACATACCTCGTGTTGCAATTTTTTTGATTTTTCAATTTTACAGTTGAATTGGTTTTCACCAAAGGGCGGCACACTTGTGATTGTGCTGTTTATATTTTATTAAAGGGTTCTATCTAGTTACAAACTGATGAGATGAGAGTATGCCATCTCATGCATCATTTAGGATTATGCTAGAATCACATTCCATGCATAGTTTCCATGCCATGTAGGTGCATTAGAAATCGCATGTTGTTGTGATAGTTGTTGTTCTAGAAAAGCATGTTGTTGTGATAGCTGCTTTGATAAATACCTATTGTTTGATAGGGTATTATTGTGTGAGCCTTTTTATAGAATGGACGCCAAAAATTGGTTTTTGGGGAGTATGGGCCCTCATTGACCAGAATCTGGATGATCATTGACTGTTTATCTAGTTATAACACATATAAGATGCCAAACATTGATTCGTGGGGAGTATGGGCCCTCACGGATTAGAATTTGGCACTTAGGTGTTGTTTTTATATATTTTTTGGGTTCCAGAGAAGTTTCTGAGGCATACTGTCTAGAAACCCAGTATACATGGCATGTAGTACCTTAAACACACCGTGTATGTTCTTCTGTTCGGGAAGAAAAGAAAACTTTTTGAGTACACGTCGTGTTCCCTAAGTACATGTCGTGTAGTCCTTCCCGTGTCATAGACAGTGTGGGCAGGGACACGGGGAAGGGAAATGCTTGGGGCGAACACACCGTGTACCGGATGTACACGCCGTGTAGTGTTCACCCGGAGTCCGCTCATGTAACTAACAACACGTACATAGGATATCTTAAGACATACACGTCATGTCCACTATAGAACATGTCGTGTAGTCTGACCTGGGGACCCGGCCGTGTAACTAACAACACGGGTTGGTGTAATCCTTTTGTGTACACGCCTTGTGTATATGGAATATGCTGTGTAGTTTGAGCCATGTATCTGGTCGTGTAACAAACAGCATGGGTTGGTGAAGCTCGTCTCGTACATGCCGTGTACCTGTGGGACACGCCGTGTAGTATTGACCAATGACAGACCGTGTGGACCTGACCGTGTGGCTGGAAAATGGGGTAGTGTACATGTCGTGTGAGAGTGTAACACACCATGTAGTATCAAGCCGAGTAGTTGGTCGTGTCACAAACGACACGGGCAGTTGGAAAATTACACCATACATGTCGTGTATATTATATACACGCCGTGTAGTTTTGTTTAACGGGAGCCGTCTGGCTTGGCCATGTAGAAGGACCCAGGCAGGGGAAGAGAAGTTAGGTACATGCCGTTTAGTTAGTATACACGCCATCTAGTCTTGTTGTGCAATCTTAAATTCCTTCTTCCTACTGTTCCCCTTGTGTTTCCTTAGTTTTCAGACTGTGATAATCTTAATCTAAGGTGTGTATGTGACCTTGTAGTGTCATGCCACCGAGAGGTTCATGCATTGTTCACCAGGAGAGCATCAACGAGTATACATCGGAGATAGTGGGCCATGGGCTACCAGTTGATCATCTATAAGAGCCAGATGCAGCACCAGCCATAATACCGGACACAGGTGTGGAGGTGCAGTTCTGTGAAGGCTTTATGCGGTTAATGCAAACCTTTCAAGGAGCACCGTCGGCTACCACATCTATGGCCGAGGTGACTTGTATCTTCCAGCAGTAGCATCCACCTACGTTTTCATGGGATGGAAGACCACAGGCTACGAAGTCTTGTCTAGGGTCGATTCATACTATTTTCGAGAACCTAGAGACGCCTCCAGGGCGGAGGGTCAAGATCGCGACTTATATGCTGCATGATTCCGCCAAGAGGTGGTGGGATGTTACCACCCAGTCAGATCATCACAGAGACATGGCGTGGGAAGATTTATAGACATCCTTCTATGACTTATTCTTCCCAGATATGCTGAGGGAAGATAGAGCTCGAGAGTTCATGAACCTGTAGCAGGGTTCTATGTCAGTGATGGATTATTCTGCTCGTTTCACCGAGATTCAGTGTTTTTCACCCGTTCTGGTGGGTGATGACACGCTGAGAGCCAGACGCTTTGAGGATGGTCTTCAATATTACATCCGAGAACTGGTGAATTTTTTTAGGTTGCCTTAAGTACATGATATTGTGAACCAGGCGCTGATTACAGAGAGGAACCTGTGAGAAACTAGTGGTGTGGTCCATGGTAGTTAGGCACCAGTTTATGGTACTATTTCCACTGCAAAGAGGATGAGACAGATGAACTTCTCTCAGGGTGGCAGTACCAGCCAGAAGTATGTTTCAGGTGGCCCGGTCATGTGATACCAGTGTGGTAAGGAGGGGCACAAGCGACCTCAGTTTCCACGTGACCCAGTGGAATGTCGGGCTTGCAGCAGGATGGGTCATCTGCAGCGCTTTTGCAGGGTGTTTCCACCAGTGGCTAGTGAGAGGGGTTATGTGCAGACTCTGCATACAGGGGAAGGACCAGCAGCTTCTTACCAGTCGGGGAACTGGAATAAATCAGGGCGTGAAGGGAGGGATGGTGGTCATGGTAATAGTAGCCAGACACCAGGATCTCAGACACAGCAGGGCGGGACATCTCAGGGTATCCTGGCAGGGTCGCAAGGTCGCGACACTGGGCAGGCATATGCAGTGGAACAAACCCAGCAGGAGCAGGATCTCGGACCTTCTACTGTCAAAGGTACTATTCTAGTAGCTTCTGTTTTATCTTCAGTACTTTTCAATATGGGTTCTACACATAGTTTCATATTTTTTCCCATTGTGGAGAGTCTTGGGCTCTGTGTTTCTTCTTCTGCTGCTATTATGATTCTATACACTCTGTTGGGAACAAGAACGGATAGTGTGCGTCAGTTTAAGGAGTTCCCACTTGAGGTTGGTGGGTGTCACTTCCTTTGGGACCTCTATGTCTTAGAGATGACGAGCTATGATGTCATTATCGAGATGGACTGGTTGGTTCCCTTTAGAGCCTTTGTGTATTTCTATCATCACAGGGTGAGTTTCACGTCACTAGAGGGCGGAGAGTTTCTATACAAGGGCGAGTGGGATGTTCAGGCGAGTCGAGCTAGACTAGAGCATCATGGGTGAGGTGGTATCACAACCCAGATTTCAAGCTTATATCTGGATAACCAGGGGACTTCTCAGAAGGATTTCCCTCCAGTGGTTGATCATTTTAGGGATGTCTTCCCGTACTACTTTTCAGGTCTTCCTCCGGAACGTGAGGTGGATTTCTCTATTGAGCATGTGCCAAGAGCAACACCAGTGTCCATTCTTCCTTATAGGATGGCTACACCAGAGTTGCAGAAGCTCAAGAGAAAGTTAGAGCAGTTATAGGAAAATGGTTTCATCCAATCCAGTACTTCTCCTTGGGGTTCTCTGGTCCTCTTTGCGAAGAAGGCGGACGGTACCCTCAGACTCTGTGTGGATTATCAGAATTTGAACCAGTTGATAGTTACGAACAGATATCCCTTGCCTAGGATTGATGATATTTTTGATCAACTTCATGGAGCACGAGTGTTATTGAAGATTGACATGAGATCAGGATATCATCAACTGCGCGTTAGACCATCTGATATACCTCTCACAGCTTTTAGGAGCTGGTATGGTCTATACGAGTATACGGTTATGCCGTTCGGACTCATGAATGCACTAGTAGTTTTCATGGATCTAATGAATCGTGTGCTCCATCCTTATCTGGATTATTTTGTTGTAGTGTTCATGGACAACATCTTGGTGCAGTCTCACACTCAACATGACCATGCCACCCATTTTGAGATCGTATTGAGTACACTGAGAGAGCATCAGCTATATGATAAGCTCTCAAAGTACCACTTTTGGATGGACCAGATACACTTCCTGGGTCATATCATCTCAGAGGTAGGAGTTGCAGTAGACCCAGAAAAGGTGAGAGCAATAGTTTCCTGGGAGCAGCCTAAGAACGTGTTTGAAATATGGAGTTTCTTGGTGCTAGCTGGTTACTACAAATGCTTCATACAGGACTTCTCCTACTTAGCAGCGCCATTGATGGGTTTGACTAAGAAGGTTGTGAAGTTCATTTGGTCAGAAGTTTGCGAGACAGCCTTCTTGGAGCTGAAGGGAAAGTTGACATATGCACCGATCCTAATACTCCCAAAGAAGGGGAATATCTATACAGATTACTGTGATGCATCAAGTATTGGTCTAGGAGATGTGTTGATGCAGGGAGATCGAGTAGTTGTGTACGGTTCTCAGCAATTGAGGCCACATGAGAGTAATTACCCAACACATGATCTTGAGTTGGCTGAAGTTGTTCATGTGTTGCATTGTTGGAGACATTATCTCTTGGGAGAACATTCTGTGGTGTTCACGGACCACAAAAGTCTCAAGTACATCTTTACCCAGTGTGAATTGAACCTGAGATAGTAAAGGTGGGATGAATACCTTCAGTACTTCAATTTTGAGCTTGCCTATACACCTGGTAAAGGTAATGCAGTAGCTGATGCACTGAGCAGGAAGACTCAGATACAGGCAGTGCAGGAGGCCAGTGGTGAATGGCATCTTATGGCTTTGTTCTATGAGATGCATTTGGAGGTGCACGACAGTCTGGGGTAGACCTATCTTTCCTATTTATCTCTGACTTCTATCCTCCTAGATAGAGTGGGGATGAGATAGCTATCTGATTCAGAAGGCCTAGTTCTACTGGAGTCAGTGACCAGTGAGGTCCCTTTTCCTGGCTGGATGATAGGCGATGATGAAGTATTGCTTTTCCATGGACGAGTGTGGGTTCCAGGGGATATACACGAGGAGCTGATGCGGGAGTTTCATGCTTCATCTTGGTTAGTTAATCCTAGGGTTACCAAGATGTACCGAGACTTGAGACGTCAGTACTGTTGTCTGGGAATGAAGAGGGATGTAGCTGGTTTTGTTACTAGGTGCTCCACCTGTCAGTAGGTGAAGGTAGAGCATCAGAGGCTAGCCGGGCTATTGCAGCAGTTACCCATTCCAGAGTGGAAATGGGATGATGTCGTGATGGACTTCGTGACTGGGTTGCCGAGGTCACCTCGAGGCAATGATGCCATGTGGGTTGTTGTGGACAGACTCACAAAGGTATCTCACTTTTTTCTGATCAGGGAGACCACCGGATTTGACGAGCTCGGGAAGTTATATATCCAAGAGGTCATATGTCTTCATGGGGTCCCTCATTCTATCATTTCAGATAGCAAATACCATTTTACGTCTCGTTTCTAGCAGAGTTTTCATAGGGCACTGGGTACACAGGTTCTTCTGAGCACAGCTTACCAACCTCAGACTGATGGTCAGTCAGAGCGTATGATACAGGTGCTTGAGGACATGTTGCATGCATGCATCCTAGACTTTGGGGGTTCTTGGGAGAAGCATATACCCCTAGTCGAGTTTTCCTATAATAATAGTTTTCATGAAACTATTGAGATGGCACCTTACAAGGCTTTATATAGTAGGTCATATTGATCACCCTTGTGTTGGTTAGAGGCAGGTGAGGCAGCTTTACTAGGACCACGTCTCATGTAGGAGACTTCTGAGCAGGTCTAGTTGATTCAGAAGTGGATGGCTACCGCATAGTCTTGTCAGAAATATTATGCTGATCGTCGTAGACAACCCTTGGAGTTCATGGTTAGGTATCAGGTTTTCTTGCGTGTTTCACTGAGGTTGGGACACAGGCGGATCAAGAGACAGGGTAAACTTTCACCGAGGTATGTGGGGCCATTTGAGATTCTGGAGAGATTTGGGATGGTTGCCTATCGGTTTTAGTTACCACAGAGGTACCGAGCCATGTATTCCATCTTCCATGTATCTCAGTTGCATCTCTATCATTCAGACCCATCTCACATCTTTCAGCCCAAGGAGGTAGAGCTTGAAATAGATGTGTCCTTTGAGGAGCATCTAATTTGTATCGTCGATAGGAGAACTACGGTTCTCCAAGGCCGGTTAGTTCCTCTCGTACGGGTGTTATGGCAGCATGGCCGAGTGCAGGACGAAACCTGGGAGTGGGAGACCAACGTACGCGCTCAGTGGCCAGAGTTGTTCTGAGAATTATCTTCACCACCCTTGGAAGGGAAATTCGGGGATGAATTGCTTTAAGGGGGGAAGTTTGTAAGAACCCAGTTCTTATTTTTGAGGTACGAGTTTCTTCTTTTCTCTTTTCCTTAAGTGTTTTTGAGAAAATATGGAAAATGGGGAAAAAATAAATTTTGGGACTACACGCCGTGTACTATTCCACACACTGTGTACTATTCCACACACCGTGAACTGTGGCCGTGTCGGATGAGTACACATGGTGTGTAGCCATGTCGGCGACGAAGGGTGTAAAAACCAACTACACGCCGTGTAGTGGGTATGTACACATCGTGTAGTCAGTCAGCAGGCAAATAGTAAAGTGGTGGAAGTAGCCTCCAGCAAAGCGATAGTACACACCGTGTAATCAGAAATACACGTCGTGTACTCATGTCGACTAATGAATAGTATGGCGCTGCCGCCAGAGGAACAGTTAAATGAGAAAATTAAACACTATGTAGTCAATAGTACATGCCATGTATTTGGTTTTTTTCACTTAAAACGGGAAGTAGCCTCCTTTTTTCACAGAGGAAGCTTAGAACTAGAGGGAGGCTTGGGAGGGATGGAAGGATCTTCGAGGATCTCTAGATCGAGTACCGGGAATCCGTTTTCTACACCGTCAATCTCCCTTGAACCGCACGGGTAAGCCCTTTCCTCTCCTTGTGTAGTTCTTATCAATTATTTCCCGAGGGGAATTTATTTACAATTGAATGGAAATTTTCTTATCCCAGATCTACGTCGTTCTTCGAATTTTCTGGAATCGTCGTTCACGTATACCGTTCAGGGGCATTTAAGGTAGGTGGTTTGGTGTTTAATTTCCAACTGATGTGCATTTTGTGTACCGTTGTGATACGCGCCCATTAATGGGGTGTCGTAAGGCTGAGGCCTTGTTGAATAAATACCTTGAATTGTATAGGTAATTTAAATGTGATAATAAACTATTGTTTGGGGTCGCTGCTTGGATCCAGGACCACCCCTGGGGTGCGTTCTTCTGTTTATCCATTTGGAAAGGATACCCTAGGGTATGACTTTATAACAATGATTATAGAATTTCCTTGAGATTAATTGCATGTGTATTTCTTGTTTATATGTTGGGAATGTCCCAGTTACTTGTTTAGCCTGAGGGCATTGTTGTGATTAGCATGTGGTAAATGTACTACTTAGCATGTGGGAAACTTCTTCCGTGCCTGTGGGTGATAACTCTATGACTGTGGGTGACACCTCATATACCTATGGGAAATATTCGATATGACTGTGGGCAGATTCCTGTGTTTAGATTCTCATTACCTGAGGGTAAGGGTTTATGTGTCTGAGGACACTGGCTGTTTTAGTTAGAATATTCATTGTGGTGATATCTTAAATTGAATGTTTAAAAGAATAATAAAATGGAAATATAACTGGTAAAGTTAGTTCCTATTGAGTACTTCTTAGTTTATTTCATTTTACTACTCCACACTGTTGTTTTATATTTTCACATAGTTGGGCACGGGCCTTTGGTGGGTGCCTACTGGGATTTATTTATCACACCCTGTTTGGGTCATGTCTTCGGCCCAAAAAGATTACGTTTCTGCATGTGTGGATAAGGGAAAGGGTCCCTATACAGGTACTTGATTGTTGCTGAGAAGTAGGGGAGCATGGGACCGAGCTTGGGCTCGCGATGCCGCTGGCTGTTCTGTTTTGATTGTCTGTAATTGTTCTTCAATTTTATTATATTGTAGTGTAACATGTTTTCGTTGATTTATAGAATAGTGACATGATGCATTTTCATATTTATATGACTGCTGGTTTCCCTGTTATTTTCAGTTATCTATTTATGTTATATATATTGTTTGTCGCTTCTTCTTGTTGTATGTTATTTATCAATTCTGTTGCACTGCACTTTGACAAATGAGGGCATAGTTTCCCCACTATCAGACCTAGGCCCTCACTGCTAGTCGAAAGTCTCTGGTGTTTGGGGAAATGCGCTTGAGTTTGTGTGACCAACCGGGTCCGGGGAATCCGTGGAGTGGTACCTGGGCCAAGGACGTTACATAGAGAAAGAAATAAAATGAGAATTCATGGTTAAGAACTATACCACTTTTTCAGAGAACCCCTTTAGGATTACACATAAAGCCTTATTTAAAGGGATTCATAATCAAGAAAAGTACTGTATAATTAGGTAAAGAAATTAATTAATATTTTTTTTTAGTTAATTTCTAGAAAAAAATGGTTTCGGTGAGGGGATAAAAGGGGTTCCCTTTTACAAGTAGCAAAAAGGACGCACTTTGAATTTTCAGAAAGAAAATGGTTTACCCATGTATTAAACTTGAACAAATAATTGAAAATGCAAAATTATCAAACCTTATATTATATAAGGTTTAAATATGAAAAAAATGGATTTGAAAATATTTCTATGTCATTTTACCCCTTATCTTTTTAGTTTGACCCCTCGTAATCTCATTTTAACCTTAACCTTGGTAATTAAATTTTACTATTTTTACAGTTCATTTTGACCAAAAATTAATTTGAAATTATTATATAATAGTAATTATGATGATTAAAAATATGTAAATTTTTTACCAAAATTCCATTCACGTAAGTGGTAAAATTTAATTTAATAATAAACCCACAGATGCGATGAAAAAAATAGTTTTTAAATAAGAAAATTTTGATAAGTATAGAAAGTTTTAATATTAAAATTCAATATAAAATTTATCACAATAACCGAAATTTGATTAATAAATATATAATTGATATAATTTTACTTTTAGACCCCAAATTAAAATAAAATGGATATTTTAAATGAATTAATAGAAAATGTGATTTTTAATAAATATCATAATTTTTTACTATTCGTTGAAAAATTAATCCATCCAGAAAATTCTAAAAATTCAACAAAATATAATTTTACATTTATATTTTGAAACTATATTTTATTTTAAAAAAATATAAATGTTGAAAAATTTTCTTTTAATATTTTTTCAAAAGAATATATAATGAAACATTTGTTGAGAAAATAATAGTTTTGAAACATATAAAGACTTTACTTAAAATTAAGTACTTTTTATCAATATGTTTTCTCTATATAAAACCATTAAAATTAATTTTTTAAAATGTGTTTTTTAATATTAATACATGAAATTTTAACATATAGTTTATAATATAAATGTTTAAGTATTAATAGTATATTGTAGTATGTTAATATAGAGACCCAAACTTATCAGGTATAGATATTACAACTTTTAGATGAATATTCAATACAATACACAAACACATGCCTGAAGACCATAATAGTTTAGTGTCTTTGGACACTGAATAAAAAATATTATAACTTGGTGAAAGATATTCAATATCTCCCATAAAGATATTCCCCTTTATTAATCTTCACAAATATCCCTAATTAAATCCTTTCTTCAGGACCTAGGGAAAGGATAAATAATAAAGGGTAATCTAATATGCTTAGTAAGCATAAAAAAATGATATATCAGTGATCATATAACTATAAAATGTGCATATGGGTATGATAAAATTATCTTAACATATGGAAACCATACCCGACAAAACAAATATACTAATCTTGAGGCATGGTATAAAACATGGTAGTTCGAAAGACATGAATCATATAGTAGTAAAATATCAGGATCTATGAGAGTATAAAATTGGAATAATAAATATATATTTTTACACACACCATATTATAACATTTTTAACATTTATGAAAAAGAAATATATTCAATCTTTAAGTAAAGGACACAAAATCAGGCCCTTTAATAAACTTATGGACATGAAACTTGGTCCATGCATAACATTATGGACATGATAGATAGATCCACACATAACATTGTGATAATGTAATCAATTTCACACATAACATTATGAACATGTAATCAGGTTCATGCATAACATTATGGACATGAAAGACAAGTCTACACATAACATCATTATATTAAAGGATTGATCCCAAGGCCATCATGGTGGGAAAAGTCCATTACAGAACCAAGTTCACTCTCTATTCTAGTCATGCCTATCTCATGAGATATAAATCTTTTCCCAATTCATTAGAGAGAGATATAGGTCTCACCCATTGCATAATTAAATTCATACATATGTGTTCCACAATATCATAAAATATTCATCGAACCATAACCCATTAAATGAAATGGGTTTCATAAACATTTCATCATATCATAACCTATGGGAAAAGAGTTAGGTTTCAAAATCATTTCATTATCTCATAAAATCATATCCCATGGAAAAATAAATGGGATTCATAAGAACTTTTTCTTGGTATAACCCTTGGAAAGGAAACAGTTTTAATAAACATTTTTTCATCAAAAACCATTCAAAGAATGAATAATAATGGTATCCTTGGTTCATATCCCAATTCAAGAATAAGTTAAATCAAAGGATTCCATTTGCAATGTAAAATTTTATTGAAAGATAAATCACAGGGAACCTTTCTAGAGGAATGATAATTTTCTTTGAAAATTAATTTTTAAATCATTAAAACGTTTTGAAATATTTTTCATTGAAAATTAACTTTGAAAACCTAGAAAGGAAAAATTAAAAATCATTAAGAACATTTCTTGGGGAAAATACCATTCCTATTTGAAAAAAAACTTTTGAAAACATAAACTTTTTTAAAATACTTTTATTTGAAAATGAACATGAAATTTTTTAAATAAGTATTCAAATAAAATAATGTTCATGACAATGATAAGTTTCATTCATGCCATAAATGTTTAAAAAAATATTCCACATATATTTTTAGAAAAATCCAAATAGGCATTGTTTTGAAAAATAAATTTAATATTCCTTTAAAAAAAATTATAAAAATAAAAAAATGGGTAAAATGTGTTTTAAAAATCATAATATAATAAAAAAATCTAAAACATTTTTTTTAAAACATGGTTTTAATATAAAAAAATTTTTTGATCGAGAAAACTATTTTTATTAAAACATTATTTTAGAACTATTAAGTTAATAAAATGATGAAAATGAAAATAAAACTTTTATTATCATTAAATAATCATAGTATAATAAAATTATTCACTTTCTTTGTAACACCCCAATATTTCATAGTACTTTATCTCTTCAAAGTAATGAAATAACTTGTGCTACACACAACACCGATTTCGAGCGCACCACGACTTACCAAACTAGCTGTTTAAAAAGTGGTTATGAATAATATTAACTTAATTTTAAATTTTATATACTCCATATAATTTTATAATCCATATTATGTGTTTCTTATACATAATATATGAACAAACTCATTTTTTTTAGATAAAAAAAGTATTTTTCAAAATTTGAAATTTTATCGCCTTTTAATGGAGAACCCTTTTTAAAACCAATATTTGACACTTTTAAATATTAATTTTATTGAAATTAAATTATTCTTTATAATCTGGACATAAAATTTTAGTTTGGTTAAATTTTTGGTACTTTTCTGATAACTTTCATATTTTGATGAATAGTGAAACATACTAAATTTTAATTGAAAACAACTTTTTTAATAAAAATAATTTATAGTGTTAAATTATGAATTTTAATGATTTCAAAGTATAATTAGATTTTATTTTTATCATTTAATACAATTTAGAACCTTATAAGTAAATTCACATTTAAATTTGACATAAACACATGTCAATTTTTTGATAGTTTTTACTTTTTAAAAACTTGATTTTTGGTTTTGACGACGGTAATTAATTTAAAATTAATTAATACAGCTTCTATGTTTTGAATTTGGTAAAATAGAATTAATTTTTTAATTCGGAATATCAAAATTAGCTTAGGGTGAATTTTTTGTATTTTTCTGAAAACTTTCAATTTTTGACGAATAGTGAAAAACATTGTGTTATTGTTTAAAATCGACTTTTTATTTAAATAATAATTTATTTAATTTAAATTTATTTTAAGTCAAAATAGATATATAATACCTATATAAGTTCAAATTAATTCTTTGAAGTGATTTTATAATAAAATTAGATGTATAAAAATTTAATTGAACTTTTTAACGACTTTTACCCACCTTTTATGCACATTTGCAAATTTTCATAAAACATAATTTTACAGCTTCTATGAATTGAATTTCAAAAATTCAAGAGACACGATTGACATCATTAAGTAAAATGTGGTTCAATAAGATGAAAATAATTTTTGGTGAACAGTAACTTTGACTTTTATTTACCACGGTTAAAAGTAAATAGGGTAAACAAAGGTAAAAATGGATCTATAATTACCCTAACACATGTCCTAATTCTATTGGATAAGTGTATTTTGACCAAAAAAACCTAAGTAATAAAATATGATCCTTTTGGTCCACTTGGATTATATTAGGACTTTTTATTATTTTTTTATTTAAAGATGAGTTAAAAGTGTTAAATTTAATGTTTAATAACTAAACCATTTTTAATATAGGGTTATACATAATATAAATTTGACTATAAATATTAATAAGAAATTTGAAACTATTTCCTACATTATTTTGTTTTATTTATAATTTTTATAAATTAAATAATTAAATTTATTTATGACACAATGATGATGTAGTAATTACTTTATCAATGAAATATTAAAATAATTGACATTATAAATATAACAATAAATTAAAATTTAGGCTTTTATGCCATCCACGAATTTTATAGGTTAATATGACTTGTTAGGGTTGATTAAATATATTTTTTTGAAGTGATAAAGTTGTTATTAATTTAACCAAAACAAAATACCAAATAGTGTCAAAATTGACATAAAGGAGTTTTTAAGACAAATACTATATTATTAATTGATGTAATATTTCTAAAAAACTAAGGATCAGATAAGGGACATAAATAAGGTTAGATATATACATAATGAAAAACTTGTGGTTCTCTTGGCTTATTATAGTAATTTTGTTAATAATTTATTATAAGAATACAAGAGGACACAGTAAAAGTTAAATTATTTAACTAAAAGTTAAATCTAAAAGATAGGGTTAATATGGTGACCTAAACTTGTCTAAAACCTATTATTTTTATAGTATTTCGACCCATCCCCACATTATCTTCTAAATAAATCAATTTTAAGCCATTATAAACCGAAAATGATAATATCATAAAATAATATTTCAAACTTTTCCTAAAGTGACCATCATCTCTCTTATAAAAGGGTACTTCCCCTTCTGTAAAAATCACACCGCTAAATCCATTCGGCTCGGCCAATACCTACCCAAATCTCCTCCCAACTTCTCTCACTTCAACCTATTGGCTTTCCCTTGAGAATAGAACCAACCTATGTATCCCTTTTGTTCAAATCAAAAGGAAACACCCAAAGAAGAGGTAATTATTTTATCACCTCTTTCAATGTTATTTTCCTCTTCCCCTTTCTCCTTATTTGTTATTTCCATACCAAAATAATAACTACATTACCTTCTACATACTGTGATATTATTATAAATATTTTACAACCATACTCATTATTCTATCCATCCTATGAATGATAATGTCACCATGTGTGTGTATGTACAGCTTACCATCTCCACGCCGTGGAGTAATTTTTTATTCAACACTATTATTTGGATGGATATAATCATGAGTAATATGTATATAAATAATGAAAATAACATGATAATTTCTCTATAAAATTAATATTCCATCCAATTCCACACCATTTTATCATTATGGAAATTATATCATCGCTCGTGTGTACGTGCGGATTACCCTCTCCACAACGGGATGAGATTCATTTCCAGGTTCACCATTCAATGATGATTATAAAAATATATATTATTAATAAGTATTTAATATATGACATAATAATTCTACTAGAGAAATATATATATCTTTGTATGTACTTACATATATTTTATTCACTTACTTTCGTTCAATACTATATGAAAATGGAAACAGTGTTTATGCGTACGTACGGCATACCATCTCCATAAATGGTGTTTTCCATTTCATATATCTATATTTTATACATATTTATATTCTAAATATATATTACTTATAAATAATTTTTTATATTATCAAATTATTTAAATCATGATCTAAACTATACGATCAAGAATAACAAGTTAAAACTCGTTCGATAAAGAAAGTGATTATTACCCAAAATGTTAATTTAACATGAAAATATTTATTAAATGGGAAGTATAAAGTCATAAATGAATCATGTATGATATAATAAATATGAATATGGTTCTGGTATAATTTAATAACATACTATGGTCATTATACAGGAGGTCAAACGTACCCTCGGCCAAAGGAAAGTGCAAGGTAAGGGTTAATTCCTCAATATCATTATTATACGAGATTCTTTATGTGTATGTATTTTCTAGGAAATATTTGTTATCCTTGTCCATGTTTCATAAAATACATTTAAAAATGATTCTTTTAATGTACTCTTTAACTAAAACATCATTTTAAAGTTTTTAAATATTTATTTTCCTAAATATTTCTCATTAATGTCCATGTTTTCGAAATGGTTTTAAGGATTTATTTATATGGAAATTATTGTTTTAAAATGTTAATCCCTTTCAAAAGTTTAAAAGTTGTATGGGACACATTTATTCAAAAATATCTTTTAAATGAATTCCTTTAAAAAAATTAACTTTAAATGATTTTAAAAAAATGGATATTTCTCTAAAAACGTTTTTCTGATCATTTTCAACTATGTCAACATTCTTTACTGGATATTATTCTTAATTAAGGTTGATTTATTATAATACAATCTTCCATATTGTATTGAATGAGTTATGATATGTTTGATTGTGGACGTGATATTTTTTTACCCTTCATAGATTATGTTTGAAGTATTGACATTTTGTATGTAAGTTTTAATACAAATGTTTATGTCGTGTTTCAAAATTTCCATATGAGGTATGCAGTGGACTTAGTAAGTGATAGGTGGGGCCCTCTATATCCCTTTTATGCGTCGGTAGGTCTCATGAGACAAACTACTGTCTTGGAACAAAGCCTTGACAAAAAATTTATTCATTGTCTTAGAACGAGGCCTTGACTATGTGGTAATGATGTCCAACTTTAGGCATTCCTTCATTATGAAATTAATTATAAAATGTGATTATTCGACTAGTAGAATATCCATGTACATGTTTATATTGTAATGTTTTATTTATTTTCTCCATTTTATGTTCATGTTTATGTTTAAAAGGATTTTGTTTCTAATTACGCTTCTTGCCTTAAAATTTTATAACTTCCACTAACTTATTTACCCTTACTGAGCATCTGAGCTCACCCCTTTCTTATTTTTGTTTTCCCAAGATTCCAAGAAATTTATTATGTTTGATATGGAGGGATAAGCCAGGGGAATAATGGAATTCTCAACATATTATTTGTGTTTTGTTTTATGTTAATTTGTAATGTAAGGTTCATGTTTGTAATCTATTTTCCAATACTACTAAATTGATCGGTACTTAGGGACTTGATTCCTTGTAATCATGCCAATGTGTTAAAATAACACACCATCTCCAGGATTTTGGGGTTGGGTTGTTACAATTGGAATCATAGGAAGTTTAGTACAAACCTGAAAACTATAATTAGAAATCCTATTATTAGAGAACATTATCCTAAGATATACTTTATGTATTAGTATATGAGAACTTAGTACAATTTTGGTAATGTAGAGATTTTGTGTATTTTTCAAGTGATACATCGCTATCTGGATACGAGCAGGTAGAGGCGGCTCTGGAACAAATGTACCTAGGAGTTAAAACTCTAAAAAAGTGTTTCGGTCTTGACCCGGGGTATCCGGGTACATGACAACGGGTCTCGATGCACTCTTGGTTACGGAACTCCCAGATGATATCCTTAGGATAATTCACATTTTCTTTACAAGCCATTATGAATTATTTAAGAGTAAATACTTCCTCAAAGATTTTTTTTATGATTATAGATTATATGCATAATCTTTTCAATTTAAATTAGTCATTTTACATATTTGGAATTATGCATTGTGATTCATAAACTAATATAGTGTATGTCATTGTTCAGAAATGGTGCCCAGTAGAAGGAATGATAACTCCAGCAATACGCATGATCTAAAGAGTAAGTAGAATGATACCATTCATGGTATTAAGACAAAATTTATAAGTGGAATAGTATCTCACGTATTCTCATCATGTGAAGAAATTGTATCATGTGTTAATAAGATAAGTAAAAAAATATCTGAGTCCTATGTCTTTTAAGGGAAGCAAGAGAAGAAAAGGATGGTATAGAGAAAGATAGATAATGGGAAGAGGGGAAAGAATGATTTTCTCATATCTGATAACTGTGGAAAGAATCACCTTGGTAAATGCTTGAAGGGAATGGGAGTTTATTAGAAAAAGGACACGAAGTACGTGATTGCAAGGGTAAGAAAATGGTTTTAAATGTATAGTGATTAATCTGTAATGATTTGGGACACTATGTGAATCAATGTCCAAATTATCATAGTATACCCCAAATGAAGCTATTGGATAATAATAATGTTATGAAACTACCACAGATGAAGAGAAATGACTATTTTTCTTATGTTATTATTGAATAATTATTTCATTTGATTGTTGTATCAATGATGTACTGGTTATAAGAATTATATAAATAAATAAGGATTGTACCGAGTACTATTTCATTGAGGATTTGAGATTATATGGTTCTAAGAAAAGTGACTCAATAGAAAGTTAAACATTTTTGTAAAATACATGATTGACAGAAAGATAAACCTTAATATGGTTCTGATACTCAGGTAGTGATTTTTTAATAATATGTGATTGATTTGGATAAATTATATTCGATATTATCGACTACTTTGAAACTAATTAATTGGTTTTTTATTCCATTATTGTTGGATTTTACAACATTTTTGGATATAAGTAGTATATCTAGTATTCTAAAAGGAATAAGGGAGAATTAATGTAATTAATAATATTTTATGGTAATTCAAGGTGTTACCGTATTTTAAAATAATACATGATTAAGGTATTCACATCTTATTACGTGGAAAAAAAGATATTCATTGTGTTTACCATCCTTATAATTTTTGGACTGTGTGTTTGGAAAAAAATATTTTGGATAAGTCTAATATTTGTAATGGATTAAGTTTTAAATTAGATACTATTGTAAAGGTTAAATAATTTTTAAAGATTATTTTTGGATTGTTATAAAAAGGATAACCCGGCGGTTGGGTGACAACCAGTTGCGTCTGAAAAGGTCGCGATACTTGAACCCACAATCGAAGGGCGACAAGGGTGTATCACCTACCATTGGCCTACGTGATGTCTTGGTTTGTATAATGTAGTTTTTTTAAATAGTATGGTAAATGAATTATAAATTCATTATTTTTGGAACCCTATACAATTAAGATAAATAGAATATTTTTGAATTCTATAATCTTTTGGAGTGAAAGATAAGTTTGTGGTTGGAATTAGTTAAAGGATGAAACACTACTACCCAAGTATATTTTTTTCTCATCTTATTCTATGAATAAATTAATTCTTAAACTTTAGGGAAATGATCTTAAAACCAAAAATGTGTTATCCTAATATCTTATGTTTTGTTGAACCGATAATATTTTAAATCATTATAGATTGATGGCTTTGAGGCCCTCAATTTTACACTTATTTGTGATTGTTGACCACAATCACTCCCTATAAATATTTATGTTTTCCTCTAATTAAGTGTCTCTAATTTCAACCAATGTTCTCTTAATCGAGATCATAATTTGGTGGTGACTTTTTCATTTCCCTTTCCCTCTAATTAAGACTAGATTTTGTTAACCCAATTCCCAATGTGGGTTTTCCACAAAGGTATTTTTCTATTTCTAAAATTTTATTTTGATAGAACAATTTAAAATTGTGAGAATGAAATTTATTGAAGTATGGGAGAACGTAACACCCCAAGATTTCATAGTACATTATCTCTTCAAAGTAATTCAATAACATGCGCTACACACAACGCCGAGTTTGAGAGCACCATGACTTACCAAACTAGTTGTTCAAAACGAGGTTATCAATAATATTAACTTAATTTTTAATATTATATATTCCATATAATTTTATAATCCATATTATTTGTTTATTATACATACTATAAGAAAAAATCATTTTTTTCAGATAAAAGAATTATTTTTCAAAAAATGAAATTTTACCACCTTTTAATAGGTAACCATTTTTAAAACCAATATTAAACACTTTTATATATTCATTTTAATGAAAATAAATTATTCTTTAGAATAGGGACATAAAAATTTATTTTGGATAAATTTTTGGTACTTTTCTGATAACTTTCATATTTTTTTGAATAATGAAAAATACTAAATTTTAATTGAAAAAAACTTTTTTAATAAAAATAATTTATAGTGATGAATTATTCATTTAAGTGATTTTTAAGTATAATTAGATTTTATATTTATCATTTAATACAATTTAGGTCATTATAAGTAATTTCACATTTAAATTTGACATAAACACATGTCGATCTTTTGGTAGTTTTTGCTTTTTAAAAACCAGCTTTTTGGTTTTGACAATGAAAACTAATTTCAAATTAATTTTTGCAACTTCTATGTTCTGAATTTGTTAACATAGAATTTATTTTTTAATTCTTAATATCAAAATTATATTAGGGTAAATATTTGGTATTTTTCTAAAAACTGTCAATTTTTAATAAATAGTGCAAAACAATGTGTTATTGTTTAAAACCCACTTTTTATTTAAATAATTATTTATTTTAATTAAATTTATTTTAAGTAAAAATAGATATATAATATCTATATAAGTTAAATATAATTCATTGGAGCCATTTTATAATAAAATTAGATGTATAGAATTTTATTAAACTTTTTAACGTATTTTACCCACCATCTAGACACATTTGAAAATTTGGTTAAAACCTAATTTTACCATTTCTGTAAATTGAATTTAAAAAATCCAAGAGACATGGTTGATGTCAGTATGTAAAATGTGGTTCAATAAGATGAAAATAATTTTTTATTAATAGTAACTTTTTCCTTTTATTTTCCAAGGTTAAAAGTAAATAGGGTAATTAAAGGAAACAATGATATTATAATTACCCTAAAACATGTATTAATTCGATTAGATAAGTGTATTTTAACCAAAAACAACCTTAGGAATAAAATATGATCCTTTTTCCACTTTTATTAGATTAGGACATTTATTACTATTTTATTTAAAGAAGAGATAAAAGTGTTAAATTCAATGTTTAATAACTAAACTATTTTGAATGTATGGTTATACATAAGATAAATTCGACTATAAATATTCATTAGAAAAATAAAACGATTTCCTATATAATTATATTTTATTTCTAATTTTTATATATTAAATAAATAAATTTATTTATGACACAATGATGATGTATTAATTACTTTATCAATGAAATATTAAAATAATTTATATTATAAATATAACAATAAATTGAAATTCGGGATTTTGATGTCATCAAAGAATTTTCTAGGTTAATATAAAATGTTAGGGTTGATTAAATAATTTTTTTTTGAAGTGATAAAATTTTTATGACTTTTACAAAAACAAAATACCAAATAGTGTCAAAACTGACATAAATGAGTTTTTAACACAAATACTATATTATTAATTGATAAAATATTTCTAAAAACCTGTGGTTCAGAAAAAGGACTTAGATAAGGTTATATATATAAATAATGAACCACTTGGGGTTCTATTTTCTTTTTATTGTATGTTTATTACCCATTTATTATATTAATACAAGAGTACACAGTAAAAGTTAAACTTTTTAACTAAGAGTTAAATCTAAAAGATATGGTTAATATAGTGACCTAAACTTTTCTAAAACAGTTGTTTTTAGAGGATTTATACCCATACCCACCTTATATTTTAAATATATCAATTTAGTACCATTAGAAACCGAAAATGATTTTATAATAAAATAATATTTCAAACATTTTCTAAGGTGACCCACATCTCTCTTATAAAAGGGAAATTCCCCTTTTCTCAAAATCACATCTCCAAAGCCATTTGGCTTGGCCAACCCCTGCACAAATATCTTCTCAAATTATCTCATGTCTACCTAGAGGCCTTATATTTATCAAAAATCCAAACTAAGGATCCATTTTTTTCAAATGAAAAGGAAACACCCAATGAAGAAGTAATTATTTTATCACCTTTTTCAAAGTTCTTTTCTTATTCCACTTTCTCTTTCTTTATTATTTCCATAACAAAATAATAACTCCAGTGCCTTCTATATAATGTGATGTTATTATAAATTTTTTACAACCATACTCATTATTCTATCCATCCTATGAATGATAATGTCACCATGCATTCCTGCGTACGGCTTACCATCTCCACATCGTGGTGTAATTTGTTATTCAACACTATGTTATTTGGATGTATATACTGATGATTAATATGTATATAAATACTTAAAATAACATGATAATTTCTCTGTAAAATTAATTTATCATACAATTCCACTCCATTTAATCATTAAGTAAATGGTATCGTAGCTCGGGTGTATGTATGGCTTACCGTCTCCATGACGCGATGAGATTCATTTCCAGGTTCACCATTCAACGATGATTATAAAAATATATATTATTAATAAGTATGTAATATATGACATAATAAATCTAGTAGATATATATATATATATATATATATATATATACTTACATATATCTTATTCACTTACTTCCGTTCAATATGATATGAAAACAGAAACAGGGTTTATGCATACGTACGGCCTACCGTCTCCATAAATGGTGTTTTCCATTTCATATATCAATCTATTATACATATTTATATTCTAAATATATATTATTTATAAATAATTTTTTATATTCTGGAAGTATTTAAATCTTGATCTAAATGATATGATCAAGAATAGCAAGTTAAAACACATACAATAAACAAACTAATTATTACACAAAATGTTAATTTAACATGGAAATCATAATTAAATGGGTAGTATAAAGTCATAAATGAATCATGTATGATATAATAAATATAAATATGGTTCTGGTATAATTTAATAACATACTATGGTCATTATACAAAAGGATAAACATACCCTCTACCAAAGGAAAGTGAAAGGTAATGGTTAATTCCATAATATCATTATTATCTGAGATTGTTTATGTGTAAGTATTTTCCGGGAAATATTTATTATCCATGTCCATGTTTCATAAAAGATATTTAAAAATGATTATTTTAAGGTAATATTTAACTAAATCATCATTTTAAATTTTTTTAATATTTATTCTTCTAAACCATTCTCATTAATGTCCATGGTTTCAAAATGGTTTTAAGGATTTATTTATATGGACATGATTGTTTAAAAATGTTAATTCCTTTAAAAAGTTTCAAAGTGGTATGAGACACTTTGATTCAAAAATATATTTTAAATTACTTCCTTTATAAATTTGTGACCTTTAAATGATTTCATAAAAATGGATATTTCTCTCAAAATGTTTTACAGATCATTTTCAACTATGTCAGCATTCTTTACTGGATATTATTCTTGATTAAGGTTGATTTATTATAATACAATCATCCATATTGTATCGAATGAGTTATGATATTTTTTATTGTGGATGTGCTATTTTTATACCCTTCATGGTTTATGGTTGATGTATTGACATTTCTTATGCTATTTTTAATACGAATGTTTATGTTGTGTTTCAACATTTTCATATGGGGAATGCAATGGAATTAATTAGTGATGAGTGGGGCCCGTTATAGCCCCTTGATGCATCGGTAGGTCTCATGAGACAAACTAGTGTCTTGTAACAAGGCCTTGAAAAAAAAATATTTGTAGTCTTGGGACGAGGCCTTGACTATATGGTAATGTTTGATTTATTTTCTCCATATTACATTCAATTTTATGTTTAAATGGCTGTTGTTTTTAATTATACATCTTTCCTTAAAAGTTTATAGCTTCCACTAAATTATTCACCCTTACTAAGAATCTGAGCTCACCCATTTATTATGTTTTGTTTTCCCAGGATTCCAAGAAGTGTATTATGTTTGATATGTAGGGTTAATCTAGGGTAATAATGGAATTCTCAATATATAATTTATGTTATGTTTTATGTTGAATGTGTAATGTAACGTTCATGTATGTAATCTATTTTACAAGACAACTAAACTCATTGGTACTTCAGGAATTGATTCCTTATAATCAGGACAATGTATTAAAATAATGCACTGCCTATGGGATTCTGGGGTCGGGGAATTTCATTATTGAGAGATAGATCATAATATCTCATCATTGGATGCATAATTGTAAACAATCCCGATAAAAGATGACATTATAACAAAAAACTCTTACCATATTGGTAACATTGAAACATAATCCACATGAAATAATGATATTAAATTAAACTTAAAATATCATTAGTGTAGATTAATTCATGATATTACTTGTCAAATGGGTTATGTATACACCCTGTAAAAAATATAGGTTCATAATATAACATATGTCTCAAAGAATGAAAATTTTGAAAAAAATCCCATATAGATTTGTTAGGTTTTGAACTGTAAACCCCCAGAAATAGAGATCCTGAAATGGATATGTAAATAAAAAAAAATTAAGGAAAATAATAATAAAATTCATTCATGGTAATTATATACACCACATAAAATAAACTGGTTGTGAATATGGTATGTGTCTCACAGAAGTAAAAAGGGAGATAGAAATCACTTACCTTAAGCATTGACTTCTTTTGTACACATTTAAAATACTTTATAGCAAATATAAGTTTATAATATTTATATTATAAAATAATTTTCTTATATATCATAATTTATAGGAATTTCTTGTGAACTTTTGTCACACGTTTATTAACAACTCCATGTTAAAGTCGTGTTTTTGGAAACAACTGCTTTATTTTTCAGGTATATTTTGACTTATTATTTTTGGTCCTCTTACATAAAAATATTATTTAATAATATCCATAATGTTAACCATTATATAAATATAATATATATTGAGTAAATATTTTTTTGGATTAACTCATAAAATTTAGTGATAAAAAATGAAATGATCCATTCAAGGAGAGAGTGGGACATACATACGCCGAACACTGATTTCATTTTCTTATTAGATAGAAATAAAGAAAATTAAATGATATATATTATCATTCAAGAATAATTTGTATGAAATATTTATCAAATATTTTAATTAAACTCATATGTAATACATTTCATGTAAAGCATGAATGAATCGCATCATTTCGCGTGGCGGTAGTCCACTATATATAAGAGCGATGTAATCATATTCCCACAAAATGGAAAGAATAAAGGTATATGTGATATAATAATTCCAGAAGCATAATAATTTCATAAATAAAATATATAAAAAACATGCCATTATTTCTATCCTCTTTAGGTGGTAATGGTGAAACAAATGGCATTAGTTCACAAGGTGGTAGTCTACCGTACACATGAACGATGATTTCATAACCCATTTGATTGAATTAGAGATGTATAATTATTATGGAATAAATGTAATAACATAAATGTAACACCACGAGATTTTATGAAAAATATTCTTTTTAATGTATTGTGTTGTAAGCTACACCAAAATTAGCTTGTGATATACGCAACTCCGTATTTGGTTGCAGTATACGCAACACTATTCTTGGCTCACGTTACACACAATTTCAAGTTCGTTCTGTAGAAACTATTCTATGCAACATTATATATAGATTTTGTTTAATGTATAAATGAAATAAGTTTTGATAATACGCAACACCAAACAGAGATTTCACTACACGCAGCCCTGACTTGGCTTTCATTACACACAATAAAGACCTTCCTCAATAGCGAGTGTAGTACGCAATACCGAGTTTCACTAAACGAGATATTATTATAATATTATTATGAACTAGCCGTTATGAATAGTAATACCCACTTTTTGAAATTTAATAAATTTTATCTTTCAAAATGGACTTCATTTTTGGATTTAGAATATCGAAATTATCTTAGGGTGAAATTTTGGTACTTTTCGGATAACTTTCATATTCTGATGAATAGTGAAAATTACTAAATTTTAATTAAAAACAACTTTTTTAATCGAAATAATTAATAGTGATAAATAATTAATTTTAGTGGTTTTAAAGTATATTTGGAATATATTTTTACCATTTAATACAATTTTGGTCATTGGATGTAATTTAACATTTAAACCAGACATAAACAATTGTCAATCTTTTGATAGTTATTATCACTTAAAAACACGCAATTTGTTTTGACGACGAGAATTAATTTTTAAATTAATTAATGCAACTGATATTTTTTGAATTTGGTAAAATAGACATCATTTTTTAATTCATAATATCAAATATAGCTTAGGCCTAATTTTTGTATTTTTTTGGAAACTTTCATTTTTTGATGAATAGTGAAATCACTAAGTGGTAGTTAAAAAAACTGAATTTTTCATAAAACTTAATTTTACCGCTTCTGTGAGTGGAATTCCGAAAATCCGAGAGACACGTTTAATATCAAGGACTAAAATGTGGTTCAATTAGATGAAAATATTTTTTGTTGAATAGTAACTTTTTACTTTTATTTACCACGGTTAAAAGTAAATAGGATAATTAAGGGTAAAAATGATATTATTATTACCCTAAAACATGTCCTAATTCTATTGAATAAGCGTAATTCGACCAAAAACAACCTTAGGAATAAAATATGACAATTTAGGCCCACTTGGATTAGATTAGGACATTTAATATTAATTTATTTAAAGGGTTAAAATAGTTAAAATAAAAGTTTAATAAGTAAATAATATTTAATATAGGGTTATACGTAAGATAAATTCAACTATAAATATTCACTAGAAATATAAAAATATTTCCTACATAATTTTATTTTATTTATAATTTTTAGATATTAAATAATTTAATTTATTTATGACACAAAGCTGATGCAGTAATTATCTTATTAACAAAATATAGACATAATTAATGTTATAAATACCCAAATAAATGTTATTTGAGACTTTTTATGAATTACACTACTTTTTTATGTTAATATGACAAGTTATTATTGATTTAGTAAACTTTTTTCGAAATAATCATTCTGTTATGAGTTTCAAAAAAATCAATTACCAAATAGTGTCAAAATTGACATAAAATAGTTTTTAAAAGAAATATTCTATTATTTATTGTTATTTTATTCATAAAAATATAAGGTTCGGAAAAATGACTTAGATAAGGTTATATATATTAATAATAAACAAATTGGGGTTCTTTTGGCTTTTTATAGTAAGTTTATTAACCTTATAGTGTAAAAAAAACAAGAAGACACGGTAAAAGTTAAATTATCTAACTTAAAGTTAAATCTAAATGATAAGGTTAAAATAGAAATCTAAACTTGTCTAAATTCTATTGGATTAGAGGATTTAGACTCATCCCCACCTTATCATCTAAATAACTCAATTTTTAGCTATTAAAAACCGAATATGACTTTATAATAAAATAATATTTTTAGTTATACCAAAGGTGCCCCTCTCCTCCCTTATAAAAGGGAACCTCCTCCCTCTCTTCCTCACACCACTTTGAGCCTTCATGCTCGGCCAAAACCTGAAAAATTATCTTCTCCACTTCCATAGAAACATCCTAGAGGTTATGGTCTTCTTCAATTACCAATTTCAGTGCCCTAAGAGGAGGTCTCAAAGAGGTGCTTCAAAGAAGAGGAGGTTCGGATACGTACGAAGCATATCGGACCTAAGGTAAGGGATAATGTTGCAATCTCAATTGTTTTCTATCCGATATTTCTTATACGTAAGTATTTACTGGGGTTATTTTTATCATCCATGTCTAAGTTTTATAAAAATGTTTTCATGTATGTTTAAAGTCCTTTTACCCATTTTTTTACTTTTACTACATGGTATGTATGGAATCTTTCTTTTACGAGGTACTTTTTTACTTTTCTAGCAAAAGTATGAGAAGAATGTTTTTTTAACTTATACGGAGTGAAAGGAATTTTACGGTTTTATAAAGCCTTATTTTCATGAAGATTCCTCTAAAATATTTTATGAATATTTTCAACAAAATACTTTTCTTTTAAAAGTTCATGGAATTTTGTGAAAAGAAAATGATTTTGAAGAAGAAAGGATATTTTCCTCAAGAATTCATTTCAAATATTTTATCAAAACCATTTTTCCATATAATATGACATTATTTCGTATGTGTATGTTTCAAGTATAATTTTTCTATGATTTACATGGTTTCACTTTTCTTATTATGAAATGATATACATTTATTTTATATGGATTATGTGATGATGGAATGATGTTTATGAAACCCATTTTATTCTTTGGGTTATGATGAATGATTTATGTTTATGTTGTGGCACAAGTAAGTGAAGTGCCCAGATCAGTGTGATCACTGAGAGGGGTAGGGGGTGAATCAGTGATCCTTTAAAACTTTTTACTAATTGATTCTTTGTCAATTAAACCTCTATGGCTTGTTAAGGCCTCGATCCACTCTTCTTGTATCTCTCAGCCTTTCCTCGAGTAATGCAGTAAATGTAAAGGCACAGGACACAAGGATTTACAAGGTTTGGCTCTAAAGGCCTACGTCCTTGCCATGTTGGTTAAACACCCCAACAAGGTTTCTCCACTATAATTCAGTTAGAAATTACAATGGTTGATATAGAGTCACACTGTATCTCTCCTGAGTCCCACAGGAGGTTCTTTATATTTCATCCCACAGTGTTACCAGAGTCCCACTAGCCTACTCCAGAATCCCACTGAAGACTTCTTCCACCCTGAGTTTCACAGGGGGCTTCTCCTGGCTCCTTGAGTCACACG
Organism: Viscum album; assembly: GCA_963277665.1. Taxonomy (NCBI): domain Eukaryota; kingdom Viridiplantae; phylum Streptophyta; class Magnoliopsida; order Santalales; family Viscaceae; genus Viscum; species Viscum album. The sequence continues at coordinate 721,711,425 of OY728121.1, read as the reverse complement.
AGTAGCTCTTCTTCACTTTAAGCTTCTTCAAGTATCATCAGAAGTCTGGGATAAGGACTGTTGGCCTTGCTCTCTTCCTCTAATCACATGAGTTGATCAGGTCTTCTCGTCTTGCTTAGGCTTTATCTCATTCTTCTAAGGATGACCTGGCCTCTCTATTCAACTACTGAAAACTCATACAGCTGATGTCTTTAACTTCAGTCTGGCTCGAGTCTCACTTCACATCATCTTTATGAACTGAGTGCATGGAATCTCTTCATCTTCAAGAACTCCGGGTCTTGGACAACTCAAATGCACAAAGCCTGATTTAACTTTGTTCACGGGTGCACGTGCATGCATGCATGCATGCTCTTCCCCTTTCCTTATTCTTGGTGCAGTAAACCCTCAATGAGGGTATTCTCTTTAAGCACACACACCACTTCTTCCTTCACACTCTTTTTTCAATTTTTTCACACACTTAAAAGTGTGTTATACTTTAGTGTGAGAGTCTTCTTCTCTTCATATAAATGTGTACACACTTCTTAATGCACACACATAAGCTTCGGCCTTGTTCCACTTCTTTACACACACAAGGTGTGATCTTCCTCTTCACTTGGCACACACAACTTGGTGTAGATCTCGGCCTCTCCTTATTGCATACACCCAAGGCTACGGCCTTCACTTGTTTATCACACAATTGGGTTCAGGTTCTTCAATTTCACACACACACAAGATGTGGTGGCCTTCACTGCCTTCAAACACTTAACCCGTAGGTGTAGTTATACTCCTCCCGGACTCAAAGGAGGAACGAAAGGATGTGTCTTCTCCTCTTCTTCTCCCACTTCCGCGTATGTGTTTAGTGCAAGAGTCGCGCAAGTCCTCAAGGTGCACAAGGGCGTGTAAGGTCCTTGGACAGCCGCGAGCGAGCAGGGTGTCAAGGACACCAACTTCCGCGCAAGTTCGGGCTTCAACCGTGGGCACGCAAGGTGATGCGGCCCCAGGTTCTTCTTGACGCGCAAGGGAAAGGTGCACAGGGGTCTTCTCCCCTTCTTCTTTCATGAAAGTATGCGCAAAAGGAAATTCGCAAAGCCAAAAATGGCTCCGGGCTCCTCTGCCGCGCAGGGGGCACACAGGGTGTTCTTTGCGAGGCTTGAAGCACTCACGGGACGTCAGATTTTCCACAAAGGATTAGAAAACTGCACTGAGGTCTGAGCCTCTCTTTATATAGGAAGAGGTTGTGCAAAATCTTCCATGTGAGATATCTCTCGAACCCCCAAAATTCTCGGGTTTCCAAGATTTTCAAAATCATGATATTATCCTCTGTTTCACCGCATGTATTCATTCATTGCCTTCTTCACGTGTATGCCCATGCCGAACGTTTGCATGCCTCCTGTTTAGGCCCACGCATTCAAAAAATGATCTCCAAGTGGCCTCGGCATTTTCTTTTGCCTCAGCCAAACTCCAAATTCTCCATTCAATGTGTGCATGCCTTTTTTATTGCATGTATATTTTCCTAAGGGTGGGACGAGCACAATGGTGCCTTCATCTTCGAGAAAGAAAGTTGGGAGCTCGACTTCAGTGCACGGGGAGGCGCCTGGTACACAGAGAGGACACGAGTGGAACGGGGTGTCCTCGGCTCAAGCTCGAAGAAGGAGATGATCCCCGAGCCATTGGATCACCTCTTAAAAGATCAGTGACGGCTGATATTAGATCGCGAGTGGCGCGATGATATGAGTAGTGAAGATCATCCGTGAGATCGCTTGGAAGGATCAGATTAGATCCTGGATATTTTTCGTCGTCCCACATCAAAACAAAGGCCGGTTTTTTCGCAGTTTATCAAAGTTCCGCAGCCGGCATATACTCAATTGAATTCTCTCCCCTCTCGGTGCCGCCTCGCACCGAGTTCTCTGCGGGCGCGCTCTTGCGCCCACCCCTGCCACTCGGGCGCACCACTGGTGCCTACTATTCTTGTCACAGGTGTGCTCCTCACGCTCACACTGCACAGGGATTGACAACCCTGCGTGGACCTCAGGGCTTATACACGGCCCCTCGGCCTCTCGGGCTGGCCCCATGGGATCCTCATGGGCGTGGTGACCTTGAGTCCCACAAGAGCCTTGGGTTGAACCCTTAAGGCTGGCCCTTGAGGTTGGCATATTTTTTTCTTAAGTAATAGTTAGGACTTTGTGTAAAAACAATGTTAACCAAATGTAATATGACAAGCCACAAATCTTCTTCTTCTCATCTCCATTCTTCTTCTTCTTAACAATTCCTCCAATCTTCTTCACTAGAATTCATCAAAATTCTTCAATGATCCAATCAGAGATCAAATTAGAACATCTTCAAATTCACATCCACTAAGTAATAGTGCATGGACTTCATTAACACCACTTCATCCACTCAGTGATTGTGTATGGATCATTTACCACTCCTCATGCATTGTCAGTACAATGCATGGTCTTTAAACAATGTTGTTACATTGTATCCAGTTGATACAAGTTCTTAGAACTTAAAGAACAGGTCATCAATCGTCAGATGTAATGATGCTCCATCATCATTCATTCTTCAAGTGTTGTCACTTAGTATCACCTTGATACAAGTATTGAAACATTAAGATCAGTTCTACAATCATCTGATATTCATGGAGAATGTTTCAACCATCAGCTCATATGCCACATAGGGAATGTCTTAAGTGACATGCCTCTACGTTCCATGGCCATTCTCCATTCCTCACAAACACCATCAAATCCTTTTTAATTCACATATTGAAACTCCTTGACTTCCATTTATTCCATGACAACAACATACCTCATTGACAACAAATGCAACACAGTGCACTTCAATCTCCCCCTTTGTATTTGTTGTCAATATGACAACTTCAACACATATGAATGGGTCAATATGTGTGCCAATATTTTCTCCCCCTTATTGGAAATCAAATGAAAAGGTGTGGTGTGGTTCTCTTTCAAAAATCTCTTCCTCCCTTTGAAAAGTATTTTCTTGAAAAACACTGAGAGAGGGATGATGTCACATGTTCTCTTTAGCAAAGACCCTTTAGTAAATCAACTCTAAGTCTACTTGGGCTAACCCGGTGTAGAAAACAAGAGTGATGTAACCAAGGTACTCAATGCTGTCCAATATTCACTATACATGTGAGATCATGCTTCAAGGGACTTGAAATTTTTCAGATATAACAATGAATTGCTAAATCCTGCACATACTTCACAAAACTCATTATAAAGTTCAGGTGCAAAGATAAATCTCCCCCTTTAAACCATTTGTCTTCAATCGATACTCCCCCTTAATTGTCATGATGAATACAATTAAGAAATAAGGGATGAAAGTATGATTGGAATACCTTCACTTTTCAAGATGTTATAAGTCTCAAAACTCCATCTTCTCCAGATTGGCTCCCCCTCAAGGGGTGCACTCCATCTTGTCAAAACCACTCTCTAATTGAGAATGATCATCATCTTCAATTCCCTGAAATGTTAGCACATGTAAATACAAGTGATTAGGGAATAAGATGGAACCTCCTTGGTTCATCAATGTGAACAACAAGGTTGAGAAGATTCTCTCAACTAAGATGTCCCATTTTCACCATTCTTCACACTTGCACATTTGATCTTCAATGATTTTTGTGCTGGTGTGGATCTCAACACATCTTCATGTGAAATATTTTTCTTTTCTTTTGCATTAGCAATTTCTAGTACTTCATCTTCATCTCTTTGTAGTTCTCTGGCAAGTTTCAGCTGATTAGGCCATATGACTAGTAAGTCACTTGGAAGTGTGGCTTCAGTTCTGTAAGTTCCACATGGTTCTTTTGATGCTTTCAAGCTACCTTTCTTAGGCAACTTGTTTTCAATCAATCCCTTCTGCTTCTTCTAGATTGATTGTCTATTTGAGTCCAGTCTGCTTCTGTTGATTTCCATGGCTTGTTTACAAAGATCCATGGTATGTCCTTTCTTACCACAGTAGAATCATGTTTTCTTGGTGGTCCTTCTGGATGCATAACCCTTCTTGGATTTAGAATCCAAGGTCTTCTCTTCATTTTTCAAGATCCTCTTGGGAGAATTTTCATTTTTCTTCTTCTTTCTTCCCAAGGATTCCTTTTTAGCCAGGTTCTGTGATCTTTTCTTCTTTTCAGATGTGGATACAGTTGGAGATTGACATGTATCTTTTTGACCACTTTTGCAAACATCCCAGATGTTTTCAAGCAATCCAAATCTGTTAGCAGTAAACAGATGTCTCTGGACCTGTGGATGCTGCTTCTTTCCTTCTGGATTTCTCCCCTTGGCATGGGCTTCCTTTGTGCTTTCACATTGAGAGGATTGTACCAACAATCATTTGCACAATGACCATACTTGTTACAACACCAACATTGACCCACAAATCTTGACTTTTGGAGTCCTTCTGGTTGTTGGGTACTTTTCTTGACTTGTTGTGTTGTTTCAGGAGAGCTCTCTTTCTTCATTGTCTTCGTCCATACTTGTTTGGAGTTATTCTTCCATCCTGCACTTTTTGTGGAAACACATTTAGAAACATGAGAACAAGATGGGATTTATGGTACCTTATTTTTAGAAGTTGTTTCTCTTTTATTAGAGGATGTCTTTCTTTTAGAATTATCCTGCTCAATGCCTACTTGAGTAGAAACATTTCTCCTTTCAGCTAACTGGGAGGCTTTGGATTTGGTTGATTGCTGATTTTTCAATATCACCTCCAGTTCTAAGAATTTCATATTGAGGGAGTTCTTCTCATCCTCAATAGTTCTTAGCCTTCCATCCCAATTTTCTACCAGCTATTTCATCTGGTCATCATGCACCTTCTTCATTTCTAGCAATGAATTGTCAATCTTCTTCACCCTTTTGACTTTATCTTCTAGTTGAGAATCTCTGACAACCATTGACACTTTGTGCCTCTTTTCCAGCGCATGGAAAACATATTTAACCATTATCTTAAATAATTCTTTCTCAGAAAGGATTCTTTGTGATTCTTCAGTAGTGTCTTCATATCTTTCATTGCAAAGAGATATTGTTTCATCTTTATCCTTCACTAGCTTTCTAAGAGTGTTGGTTATGCCAACCCTTTTAGCCAACTGATCTTCCATTGCATTGGCTTCTTCTTCTAGCTGTAATTTTTCTTCTTGAAGATCATGGATGCCTGTAGCTATACACTTTTCCACTTCCATGGGGACAGTCTTCTGAATATATTTGAGTGCATTCTGAAGATCATTCATTGTTCCAACTTCATCACAGCTAGGACATGCTTTCTTCATCTTCTTAGCATGTTTCTTCTTTCTATTTTTCTGAGTCTTGGCAGATATCTCCATTTGAGGGTATTTTCTAACTTCCTCAAATATGCACTTGATAAAGACTCCCTTGGATCTTTTAGAGGAACCTTCCTTTGATACCAATTGAAGTGCCCAGATCAGTGTGATCACTGAGAGGGGGCGGGGGTGAATCAGTGATCCTTTAAAACTTTTTACTAATTGATTGTTTATCAATTAAACCTCTATGGCTTGTTTAGGCCTCGATCCACTCTTCTTGTATCTCTCAGCCTTTCCTCGAGTAATGCAGTAAATGTAAAGGCACAGGACACAAGGATTTAAAAGGTTCGGCTCCAAAGTCCTACGTCCTTGCCATGTTGGTTAAACACCACAACATGGTTTCTCCACTATAATTCAGTTAGAAATTACAACGGTCGATACAGAGTCACACTATATCTCTCCTTAGTCCCACATGAGGTTCTTTATACTGCATCCAACAGTGTTACCAGAGTCCCACTGGCCTGCTCTAGAATCCCACTGAAGACTTCTTCCACCCTGAGTTTCACAGGGGGCTTCTCCTGGCTCCTCGAGTCACACGAGTAGCTCTTCTTCACTTTAAGCTTCTTCAAGTATCTTCAGCAGTCTGGGATAAAGACTGCTGGACTTGCTATCTTCCTATGATCACATGAGTTGATCAGGTCTTCTCATCTTGCTCAAGCTTTATCTCATTCTTCTAAGGATGACCTGGCCTCTCTCTTCAACTACTGAAAACTCAGACAGCTGATGTCTTTAACTTCAGTCTGGCTCCAGTCTCACTTCACATCATCTTCATGCACTGAGTGCATGGCATCTATTCATCTTCAATAACTCTTGTTCTTGGACAACTCAAATGCACACAGCCTGATTTAACTTTGTTCACGGGTGCACGTGCATGCATGCATTCATGCTCTTCCCCTTTCCTTATTCTTGGTGCAGTAAACCCTCAATGAGGGTATTCTCTTTAAGCACACACACCACTTCTTCCTTCACACTCTTTGTTCAATTTTTTCAAACACTTAAAAGTGTGTTATACTTTAGTGTGAGAGTCTTCTTCTCTTCTTCTAAATGTGTACACACTTCTTAATGCACACACATAAGCTTCGGCCTTGTTCCACTTCTTTACACACACAAGGTGTGATCTTCCTCTTCACTTGGCACACGCAACTTGGTGTAGATCCCGGCCTCTCCTTCTTGCACACACCCAAGGCTACGGCCTTCACATGTTTAGAACACACTTGGGTTCAGGTTCTTCAATTGCACACACACACAAGATGTGGTGGCCTTAACTGCCTTCAAACACTTAACCCGTAGGTGTAGTTATACTCCTCCCGAACTCAAAGGAGGCACGCAAGGATGCAGCTTCTCCTCTTCTTCTCCCACTGCCGCGTAGGTGTTTAGTGCAAGAGTCGTCCAAGTCCTCAAGGTGCACAAGGGTGCTCAAGGTCCTTGAGCAGCCGCGAGCGAGCAGGGTGTCAAGGACACCAACTGCTGCGCAAGTGCGGGCTTTAACCGTGGGCACGCAAGGTGCTGCGGCCCCGGGTTCTTCCTGTTGTGAAAGGGAAAGGCGCGCAGGGGTCTTCTCCCCTTATTCTTTCACACAAGTATGCGCAAAAGCGACTTCACAATGCCAAAAATGGCTCCGGTCTCCTCTATCGCGCAGGGGGTGCGCAGGGTGTTCTTCGCGAGGCATGAAGCACTCACGGGACGTCAGATTATCAACAAAGGATCAGCAAACTACACTGAGGTCTCAGCCTCTCTCTATATAGGCAGAGGCGGTGCAAAATCTTCCTCGTGAGATATCTCTCGAACCCCCAAAATTCTCGGGTTTCCAAGATTTTCAAAATCTTTATATTATCCTCTATTTCACTGCGGGTATTCATTCATTGCCTTCTTCACGTGTATGCCCATGCCGAACGTTTTCATGCCTTCTGTTTAGGCCCATGCATGCAAAGCATGATCTCCACGTGGCCTCGGCATTTTCTTTTGCCTCGTCTGAACTCCAAATTCTCCATTCAACGTGTCCATGCCTTTTTTATTGCATGTATATGTTCTTTAGGGTGAGACGAGCACAATGGTGCCTTCGGCTTCGAGAAAGACATCCAGGAGCTCGACTTCAGTGCACGGGGAGGCGCCTGGTACACAGTGAGGACACGGGTTGCACGGGGTGTCCTCTGCTCAAGCTCAAGGAAAGAGATGATCCCTAAGCCGTTGGATCACCTCTTAAATGATCAGCGACGGCTGAGATTAGATCACGAGCGGTGCGATGAGATGAGCAGTGAAGATCAGCCGTGAGATCGCTTGGACGGCTCAGATTAGATCCTGGGTATTTTTCGCCATCCCACATCAAAACAGAGGCCGGTTTTTCTGCGGTTTATCAAAGTTACGCAGTCGGCATATGCTCAATTGAATTCTCTCCCCTCTCGGTGCCGCCTCGCACCGAGTTCTCTGTGGGCGCGCTCTTGCACCCACCCCTGCCACTTGGGCGCGCCACTAGAGCCTACTATGCTTGTCACGGGCGCGCTCCTCGCGCTCACACTACGCAGGGCTTGACAACCCTGCATGGCCCTCGGGGCTTATACACGGCCCCCCGGCCTCTCGGGCTGGCCCCATGGGATCCCCATGGGCGTGGTGACCTTGAGTCCCACAAGAGCCTTGGGTTGAACCCTTAAGGCTGGCCCTTTAGGTTGACATATTTTTTTCTTAAGTAATAGTTAGGACTTTGTGTAAAAACAATGTTAACCAAATTTAATATGCCAAGACACAAATCTTCTTCTTCTCATCTCCATTCTTCTTCTTCTTAAGAATTCCTCCATTCTTCTTCACTAGAATTCATCAAAATTATTCAATGATCCAATCAGAGATCAAATTGGAACATCTTCAAATTCACATCCACTAAGTAATAGTGCATGGACTTTATTAACACCACTTCATCCACTCATTGATTGTGGATGGATCATTTACCACTCCTCATGCATTGTCAATACAATGCATGGTCTTTAAACAATGATGTTACATTGTATCCAGTTGATACAAGTTCTTAGAACTTAAAGAACAGCTCATCAATCATCAGATGTAATGATGCTCCATCATCATTAATTCTTCAAGTTTTGTCACTTAGTATCACCTTGATACAAGTATTGAAACATTAAGATCAGTTCTACAATCGTCTGATATTCATGGATAATGTTTCAACCATCAGCTCCTATGATACATACAGAATCTCCTAAGTGACATGCCTCTAAGTTCCATGGCCATTCTCCATTCCTCACCAACACCATCACATCCTTTGTCGTTCACATATTGAAACTCCTTGACTTCCATTTATTCCATGACAACAACATACCTCATTGACAACAAATGCAAAACAGTGCACTTCAGTAAGAATGATTTCATTATGAGATGGGTGGGACCTATATCTCCCTCCAATGCATTGGGTAAAGATTTATATCTCATGAGATAGACATGGCTGGAACAGTAAGTTAATCCAGTTCGGTGTTACAGTACTGAAACGAGGAGTGAACTCAATTCAGAAAGGGACTTTGTCCACTAAGATGGTCTTGGAAGCAATGCCTTGGCTACTATGGAAGTCATAATATGTGCTTAATGGTTGCCACAATTACATGTTTTATTCCCATGCTATTTTATCATGCTTAATGTTTCTTTATTATCTATGTCTTATGTACTGCCATGATTTATGTCATTGCTCAATATTTTGATGTTTAAATATTATGTTCATGTTTTGAAGATCAAATGTATGTGATTTTTTTATTTTATCCATGCTTACCCTTACTGAGCATTTAAGATCACCCTTTTATATGTTTTCTTTTCCCCATGATTTAAAGAAAGGTTTTAGGTAAGAAAAAAAGGGGAAGATATTTATGGGAGATGTTGAAGATCTTTCACCACGATTAGAAGATTATGTTCCGAGTTTCAAAGACACTAAACTATTACGGCCCTTGATTGTTGGTTTTTATTATGTAATAAGAATTACTTAAAAGTAATGTAATGTTCATGTACGTCATGTTTTGGGTCTCTACAGTTGGTATCAGAGGAATGGTTTAGTCAAACTTTGGAAACTAGGATGCGATAACTTTAGTGAGATCCCTAGAGATATTTCTAAGGTATGTCTAGGGATGTCCCTAAGGTTAAGTGTAAGTATAGTTTATAGTCCTAGAATTATGGTAACGATCTTATAATTAAACCTAAGATGTTAGATATTAAAGGTACTCCCCCTTTATTATGTTGTTTTCCCTAGCATGATTTTTGCCTCTCACGCTGTTCTTTTTGGGTTTTAGACGATGGATGAAACCCGAAGGAAATGTGTTGATCAATGAAATGGACAATGCAATGATTGTCCCCCTAGACAAACAAATGTTATGGTAGATGGAGTGAAAAATCTTATTTCTGTACTTACACAAGCTATGAATCACTCTGGACTTCCAAATGAGCAGATAAGGGAACAATATTCTATTGAGTCCTTCATGAGGCAACGTCCACCTTATTTCAGTGGGTCTTCTGATCCACTTATTGTTGAACAATGGTTCAGTACCACTGAAAAGATATTTTCAGTTCTTCAATGTTCTGAACAAGATAAAGTCATCTTAGCAGTATATCGTTTGGAAGGTGAAGCTGATCAATAGTGGAATCTTGTCAAGAATATGAGGCCAAGAGATGAAATTGAGTCCATGGAATGGGACGAGTTCAAGAACTTATTTTTCAATAAGTACTTACCTCCTATTATTAGAACAAAGATGGAGAAGGATTTTCTTGAACTAAAGAAAAAGGATGATGAATTTGTTGGTATATACGAAGCAAATTTTACAAGGCTTTCAAGGTATGAATCTGGCATTATCATCCAACCTGAAAGTAGAGTTGATCGATTCTTCAGTGGCTTAAAACCAAATCTTCGAAGGTCATTAGCTATAATAGACTTTCATAGATATGAAGAAATTGTGTGTTGTGCTATCAAGGTAGAAATGGAAGTTGGTGTTACTTATCCATCTCATGGTTTTGACAAGAAATGAAAGATGGAGTTCAATGAGAAATCTCAGAATAATGGTGAAAAGAATATGAATGTTTCCTTATGCTCAAAGTGTGGAAAGAAGCATGGTGGAGATTGTCTTAAAGGGACTAGAAAATGTTTTAAGTGTGGAAAATAAGGTCATCGAGCAGCTGAGTGTCGAAGTAATGGAAAAAGGGTTGCTAATGATGTGAATAAAGAAAAGACTGAAGAGAACGCACCACCAACACTTCAATGCTTCAAGTGCAAGGAAATGGGGCATTATTCTAATAAATGCCCTAATCCAAGGGTTAGTGATGATCGACATGAGCAACCACTAAAGGAAAAGGACAAAGGGAAGTCACATGCGATCACTATTGGTGATGTTGAATATGACAACGATGTGGTGGAATGATTAAGTGTTTATGCAATGGGATTCCAAAATAATGTTGTATATAGTATCGTGGAATATTGGAATATTTATGTATTGGTCTATTGTGGTTTTCAATAATTTTATGTTACAGGTAACCATAGAAAGTGATTGAGATATTTTTGGAAAAAATATGATATGCGCATAATGAATGGATAAAGAGAAAATGAAATGTTTGACAGTATTCATGAGCTCATGACTGATATAAGGAAATAGTTATATCATGATTTGAGTAGATAGAATTTTGTGGTTTTAGAATGTGGAAAGAGTTAACTTTTGACAGCACTCATGTTTTCACTAAGATTCAATGGGTATTAATTTTTCAAGAGAATACACGATTAAGGCCTTTGAATGTTTGGAATGTGACCAATAAGACATATCTGATGATATATGGGGATCAATGATGGTATTAACATGCTTCTTATATGAAATCTCTGGTAATCGTTTTCACTATAATATGAGAGTAGACTACAATATTATGGATAAGCCTAAAGATTGGAATGGATTATATTAGACATAAGTTGGTATTGTTTAAGGATAGAAGTTTTTTTGATATTATTTATGGGATGTTATAGTAATGTAGTTTTAGAAAAAGGACAACCTACAAGATGGGCGACAACCCATCGCATCGGACAAGGCTATGGGAATTGAACCCACAACAGAAGTGCGACTGGACTTTATCGCCTACCACTGGCCTACAGGAAGTCCTTGTTTAGTAGAAACTAGTTTTATTATATTAAGCGGTATGATATATGAAGTATAAGTCCATTTTAGGAACCATATATGATTAATCTCACTATATATGGACTTATGTATTTTTGATAACTTTTATAACCTTTTGTTTGAGATAGATGGAATGACCCATCATTCTATCGCATGATCTACTAACACTTCACGAATGAAAAATTCAACTTCATTTCTTTAAGAGATTAAGTGGAAATTGTCCAAAGAACGACCAACAGTGATACTATACCAAAATCACGGAAGTATTTCTTCTAATTCCAATTTCATCAACGTTAGGGAAATGATCTTGAAAACCAAAAATGTTGTCCTAGTGCCCTTATATCCGATGAATCAGATGGTACCTTAGATCATCACAAATCTATGGCTTTGTGATTGATGGATTTTTCATATCAATGTTCTCTACCACTCTCCATCAGAACATGATGGTTAGATTTCTCCTCCATATCCATATTTTCACCTGTGTTCTCCTATTTAGAAACCCAGTGATGAGTTATTTGGGTATCTGTTATGTTTCTAACATTCCTTTTTTAAATTAAGTTTTAGTATTCCTTTTTAAGATGTGGGTTTCTATGAAAGAAACTCTCGTGTAATAAACCATTTATAACCCCGACAAATTTCGAGGGAGAAATTCATTTTAAGGGGGGTAGAATGTAACACCCTGAGATTTTATGAAAAATATTCTTTTTAATGTCTTGTGTTGTATGCTACACCAAAATTAGCTTGTGATATACGCAACGCCGTATTTTCTTGCAGTATACGCAACACTATTCTTGGCTCGTGTTACACACAATTTCAAGTTCATTTTGTAGAAACTATTCTACGCAACATTATGTATAGATTTTGTTTAATGTATAAATGAAATAAGTTTTGATTATATGAAACACCAAACAGAGCTTTCACTACACGCAGCCCTGAATTGGCTTGCATTACACACAATAAAGACCTTCCTCGATAGCATGTGTAGTACGCAATACCGAGTTTCACTAAACGAGATATTATTATAATATTATTATGAACTAGCCGTTATGAATAATAATACCCACTTTTTGAAATTTTATAAATTTTAACTTTCAAAATGGACTTCAGTTTTGGATTCAGAATATCGAAATTAGCTTAGGGTAAAATTTTGGTACTTTTCGGATAACTTTCATATTCTGATGAATAGTGAAAATTATTAAATTTTAATTAAAACAAATTTTTTAATACAAATAATTAATAGTGATAAATAATTAATTTGAGTGGTTTTAAAGTATATTTAGAATATATTTTTACTATTTAATACAATGTTGTTCATTTTATGTAATTTCACATTTAAACCAGACATAAACAATTGTCAATCTTTTGATAGTTATTATCTCTTAAAAACACGCTATTTGTTTTGACGATGGGAATTAATTTTTAAATTAACTAATGCAACTGATATGTTTTGAATTTGGTAAAATAGACATAATTTTCGAATTCATAATATCAAATATAGATTAGGCCTAATTTTTGATATTTTTCTTGAAACTTTCATTTTTTGATGAATAGTGAAACCACTAAGTTGTAGTTAAAAAAACTGAATTTTTCATAAAACTTAATTTTACCGCTTCTGTGAGTGGAATTTCGAAAATCCGAGAGACATTGTTAATATCAAGGACTAAAATGTGGTTCAATGAGATGAAAATAGTTTTTGGTGAATTGTAACTTTTAAATTTTATTTACCACAGTTAAAAGTAAATAGGATAATTAAGGGTAAAAATGATATTATTATTACCCTAACACATGTCCTAATTCTTTTGGATAAGAGTAATTCGACCAAAAACAACCTTAGGAATAAAATATGACTATTTACGCCCACTTGGATTAGATTAGGACATTTAATATTAATTTATTTAAAGAAGGGTTAAAATAGTTAAAATCAAAGTTTAATAAGTAAATCATTTTTAATATAGGGTTATACATAAGATAAATTGTACTATAAATATTCATTAGAAATATAAATAGATTTCTTGCATAATTGTATTTTACTTATAATTTTTATACATTAAATAATTTAATTTATTTATGACACAAAGATGATGCAGTAATTATCTTATTAATGAAATATTGACATAATTGATGTTATAAATACCCAAATAAATGTAATTTGAGACTTTTTATGAATTACACTAATTTTATAGGTTAATATGACATGTTAGTATTGATTTAGTTAACTTTGTTCCAACTAATCATTCTTTTATGATTTTCACAAAAATCAATTACCAAATAGTGTCAAAATTGACATAAAATAGTTTTTAAAACAAATATTATATTATTAATTGTTATTTTATTCCTAAAAATCTAAGGTTCGGCCAAATGACTTAGATATGGTTATATATATTAATAATAAACAACTTGGGGTTCTTTTGGCTTGTTATATTAATTTTATTAACCTTATAGTGTAAGAAAACAAGAATACATAGTAAAAGTTAAATTATCTAGCTTAAAGTTAAATCTAAATGATAAGATTAAAATAGAAATCTAAACTTGTCTAAATTCTATTGGATTAGAGGATTTCGACCCATCCCCACCTTAGCTTCGAAATAACTCAATTTGGAGCTATTAAAAGCCGAATATGACTTTATAATAAAATAATATTTTTAGTTATTCCAAAGGTGCCCCTCTCCTCCCTTATAAAAGGGCACCTCCTCCCTCTCTTCCTCACACCACTTTGAGCCTTCAAGCTCAGCCAACCCCTACCAAATTCTATTCTCCACTTCCATGGAAACATCCTAGAGGTTTTGGGCTTCTTCAAAGACCAATTTTGGTGCCCTAAGAGGAGGTCTCAAAGAGTCTCTTCAAAGAAGAGGAGGTTCGGATACGTACGAAGCATATCGGAACTAAGGTAAGGGATAATGTTGCAATCTCAATTGTTTTCTATCCCATATTGCTTATACGTAAGTATTTACTGGGGTTATATTTATCATCCATGTCTAAGTCTTATAAAAATGTTTTCAGGTATGTTTAAAGTCCTTTTTACCCATTTTTGACTTTTACTACATGGTATGTATGGAATATTTCTTTTACGAGGTACTCTTTGACTTTTCCAGCAAAAGTACGAGAAGAATGTTTTTTTTAACTTATATGGCATGAAAGGATTTTTACGGTTTTATAAAGCCTTATTTTCATGAAGCTTCCTCCAAAAGATTTTATGAATATTTTCAAAAAAATACTTTTCTTTAAAAATTTCATGGCATTTTGTGAAAAGAAAATGATTTTGAAGAAGAAAGGATATTTTTCTCAAGAATTCATTTCAAATATTTTATCAAAACCATTTTTCCATCTAAGATGACATTATTTCATATGTGTATGTTTCAAGTATAATGTCTCTATGATTTACATGGTTTCAATTTTCTTATTATGAAATGATATACATTTCTTTTATATGGATTATGTGATGATGGAATGATGTTTATGAAACCCATTTTATTCTTTGGGTTATGATGAATGATTTATGTTTATGTTGTGGCACAAGTAAGAATGATTTCATTATGAGATGGGTGAGACCTATATCTCCCTCCAATGCATTGGGTAAAGATTTATATCTCATGATATAGACATGGCTGGAACGGTAAGTTAATCCGGTTTAGTGTTACAGGACTGAAACGAGGAGTGAACTCGATTCAGAAAGGGACTTTGTCCACTAAGATGGTCTTGGAAGCAATGTCTTGGCTAATACGGAAATCATAACATGTTCTTAATGGTTTCCACAATTACATGTTTTATTCCCATGCTATTTTATCATGCTTAATGTTTCTTTATGATCTATTCCTTACGTACTACCATGATTTATGTCATTTCTCAATATTTTGATGTTTAAATATTATGTTCATGTTTTGAAGTTCAAATGTATGTGATTTGTTTTATTTTATCCATGCTTACCCTTACTGAGCATTTGAGCTCACCCTTTTATATGTTTTCTTTTCCCCAGGATTTAAAGAAAGGTTTCTGGTAAGAAAACAAAAGGGGAAGATCTCTATGGGAGATGTTGAAGATCTTTCACCACGATTAAAAGATTATGTTCCGAGTTTCCAAGTACACTAAACTGTTACGGTCCTTGAGTGTTGGTTTTTATTATGTAATAAGTATTCCGCAAAAGTAATGTAATGTTCATGTACGTCATGTTTTGGGTATCTACAATAAAATTATGTAGGATATAATGGTGTTATTATATTTTAAGTTTTAATTCATAATTGAAGGTGTAAAAATAATAAATGATATGAAATATATTGTTAATATAATTACCTTGTATAAGAGAAAACTCCTTTGGATCTCCTCTTAAGGACCCTAGGTATGGTGTTTTGGGAGGACCCAAGGATCTATAATGTAACTAATGATGTTGGGGAGTGAAGTTTTTAGGTTTTGGTTGCGAAAAATATCTTGTTATGTGTGAATAAGTGAAGGGTGGTGACAGCCATTTAAAATTGGGGGAAAGGAACCCACTTGGAAACTACTTGGAAATTTCCCAAAACACTCCAAAATAATAATGTAATTCCAAATATAAAAGATTAGAAATGACCATATGTTATAAATTAGTTAGGATAATGTGTACATATGTCCAAATAATAATATTTAGACAAGTTGGTATGTCATTTTAACCAATATTCTCTTAGTTTATCCCCATGGTAAACCTAGTTTTAACTTAATCATAGTAATTGATTTTTAATATTTTCAAAATTAATTCAAGTAAAATATTATATTGGCCTCATTAAATAATATAAATTATTTTAATTATAAATATGGAATCCATTTTTCCAAATTTCATTCACTGAATATTCAAATTTTAATTTAAAACTAATCTTACTGACACAATGAGAAAGTGGGTTTTTAAAGAGAAAATTTTCAAAAGTTTACGAAGTTTTTATATCAAGATTAAATATTAAATTTATTAAAATGAACTAAATTGGATAAATGGATTTAAAATTAAACTAATTTTACTTTATAACAAATTTTAAATATAATTTTATTTTTTTAATAAATTCTATGAAAATGTAGTTTTCAATTAAAATTCAGTATTTTTAACTATTCTCCAAAAGGAGGAACTTTTATAAAAAACACCAAAAATTAAACATAAGATAATTATGATATTATAATTTTAAAAATTAATTTTATTTTTTAAATAAAATTTTCTAAAATTGAAAAAAATAATTTTAAAATAAGTGTCCAAAAAAAGGTGATGAACCCACTATTTAGTAGAAATAAAATACAATTTTTAAGCGTAAACTTTGATTTATTCTTATATATTGTCTAGAAAAGACATAAAATTAATGTTATGGATTTTATAATATATAATTTTCATTAAAATAAATAAATAAAATTGATTAATTTAATTTATTGAGGAAATAAGTTTTTATGTTTTTAAAAATAGTTATTTTTGAAAATGATATCATTTATTTTAAAAAAGTTTTTGTTTTTATTTGTAATTAATTGTTCTCCAATTATATATACATGTGTAAACAATATATTTCCATTATTTATTTAATCATATTAATACCCTCCATTCCAATGGTTAGGTAATAACGATCAAATTAAATGTTATTTTTTAATCGTGTGTCACATTTCATTTTAACTTAATATTATATGTAATTCAAGAAAAAATTGGTATTGTTTGTAACATAAGAAAAAAATAATGTTACGTGTAGTGCATGATAAACTCATTGTTTCTTGTAATGATAAATATTTAAATGAATAAAT
The DNA here is from genome assembly GCA_963277665.1 of Viscum album. NCBI lineage: Eukaryota > Viridiplantae > Streptophyta > Magnoliopsida > Santalales > Viscaceae > Viscum > Viscum album. The sequence goes on along the minus strand of OY728121.1, from coordinate 721,694,256 downwards.
TTAATTGAAAAAAATATTTCACAAAATATCATTGTGTTACATTCTACCACCCTTAAATTTAATTTCACCATCGAAATTCAGTCTGGTCATCAAAGGATTGGCATCTGAAAATTCCTTCTTAGAAAACCAAATCATAAAAAGGTTTAATAAAACATCCTCTTGAAAAAGAGAAAGGGATGTGTGGAAGTCATCTAGAATAACACATACTAGGTTTCCAGATAGAAGAACATGGGTGGGATGTTAAAACATAGACATGGAAGATAAAACTAACACCCAAATACTGATGGAGAGTGATAGAGAACATGGTTAGGAAAATGTTTATGAACACTAATCTATAAATAAAATGTGTGTGAAAATGTAATTTATGTCATAAAAAATGATGTTAAAATAATAAAATTTTATTTCAAGATCTGTTTCCTAATTTTTTGGGAATCCCTTTTCAATCTAGACTTAGAACATACGAAAATTTACTTACATAATAAATTTTTATTTCATAAACAGCAGTTAATCCATTGGTTTTTCCTTGATCAATTTCCACTTCCTATACTACCCAAAGAGACGAATTTTCTTCATTTCCTAAGAACTAAATAAGAAACATAAAATAATGATAATTAATTCCTTCTATCATAAACAAAGTTAACAATGGTCATTCAATATGGATAAATATTCATATGGTGGACTTATACGTTAATCCCTAAGGCCTCATCCAAAGTTCAACTTAAATAATTATATAAATGGTAAACCTTGTAACCCTTCCAAAATTAAAAATTCATATATATGGTCTCTAAATTTCTCAAAATCAAAGTAAAATTAATCCTCCAAATATCATTAATCATCTCTTAATTTTCACATACTGAACATTGGAATATCTTCATTATGTATTCACTTGAAACATGGTAATGATTAAAAATATCAAAGGACCCTAATGAAAAAATTCATGTTTCTTAATTCATTTAATAAAATTTTAGATTGTTGAATAGATTCCATAGATCTAATAATTTTTTAAACAATATAAATGATTACATAAACAACTATGTCAACAAATCCTTTATCGGTTCTTAGGTCATCAATACTATCCAATTTACTTTATCCATATCAATTATATCTTTATCCCTACTAAAAACAAATTTCTCAACCTTATAAATATATTAAGGGATATCTTACCTTAAAAAAAATATCATGTTTCTATTAAATCCATTTTCTAGTCCATTAGCACCATTTAACATATTTTTGAAAATCCTTAATGACAAACTTTTATTGAAAAATACTTATATATTTCATGATTCATAATGATTTAATTACAATATATAAAAACATAAATCATATCACTTCCTTGTCAAACCATTAAATATAATTCATAATATTATTTCTTATCACTTATTTCCTTTCATATTTCATTTATAGTCTCTTAATTATCAGAAATTTAACCATTACTCATACAAACTTGTTGATTCCTTTTGTGAACTTTCCCTTATGGACAACAATTTTTAAAATTATCAATATTTTCACATTTAAAATATTAATAATTTGATACAAATTTATGGAGACCAATATTTCAATCTATTGTGTTAATTAAACTTTTCTTTTTCCTTACAAATTAATTACTTTTTTCCTTTCTTTTCCCCACTCAAATAATCTTATTATTCCTATGATACATTCATTAGAGTGCTTATTACCACATTATTGACATATAAAAAACTAAATCATCATTACTAAATGGTCTCCATTACCCGAACTCTCAATTAACTTTGTCCTTATCTTCTTTGGTGATTCTGTGATTTGGTTATGGTGTACATTTTTAATCATGTTCCCTGATAACTAATTAGGCATAATCACAACATTATTAACTCTATTCATCATCCCATTCGGCAACTCATCATCAAATTTTCTTTCATATTCAATGTTAACACAATTGTTTCTAGTTATCTCTGTTGAATAAAACTCAAAATCATAGTGTGAGAAACACTAATAATAATATAAAACTACATAATCATGAAAATACACTTTTAATTTTTCTAAATCATGACACCTTATTTTAAATATATGACACCATATCCTTAACATAGTTCATTCATAGTCCTCATCTATTTAAATCCTTCATGATGGTTTGTAAATAGTTTCTGAGTTTTCAAATAATATCCCCAAGGATTTTCTTACTAGGTGTGCAATAAGGACCATTTTTTTGAACCAGGTGTCGATTGAGTCCATCACAATTCTCCCTTTTTGTAGTTATTTCCCATAGGTACCTAGGTCTCAGATCCACATCCACTTATTTTATCCAGACATAGATGTAATTTCTTGGAGACCACTCTCTATAAACTTTACCAAATTTCTAGTATATCTTCTTATACTTTGACTCATATTTAGACTTATCCTTAGATTAAACCCTAGAAATAAACTAATAAATAGACCAAGGGATATCAAAAAAATTCCTCATCATAGTTTTCAAAGGTTAACTAATCATTTACTCTAATACCAACTATAGAACCCCTGGCTTATTATATATAGAAATCGCCTTTTTTATGAATATTATATAAATTAAAAAAAACATACTTGAAGACTATAATAGTTTAGTGTATTTGGATAATAGGTATGGAATCATATAACATAGTTAAATATCTTCAACATCTCCCATAAATATATTCCCCGTTAGTACTCTTCATAAACATACCCTACTTAAAACCTTTCTTCATAACTTCGGGAAAGGAAACGTAAGAAAGGGTGATCGTAGATGCTCAGTGAGGGTAATAAAGTGACATATCAGTTATCACAAAAGTATTACAAGAGAATAAGGGTATGAGAACATGATATTAACATTTTAAAACCATACCTTATAAAACTGATATCATAATATTGAGACATGGCATAAAACATGGTAGTTCATAAGACATTAATCATAAAGAAATCAAAGATCAAGACCCATGAGAGTATAAAATTTGAATAAGATATATATTTGTGACATACACATCAACTTATAACATTGTGAACATTTATAAAGAGAAATTGGTATACTCGTTAATTTAAGGACCAGAAATTATGCCATTGTATATTCTTATAGACATGAAAACCGGTCCACAGATACCATTATGGACACAAAAATAGGTCCATGCATAATATTGTGAACATTTAATTAGGATTACACATAAAATTATAAAAATAAAACATAGTTTCGGGTATAAAATCATATTGGTCATTGTTCACTCCAATGACCATCATATTGGGAAAAGTCCCTTACTGAATCGGGTTCACTCTATGTTCTAGTCTTGTATTTCTCATGAGATATAAATCTATACCAAATGAATTGGAGAGAAATATAGGTCACACCCATCACATAATTAAAATCATATATATGTGTTCCATAAGATAACTAAACATTCATTATATCATAACCCATGAAATGAATGGGATTCAAAAAAAATTAATCATATCATAACCTATAGGAAAATAGATAGGTTTCATAATCATTTCATCATCTCATCAAAGCATAACCCATGGAAAAATAAATAATTTTCATAAGAATTTTTTCATGGTATAACCCATGGAAAAGAAAGTATTTCATAAAAAATTCATCATAAACCATTCATAGAATGAAAAAGAATGGTATCTTTGGTTCATATCCCTACTAAAGAAAAAGTTACATGAAATGATATTTTCTTAGATGAAAATTTATTTTGGAAGATAAATCACATAGAAAGTTTATTTAAAAAGTTATCATTTATTTGAAAATTAATTTTCAAAAAATAAAACATTTTGGAATCCTTTTATTTTAAAAATAACCATGAAAATTTGTAAAGTAATATTTAAAAATAATTTAAACAAATTCTTGATGAAAATATCCTTTCCAGTTCGAAAAAATCTTTTTAAAACATAAAACATTTTTCAAAATAATTTTATTTCAAAATAATCAAGAAAAAATATAAATTAATCTTCAAAGAAAATAATTTAAATGATTACTGGATGTTTTTTTCATGTCATACGTGTTAAAAACAATGATTTCTTTCACACTTTCAGAAAAATAAAAATGGGCATTTTTTAGAAAATAACATGAAGATTCCTTTAAAAATTTTGAAAAAATTAAAAAATGGATAAAAATTTATTTCAAAAATCATTTTATAACAATAAAACACTTTTTAAAATATTTTTATAAAACATGGTTTTGAAATAAAATTGGTTTTCTACTGAAAAGATGATTTTTATTAAAACATTCTTTTTAAAATATTGAGTTCATATAGAGAGGAAAATGAAGGGAAAAAATATATTCTATTGACATAACTAGAGTATATTAAAATTAATTAGTTTCCTGAGAGATATATCTTAACATTTCATCATGGAAATCATAATAACAATCAATCCCGATACACGATGAGATTGTAACACAAAACTGTTACCACTTTGGTAACTTTGAAATGTAATCCCCATGAAGTAATAACATTAAATTAAACTTAAAATATAATGAGTATAAATAAATTCATGATATTACATGGAAAATGTTCATTATGTTCACCTCATAAAATAATATTGGTGTACAACATAACATATGTCTCAAACAAGGAAAATTGAGACAGAAAACCCATATTGATTTATTAAATTTTGAATCGTAAACCCCCTAAAAGAGAGATCCTAAAATGGATACCTAAATGAAAATAATTTTATTTATATTAATACTAAAATACATTTATGGTAATTATATACACCACATAAAAGGAATTGTTGGTGAATATGGCTTGTGTCTCACAGAAGTAAAAAGTGAGATGGGAATCCCTTACTTAAAGTCTTGACTTCATTTGTACACGTTAAAAACTCATGTGTAATAAATATAAGTTAATTATACATATATTAAATAACCATATTAATATATATTATACCATATATTGTTTTCTTATGACCTTTTAATTATATATTTATTAACAATTCCATGTTAAAGTCACGTTTCGGGCAATTACTACTTTATTTTTCATGTATGTTTTGACTTATTATATTTGGTCCTCTTTATTTGGTAATTTTTTAATCATTTATAAAATATTAAAAATGATATAAATATTATATATATTCATTATATATTTATATATAGTAATTCATAAAATTCATTGATATAAAATGAAAAACATCGTTTAATGAAATGGTAGGTTGTACGTACGCATTAACGATGCTTCCATTTTCTTAGCGGATGGGAATAAAGAAATGTAAATGATATATATTATCATTAATAGATATTTCATTTTATTTTTTCTTATTCCACCTTAAATTTGTCTTGAAACTTAAAATATAGTAATAATATTAAATTATACATACTTTTATTTTATTATGTTTATGGAATTATTATTATTTTTCTCCAATTCAATTAATTGGGTTTCAAAATCATCATTCGTGTGTACGACGAATTACAACGTCACGAATAGATTCCATTTGTTTCATAATTACCACCTATTGAGGATATAAATAATGTCAGTTTTATAATTTATATATGATATTTATAATATATTTAATATTATTTAATTATTATATCACACATTCCTTAACTGTGGTAATTAATTTTTTCTTCTTTCACAATTAATTTTGGTAAAAAGTTAATTAAAATTTTTTAGATAACATAAATAATTATGATTCCAAATATGGAATATATTTTTCCAAATTACATTCACTTAATTAGAAAATTTTAATTTAAATTTATTCCCATAGACATGACAAGAAAGCTAGTTTTTTAAGAGAAAATGTTCAAAAGTTCACAAATTTTTTATATCAAAATTCAATATAAAATTGATTTGAATTACCTAAATTGTATTAATGTATTTATTATTGAAATAATTTTACTTTAAAATAGATTTATAATTGAAAACATTTGGAAAAATACCAAAATATACGTTTGAGATAATTTTTATATGATTATTTAAAAAAATGAAGTATATATTTTCAAATAAATTTATAAAAGTAAAAAAATTAGTTTTAAAATAAGTGTGCCAAAAAAATGGCAAAACCAGTTTTTATAAAAAAAATATAGTTATTAGGCATATAATTTGATTTATTTTAATATCTTGTCTATAAAAATATAAGGTGAATTTTAAAAAAATATATTATATAAATTTCATTAAAATAAACCTCTAAAATTTATTCATTCAACTGATTAAATTAAAACATGTTTATGTTCCTCAAAATGGTTTTTCTATAAAATAATCTCCTTTATATTATAATTTTTTTTATTTTAATTTCTAATAAATTTTATACCAAATAATTCATTATATATACATGTGTAAACCATATATTTTAATAACTTAGTTAATCATATCCATACCCTCCATTCCAATGGATATGTGATAACTATAAAATTAAATGATAATATTATAATAGTATGTCATTTTTTGTAAACTCAATGTTGTGTGTAATTCATGGTAAACTTAGTATTGTGTGTAAAAAAATCCAAAATTATTGATTTGTGTAATGGAAACTAAAATAAGTATTTTGTTTAATACAAATTATTTGGACAGATTAAATTTAATTGATAAAAATATTTGACAAAATCTCAGGGTGTTATAGTTAAAACTCGGTGTTGCATGTAGAACAATCTATATACAAAATTAAATTTATTCAAAAAATATATTTCATAAAAACATGGGGTGTTACACCTTGGTTATCAATGACTTCTAGTATAATTAAACATGAGGAAGAAGAATAAAAAACAATAGATCTATAATAAATATTAATAGATCTTACACAAATTGATTGATCTGAACTATCTACCTAGATATATGGTTATTTCCTTGAATAATATAGGAGATCTCAAAGTAGAAATAAGAAACTAACATATACCTTCAATACTATAGGTATGAAACCCTTTGATTCAATGTAAAATATTACCAAGGGAAAAGGATTACTAAGATCACCTAGGAGAAGAATTTGGTTCATGACGTATTGTCCTGACCTGGATACCACTAAAACTATTCTCCGATATGGTTATCCATTGGTCCTCAAGTTCTCTACTCTATACGCCAAAGGCTACCAACTAGTTGTGAGGGAATAAGGTGATTTTTTGGAGAGATTGGGCCCTCATATCAAAGAAAAAATAGTTGAAATAAATAGATACCATCCAAATAATAAATAAATAGAGTGTGTAAAAAGTAAAAAATATGAAATAGGAACATGCTATAATAATAAAAGGAATTTTATAAAAGTCCAAATAACCGTGTCAAACATACAATGTTGGTCACCCACTGGGTTGACAAAAAATGAAGGAGTACATAAATGAAACCGAAATAAAATTATAGGTCTATAATACTAAATCTGATCTAGAACACATACTTATTATCTATGACATTGTCGAGATACTCCATCCCAATTATAAGAATCCACATGAGTGGCTCCACTCATTCATGAAACCCTAGGCCTCATCCCTATCCACAATGAATTAATGTTCAATCTGAAAAAGAAAATATAAGGTATGTATGAACACCAAGGTTTGCGTACTGGGGTGAGAATAAAATCTTAGAATTCCAAACCAATGATGAACCAATAAATATAATATCATAAGTTCATGATCATGAAATACTCTTATCCTATTGGAGATGCAACTGGAGAGAAAAATAAATCAAATATTGTGAAACCACAGTAGATCCCTGGGTCTGTGATCCCGATCAACTGGGAAAGGTGATGTTTTGTATATCAAAATTCATAAGCACATATATAAATATATATATATATATACAAATATTTACATGCATAAATATAAATATCTATAAGAAAGGTGAAGAAAATCACATAAAACATTAGCAGATGATCGTTGGGTCTATACTCTTGATCTTCTGGACATTCAGTGAAAAGGGAATTGAGTTGAATTTCATACCACTCAATCTATGTATAATTAAGTTGATATCTAGGTATGTAATCCCAATAAAAAAATACCTTCTTTGTCCAATGTTGATAATTTATATGAGAAAGCTACTTCATAATAGGGGGATACTTGTCTTAACTCTGGGTTCACCCATACTCTCCTCAAATCATTATAACGATGGATTCCAGGTAGTATCTGGACTTCCTATAAATGTTCATGAAGATGGAATTCATTCCATTCATTCCATATAAATACATTCTGATGTCTAATCCCTGGGTCCCGGTCTAGATACAGTCATGAAATTGGAACTCATATGAATCCTAATGGTCTAACCCCTATTCAAACTGTAATGAGAGATCCCCAGTGAGACATCATGCCACCCCTCAAAGTATTTGTTCAGGGAGAGAATAATAATCCCTATCACCTAGGATATCATAATCATTTATGAGTATTAAATGATGTGAAATTTAATCTCCAACATCACGGTCAAGTAATTGAACAAGGGGAGTGTAACCATCCTTATCGCTAAAGAGATAATAATTATATGAGTATAATAAAATATAGGAGAGTGTAATCATCTGCATCACATATAAATTATAGGATATCATAATCATCCACATCACTCAAAAGAGATTAATCATCCACAAGTATCATTATTAGGGTCTTCATTCCCAGATATCAAAGTAATTTTCTCAAAGACTAGATACTAAGAAGCACCTATAGAAATACCAATAATGTAATAGTCAAATTTACATGATCAATATCTTGATCCTGGGTAGTACCTATGGTTATGCTAATAAATATAATAATTCCATGTCTTAGAAGCTATATCCTAGGATATATGTCTAGGAATACCATAGATAATGGAATATGCATTGTGTCATACTCATCATCCAATAACTAGGAAGAACCTATGGTAATCATCGTTGCATTAGTAATAAATGAGTGAAAGTATAATTAAAAATAGTGAGGGTGTAAAAAAGTCTAAACCAACACCAAGGACTCATACACTAAGGATTACAAGTTCATAATAGTTTCTAAGGTGACACCCACTACCATCTCTACTAAAACACGACATACTAACTTAGGTTTTATCAAACATAAGGGCACCCACTATGCCCCTCATGTCAGAACACAATAAATTCATCCTAATATGGATCCTTAGTAGTGAAGGTAAAAGTATGAATCATACATTGGATCATTTATGTTATGTAAATTGAGGTATCCTACTCAGGATACCCTGAATAGTACATAATAAAAGGTTTCCATCATGGTACCCTTGACAACAGTGCAAGAAGCAAAGGCGTCCTACTAGGGATCCTCAGAAATTTAATAGGTGAAGGAGTCATATAAGTGATTTACTAGGTCAATATATAAGTGAAGTTATCCAAAAAGGTATCCTTTATAATAGGTAATAATATATAGGCATCCTTCATGAGATCCTTTAGGTAGAAACATGGGTATAGGCATCCTATGAAAGATCCTCAGAAAAAACTAACCTCACGTCCTCTTAGGCCCGAAGGGAACATCTCCTTAGGGATACATCCTCAATGTAAAAAGATACAAAATAATCATTAAATATATAAAGTTCATGTACTATATAAAATCAAAGGTTATCACTCTCATGAGTAAAGTACATTAGATTATTGGAGGAAGAAACTCCCAGCTTTAGGAAAATCCTGAAATGCTACCTTGGATTCCAAAAAAAACCACATGGGTTTTAACATCATGATCTACGTTAAAATGTACAAAAAATAGACTACTAATGTGTCCAATTATGACTTCTATGAATAAAGATATAAAAAAATTAAATCCCTAAAAAGTGTGACAAAGTAGGAGTATATGGTGTGTCAGCATCGGCACACGGTGTGTACCCTCAAGGCCCCACCTAGGGGTGCACTTCAACCCGACATGGCATGCCAAAAATGATGTACATGGAATTTTCATCATATACACAGAGTATACCTTACACATGGTACCTTAATTTTTACCTCAAATGTCCTAGAAATGTACTTCACCTAGTCGTGTACCTCTATATAGTGTGGGACCAACACTAGGTCTAGCCGTGTACTCTACATGGCCATGTTCTACGACACAGGGTGTCTAGTCAGGTACTCAAATACATAGATGACTCCCAGTATGTAGAGTTAATAACATGGAATGTACTAATAAAATTTAATCTTACCTAAATAGTAAAAACACACGACATGTCTTCCAAAATCTACACACTGTGTGATTGGGATTCATGAATTGGAAACCCCTCAAATTGCTTGAAATTTCCATTTTCCCTCCAAAATCAACACATCAACCTCCAAGGTGTTCCAAAAAAGCACAATATGGTTTTAAAACTTAAAAAATATCTCTGAGGATTTATGTAAAAACATAAAATCATCCTACCTTTAGGAAGAATCCTACGAAGCTTCACCTGTTTCCACACTCCATGACTATATCACGATGATCTAACACATACTGAGCTCCAAAATGGTACATATCTTCCACTATATATATTTATCCCTCTCTGTATCCATATCCTCTATCTATCATGTGAACTAGGAACTCTTTGGGGGTGTACGTGATAATCCAAGGAAGGAAAAAAAAGGAAAAAAAAGAAAAGAAAGAAAGGGAGAAAATAAAAAAGAAAAGGAAAACAGGGTTCGAGCCAACCACAATACCCAACCGGAGTTTATGTATAGCCTAGAAAAAACTCCATGTTATTGACTCAATGGTTGAGATGAAATATTAATCCTACACTTTGTTCAAAATATATGGCTGAACGAACCTATATGAATAAATTAATATATAATTGAATAAAATATTAATTATTAATTATTTCGAAAAAAATATAACGGCTTAGAAATCCACCAAACACATATACGAGGGTAAAAACTCTTTTGGGACAAATAGATTGGTAAAAAATTATCCAAAGTCATATACTAAGGTAAAATTACTCTTTTACCCCTTACAAGCAGTTAAAAGCAAAAAATCAAATTTCTACTCAAATTTCCAGTCTGGAAAAACACTAGTTCATACACATGATTCTAAGACACGGGAAAATAAATCGTAGTTTCATGGGAATTTTCATGATATGAATGAAATTATTAGATAATTAAATAACACCATATGGTTAGTCCACATAGTTTAGTTAACCTTATACCAACTGTGTGGTCAGAAATATTCCATTGAGGAGGTTTCACCATTTGGCCATGTGGTATGGTAAACAATGTGTCACCCATGTAAAATTCCTTTATCTCATGTATCATGGTTTCCTGGGAATGTCACATCATTTTCTCTATTCATGAATCAACGATTCTATTCCTATTAGGCATCCCTTATATAGTTCACATGTTCTTGGGGGTACCACAAGGTTTCTTTTAATTGTGTTCATACCCAAACAACTCTATAATATCACAAAAACTACCCAAAATAGATGAAAAAAAAGATGAAACCAAATATGGGTAAAATAAATAACCACTCATACCCAAAACTGACATTCAAGTGTTACATATAATATGGAAATAAAGGTTAATGTGTTAAATAAATCTAAAAATGTAAATAAGAATTATCACATGATCCTCATCCCGGTTGGTGAGGACATAGAAAGTGCATCTAAGAGACCCAAGATCAAATCCGTGTGGAGACATATTTTCTGAGGTACTATAGAAGTACTGTATTAGTTGGAACTATTCATCCATATAGGCCTCCAAGCCATCGGTTTGGTCCTCGGGTCCTGTAAGGTCTTCGGGCCACCCAAGGCCTTTGGGCTAGTTGTCTCTCAAGGCCTTCGGGCCACTTTAAGGCCTTAGGGCCATCCTAAGCCCTTCGGGCCACATGATTATGCCAAAATACAAGTCAAAATACAAGGAACAAGGCTTCAGATGAGAATTTAGGGCAGGCGCATTCACTAGAGAAGAGCTAACTGGAATTGGAAGAATGAGAAGGTATGGCTTTGCTATCGGTACCAGGAATATACAACATTTCATAGGATAGCTAGCCGACCAGCCCTATGGAGGTGGAGTTTTGATCATTACGACATATACTGGGGAAGAGCAATTCTAATTTTTCTTGTCTGGGTGATTTCCTCTAAGACTTATGGGTCATGTAGTTGTCTCTGAGCCTTCAGGCCTTGTTAGGGTTCCACCTCACCCCTTGAAAGGTGTATTATCAAAAATAATAATAAAAAAATTATGGCCTTCGGGCCATTTGATCGGTAAATAATAATTATTTATAGATGAAAAATAGTTTTCATTATTCCTTATCCTAATATTATGAGAAGAATATATTGAAAAAGAGGTTAGTGGGGGTATTTTTAGACTTATAGAAGTTCAATGTTAACAAAATAAGTATTATACCAATCTAAATTTACAATAATTCCCATTTAATATTCTAAATAGATTAGGATGTGTTATGGTAAATAAAAATATAAAGAGTTGTGTTTAATAACCATGGAAAGTGAATATCACTATCTCTTAAATAATTAAACCAGTCTAATATTAATGAGTTTTTAACTAAATATCCTAAAGAGTTTAGGATATGTTAATATAAATAAAAATAAAAATAAATATGTTTACTTATCATAAATAAGTGAAAAAAACACTATTTCCTAAAGGATTATACCTATCAAATTACTCACTATTTCCAAAAAGATTTTAGGGTAAAATAGTAAAAAAATATAAATTGTTATAGTTATATAACATAATAAAGTGAACACCACTTCATCATAAAATAGTTTATTATGTTCCGGTAAAATAATAATGTAAATGGTTAAACCATATATAAAAATATTTCAAGGGAGTATTTTGATGGAAATGGTTCTAAGAATGATGATGGTGACCATAGAAATAGTTTTAAGTGAACAATAGAAGTATTCATTATAAAATTTGATGTGATAAAATTAATATGTTTGAATTTATTCAATGAGTAATATAGTTACAAATATTATTCCTAAATATCACCATTATTCAAATTCATTTTCTTCAAAGATGTTTCTCACTAAAGGGTTTATTGGGAGGATTTTATCAGATAGTCACATAAAGATGTGATAATAATTACATCTGATGTAATGAGTTAAAAACCCCCAAAAGTGTAGAATACATAAGTTTGATATAGTATTTTATCATAAATTTCTATGATTTATTGGCACTTATATTGGTTTTTTTAAATATTATTAATGAATTTTAATGATATAAAATTTATTATATTAAAATGAAATCTCCACTTTATCATTATTTCACATTGGCTATATAAATGTATAAATAGATATAAATTTCATGAAGTGTAATAATAATTTTCCTCTAAAAGTAAAAATATGAGTTTTCTCTAACCGATATCCATCATCGATTATTATAGGTTATTATTAAGGTTAGTGTGAGTAGGATTCTTTACTGGAGATATAAAATATTCTCATGAGGTTTTAAATGGATAAAATATTCTTTATTTGTGTTGGATAATCCATGAAGTATACCACATTGAGATTAATACACTATGTATTTGATATTTTAGGGGTGGATGGATCATATTTGAGTCCCTATTACCTGATGTTAGTGAGAATCCTAGCATGAGAACCTTTATACTTTTATTTCCTACTTAAACAAGTTTGAAAATTACTTATCTAATACATTGGTGGTTGGGTATGTTGTTAATCATTAGAGCTCAATATAAATTGGATTTTTTTCCCTCATATAATAAGTAATACATATAATCCCTCAATTGATATTGAATATAGATTTTTTGTAGCCACACATTGATATTATATATAATGTGATTATCTATTTGGATAACGTACATGTGATTTACTTATCCATTTGTGTAAATTACATGTGATGTATTAACTAACTAGTTCATTATATACATTGAGAATTGAGAACATAGAAGTAAGATATATGGGATTGATATTCTTTGTGCCTTTTTGTAACTTGATGTCTTATAAAAAAAGAAAATATGAGAATGTACACTTTCATGTGATATAAACCAATGGAGACAAGTATAAAGATACATTTTTTATGTAGATCACACCCAGTCCCTTTATAGCCTTAGTACCATTGATGTTTTTCAAGAGGAAACTATTTTCTTACAATTATGGATTCATATATTCATATATATTTTCAACACTATAAAGTCATGTGGGGTCACACAATAAGGTTGACTAAATGGGGATTAATTTTGACTAAAAGAGATACTCTAAAAGTGTTTTAGAGTAATTCCAGAAATATTTTGAATGGGTATTTTCAAGTTATTTCATATGATGTGATACAAGGTGAATTTAATTATATCATTCCAAAAAAGTTTTTTTATAGTATATCCAAAAACCAATTGTTATGGTTTCACAAGTAATTGTACATGATACAGTATATTTTTTAATGGTGAAATGTCTTTTAGGATTTAGTTTAAGTGGGAAATTGATAGATATACTCCCTAAAGACTTATATATATATGATATAAATAAGTTTTATTTAAACTTTTGTGAAATTTACAAACATAAATTATGCATGTTATTCCATGAATCCTAGAAAACTGATCCATATTCTACCAAAGTTACTGTATATCAGAACTGTTGATAAAATAAATTTTTTTGGAGGATATGACTATATGTGATGAATGCACGTGGTAGTAATAGAATTTATTCATGTGATATAGTTTATTAATAAATTATAAAGCACCTAAGGTAAACCATCATGGATTTATAAATCCACTTCCAAGTGATGGAAGTGGGTGTGTACGATCATGATTTCTTGAATCCTTGGTTGAATTATGCATTACCTAAAGCACTCAACTCTATAAATCTTCATCGTTTTCTCATTGAGGTTCTAGAACCCCAATTTTTAGGGGTTTTATTTTTTATACAATTAATGAATCATGTTTATCCCATGGGTATCTCCAAAGATGGTATTTCCTTCTCCTTCCACTTTTATAATCTTCATAAAAAGCATTAAAAAGATCAAGTTCATAACAACATCTTCTTCAGTGTAAGGTATTCCATTTATGGTGTTATTAATTTTATTATTTATATAATTTTAACATGTCATTCATGTTATATCCTTTAAAATAGATTTTTTATAATTCCTCTTGATCTAAAAACTATAATTAGACTCATTGAATTCCTAACAAGCATGGTTTACTAGAATGATCTAATCACTGGCATGTATGTAATATTGGTCAACCCATGTCTCTCTTATTGCATTTGGGGAGAAATTTTCTAAGAGATATGTATTCCATGTGTCATTGGAAATAACCCTCTCATGGATTGCTCTATATTGAATGTCTTCAGTACCATATTAATGAATGTAACTTGACATTTTGAGAGTAATCTTGGATCTTTCATAATAGATTTTTATCCCAAGAATATATATATTTTCTTAACATAGCCTTTATAGATAATTGTGTGTTCAACTACATCTTGAATAGACTATAATATGGGTATCTCATTTCTAATAAGTAGTATGTCAAAAAAATATACTATTAAGAAAATGACCACACTCTAACTAAACTATTTTTAGACTCAAGGGTCACGTTCATTATTCATGAATCCATATTCCCTTATGGATTCATCAAAAGATAATTTTATGATATGGAAGATTTAATTAATCCATAAATGGGTATTTTAAATTTTTGTATCATATTTACATCATTTAGTGTCAAAACCTCTTTTTGTTAGGTCATATTGACATCCCATTAAAGTTTTTGATTAAATGTGTTTTACATCCATCTACTAAAGCTCATTAGCATCAAAAACTATTATAGAATGTAAAATTCTAATAGATTTCAATATTTCAGTAGTGAAAACGTTATATCATAGTTAATTCCCTGATTTTTCTTAAACCATTATGGATATATTCTGAGGTGGGATGAGGTGAATTGGTTTAAACCCTCCTTCTTAGGTATTCATTTTCCTGACAGACATGTTCACCGATCTCGTCCCTCCTACTGTGAGGGGGATGGTATGAACAGTCTTAGATCGACCTCATCCCTTTTCCCCTCTTACAGTACTATCTGATCTCCCCTCATTCCCTACCATTGTGATCAACCCCAATTTTCCATTTTTAATTAGGGTTTTCCCAAGCTTCCTATTTTGATATGGGAATTCCCAGAGTCTTTGGACCTTCATTGGCTCTCTGGTGTTTTTCTTTGGTCAAAATTGACCATATGTTGATGCCTTCAGCCGATTCATTTCTAATTCATGTAATCTGCATCACCATGTTGTATTATGGCTCTTGGATCCCCTCCATATTCTCTTTTTCTTTTAGAGGGATGATGGAATTATTTCTTCCTAGTATATTGGCTTAATATCCTTCAACGGTGTTCATTTGTTCTGGTTATTCTGGTCTTTCGACTTCCACCAGTGACAGGATCCTCCTTCAATGCCAATTTTGGTCATTTTCTCGATCCTTCCATTTCCTTTTCAAAACCCTACAATTATTTTGATGTTTGGGAACATGGTATGTATATTTTTATACATTGATCATAGATCTCGATCCCTTTTCAATCTAATTAATCCTATCATCTATGTATAAATATATGTTTCCAAACCTCTCACTAGATTTATATATATTGAGATCAAACATGATTACCAGTTAAAATCGGAGGTGTTTTTTGTGTACTGGATAGATTTTTTCTCCTCTTTCGATCATTTGGGTCACCTCTAACAGGTATGCAGGTGATTGCACCACGATTCACTGTTTCATTTTCACCCTTACACCACTATCCTAAACTTGTTTTTTATTTAAAATTTTAAAAAAAAAAAAAAAATTCATTCCATGTTGGAATCATTTATTTTTTGTTTATCACTGTTAAAAAGGTCAATGTTACTTGTTTTGATGATTCCATTGCAGGAGGAGGTGATTTGGAGGACCCATGATGATATCCAAGAAAAATGGGCCAAACTGCGTAACATCCACGCACACCAATGGACTCATCTAGTCATTTATCTTGAACCGTACATTCTAATGGGAAGAATTTTTTTGGCAATTTGAAAATTTTATTTTTCTACATTTCATATTAAGGAACCCAAGACTCATTTGGATATCTGTTGGCCCAACCGACCTGATCTATCCAGCACACCGAATCTGCATGAAGTCAAAAGTAGTGTGTTGTGATCTGTCCATATCTAGGGATATAGTTGTCCAACTTGTGCCAAAATTTAGGTGGAGATAGTGAAGAGGTGGTTCTACAACGTTTATATTTTCTCCAAAGATAGATAAGGTTTTTTGGAGGTATAAACCCATGTGACAAGTGGTTTTAAGAAATATGTGTGCTCAAAACTACCTTCTCATTTTTTTATAAAATGGAACCTTGGGATCCCCATTTGGGAATACGAACAAGAAGTAAAGATATATCATTTTGGAGTCCTATAGGAGTCTCCTCCTCATACTAGAAGTTCTGGATGCCCCTATCCGCATAAGGGGATCAAAAATGATGATGAAGTTCCACCCGAGCCTCCTCCTCCTCTCATTGGTGAACTAAATGGTGGACGATCATTTTGAGGGACCTACGCATACATGGGAGGGAGTTATGGCACTAGTTCTTCTACATGTTTTTTATAATTTGTGGGTTAAATATTTCACTTATTTCTTATATTGACATGCCTCCCCCATGAATTCATTTCTTTTGATATAATTAAGTGAAACACTTTTTATTTTAACACCGATTGGGTTGACATTTCAAGTGGGAATCTTGGGATGTTTCGATTGGACAACACAATAATCCTTTCTCTCTCACACATATATGAGTTTTCATTATTCTTTGGTATCCTTTGTTTTATAATTGAGAACCAAACCTTTACAACATGATCATTGTGTCAACGGTTGCTTCTTTGTGCATCATTTTAAGCAGTAAGAGGGTAGTCAAGATCTTGAAAACCTTAAACCAATGAACTAAAAAAAACCATGTGAAATTTTATGAGCAATGAACTATCCAAGATGTGTAGAGAACTTGAAATGATCTCCCTATATCATAATTCTAAAACACCACTTTTATTTATCAACTATTAAACTCGTTAATTAAGTCATTTTATTTTTAAAAATGTTTTCAAAACCACCCCCTCTTTTAGTAAATTTTATTAAAAATACACAATCAAAACCTATTAACTCTCCTAGAGAGACAACTTAGGGTCTTCCCAAGACTATAAATCAATATTAAAATCATAATCAATTTGACGTGTCATGACAATACGGTCAGCAGGCACGGCTCAGTCCCCCCAAACATGGTTCATGATGTTGAGCATGTGGGTAGTGAGAATACTAGGTCTTATGTGGATATAGAATCTCTACCCTCAAGGGTTAGGATGGGATCTTTTAATACTGATAGAGGTGACACCCTTATTTCTGGTGAATGGGAGATGGGAACTCCAGGGGAAACTTTAGGTTTCCAGAGCCCGAGAATAGACCCTCAGGTTCACTCAACAAGACATGGACATGGCTCTTTCGAGTCAAAGACACAAAATATGCTTCCATACCAACCATATATCCAACCAGTCCTCCTACATAACAATTTTTCCAATTTGGAAAATTAATTGGATGAGATAGAGGAATAAGGTGGTGGAAAACTATGAGATACAGGAAGACCAAGAAGTTGGGTTCATCCACCTCATAGCAATCTTTAGAGGAAGAGGCATGTGCTAAGACCCCCCAATAACTTTCAAAGTATGAGGAGGATGATAAACTCAATTCTTTATCATAGAATATATTTTCAAAAGGTAAGATAAATATCTTCGATGTTGGAGACTATTCGTTGAATCCTAGGAGAAAAAACAAGATTCAAAAAGTTTATTTTGTCCTCCCAAAACCAATGACTACTGAAGAATCTAGAAAGGGTATTAATTATAGGGATCCTGAATAGTCTCATGATCTTCCAACAACACCTCCATGTGAGATGAAGGTTTCTAGTATGTAATAACTTGAATCTTCATGTCAGGTATGGATCTTTATTTCAGGTTTTCTTTTGAGAAAAATGAAATAATTGGGAATTTTCTAAGTACATGTTGTGTACTTTTGAGTACATGCCATGTACCTGGTTGCCACATGTATCCATGTACTAGCCGTGTAACGATTGACTATATGGTCGTGTGGGTGACCTGGAATACCATCTAAAGCAGGGGCTGGTTGAGGCTAGTCCACGGCGTGTACATTAAATGATCATGTCATGTACATTTATTTTTAATTGATGAGTCAGAGCAGGGTCATGTCTCATCTCTATAAAACGCTTATTCTCTCCTTGGTTCATACAAGAGAGCGACAAATGGCTGAAGAACTTTGAGCTTCTCTCAGTTCTTCATCCGAGCTCTGATTAAGACAACATCAATTGCATTGGATTCCCACTGGTGATTTAACTCTTTTTCCAGAGCCTATCCTCTTAATTCCTCCTCTATGTAGGGTATTTCAAGGATGATCATTTTACCCTTTTTGTAGATCTATGTAGTTCTAGGCCGATTCAAGTGCCGACGTTCAAGAGTGTTCATCGTATAACATCAAGGTAGGTGGTTTGTGCCTTTATTTATTCATCTTTAGATTTTATATACTAAAAGTGTCTCATACCCACAATGGGGGTATTTCATTATTGGTAAATTAACCCTATTATTTACCTTCTATGGTTTAATTGACTATAAGGGGTTGTAGAATATACGTAATGTTTGATTCCTTGTTTACGGGACACCCCATGGGTGTGTTCCCCTAGTTTTACTGTTTGTGGCCATTTTCCTAGGTTGCTTATGAGGAATTCCTTGTTTCTTTGCCTTGAGTTTTTTAGGATGGATTTTGATTTATTATATGAATTTCATGTATTATTCTTGTGAATGTTATCCATATAGTAGTTATAGATTACATGTGTTGCCTTATTATGATATGCGTGCTGTTTTTTCAATGGACCATGAGAGCCTTGGATAAGGAAAATTGTGGGGGTTTCCATGTTTATTTACATAGGACCATGAGATCCTTGGTGTAGACTTCTAGACAGGGGAATTCACTATGAGAGATACCTATGAGGTCATTTATGATTATTTATGCTATGTGGACATAGGGGGTATTGACCATGAGAGCTACCCAGAGATCATTTATAATTTATTGATTCCAGGTTGACCTAGGGGTATTTACCGTGAGAGTTTCCCAAGTGGTCATTTGTAAATGATTAATGCTATGTTAAACCAATGGGGTTAGACTATGAGAGATTTCCCCGAGGGTTTTTTATGAATAGTTGAATGATTGTGACGATTTTCCAAGCTAAAGCACAAGCTTGGACTCGATCTTATTTGATTTCTTAGATGGTCTTCTGAGACATCTATTTTCTTACTATTACACAAGGGTATATAGATATTAGGCTAGATCTGAGGATTACATTATCCAATGGTTTGAATAATTGAAACATGTAAATGAAAGTAATTGAAAAGTGTAAGATTGTTTACTTTTGAGTACTTTTTAGTTTATTGTTTCATTTATGTATATTACCTGCTATATATATTCATAGACAGTTAGGAACAGATCTTTTGGTGGTTTCCTACTAGGATTCATCTCACAACTAGTTTGGGTAATTCTTTTTTACCCAAACAGATTATATGGTTGCAGGTATAGATAATGGAAAGCACCCATCTTCATCAGGTACTTGATTGTTGTTTGATATGGAGAGAATGGGACCAAGATAAGTCTTTCTATGCTATTGGATTTTACTAATTTTCTATACATTGGTTTTAGTATTGTATTTCCAGCATTTTTACTTTTTTGGTTTATTTACTAGACACATGTGGCTTGAATCATTTATTTATGCTCCAATTGTTATATTCCTATCAGTATTCTATTGTTTACTTCTTTTGTTGATATTACTAAATTCACTATTGTTAGTATTTTTTATTCCACTATGTATACTCTTCCAATAAGGGCATAGTTTCCCCTCTATTTCATCCATGACCCTTACTTCCAATCATCAGTCTCTCGAGTTTGGGGAAATTCACTTGAGGCCATGTGGCCAATCGTGTATGGGGCACCTTTGGGTGGCACCTGAAACTGGGACGTTACAAAGTGGTATCAGAGGGATTATTTTTCTAATTTGCCTTATAATTCAGAGCTTATATATTGGGATAAGAAGAAATATGAAGTTGGTAATAAGTTGTGTTTGGGGGTATCTAACACGTGTATAGGGAAAAGCAAAGTAACCTCGAATATTTCAATTTTTATGTTTTTTTCAATTTTTACAATTGATTTGATTTCAACATTGAATGACACACTTGTTTTGTGCTATTTTTATTGATATTGGTGTGTTTCTATTTCAGTTGAAACCCAATGAGATGAGGGTATTCCATCTCATGCATCATATAGGAACTTGATATAGATCACATTCCATGCATTCTTTTCATGCCATTTACGGTGCATTACTGATTGTGTGTGGTTGTGATGAATGTTGTTCAAGATATGTATGATGTTTTGATAGATGTCATGATAGAATACCTTCTATTTTGATAGGGTATTAGAATATGTAAAGTTTCATTTGGATAGATTCCAAACTTTGGTCCCTGAGGTGTAATGGGCCCTCTTGGGTCGGAATTTGGTGGATCATGTTGGAACTTTAATCGAATTTTGTCAAGTTATGATGTGAAAAGGGATTAAAAACTTTGATTAGCGGGGATTATGGGATTCGAAGGGTCATAATTTTTCATTCCATGGTCAAAATTTTACGTTTTTAGGGGTTCTAAAAAAATTTAGTGTCTTATTGTCTAGAAACCCAAATAACATGGAATGTGAGGTTATGAACACACGCCATGTGTTCTTCTATTCTGGAAGAAAAAACTTTTCTTAAGTACACTCTGTGTACTGGGATTACATGCCATGTAGTGCTTGACCGTGTCACTAATTGTGTGAGTAGAGACATGGGGTTGAAAAACTTTTGGTAGAACACACCATGTCTCGATTGTACAAATCATGTTGTGAAGAACCATGTATCAAAATATATGACCAATGAAACAGGTGTATTGAACTTAGGTTGTACACATCAAGTATCATTTATGAAATCTATGTAGTTATCAACCATGTATCCAACCATGTGACCAACGACATGGGTAAATGGGACTTACGTAGTACATGTCATGTCTAGGGTGAACGTATCGTGTAGTGTCACACCAAGAGAAAACCATGTAGTTCTATCCATGTAGAAGTAATTGGGTAGGAGGGAAAATTCAAGTACACGCCATGTCATATAAGGAACACACTGTGTGAAGGGGTGTTACACGACCAGGTTTGGCAGAGGTACATTCCCATATTGATACTTAAGGGAACATGTTGTGTAGTGGTTCTACACACTGTGTAGCCTTCTTTTATAAAACTAGAATATTTTCTTATCATATTCCTTTCTATCACTTATAAGGTTCATTCCTTGATAATATTTTACTATGGTGTGTGCTTGACCTTGCAGATCCATGCCGCCAAGACATACTCTGGTTGTATGCTAGGTACAGGGTAGCGATCAGACACTGGAAATGGTAGATCAGGGACTACCAATAGATCCTCCCATAATTCAAATCTTGGAACCATCTGTTATACCAGACACAGGTTCTGTTGTACAGTTCCATGAAGGCTTTATGATAAGGATGTGGACTTTCCAAGTAGCACCACATCCCACCCCAACTATGGAAGAGTTGATGTGGGTGTTCCAATAGTAGCATCCTTCCACTTTCTCAGGGTTTGGTGGACCATAGGATATAGAGTCATTGGAGTTCATGCTTGCTATATTTGAGAATCTGGAGATGCCTCCGAAGAGGAGGGTGAATCTCGCGATGTACATGCGACATGATTCCTCTAACAGATGGTGGGATGTTATCTCTCAGGTTTTCTTGCATGTCACACTGAGGTTGGGACATAAGAGTATTAGGATATAGGGTAAGATTTCGCTAAGATACGCCAGGCTGTTTGAGGTTTTGGAAAGAGTCGGGCTGGTTTCCTATCGGTTGTAGTTACCTTAGAGGTACTTGGCTATGCATGACTTCTTTCATGTTTTTCAGCTATGGTGTTACTTTTCAGACCCATATCACGTTTTTCAACCCAAGGTGGTTTAGTTGGAGGTGGATTCATCATTTGAGGAGCACCCTATTCAGATTTTGGATCACATCACGAAGGTTCTCTATGTCTAATCTATTTCCCTGGTATGGGTTTTATGGCAGTATGGGCGGGTACAGGATGAGACTTGGAAGAGGGAGGCTGACATGTGATCATAGTGGCCAAAGTTTGAAGTTTCTTCATCACCTCCCTTGGAAGGGAAATTTGGGGACAAATTTCATTAAGGGGGGAATTTTGTAAGAAATCAGATATGAATTTCAAGTATCGATATTTATTTTGGGTTGTTTTTTGAGGAAAATGGAAGAATTGGGAATTTTCTAAGCACACGCCATGTACTTTTGAGTACATGTCGTGTACTTAGTTACCACGTGTAGTCGTGTACTAGTCGTGTAATGGCCGAGTACATGGCTGTGTAGGTGACCTAGAAGACCGCTTAAAGCGGGGGGCCGATTGAGGCTATTACACGGTGTTTACATTAAATGAATATGCCATATACTTTTCTTTTTAATTGATGAGTCGGAGTGGGGTCACGTCTCATCTCCAGAAAACACTTCTTCTCCACTTGGTTCATACATGAGAGAGACGAATGGGCGTAGAACATCGAGCTCCTCCTAGTTCATGATCCAAGCTCCGATTAAGATGTTGTCAGTTGTGTTAAATTCCCACCAGTGAGTTCTCTCTTTCCCTAGAGCCAATCTTT
Source organism: Viscum album (assembly GCA_963277665.1). Lineage (NCBI taxonomy): Eukaryota > Viridiplantae > Streptophyta > Magnoliopsida > Santalales > Viscaceae > Viscum > Viscum album. The sequence continues at coordinate 721,670,708 of OY728121.1, read as the reverse complement.
CCGATTCCTCCTCTCTGGAGAGTATTTCAAGGATGGTCATTTTTACCCTTTTGGTAGATCTACATCATTATAGGTTTATTCAAGGACCAATTTTCAAGAGTTTTCATAATACACCATCAAGGTAGGTGGTGTGTGTAAAGACCCGTAAATTTCAAGGAATTTTTTTTTCTTAATTTTCTTTGGAATTTTACAAGAACGCAGTTTCTGACGGTACCTGATTCTGAGGCCCGGTGTGTCCGGAATCATTTTACGAAGTTTGGATCGGGTACGTTCAGTGAACGGACGAGCGGGTTTTTCTAACTTTTAAACCGGTGCTCGGAATCGAATTCTGAGGGCACCGATGGAATCTCAACGCTAGTATTTTCTTAGAAACGCCTCTTCCGGAGTTTCATTTTCTTGGGTGTGGTTTTTAATTTTTGGGCTTTAAGTTAAGAAATAAAATAAAGTGGTGCGACAACTTTATTTTTATTTCACTTAAATCCAATTAAAAGCCACTTAAAGCTACTTAATCTAAGTTAAAGTGGATAGGGTAAAATTCAAAATATCCTACCCACTTGGTAGGATATTTGTGAGGTGGGTCCCGCACGAGCCCCACCGTTTCTTTTCCGCTAAGTAACGCACCCGTGAAAACCCTTTTTAAATAAAGTCAACTGGGGCGTTTTCTTAAACAATTAAACACTCCTATTAATTGGGAGGTTTATTCGTTGAAATTAATTCTATGAATTAATGGGTCGTTACTTAGTTTTTTTTTCGTTTGTTGCCATGTAATAAAATAAGACAAACATTTTTCTTCTTGAGTGTTGTTCGTTGAGAGGATTTGACAGAAATCTTAAGTCCTTCATCCTCCCTCGCGAAGAATGCGAAGAACACGAAGAACGCGAAGAACGCCGGCCTCCAACGAAAGGCGACGAAGAACGTCGAACCCTCGGAGATCGACGACGTTACACCAAGTACCGCGATGCCGACGATTCTTCTCCCGCGACGTTCTTCTGCGACATTCCTTCATCCGCGAAAAATCTTCGATCATCCTTTGAGGTGAGAGATTTCGGACCTTTTTAATTTTTTGTGGTTTATAACAACAACATGGATTTAATTGTTATAATTAAATCTGTATGTTCTTGATCCTCGGAGTTCGTCGATGCAACGCCGTATACCGCGACGACGTGGCGCCCTTCCGCGACGCGACGATCCTCTTCTCCCGCGACGATCAATTCTGCGAAGAACGCACGTTCGACGACTTCGATGAGGTAGGGGTTTGATTCTTAAAATATTTTTGATTTATACCCATGATGTTTGTTAAACTTTCGTTGTGTAATATTTCTTTTAAAACCGCTAACGCGGTGGGTGCGGACTAACAAACAAGTCTGAACCCACCGCACTTTTTCATTCTTGGTGCGCGAAACGGTGGACGATGAAAAACGGGGCCGCAATGGCGATTGGAGGGCCTGGAAGTGAAGAATGGGACCCGGGAGGAGCCACGACGTAGATAGAAGTGGAATCGGACCACCAGAGAAACTCCGGTGGCCCGCGGAATCCACCGACGGTGCGGGTCGCCGGTGGCGCCCCGGCACGCCACCGGATGGAGCCGCTGCGGTGGCAGGGGCCGACCAGACCCGCGACCGCATGGGTCTGGTGACACACAGGACGCGGCAAAGCCGTGTCCGCTGACCCAGCGCCGCCCCATGCGGGGTCGCGACGCTTCATCCCGCGGGGGCAGCGCGCCCCGCGGTTCCTCCGCTCGACCGCTCAGCCGAGCCGAGCCGGGCCGACCCGCCGGGCCGGGTCGCGACCAGGCCGGGCCAGGCCAGGCTGGGTCGCGCCAAACTGGTTCGGACTGACCCAGGGGGGGTTGGGTCGGGTCGGTCCGGGCCCAGACCCCCCGTTTCCAGACTCTTTGCGGTCCTTCGCTCATAACTTGAGCTACGGGCCTCCGAACGACATACCGTCAGCGGTGATGCGATCCTTGGATCGATACAGTCGTTTCGGTATATCACACTCAATGTTTCGGAATACTTTGTGTCCGGACGGGTTGGTTCGTACACGAAACCAACTGGGCCCTCGGAGCGGAAACGCTCATATCTTGAGCTTCGGACGTCTGATTGACGTGTCATCGACTTTGTTGGTTTCCTCTAAGTGAGATGGATCTTCTGGCTTACTCCGCCCGAGGTTTGGACGCAGGTGGAGTATGGTCAGGTTGGTTTTGACTTAAAAACCAACCGGGCCCCTAGGACGAAAAAGCCAATAACTCTCAGACCGAGCGTCTGATTGACGCGCCATCTACGACGTTGAGTTCCTGTTGACGATACGGAACTTTTGGATGCATCAACTCTGGACTATGTGTCAGTTGATGTATCAGCCTATCGGCTCGTGGAGCGGACCCTCCCGAACGATCTTGCTGTGTGCGGGAACCCTAGAGCTGGCTGCGACTACTACTGTGACGACGATGACTGTACAGAGATCCTCAGTGGATTCGACGGCGATGACTACAACACTCAGCGATCCTTTGTGGGTCAGTGCTACCGATCCTGTGTGGGTCCGATCCTATGTGGGTCAGCGCTCAGCGGTCCTGTGTGGGCCAGCGCCTACAGATCCTGTGTGGGTCCGATCCTGTGTGGGTATTTGCGGGGGTTAGTTACCTATCGATCCTTTGTGGGTCAGATCCTTTGTGGGTCATTGTGAGGGTTAGTTACCTATCGATCCTTTGTGGGTCAGATCCTTTGTGGGTCATTGCGGGGGTTAGTACCTATTGATCCGTTGTGGGTCCGACGGCTTAGATGAATCAGTGGAAATATCTGATCATCTCTATTTTCATACAAAGAAGTATTCATGTGTGAGCTGAATCCTGTTTTGCTTTCCTTTGTGGATTTTGTTGTGCTATCCTGTGTGGATTTACGTTTTTCTTTCCTGTGTGGACTGGGTTGTACTTGAGCTCGGATGTGGAGCTGAGTGAGAATTGATGACTTAGGTATATGTATGGGCATATACCTATGTCGTGTCGGATGTTACTTCGTGATTGTATCTTTCCTTTTTGGTTTATCCTTTGTGGATTCTTGGAGACCTTCGGGGGTCTTGGGGTCCCTACTGAGTAGCTTATACTCACCCCTGCATGGGCTATGCCCACACTACGTTGTGTTGGTTGCAGACGACGGACAGCGATGATCGTGGTGGAGGCTTGCAGAGTAGGACGGTACCTGGAGGTGCACCACTAAGCGGGACGTACTCAGAGCGGTCGGCTGGACCCGAGGAGCAGTGGAGGCTTTCTATACCCACCCTTCAGGTGGGATTTCCAGTGGACAGCTCGATGTTGCGGCTTTACTTTTCAGTTGTTGTTTTCCCTTTCCAGTTGTACTTTACTTTCAGTTTGGGTTTGTATTCTGGCCTACTTACTTTTCCGCACTTACTGTTGTACCAGTTTTACTTAGTGTTTACTTCTACTTGATTGCTCTGTGGTGTTTGTGGTTTACTTTACAAAGGCAATGCCTTCCCTTTTTACCGGGATTTACGCCTTGGTGCTAGTCGCCAGCCCCTGGCCTATGGAAGATGGGCTTGGGGTAGTCACGGCACGGGCCCCGAGGACGGGTCATGACAAATTGGTATCAGAGGAGTTCGGTTCTACTGCGGACTCTGATCTTTTCTATGTGAAGAAATAGTGTTAAGCGTATTGAGGGTGGTTATCAGTCCAGGGATCCCAGTGTTGGTGCGGTGGCCGACATATCCATACACCAGGACCCTGACTTCTGATTTCCGACTTAATGCACGAAAACATTGATTTCATGTGTGTTTCAAGTTTTCTTTGTGATTACTTTGTATCAGCTCACCATGTATACTATTCTGACTGTGGCGCACCTGTTTCCTTTCAGGATGGCCCCACTATGGTAGCCAGCTAGGGTTCCGAGAGTTGTACGTGACGATATCCCACCGAGAGACGAGGCCTCGGTACAGGGCCCTTTGACAGTAGAGGCACCGGCGGTACCTCTACCCACCGAGCCACTGATGCTTCCAGCACCAGCCGCTGACGATGCACGTCGCCTCAGTGCACTGCATGAGTTCCAGCGCCATCGAGCGCCCAGGTTCCACGGTGAGACGAACCCCCAGGTAGTCGAGGACTGGCTGGAGGCAGTGGTACGAGTTTTCAGGTTAGTGAGGACACCAGCAGACCTCATGGTGATCCTCACAGTGAGCCTACTGCACGCAGCAGCGGGCCGATGGTGGAGCTTGATGCTCCCGGTGCACAATGAGGAATCTCTTCTCTAGACAGACTTTGAGAGCCTCTTCCCCTCAGAGTTCATCCTGGCCACCCTCCGTGCGGTGCGCATCCAGGAGCTTCTCCAGCTGCGGCATGGCATCTTGATGGTCGCCCAGTACTCGACGAGATTTACCGATCTCTCGCGCTACTCGACCGACATGGTATGGGACCCATTCTTCCGGGCCCGGACCTTTGAGCAGGGATTGAGACACTATATCAGGGCATCAATGATATCCCTCAGCATTCTGACTCAGGCAGGAGTACTGGAGCGAGCCCTTTTGATCGAGAGATTCCTTGCTGAGACTTCTCCATCGGCGAGACCTACCACGGGGCATCACGTAGCAGAGTCTTCCGCAGTAGGCAGTCGACGGATGACTCAGGGGTCCAGGCAGACTAGACCCTCACGTAGACGACCTTAGGACACTGGTTCAGCAGTACGGGGCACACAGCGTGGATCCAGTCTTTCGAGAGGCAGGCAGTGCTACACATGCGGCAGGCAGGGCCACATGGCTCGTGACTACCCGACCCACCGTGCCGAGGAGCAGCAGACGGTTGAGGGGCCACCCAGGCAGAGGTAGAGGGTCGACTGTGGTGGTCCGCAGGGAGGAGGCGGACGAGGCAGAGGAGTTGGCCGAGCAGCAGGTGGTGGGTGACGCTTTGAGGCTCTACCACCACCACCACCAGGAGGTCCACCCCGACCACAGGGAGCTGGCAGGCAGAGACAGGCACAGCTCCAGGCAACGGAGGCCTACGACCACGGTGCTCCTGAGATGATTCGAGGTACGATCTGTGTCTATTCCACCCTTTCTATAGTTCTTATAGACACAGGAGCGAGTCACTCTTTCAGAGCCATTGCCCTTGTTCGGAACTCGGAGATTCCGACAGAGCCATTGGCTCGATCCTTACGGCTAGAGACTCCTACGGGAGTAGACTCGACAATTATGCACTGGTGCTGGTAGTGTGAGCTTACTCTAGGAGGCGAGAGCTTCAGATGGGATCTTCATGTATTGGCGTCGAGGCCTTACGACGCCATCTTGGTCATGGATTGGTTATCTACAGTCTATGCACAGATTGACTGTATTAGGCGCAAGGTGCGATGTGTACGCACCGACGGGAGCATGTTCACCTTAACCGGCGAGAAGGGAGCCTTCGCAGCACAGGATGGACTACCGCAGAGGAGAGGATAGCCCATCACTCATCAGTTGGCTAGCCTCATCCTAGGATCAGTTGACGTGCGGAGTCCTAGTTTTCCTGCAGTGGTGGATCAGTACGCGGACGTCTTTCCCAACGACGTTCCAGGGCTACCTCCTCATAGATAGGTAGACTTTCATATTGAACTGTACACTGAGACGGACCCGATATCAACTCCAGCATATCGGATGGCCCCCGCTGAGCTTCGAGATCTACAGGTACAGTTGGAGGACTTGTAGGGAAAGGGTTTCATCCGACCCAGTGTTTCACCCTAGGCTTCCCCGATTTTGTTCGCCAAGAAGGCGGACGGGAGCTTGCGACTTTGTGTCGACTATCGTTGCCTGAACCAGGTTACAGTGAGTAAACAAGTATCTGCTACCGAGGATTTATGACCTCTTCGATCAGCTCAAGGGAGCACGGTGGTTCTCGAAGATAGACCTCAGGCCAGGCTATCATCAGCTCAGAGTTCGGGACGAGGACATGCAGAAGACGGCCTTTAGATGTCGGTATGGCCACTATGAGTTCTTGGTTATGCCATTCGGAATAACCAATGCTCTAGCTGTGTTTATGGGCCTCATGAACAGGATCTTCCAGCCATACCTCGATTGATTTTTTGTAGTCTTCATCGATGACATTTTGATATACTCGACGACTGAGGAGGAGCACGCCTACCACTTACGGGTTGTACTATACACACTCCGAGAGCACCAGCCTTATGGCAAGCTCTCGAAGTGTCAGTTCTGGATACGTGAGGTCCACTTCTTAGGGAACGCCATCTATGAGGTGAGAGTTACAGTGGATCCTGTGAAGATCAAGGCAGTGCTAGCTTGGGAGCCACCCAGGAACATGACGGAGGTGCGAAGTTTCTTGGGACTAGCTGGATACTATCTGAGATTTGTGCCAGACTTCTCCAGAGTTGCGGCACCACTCTCAGCTTTGACGAAGAAGGGGAAACCCTTTGTGTGGTCATACAGATGCCAGCAGAGCTTCCAGGAGCTGAGACAGAGATTGACCAGCGCACCTATCTTGAGGTTGCCTGAGGAGGGAGTAGGGTACGTAGTCTACTGCGATGCATCAGGGACCGGACTCGGATGTGTCCTGATGCAGGAGCGGGTAGTGATAGCCTATGGATCACGTCAGTTGAGGCCGCATGATCGTAACTACGCCACCCATGACCTGGAGTTAGAAGCAGTGGTCTTCACTCTGAAGACATGGCGACACTATCTGATGGGCGAGCACTTTACAGTCTTTTCTGACCACCAGAGTCTCAGGTACATCTTCTCGCAGAAGGACCTGAACCTAAGACAGCGTCGATGGCTAGAGTTCCTCCAGGACTATGACTTTGAGATATTCTATACTCCTAGGAAGGGGAACGTGGTAGTCGATGCTCTCAGTAGGAGGACAGGCATTTAGCTACATGAGGAGGAGATAGAGTAGCTAGCCTCTTTGCAGATATCCTTTGTGGATAGAGATGGAGCAGCCTTCCTTCAGTCTCTCATAGTCACCCCTCCGCTACTGCAGCGGGTCAGAGAGGCACAGCATGGGGACGCTAACCGTGAGACACAACGTGCGCATTTATCCTCAGGACAGGCACCTGATGGGTTCTCCTTTGGAGCAGAGCACGACATCCTTTTCAGAGGACGTACCTTGGTACCAGTTTCTTTACGGGAGGAGGTTCTGAGAGAGTTTCACACTTCTCCTTTGGTATTACATCCTGGAGTGGCGAAGATGTACCAGGATCTCAGATGACAGCATTGGTGGCCAGGCATGAAGAAGGTTGTGGCAGAGTTCGTTTCTCGATGCCTCACCTGCCAGCAGGTGAATGCGGAGCATTAGGTACCAGCAGGCTTGGTATAGCCCTTGGAGGTCCCGGAGTGGAAGTGGGACAGGATATCTATGGACTTCGTGACTGGACTTCCACGCACTTCCAGAGGTCACGACTCCATCTGGGTGATTGTCGACCGACTCACCAAGTCGGCTCACTTTTTACCCATCAGAGAGAAGGGCTCAGTGGAGAGCTTGGGGCGTCTCTACATTCAAGAGATTGTGAGGCTTCATGTTGTACCATCATCTATCATCTCTGATCGAGATGCTCTCTTTACTTCCTGGCTTTGGAAAGGGTTGCAGGATGCGTTCGGGACACAGCTACGTCTGAGCACTGCCTTTCACCCTCAGACGGATGGTCAGATGGAGAGGACCATTCAGACTCTCGAGGACATGCTCTGTACATGTGTCCTTGACTTTGGTCTCATCTGGGAGGACCACCTAACCTTTGTGGAGTTTATGTACAACAATAAATACCACTCCACCATCGGGATGGCACCGTACGAGGCGTTGTACGGCAGACCTTGCAGATCTCCTTTGTGCTGGACAGACCCTGGGGAGTCAGCACTTGTGGGACCAGAGATGGTCCAGGCCACGATAGAGAAGGTCCAGGTCATCTAGGAGTGGATGAGGACAGCTCAGAGCCGGTAGAAGTCTTATGCTGACAGGAGGTGGAGGCCACTAGAGTTCGAGGATGGTGACCACGTCTTCTTGCGTGTCTCACCTCGACGTGGTTTACAGAGATTTGGCCGAGGTGGAAAGTTGTCTCCACGCTTCATCGGACCATTCCAGGTCCTCATTAGGATTGGCGAGGTGGCTTATCGCCTGGCTCTACCACCTCAGTTGCACCGGGTGCACGACGTCTTCCACGTATCCCAGCTAAAGAGATACGTGCAAGACCCGACGCACATCATTGACCATGGGGAGATGGACGTTGATGATGGGGCAACTTTTGCGAAGGTCCTGGTGGGGATCGAGGATCGATAGGATCGGGTCCTACGTGGATGATCGATTCCACTAGTGCGCATCAGATGGCAGCACGGGAACCTCCAGGAGAGCACTTGGGATCGGGAGGCTCATATGCGTGCTCAGTACCCACATTTGTTTCCCTAGTTTATGATGTATCTTTACGGGGACGTAAAGCCCTGAGGTGGGAGTGATGTAAATACCCGTAAATTTTAAAGAAATTTTTTTTCTTAATTTTCTTTGGAATTTTACAAGAACGCAGTTTCTGACGGCACCTGATTCTGAGGCTCGGTGTGCCCGGAATTATTTTCCGAAGTTTGGCTCGGGTACGTTCAGTGAACGGATGAGCGGGTTTTTCTAACTTTTAAACTGGTGCTCGGAATCTAATTCTGAGGGAACTGATGGAATCACAGCACCGATATTTGCTTAGAAACGACTCTTCCGGAGTTGCGTTTGCTCGGGTGTGGTTTTTAATTTTTGGGCTTTAAGTTAAGAAATAAAATAAAGTGGTGCGACAACTTTATTTTTATTTCACTTAAAGCCACTTAAAATCCACTTAAAGCTGCTTAAGCTAAGTTAAAGCAGATAGGGTACAATTAAAAATATCCTACCCTCTTGGTAGGATATTTGTGAGTTGGGGCCCGCACGAGCCCCACCGTTTCTTTTCCGCTAAGTAACGCACCCGTGAAAACCCTTTTTAAATAAAGTCAACTGGGGCGTTTTCTTAAACAATTAAACGCTCCTATTAATTGGGCGGTTTATTCATTGCAATTAATTCTATGAATTAATGGGTCGTTACTTAGTTTGTTTTTCATTTGTTGGCATGTAATAAAATAAGACTAACATTTTTCTTCTTGAGTGTTGTTCGTTGAGTGGATTTGACAGAAATCTTAAGTCCTTCATCCTCCCTCGCGAAGAACGCGAAGAACGCGAAGAATGCCAGCCTCCAACGAAGGGCGAAGAAGAATGCCGAGCCCTCGGAGATCGACGACGCGACGCCAAGTACCGCGACGCCGATGATTCATCTCCCGCGACGTTCTTCTGCGACGTTCTTCTGCGACGTTCCTTCATCCGCGACAAATCTTCGATCATCCTTTGAGGTTAGAGATTGCGGACCTTTTTAATTATTTGTGGTTTATAACAACAACATGGATTTAATTGTTATAACTAAATCTGTATGTTCTTGATCCTCGGATTTCGTTGACGCAACGCCGTATACCGCGACGACGCGACGCCCTTCCGCGACACGACGATCTGCTTCTCCTGCGACGATCAATTCCGTGAAGAACGCACATTCGACGACTTCGACAATGTAGGGGTTTGATTCTTAAAATATTTGTGATTTATACCCGTGACGTTTGTTAAACTTTCGTTGTGTAATATTTCTTTTAAAACCGCTAACGTGGTGGGTGCGGACTAACGAACAAGTCCGAACCCACCACACTTTTTTGTTCTTGGTGCGCGAAACAGCGGACGATGACAAACGGGGCCGCAATGGAGATTTGAGGGCCTGGAAGTGAAGAATGGGACTCGGGAGGAGCCACGGCGCAGACGGAAGTGGAATCGGACCACCGGAGCAACTCCGGTGGCCCGCGGAATACACCGGCGGCGTGGGTCGCCGGGCCGGCGGTGCTGGCGGCCAACCAGACCCGGTGACACATGGGACGTGGCAATGCCGTGTCCGCTGACCCAGCACGGCCCCACGCTGGGCCGCGGCGCTTCATCCCGCGGGGGTAGCGCACCCCGCGGTTCCTCCGCTCGGCGGCTCGGCCGGGCCGACCCGCCCTAGCCGGTCCGGGTCATGCCAAACCGGGTCGGTCCGGGCCCAGACCCCCCTTTCCGGACTCTTTGCGGTCCTTCGCTCATAACTTGATCTACGGACCTCCGAATGACGCGCCGTTAGTGGCGATGCGATCCTTGGATCGAGACGGTCGTTTCGGTATATCACACTCAAAGTTTTGGAATACTTTGTGTTCAGCCGGGTTGGTTCTTACACGAAACCAACTAGGCCCTCGGAGCGGAAACGCTCATATCTTGAGCTTAGGACGTCCGATTGACGTGTCATCGACTTTGTTGGTTTCCTCTAAGAGAGACGGATCTTTTGGCTTACTCTGCCTGAGGTTTGGATGTAGGTGGAGTACGGTCGGGTTGGTTTTGACTTAAAAACCAACCGGGCCCCTGGGACGAAAAAGCCAATAACTCTCAGATCGGGCGTCTGATTGACGCGCCGTCTGCGACGTTGAGTTCCTGTTGACGATACGGAACTTTTGGATGCATTAACTCTGGACTATGTGTCAGTTGATGTATTAGCCTCTCGGCTCGTGGAGCGGACCCTCCCGAATGAGCTTGCTGTGTGCGGGAACCCTAGAGCTGGCTGCGACTGCTACTGTGACGACGACGACTGTACAGAGATCCTCAGTGGATTCGACGGCGACGACTACAACACTCAGCGATCCTTTGTGGGTCAGTGCTACCGATCATGTGTGGGTCTGATCCTATGTGGGCCAGCGCTCAGCGATCCTATGTGGACCAGCGCCTACAAATTTTGTGTGGGTCTGATCCTGTGTGGGTCTTTGCGGGGGTTAGTTACCTATCGATCCTTTGTGGGTCAGATCCTTTGTGGGTCATTGCGGGGGTTAGTTACCTATCGATCTTTTGTGGGTCAGATCCTTTGTGGGTCATTGCGGGGGTTAGTACCTATTGATCCTTTGTGGGTCCGACGACTTAGATGAATCAGTGGCAATATCTGATCATCTCTATCGTCATACAGAGAAGTATTCCTGTGTGAGATGAATCCTATTTTTCTTTCCTTTGTGGGTTGTGTTGTGCTATCCTGTGTGGATTTACGTTTTTCTTTCCTGTGTGGACTGGATTGTACTTGAGCTCAGATGTGGAGTCGAGTGAGAATTGATGAGTTAGGTATATGTATGGGCATATACCTAAGCCATGTCGGATGTTACTTTGTGATTGTATCTTTCCTTTTTGGTTTATCCTTTGTGGATTCTGGGAGACCTTCGGGGGTCTCGGGGTCCCTACTGAGTAGCTTATACTCACCCCTGCACGGGCTATGCCCGCACTATGTTGTGTTGGTTGCAGACGACGGACAGCGCTGATCGTGGTGGAGGCTTGCGGAGCAGGACGGTACCTGGAGGTGGACCACTGGGCGGGATGTACTCGGAGCGGTCGGCTGGACCCGAGGAGCAGTGGAGGCTTTCTGTACCCAACCTTCAGGTGGGATTTCCAGTGAATAGCTCGACGCTGCGGTTTTACTTTTCAGTTGCTATTTTCCCTTTCCAGTTGTACTTTACTTTCAGTTTGGGTTTGTATTCTGGCCCACTTACTTTTCCGCACTTACTATTGTACCAGTTTTACTTAGTGTTTTCTTCTTCTTGCTTGCTCTGTGGTGTTTGTGGTTTACTTTAAAAAGGAAATGCCTTCCCTTTTTACAGGGATTTACGCCTTGGTGCTAGTCGCCAGCCCCTGGCCTATGGAAGGCGGGCTTAGGGTAGTCACGGCACGGGCCCCGAGGATGGGTCGTGACAGTGTGTGCCTTTCTTTGTTCTTCTTTCGAAGTTATATGATAAAAGTGTTGCATACCCACGTTAGGGGTATTGGTTGATTTGGAAGTTAACCCTATTATTTACTTTCTATGGTTTAATTTATTGTAAGGGGTTGTATCATATGCGTAAGGTTTGATTCCTTGTTTACGGGACACCCCATGGGTGTGTTCCCCTATTTTGACTCTTTATGGTTGTTTGGCCTAGGTTACCTATGAGGTGTGCCTTTTTTCCATGCCTTGAGTTTTTTTGGATGGATTTTTATTTATTATATGTATTGCATGTATTATTCTTGGGAATTTTATCCATATAGTATTTATAGATTACATGTGTTTCCTTGTTATGCTATGCACATTGTTTTTCCAATGGACCATGAGATCCTTGGACTAGGAAAACTATGGGGGTTTCCATATTTTTTTACACAAGACCATGAGGGCCTTGGTGTATAATTTGACCCAGGGGTATTCACCATGATATCTACCCAAGAGGTTGTTTATGATTGTTTATGCTATGTGGACCCAGGGGGTATTGATCTTGAGAGCTACCTGGTGGTCGTTTATAATTTATTGATGCCATATTGACCCAGGGGTATTGATTGTGAGAGCATCCTAGGATTTCATTTATAAATGATTATTGCTATGTTAACCCAAAGGAGATAGACCATGAGAGAATTACCAGAGGGTTGTTTATGAATAGTTGAATTATTGTGACGAGTTTCCAAGCCAAAGAATAAGATTCGACTCGGTCTTTATTGGTTAGATGGTCTTCTGAGACATCACTTTTGTTACTATTACACAGGGGGGTATAGAGCTTAGGCTAGATCCTAAGATTACATTATCCAATGGTTTCAATAATTGAAACATATAAATGAAAATAATTTAAAACTTTAGGATTGTTTACTTTTGAGTACTTCCTAGTTTATTTCTTCATTTCTTCATATTACATATTACATATATTCACTGATAGTTAGGCACAGATCTTTTGGAGGCTGCCAACTGGGATTCATATCACACCCTATTTGGGTCATGTTTTTGGAACGAAATAGATTATATGGTTATAGGTATAGATAAGGGAATCCTACCTTCTTCATTAGGTACTTGATTGTTATTAGAGCAAGAGAGCATGGGACCAAGCTGAGGCTTGCAATGGTGTTAGAGTTTACTGTTTTTCTATAATTTGGTTTTAGTATTTTATTTCTAGCATTGTGACTTGTTTGGTAGCTTTCCTAGACACATGAGACAAGCATAATTTATATATTCACCATTTGTTATATTTCTATCAGTCTTTTATTTTTTACATCTTTTTTTGGTATTATTGCTTCTGATATTGTTACTATTTATCATTCTGTGGTGTATACTCTTCCAATGAGGGAATAGTTTCCCCACTATCACATCCAAGGCCCCCACTGCTAGTAAACATCCTATAGTGTTTGGGGAAATGCACTTGAGGCCATGTGGCCAACCGATTACGGGGCACCATTAGGCGGCAACCAGAACCGGGAAGTTACATAGTGAAAAGGCCGAGGAGACAAAATGTGATAGGCTTGATGATCCTAATCAGTTGTTTAATCATATGTAATATGATGATGTCTAGGAAGAATCAATGAAGTATACTAACTTGTATCTTATTATTCATTCTGAGGAATAGATAGTGGATGAAGATTTTGATATTAATGTTTCAAAGGTGGAGGATGATAGAATGTATGAGAGAATGATTCGAGTTGATCTTAATGATGTACAAGTCGATTGGATCAATAAGAAAGATTGGATTTGGGATCATATAATCAATGGGGGGAATTAAATTTGGAATAATAAATTTAGACCTAGGATTGGTTGGATTTCCATTTTGAGGACCACATCAAAGACGATCCATACATGATGGTAACATCTCTCTCATGGATATTTCACAGAGTTATTAACCCAAAATATTTATAAAAAAATATAGAATAGATTTGTAATTTTTTTTGAGGTTTGAACTTGGTATGCCTTGTTATTTTTTTGGGTTTGCCACTTTCCCTAAAAAGTGTTTTTAGATATAAAATTTTTAAATTTAGGAGGTTTAAAAAATTTCCATGCCATTCTATCTTTATAGGTACTAACTTATACATCCATTTCATGCTTGTTATTGAATACCCATTTTAAACCAATGGTATTTACATACACTTGTTGATCTACCAAAATTTGTAAACAGTGTTGGAAAATGGGATTCATTTTAGATTAAATTATGCCTTTGAATATAGTAGTTTCATGGATAATTAATGCTTCCTGGTTGGACATAAGATCATTATTGTTAATTAATAATGATTAACTATCCTTGGTGACTAGAAAATTATATCTTTCAAGTTATATAACCTTTATGGTGATCTTATGTCGTATTTTTTAACTAAATAAACTTTTTTCATGAGGATTTATGGAACTTATTCATGTGCCAAATGATAGATTTGGTTCCCCCAGAACCAACAGATGGGTACTTTATGTTACCTATAAATATTCAAATAATTGAATATAAATTAATATCTTATAAAATAATTTTTTTCTTCTACATGAATTCAATGTGGTAATATCCTAGGGTATCTTTCACACTAATAAAGTAAATATAATTTCCCTATTATTATAAGGAAATAGAGGTTCTGTGAAAATATTATTGAAATATTATTTCTATAGTCAAAAAGATATTCTATGATAGGGAACATAGTATTTTTACTTTCATGAGTGAGTACTCATAAGAAGATGTGACTTCAACTTAATAAGTTTTCACTTAGTGTCTGCATGATTAGAAGATCATGAGGACAGACCCACCCATTAGAATTACAGATGTTAGGGAGTCAATATAATTCCTATCTACAAGTGTGTGTAATGGTATTAAAACTTTATGATTATTATTGATGTGTATCACAACTCATGTATTAAGATTTATTTTTATAAACCATGGAGAGACGATTCATGATGATGTTGGGTATGTTGGGTGTTTCATAAATAATGTGTAATTAAAAATAATTCAATTAAGGATTCATCCCATCTATTTTTTTAGAATTTGATATCTCCATACCTTTAAATGGAATGTAAATTTCAGATAAATTCTTTATAACACCCCAACCACAGAAGCACAAAGACGATGCATTATTGTATTATATTATCATGATTTCAAGTAATCAAATCCCAAAATACTGAATAGTTTAGCATTTCTGGAAAACCAGATTACATATGTGAGTCTTATATTACAAATGAATACACTAATTACAACATAATTTTACCAATTATAATATCCTTTCATATATTTCTTAGTACATTTAATAGATTATTGAGTAAAACAAAAAAGAATAAGGGTGAACTCAAATGATCATTAAGGTTAAGCGTATAATGTAAGCAATGACTAAATATGGAATAAAAAATATAGAAAGGTAAATAACTAAAACACATTCCATTAAAATAATCACATGAGCTAGGAAACATAACCATGTATATTCTACTAGTCTAGTAATAACATGTAATATCAAAGAATAATCTCATAATGATGTAATGCATAATTCTAGACATCTAAAACCTGTCATCGAGGCATGAGCCAAGGCATCTAAAAATAAATGGTCAAGGCATCATCCAAATACATATCTAAAAATAAATGGGCAAGGCCTCATCCAAGTCCTTATCTAGTTTTTATCATGATACCTACAGATGAATCAAGGGGATATAATGGGCCATGACCATCACTTACTAAGTCCAATGCTTTCCTTACATGAATAAATAATACAACTAAATCAATATGTCTTTACAAAAATTAATAGCAAACCATTTAATAAAGTAGATAACATTGTATCATAATAGATAATCCTAAATTAATTCTAAGATTCAAAAAATTATTTTTACATAAATGAAAATATTATAAATGAGATCACTAAAAATTATTAAGGAAAAAACTCTTATTAAACCCATCTGAGAAAACAAATTCATATAAAAATACCCTTTTCTTTGAAAACCCATTTTCAATAACAAAATACCCAAAACAATGAAGAAGAATTTTCATTTAAGGAAACATAAAACCATGAAAAGTAATATTAAATTAAAATAATATCCATGGAGGTGGAAAATTAATTATCACCATATACGTTAAGAATAGAACATTCATTTTTGTCATTTGTCAAAAAGTTCTGTATAAAACACATAAAAAGATTAATTTTTGAAAGCATTAAATTGAAATTAAAAATAGAAAAAAAACATCCTTTATAATACTTTTATATAAATATATATAATAATATAAGTAATATTGAAATGGAGAAGTATATTCGATCGTTAAATATTTGAATATTCAAGGTTTCCTATACCACTTTGAACATTTAAATAATAAGCCCCATAAAATAATAACATTTAACAAAAAAATTTATAACTTGATATAAATAAATTAATGACATGATAAGTACAAGGGTTTGTATATACTCCTTATAAAATAAGTTGGATGTATAACATCAAACTATGCCTCAATGATATTGAGATGTAATCCTTCACCTTGAGTTTGATTCATCACATATATTCTTTATCTTCCTGAATAATAAAATTATTTAAATTATTTACTATCTTGAGAAAAAATTTCAAGTATATTATTCCTTTTATATAACTTAGTATCATGTTGTTAAAATAACTTAATTAAATCAATTCATGTTGGATTTTTTGACAGAATTTGATACATGAGTCCAAAATGACTTTGGTTTGATGTCTGTATTCAAAATGGTATTAGTAAATCATCTCAAAAATAATATTCATCCCATAATAACCACATTTAGATATATATTATACTTTTAAATTAAACTTTTTATTTATAGTTATTAAAAATGAACAACATTATAATCATGGAGATGGTAGGTAGTACGTACACATGAGTACAATTTTCAATTTTCAATGATCGTTATGGAAAAAAGGTAAGAATCATTATATACTTAAAAAATAATCATAATACCACTCATATAATATTAATAATTTAAATATACTCATATATATATATATATATATCATCCATGTTATGTGATGATGAAAAATTAACCACATCACTTCATGGAGGTGATAGTTCACACACACGTAGAAACGATGTTATCATTTTCATGTTCATGGAAAGGTAAGAACGTAAATAATATTTATATTTAAATAATGATAAATATTCCATTAATATCATATATAATCATTAATTACATCATTAAAACTAGTCCTGAGAGATGGTGATGGAAAACAAATTATATAGGTTCGATTGGTGGTATTCCACTATTCACATGAATGATTAATAATTTTCCCATTTTATGGAAGAGGATATGAATTTAGGGGATGATATAAACATAATAACATCACTGTATATTGAGGATACTATATTTATTATTTCATCATGGTTTAAGTAAATTTTAATGAAGTGTAAGAAGAAAAAAAATAGAAATACTTAATTAAAAACAATACCTTTTCTTTTGAAAATCTCATTTTATTGACACCTTAACACCTCTAAGGAGGGTGTTATGCCTAAAATAATAACCATATAATCTGTTGAGGTATTATAAGAATGTATTTGGGAATAAATTTTCTGAACTAAATATTTTTTGAAGTGTGAGGAATAGAGAATAAGAGGTTACCTTTATAAGAGAGGGGAGGGAAACTCTTGGAAATCTTCAAAATATTAAAATAATATAAATTAATTCAATAATCCAATTGGATCCGAACTTATTAAATTAAAATATAGGATGATTATACTTTAAAATAACTTCATCCAACAAAAAATAGATAATTTTTTACTATTTTTTAATCTTTATCTTTTAGATTTAACAATTAGTTAACATTTTTAATTATTATTATGATATCAAGTAATTTACTATTTAAGGGTTAATATAATTACTATAGAAAGAAAAAAAAATAAAAATAAAAGAGTCACTTATGAAATTTTAATAATTATCCTAATTATTTATCCAAATTTGAGATTTTATGAATTTTATATCATTTGATAGAATATTATTTATTCTAAAATATCATTAATGTCAATTTTAACACTTTTCATAACTTGACATTTTCAAAATATCATAACAACATAATATCTTCAAAAAATTATTTTAAATCATCGCTAAAATTTAAAATTCATCCATAAAATTTTTGGATGGCATTAATTATATAAAAATATATTTATTTTAACATTTTTTATTTCTTTTATTTGATTCTTCCATTAATTAAACAATTACTACATAAACATTTTTTCACCATTTAAGGTAATTATTTTATCACTAAAAAATATAAATATTTTACCATGATGTATATTAACATTTTATCTTTCTAAAAACTAATTATATCCAAACATATCTCTTATATTACCCCATATTAAAAAAATATCTTGCTTAAAACAAAAGTATGAAAAAATTGACTTTCTTTTGAATATAATATTATAAAGGTTATATTCTCATCTTAAAGGCCATAAATGATCTCATAAACAATAATTTAATTCTTAGGGACTAACAGTACTCAACCAATAAAATTATTAAAAAATTTAATTAATTTTAAAATATATATAATGTTATATTCTCCCTTAGTTAAAATATTTACCCATAACCATGTTAATAAATAAATTACTAAAGATGTTATTCATAATATCCAAAAATAAAAGGAACCTGTTTACTAAATTTGTACCTAATGATTAAAAATATCGAATCCATTTTCCAAAATTCTAATCACATAATTTTTAAAAATTAATTAAATTTTAATCCTACTGACGAATCAAGAAAACTAGTTTTTAAAGTTAAAAACCTTCAAAAGATTGAAATATTTTTATATCCAAATTCAATGTGGTATTTATTAAAATGAGATTAATTGGATTAAATGATAAAATATTTATTTAATTATACTTTAAAACCAATCTAAAATATAATATAAAAATATAAATAACTCATATTGAAAATTAAGTTTCAATTAAAATACATTATTTTTTCACTATTAATCAAAAAATAAGTCTTGGCAGAAAAATACCAAAAAATCAAAAAAAAAAAGTTAATTTTGGGACTCCTATTTCAAATAATAATTTTATTTTTTCAAATATAATATATAAAAGTGTTAAAACTAGATTTAAAAAAAATGTGTCATTGAATGGTTGTAAAATTGTGTTTTTATAAAAATACATCTTTTATGCGTAAAATTGGATTTGTTCTTATATCATGTCTAGAAAATAAAAGGTATGAATTTTTAATACATATTTAATATATTATATACATATTTAATTAATATAATCCATAAGTCTAATTTGATTATTTTATTGGAATAAAACACACTTGTGGTCCTTTAAATAGTTTTTATAAAAACATATTCTTTATATTAAATTATTTTTTATATTTATTTATAATTAATTTGTAACCAATGAATTAAATAATATATCTTAATAAGTTATTTAATCTTATACATAACCCCCAACTTTATGACCAGTGTGAAAATAATAATATTTGATAGTATATTGCGGTTCTTTTAAGCTCGGTGTTGCATGCAAGGTAAGTTATCTAGGAGATTAAATTTAAAATGATACATACCATAAATTCTTGGGGTGTTACATTATATATCCATGGTGTTCAATGATTTAATTCTATAGATCTAATGAAATATAAAACAAGAATATGGGTTGATAACATATAGTAATCAACCATATTGTTTGGAGGTATCCTAAAAAAAATTATTATATTACATAGTACCTATTTGTATGTGATTTTCAACATTAATACATTAACTTCTTTTCATTTAGGGGTCTTGGTGAATTTTTAGATTTAAATCTTATAATTTTGTAAATTCCTCCTAATTACAATGAGAAACAATCCAAGAGGGTCAAAAACTAAGTGTATCCTTTAATATGAGTTAAATATTATCTATATTTTACTGTTGGAATAAATATTATTCTCTTTACTAAGAAGAAATATTTATTCAGAATTTACAAGTCATTTATATTCACTATGTAATTATTTAATTATGAATATATATATATATATATATATTATTCACAATGTAATAAATGAATATATTTTTAGTTAGTGAGTTATGTTAATATTAAAATAAAATTTAAAGAGGATGAGTGAACCATTTTTTGGGTCTAGTGATAAATATTAATTTACCAAACTATACATAATATTTCTCAATGAATTAGATTTTGTATGCCACATGGTAAAATAAAATTAATGTTAATTTACATGGAATGGGATTAATTGTGGGTTTAGAATATTATTAAGGGCCTTTATGTAATTAATAAATTTTTAACCCTCACCCTAGGCCTATAAAGATATTTTGTGCATATTTAGAATAGGTTAACCCATAACTATAATATTTCATTCTATAGATTTATCTCTAAGGTTTTCTATCAAGAATGAGATGCCTATTCATCCTTCCCCCTCCTCTCCAGACTGATAATAATAAGAAAGAATCTTTTAATATTGAAGGGGTATAAAGAGATCAAGGTGAATGATACAAGATGATTGATCGGTTATGCTAGGAAAAGTTATTCCATCATTGTTGATTTTGAGGTCAAATGAACATGTGTAGATCACTTCGAGTGAGGATCTACTTTAGTTCCTCGATGTGAAAACACAGTATACTAAAAAGGGTTCCGATGAACAACACCTACAATGAAGAAAGGCTCCATATCATGTTAAAAGTTCATCCTAATCTATTAAATTAATTATAAATATATCATGAAGATCCTAATTTGGTTTTGAGATTAATTAAATTTTCCAATTTCATATAAATAATTTTCATTTCTCAAGGTATCTATGTCATGTACATTGAAAATGGTCAGTTTAATACAACAAAATTTTAGTCAATACAGGCCCCTAAAAGAGATTTTTAATTCCTATAACCATAAATTTTTAATAGATAAATCTTGATTAAGTTAGTGATTATTTATTAATTATTGATTATATATTCATTTAAGGACAGTTTTTCATTTCTAGTAAAATTATTTCTTATTATCTGGTCATCAAGATCTCTTCTTCAACTCTTATTTTCTAACAACTTTAACCTAGGTTAGTTAAAATTAAAGACAATATTCATCTAAAGAACCCTTCGAGAGGTACCAAGGATTTTTGTTGAATAAAACAATCCTACATGGAATGAAATATTAATACATACGTTATGTATTCATGTTCACTACATGAGTTCACCCATGTGTATTTTGAGTCATTGTGTAGTGAATACACATGTTGTGCATTAAATCCACACTTTTTTTATTCTTTTCCAAGATGGAACATAGTTTGATTGGACAACACATCGTGAATATAGCCAACTTTTCATGTATTCTATTAGACTTTTCAGTGGAAAACATGGGGTCAATTCATTTCATGCAATAAATAAATCATCTATATTAAATACAAAGTGTGTTCAAAATGAAAACTATGAAACTCGGGGTAACAATCCATGTATGTCTCCAACATGTCATGTACCACATAAATTCCCATGGGAGGTATACTCTGAGACCCTGTCTGTGCACTATGAATATATGTGGAATCCATATACATAGAATTTCACTATAATTCACACATCTCATGTTCTACTTGTTAACAAGGGAATATTACATCTCATTAATTAAACCATTAAACCTCATCAGTTGTATTCCTTGTGTCATTTATTGGAATTTTACAAAGGTAATGGGGTTTTATATTACCTTAGATTCTTAATTAGTTCCTTGTAATATATGAAACTACGTGTTTTGTATGGTTATTGCATAATAAATATTCCACATTCATTTTTTTAATAAACACAATGTAATTTTCAGGAGTTTTGTGTTTCATTTACCAAAATTACATTCCATGAAATTATGAATCATGCTGTGTATATGATATTTTATTTGAATAAACTATATACAACAACGACCATTATGAGTAATTCAGGTAGGAACTCATTGAGTTCATTCTATATACAATTATATTTAATTATTTATTAGTATTAAATAAAATTATTTAGTTATTTATTTTTAAATTATAGTATATGGGTGCCTCTAGGACTCATTGGGTAGATATTAAGATAAAATACATTAATTAATTAATCATATTAATTCATCCATGCTTTATCATAACTAATAGTGAATTTAAATGAACTTTAGGTTGTTATTTTAAATGCATAGTTGTTGAAACCCTATGACTAATAATGATCTTAGACTAACCAATGTATGTGTTGGATTTATTTTACTCAATTATTTCATGGGATTTTAAAAAATTTATTATTAAATTACAATGATAGTTTTTTTTTCATCCCTCCAACTTCCATTATGTAGAAACTGTGTGTCCATGGTTGTTTTATGTAAATTCCTCATAAAAAATACTATGTTTCTCCTCATCTATATTTGAGAATATAACATTAGTAATTGATGAAGTATCTAAGGAACATGGATTCAGATCAAGATGGATTATTGGTGTCGATTTGAAATCAACCAGGTGATGCATTGGATGATATATGGAATGCTCCAACTCTTGGCTAGACAATAATAATGAGTTTTTTCCATTGGTTAATAAGTTGATTTATTATACACTCAATAAAAAACCAATAGAAAATATCATGATTGATAATTTATTTATTTTATTTATCTCTTTTTCATGCTTTATTTTATGGATTATAGAATATGAATAAATAAATAAATGTTCTAAAATCAAAGGATAGAATTAAAATAATTGGATTATGAATAAATGTTTTATTAGAAATGGTTAATTAATTAAGTAAATCCACTAAATATTAATAAGACATGTAAATGATAAAAATAGTAAATTTACAAAAAAGGAACAATAATCCCTCAACTAAATAACAATTCAAAACATATCTCCAATTATTTGAGTTAAGATGAAACCATACGTATAGTGTTGGTTTTTTCCTTCTTCATGGTCTTTTTGGTTATCACGGATTATAAATAAGGATGATGGGTTAACATAATAAATATTGTATTGAATTTAATGACCTTTTCTTATTTGATACTAATTTAGAGGAATGTGTTAAGGAAATCCAAGTAATGATTATAGATTGTGTGTCTAATCAACAAACCAAGGAGATTATTATTTTCAATTGGAAACATCACCTACCTAAAACCCTTCTTGTAATCTAAGTGGATTTTTTCAAGATTATAAGAAGATAAATATGTGTCCTTAATACTAGATTTTCCCTAAAAGTGGACATTCTGAATCCAATGGTGGGGGTTATTAGGATTTGATAAAATAGTAAGAGACTAAAAAAACTGCTAAATTATTTTATCTCACATGTTTTATTAATCAAGTAAAAGTAATAATTATATAATCTCATCATGGTATAATTAAATTGGAAAATTCATTGACCACATTATCCTTACATTTAATTCTTTATAAAGGCAATATCTTAACAGTCATTAAATTTTTAGTAATGGTACAAGCAATTTCATATCATCATACACAATGAATGAAAACCTTATGTTCTTGAATCTCTAGTACTTCATCCACCTAAAAAGGATTTAAGTGAGGAAGAGTTCTTATTCTATAAAAACACTTAGATGATTCACTATATATCTAGTTTTTTATGATATAATCCATGTCTAGTAAATTTCAAAAGTCACACAAGATGATATATGTATATTTTATGCTCAGTAATCTTAGTGATATATATTAAGAGATAACAAGAGAGTAATGGTTTAAAAACTCCAAGTAATTATTCTTGTTAAATCTTAGATAAGGTTCATTAAATATACCTTATATAGTCAAAATTATTAGCTACATTATGTATCTATAAATTCTATGGTTTAAACTATCTAAGGAATTTTGCATCGTTTTCATTCTCACTTAACACCCGAGTAGATTCTCAAACTTTATTGTGAATTATAATATTAACATCACTAAGAACACGATCATAGATCTTCTTACTCTACTTCACTAAGAAAATAAGGACTTGAAGCACAATAAGCCTTCACTTATTATATTGGTAAGGGGTAGGGTATGGTTGAGGGGACCAAGACTAACACCAAGTCTAAGTAAACTTTAAAGTTCCCACTAAATAGAGGAATAATTAAGCAGAAAGATATGGAAAATGTTTTTCCTACTTTCCATGTGTTAATAAGGGCCACTAGAATAATAACTAAACCAAGGTGAAGAAGAAAGAGGAAGCTTCAGGTGCATTAGTTATCAAGTGAAATCATTCCAATTTTACTCATTAGGCATTACATTTAGTGTGAGTATCTCAAATATATATATATATATATTCAAATATAGTAACCAAGTAGATTCTAGATGTATCTTTTAGAGATTTGGATCTACCGACAACTAACGGAGCCAGAATTTTGATTATGGCTATCAAATATTAGTCCCTTGCATTATTGACTAGGATAATATTGGTTCTTAAATATTGTTATTAAGAAACATCAATTACCAATTTCACTATTTATATTTCCATCCTTGAAATATATGGATTTATTTAAAAATTTGAAAATGAATGTTCATTCTTTTATAATTATAGCATTTATTTGGTAAGGCATGTTTAAATAATTATTTTTATATGTTTGACTACACAAACCAAGTAATAGAAATCGATAAAAAATAACATGAATCATACCACAATAAATTATATAATCATCAACTATTTCATGTAAATAATAATATTTTGACCATTTTATACTATTTTGGGTATTTAGATTCAATTGAACTAAAACTACTTAGTGTATATCACGCATGTTTGTAAGGAAAAATAACCAAAGCCCCATTTAGTGGGAATGGTGAAAGTTTCAATGAGATTCATAAATTGGTTCATACTGATGTGTGTAGACTTTTTCTAGTTGAATACAAGGGTGAGTACTAATACTTCATAACTTTTACTGATGACTTTAGAAGGTACATATATGTCTACTTGATGAGGAATAAGTCAGATTCTTTTGAATGATTAAAATAATTCCAGAATAAATTTGAGAACCAAATTGGTAAGAATATTATGAAAATCTTCTCAAACCATGGTGTAGAATATATTAATAAAAACATCATTTTTACCTATGATTGAATTATATTTTATCTCAACATAGTCCTCCTAACACACCCTAATGTAATTGTGTGATTGAAAAAAGGAATTGCACCCTATTGGAAAAGGTGAAATCAATGATGGTCCATTTTAGTATTCCATTATTAATTGTGGGATATTCATTAGATAAATTAGTGAACATACTAAACTAGGTGCAAACTAAAGAAAATTATGACATTTATACCAATTATAGAGTGGGAAGAAACATATTTTGTTGAATATTAAAGTGTGGGGTTGTGGAGAATTTAGTCATGATAATTATAGAAAAAAACTTACAACTTAAGGAACTCGGTGTATCTGTATAGGTTACACCAATGAAATAAGGTGATATTACCTTAATTATATTTTAGTTAAAATGGTTGTGGTAAACATACATCTCACATTCCTTGAAATGGATCACATATCCATAAGACATAGTGTAAGTGAGATAGATTTCAATGAAGTCAGAGCTCAAGGTACATAAGAGTTGGTACAAGAATAGGTTCCACAAAGCCCCATAGAAGATAATTTTCTAGAGACTCATGTATTGTATAGGAGTATAAGTGAGGTTAGAGAACCTAAAAGATATAGTTTTAATCACTAATGAATATGACTCGTTATTAGTTGATAATAATGATACTATATAGTTTAAGGAATAAGTGAGTAACATAGAAGATACCTAATGGAAAGAATCCATGAATTTCTAAATTAATTCCATGTACCAAAACCAAATCTATATTTTTGTATATTATCTAGTAGATGTAAAGCATGTTGGTTATAAATGGTTTTTCAAGAAGAAACTGTACATGGAAGGAAAAGTTAGTAATTATAAGGTATAAATAGTTACAAAAGGGTAGAAATAGTTACAAAGGGTATAAACAAAGTTAAGGCATAGAATATGAAAAAAAACATTTCAACGGTCTCTATAATAAAATCTATTATAATTATACTTTTTATAGTAGTATACCATGACTATGATATTTGGAAGTTGGAAGTAAAAATAGCCTTACTCAATATGAACCTTTATAAGGATGTCTATATGACACAACTATAAGGGTTTGTGACTCTAGATAATTATAATAAGGTACAATAAATTTATAAGTTCATTTATGGAATAAAGAAAAGGATTTAGTTCATGTAATATTCTTTTTTATGAAGCCATCATAGAATTTTATTTCAAAAAGAATGAATATGATCCATGTATCTATAAGCGGTATAGTGGGAGTGTGTTTTTTCTCTCATAGTATATATTGATAACATATTTCTTATTTGAAATTAGATACTAGTCTTATAGTCAGTTAAGATGTAGTTAAACATATGATTCTCTATGAAAGACTTAGGTGATGAAGTATATATTATAGGGATCAAAATTCGTAGAGATATATCCAAGAGGCTTCTTGGACTAATTCAAGGTAGATACATTGATAAGATAATAAAGAGATTATATATATATAAATACATAAGGATTTTTCTTCAAATGCCACATTCCATAAATAGCTATAGGAAAATGTGTCTTCAAACACATGAATTGATACTAGTAATGACCAGGTTATCATATGTATCATCTATAAGGTAAAACGTGTATATTATTTTTTTATCATATTTGATGTTTCCTACTCATTTATTATATTAGGTAGATATCAGTAAGGTTTAGGATAACTCCACTGGATGTTATTCAAGACTATCCTTATGTGTATGATGTGTACTAAAGATATATCCCTAATTTATATAGGATATGAGGAGCTAGACATTAGGGGATACACTTATGATATTTTCCAGACATATTTGGATGGTATGAAGTCAAATAACCAATATATCTTCACCATAAATTGAGGTTAGGTGTGTTAGAGAAGCTAAAAGTAAAATATTTTGTTTGATTCAATGACAGAGCAGGAGTTCATTTTGGCTTATGAGGAAAATAAAGCAGCAGCTTGGATACAAAACTTCATTAAAGATATGGATGTCATTATTAGTAGTAAAAACCATATCATGTTGTATTGTGATAATATTATAGTAGTGGATATTTCCAAGGAGATAAGGTCACGTCAATAGATTAATTAAATACTCTATAATTATTATCTCATGAGTTATTGTTCTCAAAGAGGTAAATTTATATTGAGAAGAGTTTCCATGGAAGAAAATTTGTTAGGCCCCTTGACTAAAACCTTAACTCGGGAGAAGCATTAACACCATGTGAGTGATAACAGACTGAGATTTGTTAGATGCTGGATCTACTGAAAGTGGAAACCTATTGGATTTGGTTCCTATAAAACAAACTAACATGTACTTTAGATTATCTATAAATATTCAAATAGGTAAATATCAGTTAACATTTTATCACTTATTGAATGTTCTTCTACATGGATTTAAGGCGATAATGTCCTAGATTATATGTCGCACTAATAAAGGTCAAAGTTTTTTCCTATTATAATGAGAACCTAATGGTTCTATGAAAATATTTCTTAAATATTATTCCTATGATCAGAATGAAATTCTATGATGGGGTATATAGTTTGTTGATAGTTGGGTTTCATTACTCATAAGTTGATGAGACTTCACCTCATGAAGTTCAAACTTAGTGATCTCCAATATTATAGGATCATGAGAATATACCCACCAGTTGAAATTCCACATGTTTGGGCATCATTTTAAGTTTTATATATGTGTGTATGTGTAATAGTCCTTATTATTTAATATTGTTATTAATACATATCCTGACTCATGAACTTAGATGCATTTTTATAAACCATAACTATATAGTTCATGGTTAAGTCAGGTATGTTGAGTAAAACATGAATGATGTTTCATTCTAAAATAATTCAAAGAAGGATTTTTACATTATATATTTATAAAATTTTATATCTCAATCCCTTTGATTATGATGTAACTATTTGATAAATTTTGTGTCAACAGTGTTTGATGAGCTCATTCCATATATTCAAACAAATATAAATCAATTACTATATTAAATGACACATAGTATGACACCTAATCTATTTTATGTTTCATGATAAAGGGATTATACTAAAAATTAGTTTTTATATGTTGTTGTCAATTTTGATTTCTTAATTTATTTCCCTTTGGTCTCCTAGACTCATCGCTAGGTAGTAATTTTGGACTTTAGGAATGTTTTCCTCATGTGATTAAGAAATAATCTGAGAGGTTCACACACTATGTGTATCTTATGATATAATTTAAATATTATTTATATTTTAAATATGGAATAAATATTATTCTATAGACCAAGAAATAATATTTATTCTTAATTTAGTGAACACATATATTTTCTAGGTAATTATTTAATTAATTTAATATTTTTATCTCTTATTATTAACAAGGTAGTTATTAAAATATTAAAATAAAAATTTAAGATGATGTGTTGAGAATTTTTTTTGGTTCCAATGATGAATATCAATTTAATAGATTGTAAACAATATTTTTCTTTATATAGGATAATTCATTCCTTAAGTTGAAATAATATTAATATTATTTACATGGAATGAGGTTCATTATGGGATTAGAATATTATTAAGGGATTTTGTGAAGTTAATAAATATTTGACCCCAAACCTAGGCCTGTATGATGACTATTATTTCTATTAATAATAGGATAATCGTTTTCCACAAAATTATTATTTAGAGATGTAACACCTCGAAAATCTAAAGTAGGAACATTATATTCGATAGCATGTATGGAATGCAACACCAAGAACCTAAGGGAATATAATATCCCGAGATTTTATAATATATTTACTGTTTTAAATAAACTAAATATATTTTACAGCATTTAATATATGCAACATTGAGTTATCATATTTCACATGCAACAACAATTTTCTTCAAAAGCATATATTACAAGAAAGACCGAGTTTTACTAAAAAACAATTTATTATTAAATTATAGTTATTTAATACAATAAGATACAACCAAGACATTAAATTAGAGATTATGAATAGTATTAAATAACATATGAAAATATATTATTTACACAAATATAAAATGAATACATTGGTTACTAATTAATTAGAAATGAATATATGAACCAATTGAATAAAAGGGAAATATTTTTATAGAAAACTACTTTTATTCTCACAAAGTTTCTTTAACCTAATAAATTAAATTAACTAAAATTATTGAGTGATATTAAAATAAAAAATATATTATATATTAATTAAAATATTTTTTTATTAATCCAACATATTTGATTGCTATAATATAGAAACAAACCCAATATTACACATAAAAATCTATATTTTTATTAAGGCACTTTTACTGCCTTTTAATGTTGAACCAATTTTAAATCCACTTTTCAGAACTTAGATATAATTTATAGGTAAAAATAAACATCATATTTGAAATAGAATAATAATAACTAGGTTAGGCAGAATTTTTGATATTTTTTTGAAATATTTCATTTTGTAATGAATAGTGGAAAATACTGAATTCTAATTCAATTTTATTCATTTAATTTATTTATAAGGTTAAATAATAATTTAAAAATGTTTTCAAGTTCAATTATATATATTTTTATTCAATTTATCCAATCTAGGTCATTGGAATCAATTTAAAAAAATGGATATAAAAAACTTAGCAAACATTTGGAAGCTTTTACCTTAAAAACACACATTATCATCCCATCTATGGCACTAAATTTTAATTAATTTCTGAAACTTATTTGATTTTAATTTGGAAAAATATATTCCATATTTGGAATAAAAATAATTTATAACTATAATATGTTCAACATAGTTTTTTACCAAAAATATTAGTGAAAGTATTTAATATTCATTACAGTGATTAATGTAAAATTAAGCTTAATAAGAAGAAAACCTTAAACTTAAGGGCCAAAATGACAATACACTTGTTAAAAATACATTTTATGACCATATTTCTACCCTATTCTCCCTTTTATAAACTTCAGTCTATTATTGGATCAACTTTCAATGATAAAAATGTGGGTGGAATTCTTTTTGAAAAATTTACAAGAGTGTCACTCCTCCTCCACAATAAAAAGGCACTCAATCCTACCACTTACTCACACCTCTAATGCTAGATTTTATAGAATAATATATTTTTAAATAGATCATATACATACCTAAACTCAATATATAATCCTCACTTTTTTCATAAATCCATCCAAGGAATCCATTTTGTGCAAACCAAAAGGAGTTACCCAATTCAAAGGTAATATCTTTCTGCAAGCTCTTTAGTTTTATTTTCATTATCCACTATTTCAGTTATCCTTATTCCATTATTATAAAGTAACACCAGTATACTAAATATACTGAGATTTTTTATGTTAATGGTTATACCTACACTTACACACACTTCCATCTAATGGGTAACGAACTTACGATTTATGTGTATGAAAAACTACCACCTCACAGAATGAAATTGTTCATTTTTTCATTTACCCCCTCTCATGGTTGGGAATTATGATGGACCCTATATTTATATATGTTATATATGGTATTTATAATTTATTTATACTTATATAATTATTTTAAAACATGTACCTTTTTTCACTCCATTTTTTTGGAATACGATAACATCGTTTATGGAAGTGTAGACTACTGCCCCCTCAAAGCGATGTGATTTGTTCACACCATACATGGAATATATAAAGGATGGTTTTAAAAAACTATTTAAAATATATTAAATATTTATGATATAGTAAATATAATATAAATATATATCATTTAAATTTCATTATCTTAATAAGAAAATAAATGAAAGTAGCATTCATGCATATGTACGGAATACCGTCTCCCTTAACGGTGTATTCCATTTCTTATCTATAAATATTATGGATTATTATAAATACATATATAGTGAATATTTATTTTATTTAAATCATTTTTTACATTATTTAGATGATTAAATAATGAAATAAACAAAAAATATTAATTTAAAACATACTCGATAAACTAGGAAATTGACACTTGAAATAGTGAAAATAATAAAAGATTATTATCAAACGGGTAATAAGATGTTATAAGAAGTTAATATATGATATTATAAATATGAGTATGGTTCTGGTATTATTTATTGACATGTTTAAAACCATTATACATGAAGTTAAAGTACATTCAACTAAAAAGGAAACGCAAGGTAAGGTATTTCCTCTCAATTTACATTCCATTAAGACTTATTTGTTATTATACACTAAGTTTATTTTATATGGTATATATTCTTCCATTTGACATGTTATATCATTAATATACTTATCCTCATTATAATATAACTTTCACTTAATTTTATTCCATCATTTATATTATGTTTTAAATTTTTCAATGTTGTATGGGACACTTTGGAATGTTTAAAGATTATTCTCCTAAAAAATATTTTTAATGGTTATCTTTGCAATATCACTTCATTTTTTAATTGTTAAATATCTCTTAAAACAATAAATTTATTTTTGTGCATATATTTTATTATATATTATTACATACTTCCAATTTTTTATATAATATCATGATTCATTCATTCTTCCTCATAATGTGATTTTCATTTTGAATTATTTAATCTTAGGGGATTCGAGTTAAAAGTTTCCAAGTGGAAAATAATTTCCTAAACCAATTTTTTTCATTAGGTTATACTAATACCTCATTGTCATTAATATTTTATGATTATGTGTATAATTACTTTTACTATATTTTGATGTATTTTCACTTATGTGGATTTATAGTTGATGCATATAATATATTCATTGATTGATTATCACCTCAAAGTTTTGATATTATAAAGTGTTTACTTTGAAATCTCATTTTGTATAAGATTATTTACACTGGAATTTAAATCAAAGTAAATTATTTCATAATTCTCAAATAAACCCTTTAATTTTTTGCACCTCTGGTAGTTCAAGACCTTTTTCATGTATTAGTACCATTTTTACACTCTTTTGTATTCAAAATGTTTTAGAACATGTTTTGAAGAAAACCTAAATTCATTTTTCTCTTTAGTCAGAGAACCTATATTCTTCTAAAAACCCAGTTTTCTAAAAAGGTTTTAAGAAAATATTTTTAACCTCTCAAAAATTATTTATTAAAGACATTTTTACCCATTTTTTATTTTACCAATGTTTTAAAAGGAATCTTCTTGTCTCTTTTTAAACAAGGCATTTTTCTAACCTATTTACCATGAAAAAGGGATTTTATTTTTACCTTGTATGGTATGAAGGAATTTAGTTACCATTATTTATTTTTATCTTCCTTTACATGTTTAAAATTTTACTTTTTAAAGAATATTTTTTCAAAATTGATTTTCAAAGAAACATTTTTTCAAAACAAAAGGATATTTTCCTTAAAAATGTTTTTAAAATATATTTTTATAGTATTTATATTCATCAATTAAAAAACCTTTATTTATACTCCACTTGTGATATGTTGTACCAATACCATCCTTGATCTTCCTCTGAATGGTTTATGATTGATTTGGTCAAGTATAGTATTCACATTCACTTCCTTGATTCCTTTTAGTCCCCTTGAAATTTTCAATTTCATATGATCATTTGAGACATAATTTCCTATAAATATCCATATCATTTTTCATGGATATGATTATTTCCTAAACATTATACCATTTTTCATATGGTTTTTACTTTGAAAGTTATTTGAATATTTGGTGAAATATTGACAAATCTGTATTCTTTATTCAATATGGATATTTGATAAGGCATATTTTTATTCGATATGAG
Organism: Viscum album; assembly: GCA_963277665.1. Taxonomy (NCBI): domain Eukaryota; kingdom Viridiplantae; phylum Streptophyta; class Magnoliopsida; order Santalales; family Viscaceae; genus Viscum; species Viscum album. The sequence continues at coordinate 721,638,255 of OY728121.1, read as the reverse complement.
GAATTATTAGGGCATGAAATATAAGGGTTGGGGATCATTTAAGTTAAGACCTATGGGTTGTAGACCAGTTAATGAAATCCCTTCTATGGATCAGTAGTCTCATGGGACGGCACATTTTGATATCCACCATAGATGGGCTTTTACTTGATATATTAAACTATCTTTTGAAGGGTCTTGATGGTAAGGATTCCATGTACCTAGGAAACTTATTGTAAAATAATTAAGCATTTCTCTAATTTAGTTGGAGTTATTATTCATCCATGATATTTTTTGTCAACAAATCTATGGATACATTTCATTTTCAAATCATTTATTAAATGGAATCTGTTTCAGTTTTTTACCTTTCCATATTGATTTTTCCTTATGCAGTTATTTGAATGGAATGTGTTTCCATTTAGTACCTTTCTATATTTTTTATTAAAATATTTATTATTATTTGTATTACATGGTATGTGTGTTTAGTTATTTATCATTCCATAATTATTATTCTCATTAATTCATTATTTCTTCCACTATACAACACACTTATTAAGCATTTGATCTCACCCTTATTTTGTTTCCTTTACCCAAGAATCCAATAAGTATAATAAGAAATATATGAATGGATAAACTATATGGAATATATTTATCCTTGAAAAAAATTATGTTGAAATTAGTGTATTCATTTTTAATACAAGACTCATGTATGTATCAGGTTTACCAAGACCACTAAACTGATCGGTCCTTTGGGATTTAATTATTTGAAATCATGCCAATATAATGGTAGTAGACACAAGATCTGGGTTTTTAGGGTTAGTTATCTATAGTTGGTATCAGAGAAAACTTATTAGAATCCTTGGAAACTAGATTTAGTGAAATATAGATTATAGAACATATCCCTAAGGTAAAATATGAGGATAAGTAAATAAGAACATCCTAATGTTTCATTTGGATAAATATTATGTTGTATTCCTAGAAATTCATACATATCAGAATACTATAAGTGGATATGGTTCTAGAATAAATTTACCTAGAAGTAACAACTCTGACATGGTGTGTCAGGCCTGACTCATCCTAACCTAGTATATAACAACATGCATTATTATGCACCTGGTTTGACACTCCTAATGTATATGCTTAGGAAAAATCACTTTTTATTTACAAACCATTATAGAGGATTTGAATAGATAATGAAAATGAGTAACCTAGGATAAACCTTAGACCAAGGAAGTTCCTATGTTGAAATAAAATGGATGAAGTAATTATTTGTTGAGATTTTATTGAAAACCATAGATAAAAGGATATTTAGTGATTAGCCTTTTTTCAAGGATGTCCATCATATTTATTTTGGAAATTATATTAATATGGTTTTAGAAAAAAACCTATATATCGGGTGATAACCAATAAAATCTAGAAAGTCCTCCGGACTTGAACCCATAACTGAATGATGATAAGGGTTTAATGCCAACCACTAACCTACGTAATGTCCTGGTTAATATATCGATGTTTTTAGTTAAACAAATTGATGAATAAATATTTATGATAAATCATTAGTGATAATATTTTAGGTTTATAGATTAATTTATTGACCATATTAGACTTGGAGGATAGTTATAAAAAAATTATTTTGAATTTTCACACTTTTATGAGCCTTAAGATCAGTTAAAATCATATTTTACTGCTTCAGGAATCAAAATTAATTTTTAGATACCCATTAATTGAAGGAATGGATTATAATTTGATCGACACACAACCAAGAGATGGAATTGTTCATATAAAAATTAAAATATATCATTTAATTAAATTTCCTTATATTCTTAGGCAGTAAAGTAATTTTTTCAAACATGATGAAAAGGATCTTGAGAAAAATGTTTTCCTAATACCTTAATTTTTTTGGAACCGATGGTCTTCTAGATCATCATATATTTATGGATTTGAGTACCACAACATTCCATTTATCATTCACCTATTTGTTATTGATGACATAAATTACTACCTATAAATATTTATGCTTTTCCTCCAAGTACATATCTCTAATTTCCATTAATTTTCTCATAGTTAGAGACCCAGTTATATATTTTTCTATGTGACCCTTGTACGTCCCATTCTCTCTTTTTTAGATGATTTATTACGAACCCTTATCATGATGTGGGGTTAAAATATTGTAAATATAAAACAATATATCACCATGACAAAGTTTAAATTGTGATTATGCAATTTAATTAAAGTGGGTAGAATGTAATACCCTGAAAATCTAAAGTATGAACATTGTATTCGATAGTGTGTATGACATGAAACACCAAGAACGTAAGGGAATATAATATCCCAAGAATTTATAATATATTTACTATTTTAAATAAATTAAATATATTTCTAGCTTTCAATTCATGCAAGACTGAGTTAGTGTATATTGCATGCAACAACGACTTTCTTCAAATGCTTATATTACACACAGGACCGAGTTTTACCAAAACAAAAATATCTTATTAAAGTATTATTATTAAATATAATATGATATAACGTAGCCATTAAATTATTAATTATTAATAGTATTAAATAGAAACTAGAAATATATGGTTTACAAAAATATAAAACTAATACATTAGTTACCAAATAATTAGAAATTAATATAAGGAACAAATGAATATAAAGGGATTGTTTTTAAAAAAAACTATTATTATTATCACAAAGTTGTATTACCCTAATAAATTAAATTAATTACAATTAGTGGGTGATATTAATGTAATATATATATATTTTATTCAATCAAATATTTTTTATTTTCATCTAATATATTTTATAGGTATAAGATAAGAACAAACCCAATATTATACAAGAAAACCTATATTTTTATTAGGGTACTTTTACCGCCTCTTAATGGTGAGACAATTTTAAATAAAATTTTTAGAACATTTATATAATTTATAGTTAAAATACTTCATATTTTAAATATAAACATAAAAATTAGGTTAGGGTAAATTGTTTATATTTTTCTCAAATATTTCATTTTTTAATGAATTGTGAAACATACTAAATTTTAGATCAAAATTATTTTTTGATATAATTTATTTATAAGGTTAAATTATATTTTAAAGTAGTTTTAAAGTTTAATTATATCATTTATTTATCAATTAATCCATTCTAGTTTAATGGAATCAATTTCACTTTTAAATTGGATATAAAAACATAGAAAACTTTTTGATGTTTTTACTTTAAAAAACTGCATTGTCATCCCCTCTATGGGATTAAATTTAAATTAATATCCTCAAAATATGTGATTTGAATTTTGGAAAATGGATTTCATATTTGGAATCATAATAATTTATAATTTCTAGAAGGGTAAAATTTTGTTCTGACCAAAAATATTAGTGAAAGTAATTAAAATTAATTACAATGATTAAGAAGAAATTAAGTTTAACAAGGGACTAAAACTAAAACTTAAGGGCCAATATTACCTATAATCTTATCCAAAATCAATTTTATGTCCATTTTTAAACATATCCTCCATTTTATAGAATTTTTTTGATTATTGGTTCTACTTTCAATGGGAAAAACGTGGGTGGAATTCCCTTTTCAAATATTTACAAGAGTGCGACTCCTCCACCACTATAAAAAAGTCAATCAAGCCTCCCACTTCCTCACAAATATCATGTCACGACCCATCCCCTAGGGCCCGTATTGTGACTACCCCAAGCCTGTCTTCCATAGGCCAGGGGCTGGAGACTAGCACCTAAGGCGTAAATCCCTAAACTAGGAAGGCATTGCCTTTATAACTGTAGACAAACACATCAGAGTACACAACTGGAAGCAAAAAACTAAGTAAAACTGTATACAAAAGAAGTTTTGTAATGTAAAAGGGGCCGGAAATACAAGCCCAAAAGGAAAGTACAAGTATAACTAGAAAGCAATTACAACTAAGAAAAGGAAACAGCTACTGGGTCGTCCTTCGGGGTTCCTACCTAAAGGGTAGGTACAGATGGCCTCCTCAACACTCCATGTCTGTCCGTCTGCTCTGTGGACCATCACATTGAGTAGTCCACCTCCGGGTACTGTCTAGTCCTGCTACTCTCGGCCTCAATAAATGTTGTCCTTCGTCTGCAACCAACACAACGAGGTGCGGGCATAACCCGTGCAGGGGTGAGTATAACGATACTCAATAGGGACCCCGAGACCCTCAAGGTCTCACTAAATCCAACAAGGATAAAACACAAATCATGGATTCACAATTACTTAGGTATATTCCCATAAATATACCTAAGTTATCTAGTAACCCATCTCAAACTTGAGGAAAACTCAAAAAGTCATTAACTCAGCTCAAAACCAGGATTTTATTCTAGGGTGGTAACATGCAACACTCCCAGTCAAACTGTCGAAACCTCGGTTGATGGTATACTCCTCCTATATCAAGTAACTTTGGCATGCCGCGTCACACAGAGGTGCTTCCCACTATCCTGGACTGTTGTGGTACTCCTCTAGTCGAGTACTGTGGGTCTACTGCGTCACACAGAGGCGCTCCCCATTATGGGTCTATCGCGTCAAACAGAGGACCTCCCCATCATAGCCTACTGAGATACTCCTCCTATCGAGTATAGTGGGTATGCCGCGTCACACAGAGTTGATCCCCACTGTGGGTCTACTATGTCACACAGAGGCTCTCCTCACTCGGCTAGTTGAAACACTTCGAGTCAAAAGGTCAGCAGGCGTCAGGTCTCAGCCAGCTACTAGGTCTCTGTACTCCGCTCGCTCGTCTCTGGAAGGATCCATTCCATGAGCTACAGGTCGATTCCCCAAATGTCACGATGTCACATGTAAAAGTATATCAAAGGTCCACCTCGTCATAGTGGTCTCAACGCAACAGACAATGCGTCAATCAGACGTGCGGTCTGTGAGTTATTGGCATTTCTATCCCGGGGACCCAGTTGGATTTTAGGTTCAAACCAACTTGACCGTACCTAAACTATGTCCAAGCCTCAAGTGTGGTATTCCAAAAGAATCGAATCTTTCTAAGATTTCTGTCGCCACAGACGGTTCGTCTATCGGACACCTGTAGCCCCAAGTCATGGGTGAAAAGGTGAAAGCAGGCCATAGCGGGTCCGGGTCCGGTCCGACCCAGTCGGACTGACCCGATCCGAGGGGGCGGCCCAGTCCAAGTGGGCGGCCCGGACCGAGGGGGTGGCCCAGCCCTAGCGGGCGGCCCGACCGGAGTGGGCGGCCCGACCAAAGGGGGCGGTCCAGCCCAAGTGGGCGGCCCGACCCGAGGGGGCGGCCCGGCCCGAGTGGGGGGCCCGGCCCGACTGGGTGGGCCGGCCCGAGGGGGCGTCCCGACAGGCACTGGGCGGCCCGACCAGAGGGGGCGGCCCGACCCGCGTTGGGCGGCCCGGCCCGGCAGCCTAGCGGCCTGGGGGGTCCGCCTCACCCACGTCCAAGGGGGAACTGCGCGCCCCCTTTGTTCCCGAACGGCTTTGTCGTTCTGGTGTGAGCCGAAACCTGCGCCAGGTGGTGCCGGTCCAGATCACATGGGACCCGCTGGGTCCCTCTCCTCTCGGCTGGTCGAGCATCCAGCCGCTCCTGCTTCTCTATTGTGGCCCACCCTGGTCACGGCTCACATTCTTCGCGCGGCGCGACGGCGCCACGCCCTTCCACCGCGGCCCAACCTGGCTGCGGCCCCCATCTCCTCCGCGTGGCGCGACGGTGTCATGCCCTTCTACTATGGCTCAGCCTGGTTGTGGCCCCCTATCATCCGTGCGGCATGACGGTGTCACGCCCTTCCAGCAACCCGGTGGCCTTGCGCCGCCAGTTTCTTCGCGGTCGTCCCGACGCCGGCCGTCGTTACTCTGGCTCTGTCATCGACAAATGAGAACAATAAAAGGGGGAGGGTCGGGTCGTGTTCGTGCAGTCTGAGCCCTCCACGTTATTTTGATATCAATCAGCATAATATATTTCAAAAATTCAACGATGTAGAACAAGAACAAACTCAACTCAAACCCCTACCTCGTTTGTAGATGATCGTTGACAAAGTCGCAGGAATCGAACGTCGATTCGTCGTTCGCCGCGTACGTCACACACTCCCAACTTAATCTTGTGCATCAGAAAGAATCCGGGGTAGAAGACCGAGGAAGAAGCGTCGTCAGCGTTCTTTGCATTCTTCGTTGGACGGATGGTTCTCCCTAGCTCTCCTCTTCCTTAATTCTCCCTTCCAACAAAAAGTATGATGTCAACCCCAAAAGAAATAATAGATTATCTATTATTTTAATAGTTTGCATGAGTTCAAAAGGAGAGTTAATTAATGAGGGGGATCCACATAATTAATTCTTGTGTGTAGACACAAATTAATTAAAGGAGTTCAAGGGTTTCATCTTCGGGTGGTCCCCACCTCATTAACTGTCAAGAGATGTTTAAAACTCGGGTGGGACCCACCTCCATAATTTCTAATGGGAGTTTACGGTGTGGTGGACCCCACCCCTAACCACCTCTTGGAGGTTTTAACCACCTCAAAAATAAAAATAAGCTAATACTTATTTTTATTTAACTTTTTCCTTAAAAACTCAAAAACTAACTTTCATTCTCGACCGACTACCATCGAGGTGAAAGTCATCTTAAGCAAATATCGGCGCTGCGAGTTCAATGGTGCCCTTAAATTTCAATTCCAAGAAATGGTTCAAAAGTTATAAAAAATACCTCTCGTACGCTTTCTGAATGTACCCAAAAAAATCAGCAGAAATTAATTTCAGGCACATTGGGCCTCGGAATAAAGCGCGGTAAATTTTTGTGGACTCGTAAAAATCCCATGCATTTAAGAAAAAAAATCCCACAGAATTTTCGGGTCTTTACATATGAAGACAATTTAGATCGACCAAGCTATGAAAAATAGATCCTTAACATCCCTACTCTCAATCTAGAAGCATCACCTTGTTCATAAATCCATCCATGGAATCCCTTTGGTGAAAATCCAAATGAGTTACCCAATTAAACTTTAAAACTACTTTAAAATAAAATTAAACCTTATAAATAAATTATATCAAAAAATAATTTTGAATTAAAATTCAGTAATTTGCACTATTAATTAAAAAATGAAATATTTCAGAAAAATATGAACAATTTACCCAAACCTAATTTTTAAAGTAGTTTTAATTCAAAATTATGTATTGATATAATTTATTTAAAACTACTTTGATATAATTTATTTATAAGGTTAAATTATATTAGTTTTTCTTTACCATATCTCATGGTTGGGAATTATGATGGACAATATTATTATATATTTTATATATGATATGTATAATTTCTTTATACTTCTTTAATTATTTTATAACACATACCTTTATTCACTTCATTTTGTAGAAATACGATAACATTGTTTGTGGTAGTGTGGATTACCGCCCCCTCAAAGTGATGTGATCCGTTCACACTATACATGGAATGTATAATGGATGGTTTTAATAAACCTATGTAACATATATGACATATATATATGACAATTAAAATATAGTATACTTATATATCGTTTATGTTTCATTATTTTAATATGGAAAGGAAACGAAAGTATTATTCATGTGTACATACAGCCTACCATCTACATGAATAGTGCATTCCATTTCTTATCTAAAATTATTATGAAATATTATAAATACATATATAATTAATATATATCATATTTATATAATGGTTTAAATTCTTGATATGATGAAACCATTATAGTAATAACAAATAAAAAATTAAAACATACTCGACAAACTAGGCAATTAACACCCAAAATAGTGAAAATAATGAAATATTTTTATCAAACGGGTAATAAGATATTATAAGAACTTAATATATAAGATTATAAATATGTTTATAGTCATGGTACTAGTTAGTGACATGTTTAAAACCACTATACATGATTTTAAATTAAGTTCACCCAAAAAAGAAAACATAAGGTAAGAGATTTTGTCTCAAATTACATTACATTGAGACTTATTTGTTATTATGAACCTTGTTTCTTTTGGATGGTGTATATACTACAATTTGAAAAGTTAAATCATAAATCTCCATGTTATCATGATAATATATGTTTCATTTAATATTATTCCTTCATTTATATTATTATTTGGATGTTCCAAAGTGGTATGGGACACTTTAGAAGGTTTAAAGATTATTCTCCTCAAGAACATTTTCAATGATTATCCTTTCAATCTCAATTACTTTTGTTATTGTTAGATTTATCTTGAAACAATTGATTTATTTTTTTCCATATATTTTCTTATATATGGTTTAAATACTTCCACTTTGTCATATAATGTCATGATTCATTCATTCTTCATGATATTTTGAGTTTCAATTTGAATTATTTAATCTAAGGGGATTTGAGTAAAAAGTTAGCAAGTGAAAAAAAATTCATAAACCAAATTTGTTTCATCAGGTTATACTACTAACTAATTTTCTTTAATGTTTTATGATTATGTGTATAATAAATTTTACTATCTATTTATTTATTTACACTTACTTATGTGGATTTATATTTGATACACATAATCTACTCATTGATTAATTCTCACGTCAACATTATAATCTTTTCAAGCGTTAAATTTACAATATCATTTTATATGTGATTGTTTACACTTTAATTTCCATAAAAGGAAATTATTTTATCATTGTCTAATAAACCCTTTGATGTTATTATCCTATATTTATTCATGGCCTTTACCATGAATTAGTACCATTTGTCTACTCTTTAGTGCTAAAAATGTTTTAGAAACTTTTTTTTTAAGAAAACCTGGTTTCATTTATCTCTTTTGTTAGATAAACTTTTTTCTTATAAATACTCGGCTTTCTAAAAAGGTATTCATAAAATTACCTTTAAAAAATTATTTTTTATGGAAATTTTTTCCTTTTTTCTCTTACCAATGTCTTCTAAGGAATCTTCTTTTCACTTTATGAATAACTAAATTTTCTAGCATTTTTACCATGAAAAAGGAATGTTATTTTTACCTCGTATGTTATGTATGGATTTACCTACCTTAATTTTATTGAATCTTCCTTTTCATGTTTAAAAGGTTAATTTTTTAATAAATTTTTTTGAAATTTTATTTTAAAAGAACTCTTTTTTCAAAAGTTTTTTCAAAAAAAATATATTTTCTTCAAGAATGTTTTTAAAATAATTTTTTATATTATTTATATTAAAAAATTAAAATAACCCTTTATTTGTAATCCACTTGGGATATATTGTATTAATACTACACTTAATCTTCATTTTCATGGTTTGTGATTGATTTGGACAAGGATTGTATTCATATTCACTTCATTGATTCCTTTTAGTCCCCTTAAAATATTCAATTTCCTATGATCATTGGACATTGAAATTCCCCTAAATATCCATATCATTTTTCATGGATTTTATTATTTCCTAAATCATATAATATTTTTAATATGGTGTTTATTTTGATATTTATTTGATTATTTGAGGAAATATTGATAAATTTTTATCCATTATTCAATATAGATATTTGGTTAGTAATATTTTTTATTCGATATGAGGAATTATTGAAACATGAAAGATACAATTTAGGGACCATTTAAGGTAATCCCAATGGGTTGTGGACCAGTGAATGAAAGCCCCTTGATGCATTGGTAGTCTCATGGGATGAGTCAGCTGGCTAGCCACCTTAGATGGGTTTTTACCTGACATTCTCAATTATCTTATGAAATGTCTTGATGGTAAAGGTTCCATATACCTATAAAACATGGAATCCATTAATTAAGAATTTCCATCATTTAGTTTTAGTTGTTATTAATACAATAGATTTTGTGTCGGTATATCTATGGATACATTTCATTTTTAGGTCATTATTAAATGGCATGTGTTTCAGTTTCTTACCTTGCCATATTGATTTTTTCTTATCTAATTATTTGAATGTCATGTGTTTCCAGTCATTACCTTTACATATTGTTTATTCACTTACTTTTCAGTTTTTTTATTACATGGTATATGTGTTTGGTTATTTATTATTCCATAATTAGTATTCTCACTGATTCATTATTTCTTCTACTACACTTTACCCTTACTGATAATTTCATCTCACCCTTATTTTGTTTCCTTTCCTCATGAATCCAATAAGTGTACTAAAAAACATATGCAAGGATACTCAATATGGAATAAACATGTCCTTGAAAGAAAAAAATTATGTTATAATTATTTTATTATTTTGTAATACAAGAATCATGTATGTATCTAGTTTAACAAGACTACTAAACTGATCGGTCCTTTGGTATTTTATTCCTTGTAATCGTACCAATTTAATGGTAATAGACACCGGATCTGGGATTTCTTAGGTTGGGTCGCTACAAGAGAATTATCTCAAGTATTATCTCTAAAGAACAAGAGACCTCCTCGTCTTCCTACCTATTCTCAAAACCATGAATAATGAGATATAATCATTAAATATCGATGGGTTGGAAATAAATCATGGAAAATGATAAAAGAAGAATGATCGACCATGATAGAACCAAGTGTTCTATCATCATCAATTCAAAGATCGAAGTAACACGTGTGGATCACTACTATAGGGCCTCTACTTTGGGTACTCAATATGAAATTATGGTATAATGAAAAGGTTATGGATAATCAATACCAAAAATGAATAAAGGCTCTAGATTGAGGTAAACTTTCTTCATGAACTATTAAATAGATTAGAAATATATCATGCAAACCATTTTTTTGTTCTGATGCTAATTAAATTGTACAGTTTCATCTGAAAAATTTTCATTGGTCAAGAAATTTATTTAATAAATATTGTGAGTTATCCATTGAATATAAAAAAATTTGAGTCGGGCCAGGACCCAATAAGCAATTCCACTATACCGAGAACCATCACAAAATATTTTTTATCTTAATCTTAGAATTCCTCGATGTTTATCTCACTCATACTATATATTTTTGATATGTTCATCCACTCAAGAAATGTGTAAATTCTACTAACTATAATCTATTTATATAAGGGTTTATATTGGTTACATCTTATTCATTTTCTAGCATATCACATTAAGATGCACTTGGTGCCTCGGGATATATGCATATTTCCAGAGTTAGACTTGACAATTACTTCACAAACCCACATTTATATATGAGACTACATAGATTTATTCCAATATAATATTTTATATATAACACCATTTTCTTCTTTAGTTTGCATGAATTTTAGTATATTCATTTTTAAGGTAATGAATAACCCTAAATTTATAAAAGAGGACTTTCATGACTCATCCTTGATATTACTATGTCAATTAAGGTGTAGTTCCTCATTTTTTTTACACTATTATATTATGGTGTATTATGAGTGATTTGGGATAATATCTCAAAATACTAAGAGTAATCAATGAAATATAGGTTAAAATTTTCTCATCCATGCTTTAAGAAGATCTTATTTATTTTCTTACCAAGTTGATTGTCAACTTCACTCTTGTATTCCTTCAATTTATAAAAGGAATCATCCTTATAATTTATTAATTAAACAAATACATATATATTAAATAAATCATAAAAATATATTAAGTAAAATAATCCACAAATTTATTCCATTGAAAAATCTCCACACATATTGGTATAAAACAATTCAAGAAGCTATATAACCTCTTCATGATTTCCATTAAATTGGGATTCGATCATATTTACTTGTAAAAAATCATAACATATACAATGTGGTTTTATTTTAAAAAATATACAAATATTCATCTTGATATAATTTTTTCAATCATTTCTAATTTATATAACCTATCAAGTGATTACACATCTAAGTGTGATATGAGTCATGTGAACCAGGTTCTTTATCAATTTCCAACACTAGGTTTTAGTAATACAACATTTAAGTACAATTATTTAAATATATCCTTATAAAAAATATTTTATATTTTGAAATTATAAACATTTATTTTTTAATTTTAAAATATAACCACACATATCAAGGTAGGATATAGAAATAATGATTCGGTGATTTTTTCCAAAAATTATGGTTTCTTAAAACTAATATCAATCATATATACAACATGATATGGTAGTATCTAATAGCTGTTATAGTAAGTTTATTTATGTTAGTATCTTATGAATCCATCTCACCATGGACAAATCTTCAAAATATACTTGGTTATTTTATTTGAATTCAAATGTGATCACCACATGTTATATCAAATACCCAATTTTAATGAAATAAAAATATTACACTCAATACTGAACACACTTGAATCATCCCCTAAATTATTTTGCATGGTTAATTTCTTCTTATAGAGGGCCTTCTTTCCACACCAAAAATAAAAATAATCTTGTTTCTTTACTTTCCCCTGGATCCTTCTTCTATTATTTAGTCATTTTATGGATACTTTAGACTTATAATTAGCCTTGGGATAATTTATCTTTGACCTTATTCTTGTTCCCCATAAGTATAAAAGGATTCTTTGACTTGATATCCTTATCTACTCAGTGAGGTAGTGTAATCGGATCTGGGAGATACTTCTCAATGTTGTACATATTAAATTTACAACAATGTTATAAAAGATCTTAGGAAGTAAAACAAGTATGAGATCGATGCACAATTCATCGAGTAGTTTAAACCCTAAAATTCCCATATACTCTATGTACCCAATAATTTTGACTACATGATGTCCATCCAACACACCCTATCTATGTTTACATATAAATAGTTCCTTGGATATCTCATACCTATCTTGATATCTCCTAATAAAGATCATTGAGATGCTTGAGCATGCTATATGCATCCATGTTATTATGTGACTTCAATAGTTTACCATATATGGCTGATGGAATCATACATTGAACATATAGTACATAATTCAATAATTTTATGTCAAAAAACTGCTCTTATTTACTCACCTACTTAGTATGAGGATCAAAAACTAAGGACTCTAGTATGTAAAACTTTTTCTCTTACCGTAGTACAATGTGGAAGCACCTATACTAATCTTTTAAGTTACTATTGTTGAGGAGGAAATCATTATCTATTTTAGATTGTAGAGATATAAAGGTATTGGAACATTCTATTATTCTAAAATAATATAAAAATAATATAAGTAATTTGAAATTTATTACCAAAATAGGTGTTATGGAATAATTTTAATTAGGTCATTAGTCTCATGTTATTTTATCAAACCTCAATATCCATCACCATTAAACTTATAATTTCTTATCCCATAGACATTCTAGTGTTAAGGATACATATTTACCTTTTAATAATCCATTCTATCGCCATAAAAATCATGAGAACATCTTCAGGAAGGTGTTCATTCCAACTACTAATATGAATAAACATGATACATTGAGTGGAATCTCCGATCCAAAAATACTATCTCTTATTTCCTCAAAACATGCCTCTAAAATTTATATTGAAAAAAAATGGTTGAAAATTTTAATACAAGTTTAGTTAAGTCAAACCATCATTTATGTTTAGTTTCCTTTATAATTAAAATTTCCTCATCTATGGACTAAATTCAACTTTAACAGTGGTTACATCTTAAAAAAACTATGGAATTATTTTCTAACTTAATATTTGGGGGGGGATTTATTTTTCAGATTCATAAATTTCTTTATTTTATCTTTACATGCCTCATTAATATTTATTGATTTTATTTAATCAATTAACCATTTAATTATAAAAAAATTACATAATATATATTTTTTTATTTTATCTTTCATGTTAATTCATTGATTTATGTGATCATGACAAAGGATACAAAAAATTAACCATGGAAAATAAATAAATAAAATAAAATAAAGTGACTTTATAATGATATTTATAGTGTTTGATTAGTCAATTGAATTATAAATTAACCTATGACCCTAGAGGAAAAACTCATTGAGCTAATCTTGGCTCCAAATGCAGTATTCCACCATTGAACATTGTATATTCCACATTGATTTCATCTCAGTTTGGTTTTTGAATCACCACCTTTCCTTGGAGCACCTTACTTTACATATTTTTTGACTCACACACTAGTTAGGGGAACCAAGGGTATGGGATGCCTAAAATATACCATAGATACACGGGTTTGACATGTTAAAGAGGAAGGGATGAATTTTTGGAAATCATATTTAATTTAATAAAACATTTTCACATTTAAAAGCCATGAAATATTGTTAAATTAAATATAAATCCAACACATACATTGGTCAGTCAAAATCATGATCAGTCGCATACAAAAAACGATATTGTACTTATACATGCTATTATACATTTCAAATTGCTATATTAATTAATATAAATTTTTATGGAATTAATAATTAATGGCCTTATTAATTAATTAATTATTAATCTCATTAATTAATCTAAATAGTCTAGGTGATCGCAGCATTTATAAAATAAAATAAATTCAAAAAATAAATTTTACACGTAATTAATTTAGTATAAAATGTGTACTACGAGTAAAAATGGCTTGTATCCTACTTCACTGTTTATAGTATAGTTTTATTCATGTGCTACGCACTCACATGGAATGTTTAGAATACATATAATTTCACATGGACACATGGTATATTGTTCTTATTTTCAAGAAATGAATAATTAACATGGAATTTATGACACACAAATGTTTATTAAATCACATGGTGTGTACTGATTTTAATTCCTATAGAGTATATAACTTATATGAAAACCATACATAGTGTGTGGTTCCAATTTTTATTGATTATTTATTATATCTAAAGCCTTATTACATGGTGGGCCCTCAATATTATCACTATGTATTTCATTTTATTTCCAAAATAAATTATTTTTTCTATGAAATTTAATTCACATGGTTATATAGTTTGTAAATGAACTTTACCAATGAGAAACACATTGTGTGTTATGGTTTTCATGTATCCATGATACATGACTATGGACATGACATGTATTTTGGACATATAAATTTATGAGTTACATGATATGTATATCATCTACATGATATGTAACCACTATATTACTTTTATTCATGTTCCACATGTCATGTATTAATACAAGATGCATATTTTACTATGTAGTTTCCACAAATTTTCCTAGGAATCTATGTGGAATACCTGATTTGTAACCAAGTTATATGTCATGAAATCCAAAAAACCATGTTTTAGGATGGAATGGCGATAAAACACTATTTTTTTTGAATATTTTATTGATAATAAATTATATAATTTACTCACATTGTGTTAAATATATTCATTTATGAAATATTTGGGATTAGATCATTCATTTGAAAATTTGATGAAAATTACAGTTTTACCCTTTTAAAATGTACTGTAGTATTTTGAAGATAAATATTTTAATATTTATTATTTGAACTTAATATTTTGTAACAATGTTCTTAAATTAATTTTCTACAACTTTTCTTCAGGACACTAGAGCTAAATAGTGCATTTTGATGGAGTAAATGGGCCATTAAGTCAATGGTGGGCTGGACTCGGCAGAATTGATATGAGTTCTGTATTTGGGTCATAACTTCTACATAGTTGCATGGATCAGGCCCAAATTCTTAGAGGAGCTACATGACTAATTTATTCTCGAATCATCCTTCTATAAGGACATCTTATTCACGCTTTTTGGTGGTCAAATAGGAGGTTAAAGTTGGAATAAAATATTTGGCCGAGATTCCTCATTCACACTTGAAACCACTTTGAACCTAGCCTCCCCACCACTCTATAAATTGGCGTTTTTCTCATTTGGTGGGGTTGGGACGTGCATTGGGAAGCTTAGTAAGAGGATAAGTGGATCCACTCCAATTATCCAACCATTTCAATAAGGGTAGCTCTTGAAGCAAGGATCCCTTCGACGAAGCCTTCTTCTTCTCCTTCATGTTGTAATGTTTTTGTTTGTGTAATAAACTTATGTGTACTTATTTTATTTATTCTCTTCTATTATATTTTATTCAAATTTCTTATTCTATTAATCTTCCTCTTTGGTCTGGAATTCTTTAGTAGAAGCGGTATTGAGTTATACCCATTATAAACCATTGCAAATCCAATTCGATTCTACAATGATTACGCTACCCATGGAAGAGTAGTCTTTTAGTAATCGATATATCTCTTAACTTATACATTAATTTATTTTGAATAAATGATATACTGTAATTCCCATAATATGATAAATTAATTGAGTTTTTAATTTAATTGAAACTAACCAATAAATTGAACAATTAACACAAAAACACGCGAGGATGAGATTTTGTGTAAATTGTGAGAGTGCGAACTTAATCGGTTATACAAAACCATAAAGGATCAATTTGTAGTGTTCAAATATAATCCCTAAACTCAATTAATTATAATTTCTAAATGGGAAATGTGCCTTAATTTACCACTGACCATAATCTAATCTTAGAACATCAATCAAAGAAGGGTGTTACGATTGCATGTCCGAAGTTATCCTAGGGTTAAATTCACTTCATCTTCATGGTAAAGTTAATTCTCATAGGGTTTAGGATTTAACAAATTAATGGATAATAATTAAGTGAATGTTAATTTAAATGATAATTATTAATAATATAGTGAAGAGGTATAGTTAGATCGATTCTTCCTTTTAAAATATTTTCTAAAAAAACATCTTCTTGTTGTGTCTTTTTAATCAAACTTCATTTCAAAATTAAAAACAAAAAAAATGAAATATTCTTCCAGAAAACTTCTTCAAGTTTTATAAAATATAAACAACCACCCCCCATCCTTTAAAGTAATGTTTTAATTATATTCTATTTTACTTTTAGAATACATTCAAGAAGTTTTTTTAATTTACTTCCTCCTTTGAGAGACAACCTTGGTCAGCCAATCTGCTGCACCAAAGTACCCCAAAATCACACTAATCATTTGAGGTCACCCACGACAGCACTCTTTAAAATTGGTTCCATTGCCGGGGAGGCAAGTAATTTGTTCAACCAATTATAGGTAATTATTTTATTTTTCATTTAATTCTTTTTCTCTCCTCTTTCTTTCTTCTTTCCCCTTTCTTAAGTTTTTTTCTCTTACTCTCTTATTTTATTTTTATCGGACCAACTCAAAATTATTTTCTTTTTATTATGGTCCAATTTTCTTTATTTACTTTTCATCTTTCATTGATTTATGAAATTAAATAATCCCAAAGATCACTTAGATATTGACCCTGAGATTGAACATAGCCTTAGGGCACGAATCAGACATTCTCAGTCTACGAGAAGTTTCAACATTCATCCAATTGTATAATTACTCAATATCAGAACATTGAAATTGGAATAAATTCAAATTCAACCATAAAACAAGAACCAACGGCTGAAAATAATGGAAATTAACTTAATATAACCATTCAAGAATTGGTTTCACCCGATATTAATTATCAACCAGATTGCATTGCATATCCAAATCTCGAATCGGACTTTGAATTGAAATATGGATTAATTCACTTGCTTCCAAAATTTCATGGCCTCTCTGGTGAGGATACCAATAAACACCTTAAAGAATTTAATGTGGTTTTCTCAACCTTAAAACCAAGAAATGTTTCTGAAGATCAAATCAAACTAAGAGCATTCTCATTCTCACTTGATGGAGCTGCGAAAGACTGGATGTATTTTTTACAACTTGAAGATGTAACTTGTTGGAACGATTTGAAACATCTTTTCTTGCAGAGATTTTTTCCAGAATAAAGGACCACTTCCATTCATAAAGAGATCTATGGGATCAAGCAAGAACAAGGGGAGTCAATGTATGAGTATTGGGAGTGATTCAAGAAGTTGTGTGAAAGCTTCCCACATCACCAAATTAGTGAGTAACTACTCATCCAGTACTTCTATGAAGGACTCACACCTATGGAGAGATGCATGGTGGATGTCGCGGCTAGAAGATCATTTGCGAACAAGACACCAGTAGCTACATGTGCATTGATTGACAAAATGGTGCAAAACTCCCAACAATTTGGTGATCGAGGTACACCACATGTCAGGGGAGTACATCAGCTAAGTCCTTCTTCTCTTGAGAGTCATTTGATTGATATCAAGTTAGAATAATTGACAACTATGGTGAGACAGATTGATTTGGCTCAAAAGACATCTCAACCCCCTTCTTCAAGGCCTTGTGGCATTTGCACTCAGACAAGCCACCCAACTGACTGTTTCCCACAACTACAAGAGATAGAGGATTACGCAGCAGTATCCCCAGGGAGACATTATCAGCAGAAACAACCATATCCCCAAAAGAAGCTTGATTCCTTTTCACCAACATAAAACCAAGGGTGGACGGATCAATCAAACATGAGGTATGGCTCTGGACAACAACAAAGGCCACCATTTCAACAAAACTTACAGTAGCCTCCGCCTTACCAGTAGGGTTTCTAATAACCCCAAAGGAGATTTGAAGTCCAAGAATCAACAAGACAGCAACAAGGGAATCCCCCACTAAAGGTAGATTCTAACACTGATGAACTTTTGAAGAAAAATGTTCTTAATCAACAGAATGAGCTGAAGAGTCAAGTTTCGGAGTTGAGGGAGTTAAAGACTCAAATGAGCCAGATTGTCACTGCCCTCCATGAACTTGTAAGTAATAATTCTAGAAATCTACCTTCCCAACCCACTCCAAATCCAAAGGGTAATGTCAATGCCATCACATTGAGAAGTGGGAAGCAAACAACTGATGCTTCTCCACCTACCATTCCACCGGGGTTCACCTCAACTCCAAAAAATCCCAATTCCACATCAACGGATGAGAAACCCAAGGAGAAAGATAAAGCTAAGAAAAATATTAATGATGTCCCTCTTAAACCCCACCCTTTTCCAAAAAGGGTTGTTCAAACCAAGAAGATGGTTGAAGAAACAATGAACAAGGAGGTTTTGGACACATTCAAGAGTGTGGAGATCAACATTCCTCTACTTGAATCCATTAAGAAAATTCCAAGGTATGCTAAATTCTTAAAAGAACTTTGTACCAATCGAAGAGGGCTCAAGGGAAATGAAAGGATAAATCTTGGAAGGAATGTGTCATCACTCATTACACCAACTCTAGCAATGCCGAAAAAGTTCAAAGATCTAGGGACATTCACCATCCCATGAACCATAGGGGAGTTTCACTTTTATGATACACTTTGTGATTTAGGAGCTTCCATAAATGTGATGCCTCACTCTGTATTCTCTTCTTTGCAGGTTGGTGAGCTAAAATCGAAGAGAGTAGTGGTGCAGTTGGCGAATAGAGCTACGACATATCCAGCGGGAGTATTTGAGGATGTATGTGTTCGGGTAAGAGACATGATCTTTCCATTAGATTTCTACATTATTAACATGGAGTATGATCATGTAAGTTCTCATTCCCCCATTATCATAGGTAGACCCTTCCTCAAAACTGCAAAAAGTATCATAAATTTCAATAAGGCTACACTTTCCATGGAATTTGGGGATGAAGTTGTGATATTTAATGTTATGGATTCCATGAAGTACCCCTCAGAAGATCATTTTTCATTTGTTATCTCCCATTTTGAACCACCAAGTAAAAACCCCATGGAATTTGATTGTCCTATTCTTAGTGATATTATGAGTATTGGTTCTGATTTAATATCTAAGAGAACTTCCACACCCGTTTCTAAGGAACAAGACTCTCTAAGATTTCATTTTGAAATGGAATCATATTCTGATTTTGATCATGTGAACTCTAATTATGAAATGGATATTGAGTATGCTGATGGATTTGATGCTTTATTATCTGATTGTGATGATTTATATTCTGATATTGATGCTCTTTGTGCACATATTTCAGTTCCTTCTATGTCTCCATCCATACACCACCCCCCTACACTGGAACTCAAGCCATTGCCACCAAATCTCAAATACTCATACTTGTTAAGTGGTGAAAAATTACCTGTTATCATTGCTAACAATATCCATTTTGAACATGAAGAAAAACTTTTGAATATTTTGAGGGAGAACATCAGGGAAATCGGGTGGACCTTGGCTGACATATCAGGTATTATCCTCTCCATTTTAATGCATAGGATTCTTTTGGAGTATGGGGCTAAACTAGTGAGGCAACCACAAAGGAGACTCAATCCAACCCTTCTGGAGGTTGTTAAAAAAGAGGTTGAAAAATTGCTTTAGGAAGGTATAATCTATCCCATTTCAGATTCTCAGTGGGTAAGTCCTATTCAGGTTGTGCCTAAGAAAATTGGTGTTACTATTGTTAAAAATGAGAAAGATGAGTTAGTTCCAATGAGGGTACAAAACAGTTGGTGTGTGTGTATTGATTATAGGAAACTAAATCATTCCACTCACAAAGACCATTTCCCCTCCCATTTATTGATCAGATGCTTGACAGACTAGCTGGGAAGACACACTATTGTTTCATTGATGAATTTTATGGATATTTTCAAGTTCCTATAGCTCTGGAGGATCTGGAGAAGACTTCATTCACCTGTCCCTTTGGCACATTTTCCTACTAGAGGATGCCATTTGGACTTTGCAATGCCCCAGGTACCTTCCAGAGATATATGGTGAGTATTTTTTCTGATTTTATTGAGACCTTCATGGAGGTATTTATGGATGATTTTATAGTGTATGGATCCTCATTTGATGAATATATAAATAGTTTGGGAAAGGTATTGAATCATTGTATTGAGAAGAATCTGGTCCTGAACTTTGAAAAGTGTCATTTCATGGTAGACCATGGCATTATATTAGGGCATGTAGTGTCAAAACATGGGATAGAGGTTGATAGATATATGATAGACATTATTTCATCCTTACCTTATCCTTTATGTGTGCATGATGTAATATATTTCCTAGGGCATGAAGGATTTTATCAGTGCTTCATCAAATATTTTAGTAAGATTTCTCTTCCTATGTCACAATTGCTTCAAAAAGATTCTAATTTTGTGTTTGATGTTTCTTACAGGAATTCCTTTGATGAGATAAAACAGTGTTTGACCACTCCACCTATCATACAACCTCCACAATGAGAGATTCCATTTGAGCTTATGTGTGACGCTTCCAACTTTGTGGTTGGAGCTGTCTTATCTTAGAAGGTGGAGGGACGTTCACATGTGATTGCCTATGCATCGAGGACACTAGATTCAGCCCAATCAAACTACACAACCACGGAAAATGAGTTTCTTGCTGTCATATTTTCTTTAGATAAATTCCGTTCATATTTATTGGTCTCTAAAGTAGTTTCTTTCTGACCATACAACTCTGAGGTACCTCTTGAAGAATACTGATGCAAAGACTAGGATGATCTGATGGATACTCCTTTTTCCGGAATTTGATATTGAGATAAAGTAAAAAAAGGGGTCAGAAAACTTGGTGGCAGACCACATGAGTAGGATTACTCACACACTAGAGGATGACACCTTGGACCACGTACCACTTCAGGACACTTTCCCAAATAAGCATGTTTATTCCATCTCAGGTATGCATCATTGGTATGCAGATTTAGTTAACTACCTTGTTGCCTCTGAAATCCCTTCAAATTTAAAGAAACGTCAAGTCCAAAAATTAAAAAGTGAGTCTCGGTATTATTTTTTGGATGATTCATACCTCTGGCGCATGTGTAGTGATCAAGTTATTAGGATGTGTGTTCTTGATTGTGAGTTGGAGTTTGTTTTACATTTTTGTCATACACTCGCTTATCGTGGACACTTTGGACCCCAACGGACAGCTAGGAATGTTTTGGACTCTGGATTATATTGGCCTAGCTTATTCCATGATGCCCATGTGTTTTGTAAGTCATGCTCTCGATGCTAACACACTGGGAACATTTCTAGGAGACATGAGATGCCCCAACAGCCCATACTTTTCTGTGAGATTTTTTATGTATGGGGCATTGATTTTATGGGTCCTTTTCCTAGTTCATTTAGTTTTTTATATATTTTGGTTGTTGTTGATTATGTGAGTAAATGGGTGGAGGACAAGGCCACCAGGACTGTTGATTCTCATGTTGTTGTGGACTCTGTCAAGCATAGATTTTTTTCAGGTTTGGAGTACTGAAGCCACCATCAGTGACCAAGGGACACACTTCTGCAATCATAATTTTTCTTCCCTTCTTCGAAAGTATGGGGTGACACACAAAACATCAACACCATACCACCCTCAAACAAATGGTCAGGCTGAGGTTTCAAATAGGTAATTGAAACAAATTTTGGAGAAAACTGTGCACCAAATAAGAAAGATTGGATAAAGCACTTGGATGATGCATTTTGGGCTTATAGGACAACATACAAGACACCCATTGGTATGTCCCCATTTCAGATTGTTTTTGGGAAAGCATGTCATCTCCCTGTGGAAGTTGAGCATCGAGCTTATTGGGCTATAAATAAATGAAACAAGGATTTGGCCCAAGATGTAATCCAAAGGAAGCTGAAAATTCAAGATCTTGAGGAGATTCAATTGTCTTTATATGAGAACTCAAGGCTTTATAAGTAAAAACCAAAAGAAACTCATGATAGAATGATCCAACAAAATGAGCTTCATGTTGGAGAGAAAGTCCTTCTCTACAGTTCACGACTGAAGATGATGCCTATTAAGTTGTGTTCCAGATGGTTAGGCCCTTATGTTGTGACTAATGTTTTTCCTTATGGTGTAGTGGAGATCACACAAGAGGACACAGGAAGGAGCTTTACAGTCAATGGGAAATGTTTGCAGAGATACATTGAGGGACTTCCTACTGATGTAGTGGATTTTATCACACTGCATGACCCCATCATCACTTGAGCACATGAGGAATTTCCAAACCCTTTAACTTTTTTATTCATTATCCTATTTAAAATTATACATTTCATGTGCATATATCATCTCATGGGTTCACATTGAGGACAATTCAATATTTTAAGTGTGGGAGAGGGAACCTTTTAGTTTATTAATTTCAATTGTTTTCCTGTTTAAAAAAAACAAAAAAAATTGTGTGTTTTTCAAATTTTGTGTGTTTATTTTTTCATTGTTTTTGTTTTTTTGAAGTTTTTTAGCTTAAATGATTCTCAAAAACCATTTTAAAATCCATATGAATAAGTGAAACAATTTATCTCTCTAAACTAAGCTTAAATGAATGTTGAAATGACTTTGATTCAAGTTCAAATATTTAGTAATTTCATGAAAAGTACACTATATTTTGAATCCCATGCCACATATCATTGTCTTTATATTTGAAACCACTTTCCAATGAGGCTTCTAAACCATTATTTTCATATTCTTTATATTCACCTAAATTCTTGAGAGAACCAACCCATGCTTGATTTAACTAGAATTTGATTTATTCCTGTCAAAACTTGAGGGTTTGAGGTACTTATGTTTAAATGATTGAGGCAATTTGTTTGGTATTAAAGCTCCTATTTCAAAGAATCCTTTTTTTATAATGGACTACCTTGAACATTTAATCCTTGTAGCCCTTAGAAGCCATGAACAACCTGTTAGGTTATCCACATTACAAGCCAATTTTCCCTATCCAACCAACTCTTGAAGTGAAATTGCATAATCTAGTTGAACTTAAGTGTGGGGGGAGCTATATTGTTTTGTGCTACCACATTATGTGATACTTTGGGTGGAAAATTAAATTCTGAAGAGATGTCTTTTCTTCTGAAGAAAATCATTATATTGAAAGATGTGCCTTTTCTGGAGCTTTCATGACAAGTGAAGCTCTTCCTTTTCTGGAGATTCTAATTGAGGTAGAAAGTTGTGCCTATCTAGAGCTTTAAAGAAAATCAGGTTTTAGAATATTGACATTTTTTATTCTGAAATGATGAATGGTGTAAACATTCCATGACTTTTCATAATGATAGAGCTGAATTAATACTATGTCGATTGAGGATAAGACAATATTTAAGTAAAAATTAGATTAATGCAATTTTTCCTCAAAAAGAGTCAAGCCCTCCTCATTCAGCCTCATAATTTTTCACATCTTAATCCAACCAACTGAAAGCCATAGAAAAACCCTGAAAAGTCATCATGATAAACATATGTCTTTGACTCACATCGGGTGGTGAGGTAGGAATTTATCAAGCCTATGGTGACCCTTGTATGAGTTTGGATGGGAAATACATTTCAAAAAAATTTGATATCTGTGTAATAAGAGAAAATTCAAGCAATGTAAGTGTTTTTTGCATGGGAGGATAAATGAAGTGAAAATATATTGAATTATATAAATGAAGAACTTGAAATAATGGTTTTTTATGAGGCATGATATCATTTTTTTTCTTGGTTTGGAATTGTTGAATCTCAAGGATATGTGTTTTAAAATTGGTTTTGATTTGATATTGATGTTTACTTGATATGAGGTTTTTCCCAGGAGTGCAAAAGGGTATGTGTGGGGGATTTGATAAAAAAACTATTTTGTTGAATATTTTACTGATAATAAATGATATAATTTCCTCACATTGTTCTAAATATATTCATTTATGAAATATTTGGGATTAGATCATTCATTTGAAAATTTGATGAAAATTCCATTTTTACCCTTTTAAAATGTACTGTAATATTTTAAAGATAAATATTTTAATATTTATTATTTTAACAAAATATTTTGTAAAAATGTTCCTAATGTAATTTTATACAACTTTTATTCAGGACACTGGAGCTAAAGAGTACATTTGGATGGAGTAAATGGGCTATTAAGTCAATGGTGGGCTGGACTCGGAAGAATGGAAATGTGTTTTGTATTTGGGTCATAACTTCTTCATCCGTGCTTGGATCATGCCAAACTTTTGAGAGGAGCTACATGACTCATTTTCTCGTGAATAATCCTCCTGGAAGGATAGATAATTCACGCGTTTATGTGGTAAAATGGGTGGTGAAAATTGGAATAAAATATTTGGCTGAGATTCCCCATTCACACTTGAAACCACTTTGAACCTAGCCTCCCCACCACTCTATAAATTGGTGTTTTTCTCATTTTTTGGGGTTGGTAAGTACATTGGAAATTTTAGGGAAGAGGAAAAGTGGATCCAATCCAATTATCCAATCATTTTAAGAAGGGTATCTCTTGAAGCAAGGATCCCTTCGACGAAGCCTTCTTCTTCTCCTCCGTGTTGTAATGCTTTTGTTTGTGTAATAAATTTATTTTTACTTCTTTTATTTCATCTCTTTTCTTCTGTTTTATTCAAATTTCATCTTCTCTTAATATTCCTCTTTGTTCTGGAATTATTTAGTAGAAGATTTATTGGGTTATACCCATTATAAACCGTTGCAAATGAAATTCGCTTCTACGATGATTAGGCCACCCATAGAAGAGTAGTCTTTTAGTAATCAATCTATCTCTTACCTTATACATTCATTTATTTTGAATAATTGATATACTTTAATTCACATAATATGATAAATTAATTGAGTTTTTAATTTAATTAAAACTAAGAAAGAAATTGAACAATTAACACAAAAACACGCAAGGATGAGATTTTGTGTAAATTGTGTGAGTGCGAACTTAATCGGTTATACAAAGCAATACAGGATCAATTTGTAGTGTTAAAATATAATCCCTAAAGTCAATTAATTCTAATTTCCAGAGGAAAAATGTGCCTTAATTTAACACTGACCATAAGATAATCTTATAACATCAATCAAAGTAGGGTGTTGCGATTGCATGTTCCGAAGTTAGCCTAGGGTTAAATTCACTTCATCTTCATGGTAAGGTTAATTATTGTAGGGTTTGGGATTTAACAAATTAATGGATCATAATTAAGTGAATGTTAATTTAAATGATAATGATTAATAATATAGTGAATAGGTAGAGTTAGATTGATTACGCCTTTTAAAATATTTTCTAAAAAAACATCTTCTTGTTGTATCTTTTTAATCAAACTTCATTTCAAAATTAAAAACAAAAAAATGAAATCTTCTTCCAGAAAACTTCTTTAAGTTTTATAAAATATAAACAACCACCCCCATACTTTAAATTAGTTTTTTAAATTCTATTCTATTTTAATTTTATAATACCTTTAAGAAGTTGTTTTAATTTACTTCCTCCTTTGAGAGACGACCTTATTCAGCCACTCTGCTGCACCTAAGTACCCCAAAATCACACTAATCATTTGAGGTCACCAATGGTAGCGCTCTTTCAAATGGTCAACACATGATGTGAAATGACTCCATGTGTTGTTTTTTAACATGATGGGTATAAATTAATTTTATATTAATCCTAGCATAAATAACCTATATACATAGAGTGTACCTTAATCCCACATGTTGTGAAGTCTCATTTAATCCTACTAGAGTCCCTGAAACCTGCTAATGGGACCTTATAACTTTTTTTTAATCAATTATTATCATGTCGTTGGTTATATAAACATGAACGATCATAATATTCGAATTTTAGATTAAGAATGATAAATATAAATGAAAACCCAAAAAAATCTTGTAAAGATTAATTAAAATCTAGAAATTATAGATTTAATTTAACCTCACTTTGATACATATTAAAGGTTTCAGGGATAGTGGAAGCAATGATGGGAGAAATGACTAACTTGGTATTTATCTGATTTGGTTAAAGGTCCACAATAACATAATAAAGAAACAAAATTTCAAATGAATGTATATAATGATTCATTGATAAATAGTCCTAGAATATAAAGATAGGATCCTTATCACATTAAATTTATAATAAATTTATCAAATAGAATTATCACTGTCTTGATATTATTTATTTGATAAAGATGTTGGTCATTCAAACCTCTTTTGATTAATATTGTCATTATTCTGTGAGGATTCAAAATAAAATCCACATATTAGTGATCCAAGCATGATCCTTGATCTCTAGGAAATTCTTATAGAACACCAAGTTTTAAGGAGAATAGTTATACTATATTTCATTGTTCATGTTGATTGCTACAAGAATCCCTTCATGGTTGGAGTATTCTTTTCTTTTTCACATAGTCTTAAGAGAGAATAGGAGGAAGATATTTATCACTTTATCTTGAGAGTAAACCAATATTTGTTCATAAGATAATTCTCTTGAGAAGACAAAGTCTATTATGAAAAACCATGTTTATCCCTAGGGAATGATATATTCCGGTATTTATAGTTATAGGTTAAGAAATGGCTATTATAAAAAGGCCCTTAAACAATTAATTAATCCATATAAAAACTCATGTCTAAATGTAATAATAACAATATTTCCTTAACATGAATTATTCTATGGGATAATATAAATATAAGAATAAATTAATAATTTTTATTTAAATGATATTTAACATTTCATTCCCACCAGACCAAAAACACAGGTTATCTTTTCACATTGACTTTTATCAAACCTTTGAATAATAAATATTAATCATTTGATTAATGAATTAATATATATTATTCTCCAATTGTAAATTAATATATTTTCTATAATAAATGTTATTTTCATGGTCTTATGCATAAATATCTTTTTAATATTCACATAACTAAATAAATTATTTACTTATCAAATAAATAATTATTTATTATATGGAAATGATTAAAA
This sequence comes from Viscum album, assembly GCA_963277665.1. Lineage (NCBI taxonomy): Eukaryota > Viridiplantae > Streptophyta > Magnoliopsida > Santalales > Viscaceae > Viscum > Viscum album. Next base: position 721,610,900 of record OY728121.1, on the reverse strand, counting down.
ATGCATAAATAAATATTGAATTTTATGGTCATTATAATAAAAATATTTTTAAAATTCAAATCATATATGTATTCAAATATTAATATAACCAGTGACTAAATATTTACAATTAGTAAATACTCAATAAATATTATTCCTTGATCTAGATAATATTATTTTTTCCAAATGTTAAACATAGAAATATTTTAACAAATATTAATGGATACACTAAGTGTGGGACCCTTTAGACCTATTCCTTAGTAACATTAGGAAGGATTTCCTAAATTCAAGTATTAGTGTATAAAAATACATCAAGGAACCCATAGACGAAGAAGTGAATGTCACAATTATGGTGGACTCATATGAATTATTATGGTGTAATATAATCCCTTTATCTTGAAATATCTAAATCATGCAGGTTTAATTCCTCTATCATCATCCTATGTTCTCAATTTCTCTCTTTATCTAGATGAAATGAACTCTTCAATACACAATGGAAATGGATTTTAGTTTCATAGTTCCATTCCAATCCAAATTTTAGATATATCAACCTCTCTTAAACAAAAAAATGGAAAAATCCTTTATCGACTTGTTAATTAATTTAATATATCACTCATGATGCACCCAATTTCTCAAATTCATGAAAAAAAATATTTTATTATGGTTTAGTATAAAACTTATTGTATGAATTAATAAAATCTTGAATAATAAGGATCATTACACATTTTCACAGAGAATAATATTGTCACGACCCATCCAAGTGGGATTAATTCCACAACTCCCCATGCCCGACTCCAATAAGCCAGGGGTCAGTGACTAGCACCGAGTAGGCATATCACTAACATGGGAGGACTTGCCTATGTACCTGTATGCATGAACCCATCTCCAAGCCCATAAAATGCTGAAATTTAAAAACCATTAAGTATACAATGCATGCATACCACTATATCATAACGAATAGAGTACGACAGGAAAGTAAAATAAAGTGAGACTGGTCCAAATACAATTCCACCAAAAGAAGTCTATAACCACAAGTCCAAACTATAAGAAAAGGTATTGGGACAGATTTATGTAGCCATATGAACACACCTCAGCCTTCCTGGTCTCACAAAGCTCTGTCCGGTCCTAGTCTTCCTAGGACTCTGATAAAAGGTCACTCATTTGCACAAGACACAACACATGTGGGAAATTCCCATGCATACGTGGGTATAATAATACACAATAAGACACCTTGAAACCAAAAAACAATACACTAAGGAAAGATACAGTCATTTCTACATAATTATATGTCTACAACACGTATAAAAATATCCATACATACTCAATCCAAGACACACAGTCTAGAGGTGTGTCACAAACACTACATACCAACACTAGGGATTCATCTTAAAGATTCAACGAAGCACTCATCCAGGAGAACACACTCCTGAGTCCGATAGCATTGATGACATTCATCTGAGAAGTACTATTTTTTGGGAACTGTCATGAGATATACACGTTAATAGATTTGAAGAGAACATGATACCACATATGAGGATCCTAACTAGGTCCTTGGGTGGATACCAACAACTCCATCTAGATTAACCTGCTAAGTGGAGTATCAGCGCCCAGTGAAGTTGGACATGTAAATACTAAGGACTCTACCTAGGGCATAAAGAATGAATAGATGATCCTGCTCTAGGACTCTTAGGGGATTCCAACAACTCTATCCAAGAAGTCTTGTTGAAGGGATCATAGTCCTATGAGTAGGAAATGATTTGTACCTACCTTCAAGGAAGTGATAAGGGAATGAACCCTAACCAAACTTTTCCAATATATGGAAGACAAGAGAATCAATCCATATTGAAAGGGATACAAAGTGTGTAGTATGGTCAAACGTTGTGTCCCTTGACCCCAGGTACTGCCCGAGTACAATGTCCCATGTCATTATAAATTGGGTTATGTAGAATATGGGTACATGGCATGTAGAAGGAGTCACATGTCCTGTCCTTCCAACCGGGGTCCACCCATGCACTCACGTCATGTGCCAGTACACGGTATCAACCCTTGTATCTCTGGACATGTATCATTACATGGGGTAGTCTGTGTACTTGGTCTTGGAAAAGTCATGTGTTGGGGTACACGCTATGTAGGAAACATATGAACTCTACCTCGTGTCCATGTATCTCTTGATAAACAAGATGAGTCTCCGGGAAGTACCTACATGTCGTGTGAATAGGGTTACATGTCGTGTGATATTTATATATTCTCTAAAACCCAAGCCACTGCTCAGTGGTATCCACAGGTCGTGTAACCTCGGGTTACAAGTCGTGTTCATCATGTTTTTTCAGAAAGTGGCGTTCTTCCTTCGGGTACCTCTTCCGACCTCTTAGGATTCGATTCTATGGTCTGTTCACCTCAAAACTCAATATCTAGGCTCGTTTTATCATCCTAACACCGAATCAAGGTGTTTCGGGCCTTCAATTGGCTCAAAAAATATTAAAATTTATTTCGAAACAAACCACATGAAATTTTTTCCTCCTATTTTCTATGATTCATCCATCATCGTCACTGGCGCACCTCATATTAGGTCATCCTAAGGTCGGATATTCAATTTTATATCTTTGCACCAAAAAATGAAGGCTCAATGATCATTATTTCATAAATGTGATGAGAAAAGAAGAAAACATTTATAAAATAGAGGATAGATAAGAATAAGGAACAAATATGAGCAACGAACCTCAGTATTTGTTCATTCAGGCCTCGATCCATTCCCATAAGAATGATCAACAATCAAAACAATAATCTCTATAATCAAACCCCATAAATATGGTAGAGTATAACCCATCCCACAAGGAATGACCGAACCATAGATCAACATCTTTTTTGGTTGGTCTGCATTCATCATTGAATTCAAGAATGGGGAAAGAAATCCAAAATAACATATCCTACCTAGGAATTGGATCGTTCATTGTTGAAGATCAATTTCTGCTGGTGAGATCCGTCAAGAATGATCTTCAATCCAGGTCTCTATTATCATCGTTGAGAGAAATTCTCTAGGGTTTCTCTTTGAAGCCTATAGGGAATTCCAAGGTTACAATCCTAACCCTGGATCCTTGAATTAAGGTTTTCATAAAATAAGAATCATTTCTCAATCGTTTCATCGATGAAAAAGAGAAAATAAAATAAATCTTCAATTTATTGTATTCATTAAAAATGCATCAAACTACTTTTCATAGTTGGCCCGCGTCGGCCGATGTTTGGTTGAGCCTAGGGTAAATCTACTAATTTTAATGTAATGGTTCCCTAATATTTCTAATATGAGCACCCATTTAAAATTTATTCCACTTTTTCAATAAAACTGTACTCACGTGCTATTTAATATTTTTATATACTTAAAACATCTATTTCAAGCACACTGGGCCTCAAAATTGCATGTCATCTTAGAACCTAGTTTTGAATTTAATCCATATAATATTTAAAAATAATACCTGAAAAATATGGGACATTAAATTCTCAACACATTGGGGGTTTTCATCCCTAAAAATAAAAAACAAGGCTACTCAAAATGATGAGGTTATTGAGCATGAATCTAAGTCTCCCACTTTCATGTGCTCTCTTATATATTCTTTTGATTCCACTGGACAGACACCAAAGGAATAGATTTCCCACGAAGGATCTTCTCCGACCAATCTTATATCTCCACTGGGTACTTGGAAAAAGTCACTTAATCCTCAATGTCTAGATCACCCTATTCGATGACATATGATTTCCCATGCACATACCTCCTTAGCTGAAATACGTGTAAGACATCATGTACCTGATCTAACAGAAGAGGTGGAGTTAAGCGGTATACCACCTCACCAAATCTATGAAGTATCTAAAAAGGTCTTATAAACCTTTTAGATAACTTTCCACCCATCCAAATCTCCATATCCTCATTGAGGTGAAACCCGTAGGAATACATGGTCTCCTTCCTTGAACTCCAAATGCCTTCTCTTCTTTTCAACATAAGACTTATGCCGGCTTTGGGTAGTCTTCATCCACTCCTGGATGATCTGAACCTTCTATATAGTATCTCGAACCAACTCCAGGCTCATAAGTACTGACTCTCTTGGGTAATTCTAGCAAATTGGGGACCTGTAGGGCTGCCCATACAAAGTGTCGAATGGTGCCATACTAATGGTGGAACGGTAGCTATTTTTGTATGTAAACTCCACCACTAGTAGGTGATCCTCCCAACTATGTATGAAGTCCAACATGAAATCTTGCAATATGTCCCCTAAAACCAGAATGGTCCACTCTGTTCAGTGATCCGTCTGTGGGTGAAATGTTGTGCTCAAGCATAAGTGGGTCCTAAACGGCTCATGTAATCTCTTCCACAACTGGGATATAAAATGAGCATCATGATCTGAAAATATCATCTATGGGACTCCATTTAGTCGAAAACTCTCCTTCACATAGAGGAATCCCAATTTATCTATTGAAATTGTCTCTCGAATTGCTAGGAAGTGGGTTGACTCAGTGAGTCGGTCAATGATCTCCCATATGGAATTGTTTCCCCTAAACGTATGTGGTAAACCCGTTACGAAGTCAATTGATATTATAACAACCATGTTCTTTTTATTAAATTAATACATGATTTAATTACATAAAATTACACTTAATACAATCATAAATATAAAGAAGTAAAGTGTCTTTGGGAATTAGGTACATTGCATTACAACTTCAAACATGAAAAACATCATCTTTATTGAAAAATTATTTAACATCCTTTAGGTTAAAACTATATGGGATATCCTGAGAAAAATACATAAGAAAGGGGTGAGATATAAAGTGTATTAATGAAGTAAACATGGAATAACATGAATATAGTAATACATATTAGTCAAGGAAAATCAATGAGGCATAAAGGAACATGAATCATAAAGAATGATATTGCATGATATTCTAAACATGGAAATGTTGAAACAACTTAAAACACTGCATCATAGGTCAAGGATAAACTTCCAAGACATCATAGTGGAAAAAATACCATATAGAAATCAGGTAAAACCCTATCCCAACATGATGTATCATGATACTAAACATTACCCAATGGATTGGAGCGCTATATAATTATGGGCACACCCATCAATTTCATTTCATTCTCATGCATAAGTGTGCCACATAGATCATAAAACATGGATTCATTCATCATCATAATATATTCCATGATCAAGGATTGTAGAATAAATACATTTAAGTCCTCCATAAAAAGTTGTATGTGCATAAAATTGAACACCCTTGATAGGAAATGGGTATGGTATTCACTACACAATTGTTTTGGAATGAAAAATTCGCAGTGCAATTTCAGCAAGCTAATGGCATGACATAAAATTTCATAAAAAGGGTGGATGATATTGAAAGGGGTATCTAATAATATATAAATGAAATAGAAAGTAATATTTTAATATAAATACATATACCAACATAAGGAATTTTGAAATAGAAGGTGTAACATAATAAATAAACTTAAATAAAGAGGAGGATTGGAATAAATCTTACGAAATTTCGGAATGGTAACTGGTGTACATGGGATGGATTAATGAGAGAGAAAGGGGTATCTTATCATTGAAACATAATACGGGAAATATGGTTGAGGTTTTAAAATAGACCCCATAATTTTTAATTAAAAATAAAAGGGTGTAATAATATAAGGAAGCTTGGATGAAACGGATAAAGGAAGGAACCCTTACTTGAGTGTGTGACTTCAAAAACATAAATAGGGGATTCTTGAGATATTGGGTCACCTTTGGAGGATTATAGAGATGAGAGGACAGATTAAATACATTCTCCCAGTATTTTTAGTGAATATATGTGAGATCTTGGGTGGGTTTATATAGGAAATGAGAGGGGAATTCTTTAATATTTCACAAATAAAGGTTTTGGAATCTATATAATTGAATATTCAAATACAAAAACCATCCCATTGGTTTTTACCATGGTTTTTTCCAAAGTGGGGAGGTTTTAATTATTTTATTAAGAAAATTTACAAAGATATTAAAATATTATCCTTGCTTATTTGGAGGTGCGTCACATTATTAAAGAAATGGATTTAAAATCATAAAATATATTATACATTTTGGAGGATTCATAAGGGCATTATAAAAATGATAAAATAATATTAAAATCACATTATATTAATTTAAAAACATATATTTGGCTGAGAATACCCATTATATTATTTATTACATCATTTTTGGGTCATTATGATTTCATAAAACATGCATCATATTTATACGGTATTTAATTTTTACCAAAAAATTCAATGTCTCAAAAAAATATGAAAACTTCACCATTGTATAATTTCAAAATTCTAAGTCCAAAAATAATATTCATTTTATATAAATAATTTTCTAAATATATTCATTTTCACTTTTAAAATAATATTTGACATTTATTGATGAATGTTGGGTTTTTTGACAATAACAGTTTTTTAACCCTTATAAAAAGTACATTTCACTTCATAAAAATTAAAAAACAATTTAAAATTAATAATCCTTACTTAATAGTAATATTTTATTAAAATTATATTTATTTTAAAAATCCATTAATTCCTCAAAATAAACCCCTTAATTGAATTTGAATATTACCCAAAAATACAATTTCTGTTTAATTGAATCAAAACCAAAATCATTTAAATGAACAATTAAAATGAAAATATATACATTATAATATAATATAAATATTAAAATTATTAAGGTCTTGATACATATCCCTTTATTACACCAGCATATTCCCTAAGAGTAAGGTGTGTGATGGTGATATCATCATGGGGTCGTTCGGCAAACATGGTGTGGGTCTTGATCTCGTTGATCTTGAACTTCTCTCATAAATGGTTTCACTGGTAATTAAGTCACTAGATCTAATCACGGTCTTGGTCATGGTAAAATCCCAAAGATTATATCTCCATCAGAAGCTTCAATAAATGTACTTCATGGGGAACCATTCTACTTGTTGAGGTCATCACTTCTTTTATTTGTGTCAATTGGATTTGTTAAATCCCTATATTTATACTAATCATGTGATCACTACTCAAAGGATATATTATCAATGTTCAACATTTTTAATTATCTTTTAAATCCAAAATCATAAAACCAAGAAACTTCAGGTGTTTTATATAACCATTTTAAAAATAAGACATTTAATTAAATCAAAAGTTAAATTTCACTTATAACAGTTTAGGTCATTACAATATTCCCCGCTTAATAAATGTCTCCCTCAGTATTTTGATTTCACATATTAAAATAGTTGAGGGTAACTCTATTTCATCACCTCCTCTAGTTCCCACATTGCTTCTTCAAACTTTTGATTTCTCCACAACACTTTGACCATGTGCATTGTCTTATTCTATAGAACATTGTCTCTACAATCTAAGATCTTTGTAGGTTTCTCCTCGTAAGATAGGTAATTCTCCAATAGGATTTCTTATGGATTGAGTGCATGAGAAGGTTTTTGTATGTACTTTCTCAAGAGGGGTGCATGGAATACATCATGTACTTTAGATAGGTTAGGTGGGAGTGAAAGTTAGTAATTCATCGCTCTGATGTGATCAAGGATCTCAATGGGGACGATGTATCTTGGACTAAGATTTCCCTTATTCCCAAATTTCAGCACTTTCTTCCATGGAGATATGAAGAGAAATATCATTTCTCCAACATCAAACTCTAGGTCTCGTTAACAATTTTCAGCATAACTCTTATGTCAACTCTGAGCAGTCTTGATGTGTTGTTGAATGGTATTTACCTTCTCCACCATTTCCTCGACCATTTTAGTACCTATTAATTTTTGTTCCCAAACTTTATCCCAACATGTATATGTTATGTACCCCTTCCCATAAAGGGCTTCATAGGGATATATTTGGATGCTTGAGTTGAAATTTTGGTTGTAAGAGTACTTGACCAAAGGAATATGTTTATCCCATCCTCCTTTGAAATCCATTGAGCATGCTCTCAACATTTCCTCAAGTGTTTGGATAGTCTTCTCATATTTACCATTTATTTGATGGTGATTGGTCGTTCTAACGTTTAACTAAGTATTCAAAGCATGTTAGATACTCTTCCAGAACATAGTGGTGAATCTTGTATCTCGATTAGATACAATTGATAGTGGTAAACCATGCAGCCTCATAACTTATCAGATGTATTTCTGTGTATGCTGATCCAACTAGAAATCCTCTTGAATCACAATGAAGTGTGCACTCTTTGTAAGATAATCCACCATAACCCAGATAGCATTGTTTCCTCTAGATTTCTTAGGAGGCTCAGTGACAAAGTCCATAGTGATGTTTTCCAATTTCCCTATGGTTATAGGTAATGGTTGCATCATCCCCATAGATGTTTTCCTTTCCTCCTTCACTTGCTGACATACAAGACATCTTGATGAATTATGTGACCTCCTTCTTTATATTTTCCCACCAACAGTGTTATTGGAGATCTCAATACATATTTTTTTCTTCTAGGAATGATAGAGAAGGTTGAGCTATTTTCATCAACCAATAACTCCTTATTTAACTCAAGATTTTATGGTACACATAGTCTTAACCCAAATCATAAAACACCTTCTTCATTAACATTGAACTCTAAGGATTTACCTTTTCTAACAATTTCCACTTTCTTCTGAATTCCCACATCATCTCTTTGAGAATACCTTAACCTCTCTAGAAGATACGGTTGAGAAGTCATTTGTGAAAGGATTTATGATGTTTCTTCCTTTATGATTCCCATGTTCACCCTCTTCAACTCTTAGAAGATCATATCCTTCTCAATTATCATCAATGAAAGAGTTATTGGATCCTTTCTACTTAGAGAATCTTCCACTTTATTTTCTTTCCTCGTATGGTAGTGAATTTAGGATTCGTAATCTTTTATCATCTTTAACCATCTTCATTAACATATATTCAACTCTTTCTATGTGAATATAAACATGAGGCTTTTGTGATCCATAAATATTTATCACTTTTAGCCAAAGTGGTAATGTCGCCAAATTTTAAAAGCAAAGATCCCTTTGTACAACTCCAGGTCATGTGTTGGAGCATTCTTCTCATTAACATTAAAATTCCTTGAAGAAAAGGAAATGACTTTGTCATTTTTAATCTACACACATCTTGGTCCCTTCTTCAAAGCATCACTAAATACCAAGAAAATCTTGCCACTTGTGGGTAGTGTAAGCATGGGTGTAGTGATAAGACTCCTTTTCAACTCCTTAAAGATCTATTTGAATTCATCATTCCAAGAAAATCTTTACTCCCTTCTAAGTTATCTTGGTTATATATTTTTAAAATCATGAGAAATTTCTCACAAATCGATGATAATACCCAGCTAATCCAAGGAAACTACATATATATATCACATATATTGGCCTTGGCCATCCTTCAATTGCATCAATCATTGAAGGGTCCAAAAATATCCCATTTCCTATGATAATATTCCCTAATAAATATACTTTCTCTAACCAGTACTTACATTTTTTATACTTGGCATAAATATTTTACTTTCACAAGGTCTTTAGCACAGTACATAAATTCTCCTCATGCTCTTTCTTAATTTTGGAGTATATTAGAATATCATTAATAAAGACTACCAAAACATTGTCAAGGTAATATATAAAGAACTTATTCATCAATTACATGAATATTGTAGGAGAATTAGTGAGTCTGAAAAGAAATAATATGAAATCATAGTTCCCAAACCTTATAAGAAAAGCTGTCTTGGGGATATAATTCTTCTTCATCCTAACTTGCTAATACCCCGACCGCAGATCCTCCATGGAAAAGTATTGTGATCCACATAGTATATTAAACAAGTCATCAATCCTTGGTAGAGGATACTTGTTTTTTATCGTGATCTTTTTTATCTCATGATAATCAATTCAAATGAACATTGATTTATCCTTCTTCTTAATGAATAGGACTGGTGCACCCCAAGGTGAAGCACTTGGGAGTATGAAACCTCTATCTATATTCTCTTGTAGTTGTTTCTTCAGCTTCTCAATTTCAACAAAAGCCATTCTATAGGTAGTCTTGGAAAATTGTAACACCCCAAGAATTAGATTTATTGAAAATTCAACCTCTCATAAAGGTGGAAGACCAAAAAATTCTTCTAGAAATGCATTAGTGTATTCCCTCACAATGGGCACGTATTACAGGCTTATTCTTTCCATAGACTTAATAATTTGATCTAGATAAACTTGCTCATAGGGTAATAATATACATGCTTGAGATGATGGTGCTAAAGAATATCCATCTATCTTTTTTCATTTGTATATAATCAGTGGACTATTCTCAATATAGGGTGTGATTTTTTCTCGTAGCAATTTATGTTGGATCTAGGTAGGGAAAGCCAATCCATGCCTATAATTGCTTAAAATTACACCAAAGGGAGTATGACAAGGTTCACTGGGATGTTCATCCCATAAATTGTGATGGTGGAGGAGTTATATACTTGGGATTCAATAATTTCCCCATTTCCATTTTCACCGATAACTCCACTTCCAAGAATTGTGATGGTGATTTAACAGTTCTAATAAACTTTTCCAATATGAAATAAAGTGTATAACCAAAATAAAAAAGTACATTTCTATTCTTGAAGGAATAATTGGCATACCTATCACCACTTCATTGTTGGGATTCACTTCAAAATTTATGATGGAGAAATTTCTCCCTTACTACCTTGGAGGTTGTTAGTTGCCTCCAAAAACCCTTGTCATAGTGCATTGGTTTGAGAAATTCCTTGGTTTCTTGCAGTTGTTGCAATGAAAAATGAACTATGGGTTTACCAGAGCATTCCTTTCCTCCATCGTAGTGGCAGTTTTTTCTTGATGGAAATCATTTTCTAGGTTCCCTTCCTTCCCACACCAAAATAATTTTCTCATCCCCTTGAGGAAATTTCTAAGGTGCTTCTTTATGCACCTTTGGAAAGTGGTATTTTGAAATTTCATCGAACCATTATATATCTCTATCGGATCACAAGAATTTGACTACACCTTCTTCCTCTTATCCTCGGGATACCATTGAGATTTTTTTATCTCCATTTCAACTTTAAGGGAAAAATTGGACAATTTATTCATATCTATCAAAGTCACAGATTTCCAAGTCTTTTCGTAGGCTAGGTTTTAGCCGACCAAAGAAGTGGTCAACCTTGAATTATGGGATAATGACAGACTCAGAGGTGTATCATGTAAGCCTTGTGAAGTTTTCCATGTATGCTCTGATAGATTCGTCGTATTTTTTTCTAAGGGAAAGGAAATCCCTTTCCATCTTAAGTCGAAGGGTGGGAGGAAAATATATATCAGAAAACATTTTCCAAAAAACCTTCCATACATCACCTTGATCTCTTCCTCAGACCTTGTATTTCTGATCAATGTCCAGAATTTATAGGCTTCAACCTCCATATGATAATCATCCATAATAATCTTCTCTTGTTCAGAGCATTGAAGGATTGATAAGATCTTATCAATGGAGTTTATCCATTTATCGGCGATTGAGGGATCAAAAGATCCATTGAAAGTAGGTATTCGTCTCACAAATCTCTAGATTGCAAATTTTTATTTCTTGGGGGGTTAAAAAAAATTTGATCCAGGTTTCTATTCAAAACATGAGTTAACTGATAGAGTATCATGACAAAGTTTTTGATTTCTGCTCCCATCAAATTGGGAATCTCATTATGGAAGTCATTACATTGATCTTCACATCGGTTGTTAGACTGATTCCTCATATTACTGGACATTATCTAGAATAAAATGAAAAATTATAGGTAATTATTTTAAACTATTAAAAACATAAATGGGATTCCAATGACATTAAAGGGATAACTTATAAATTACATATATTCTCTTAACTTGTGAATTTCTACGCTTCAATCTAAACTACCCATGATCTACTTCATTATATATATTCTTATGGGATTTTTTTGTTCCCTTAATAATGGTTCTTACTAAGCTTATGAATTTACCAAATCATATCCTCAGGGAGTGTCAAACCAAGAGTGCAGCAAGTCCCATTTTTGTGCACTAGTTCCCATTCTATTTAGCTCAAAGTGGTGTTTTCGGGCTTTACCTTTAGATAAATTTGTGCTAGAGCCACATCCAATTGTTTGTATCCTATTAGGCTTGTATTTTATTGATAAAAAATTTAATCTATAATCACAAAAATTTTGGGATTTTTTTCTTATACTTAGTCTTATCCCTAAGGCTTTCACTAGAGTTTTATAATCCTAATCCCAAAAAAAATTAAACCTTCTTTTGATAACAACTATAACAACCCTGTTATTTTTATTACATTCATACATGATTTAATTACATAAAATTAAACTTAATAAAATCAGAATGATTTATAATTATAGTGTATTTTTGAATTAGGTAAATTTCATTAAAACAATAAACATGAAAAAAAACATCTTTATTAAAAACTTCTTTTAAATTATCGAGCTTAAAACTGCATGGGATATCCTCAGGAAAATACATAAGAAAGGGGTGAGCTATAAATCCTAGTAAGGGAGTAAACATGGAATAACATGAAGATAATAATACATGTTTGGAGAGGCATATCAATGAGGCATAAAGAAACATGAATCATAAATCATGATATAGCATGATATTCTTAACATGGAAATGTAGAAACAACTTAAAACACTACATCATAGGTTAAGGATAAAATTCCAAGACATCATAGTGAAAAAAGTCCCATAAAGAAATAAGGTAAACCCATATCCCTACATGATGTATTATGATACTAAACATTATTTAATTCATTGGAGCACTATATAATTTTGGGCACACCCATCACTTTCATTTCATTTTAATTCTTAAGTGTGCCACATAGATCAGAAAACATAGATTCATTCATCATAATAATTTATTACACGATCAAGGATTATGGAATAAATACATGTAAATACTCCATAAAAAGGTATATGTGAATAAATTTAAACACCCTTGATAGATAATGGTAATGGTATTCACTACACAATTGTTTTGGAATGGAAATTCATAGTGTAATTTCGGCAGCCTAACGGTAAGACATAAAAATTAATAAAAAGGGTTGATGAGAGAGGAAGGGGTATCTCATCATATATAAATGAAATTTACAGTAATAGGTTCATATAAATACATGTACCAACATAATTAATTATTAAATATAAGTAATAACATAATAAAGAAACATGAAGAAAGAGGAGGAATGGAATATCTCTTACAAAATTGCAGCATGGTAATGGGTGTACATGGGAGGGATTAATGGTAGATAAATGGGTCTATAATAATTAAAACATAATAAATAAATTATGGGTGAGTTTATAAAACAAAACCCATAATTTTTAATTGAAAATAAAAGGGTGTAACAATATAAGTAAACTTGGATAAAAATGAGAAATGAAGGAACCCTTACTTGAGTGTGTGACTTCAAAATATTGAAGAGGGGGGTCTTGAGAGCTTGTGGTGCCTTGTGAGGATTATAGATAGTGGATTAAAAATTAAGGATGTGTTACAAGTATTTTTATTTAATAGAAGTGAGATATTGTGTGGGTTTGTATAGGAAATGAGAGGGGAATTTTTTTAATATTTCACAAACTTACGTTTTTGAATCTATATAGTTAAACATTCAAATACAAAAAACTTCCCATGTATTTTCCCTTGTTATTTAAAAATAAAGGAGTTATTCATTATTTTATTTGGAAAAGGGCTGAATATAGTAAATTATTATCCGTGCTTATGTGGAGGCGAGTCACATTATGAAAGAACTGAATTTAAAACCATTAAACATATTATACATTTTGCAGGATTCATAACGGAATTATAAAAATAATAAAATTATATTAAAATATAATTATTTTAATGGGAAAACATATATTGGTCCGATAATACCCATTATAGTATTTATTACATCATTTTTGGGTCATTATGATGTCATAAAACACACATTATATTTATATGGTATTTAATTTTTACCTGAAAATTCAAATGTCTTAGAAATATATGAAAACTTAACCTTTGTATAATTTTTATGTTATCATTCCAAAAATAATACTAATTTTTTCTAAATAATTTTCTACATATTTTCATTTTCACATTTAAAATAAGATTCAATATTTATTGAAGAATGCTGGGTTTTTTGACAATAATAGTTTTTGAACCCCTATAAAAAGTACATTTAACTTCATCAAAATTACAAAACCATTTATAATTAACAATACTTAATAATAAAATTTTATTAAAATACTATTTATTTAAAAAAATCCATTAATTCATCAAAATAAACCCCTTAATTGAATTTGAATATTACCCAAAAATAAAATTTTTGTTTAATAGAATCAAAACTAAAATCATTTCAAAGAAACAATTAAAATGAAAATATATACATTATTATATAATATAAATATTCAAATTATTATGGTCTTGATACATATCCTTTTATTACACCAGTGTATTCCCTAAGAGTAATGTGTGCGATGGTGATTTTATCATGGGGTCATTCGGTGAACATGGTTTGGAGAATGATATTGATGAGAATGAACTTATCTCATAAACGTTTTTTATCTTACCTAAGTCACTAAATGTCATCATGGGCTTCGTCAAGGGAAAATCCTAGATATGATATCTCCCTCAGAAACTCTGATAAATGGACTTCATAGGGCACGATTATACTTGTTGAGGCCATCACTTCCTTTGTTTGAGCCAATTGGATTTGTTAAAGCCCTATATTTATACTAATAATTTGATCACTGGTCATTGGCTATATTAAAAATGGTCTAAATTATTAACGGTATTTTAAATACAAAAACATAAAACCATGTAAGTGCATGTGATTTATATAACCATTTTAGAAAAAAAAATATTAATTATATGGGAAATTTCACTAATAACAGTTTGGTTCGTTACAAATATTACATCCCACTTCCATTTTTGAACCTTAAGGGGTTGATCTAAACCCACTAAAACCTGGTAAATATCCTTAACTTACTAACAAGTAAGTCATCGAGAAACAAACTCTCTAACTCCCTTCTTCATCCCTAGCCACCAAAACTGATTCTGTAGGTTCTGGTATATATTCTCCATGCCTAGATGTACCTCCAAAGTGTATGTATGAAACTCCTGTATAACCTCCTATGACAACTCCAACGGTACTACTATGTGTCCTATGAAAATAACCACATTCTCCCCACCTTTTGAATATCCAGTAGGAGCATGTCTTGTGGACATCTGAGCACGTAGGGTCTTGCAGCTAGTATCCCAAAGCATTTCCCCCTTACTCACTCCAATATTGGAGGGGAAAAACCATCGATTTTAGCTAAGTTGGGCCATCTCCATCCATAAAGGATAATTGTAATGAGGCCAAATTCACCAACACTTCATTCGACAACTACGAACTAAATCTCCTATTGAGAGAATATGCAACCATGTTCCCCTTCCCATGGGTATAGGCAATCTCAATGTCATCGTCCCAGAGGAAATCTATCAATCAGATCTATATCAAGATTAAATCCTTATGAGAGAAGTTATAATTGAGACCATTGTGATCAGAGTAGATGATAAATCTATCGCCCATCAGGTAGAGTTTCCACATCTTCAACGTGAAGACTACCACTGCTAACTCAAGATTTTGGGTTGTTTAATTCTGCTCATGTGGTCTCAACTAGTGTAAACCATAAGCAATAACTGCTTGACTATACATCAGGAAACAGCCATGACCAGTCACTGATGCATCACAGAACACTACAAACTCAACACTCTCCTCCAAAAATATCAAGATTAGAGTTCTCGTCAAACTCTACCTCAACTGATGAAAATCTTACTGGCACTTATCTATCCAAAATAAAGACTTCCCCTTTCAAGTCAATGTTTTCATCGGTGCTGATACCCTAGAGAAATTTGGTATGAATCACTGATAATATCTTGCTATCGCAAGTAAGCTTCACACCTCTGCCACACTCCTAGGTAGATCCCATGCTAACACTACCTCAACCTTGACCAGGTCCACTACCACTCTATCCACTGAGAAGATGTTCCCTATAAAGTGGACCTCCTAAATACAAAACTATAACATTGAGAGTTTTCGATTAATTTGGTTCTCTCTGAGTACATCAATAACTATCCTAAAGTGTCTTGTGTTCTCTTCATCAGACGCTGAGTACACAATGATATCACCAATGAAGACTACCATGATCTAGTCTAAATAAATTTGGATGATCTAATTCATTAGTCCCATGAACACTATTGGGGAATTCATCATGCCAAAAGGAATCACCAAGTAATCATAGTGATCGTAACAACATCTGAACGTCTTCTTCAGTATATCCTCATCTCGTACTCATAGCTAGTGATATCCTAATCGAAGTTCAAAATCTGAGAACCATTGTGCCTCACTCAACTGATTGAAGAGGTCATTGATCCTTGGTAGTGGATACTTGTTTGTCATGGTCACCTATTTCAAGTGTCAATAGTCCACACAAAACCTCAATATTCTGTCTTCCTTTTTGGAAAACAAAACTGGGGCTACCCAAGGTGAAACACTGGGTCTCACAAATACCTTCTTCTATAAGTCCCTCAACTGCACCCTCGTCTCATAAAGCTCTATGGGAGCCATCCGATATGCTGGGGAACATATTGGTATCATCCTAGGGTGTAAATCAATGTAGAAGTCTGTCTACCTATGTGGAGCTAAACTTGGAACATATTTTGGGAAGATATCCTTATACTATTCCACTACTATAGGAAACTAGTAACTCATAATATTAGCTACATTGAGGGTCAAGCTAACCAACTGATGAGTAATCAGCTGCACCATCTTATGCATGCGTCCATCCTATTCTTCCTAGTTTCCATTTTCATTGAAAAATAAAAACCTTGTTCCCCAACTGTAGACACACCACACCCTTCACCTAAAATAGTCAATATAGGCATGGACTGTAGATAACCAATCCATAATAAGAACGTTGTCATAAGGCCTCAATGATTCCAACAAGAGGTTCTAACTAAAACACTCACCACCAATGGTTAGGTCACACTATCAACATGGATGTGTGATCACTGAGTATTCTCTAGAAGTTGTCTCCACGCATAAGCTTCGAGTCAATGGTTCAACAAGAATATCAAAGTCTAGAACAAGATAGGTGGTGAGAAAGGAATCATTATCACCTGTGTCTATCAATATTGTCGCTAAATTAAAAAAGACATAGATCATACCTTGAATCATTCTTGGAACCCCTGGGTCATATGCCTCGACTGCATGCAGTTGTCTCTGCCCCTATTCTCCAACTCCTTGAGTCCGGAGCGGACCACATGGGTGTGGTGGTGGTAACAATTTGAAACATCGACCACCTCCTATTGATCTCCCAGATCCTGACCCATATCTTTCACCCTATGGATATGCCTGCTATAGTCATTGTCTTTGCCTTAGCGGTTCATTCATTGTCTCCCTATCAGTGGAATCTTGGTTCAAACAATATCGAGTGAGATGTCCCCTACCATCACATGAATAAGACTGCCTCTCTCTAGGATGATTAGACCCACCCTCTAAGATCTGAACTATAGATCTTCTATCCTAGAACCTTCTCATAAAATGTCTCCCATGTCCAAGTCCCTTGGACTAATGTCATCTCCCTAATAATGAGGTCTATTCTCCTTCCAACCCACTGCTGACTATCACTAGTTGTACCCGCTCATCCAAGAAGATTTCAACCACAAAATACCACTAAATCACCCCAGTATAAGTAGGAATTCAGAGAGGTATAATGATGCCTCTGATGTCTCAACACATACCGCACACAAAGTTCTAAGACCTAAAGTATTGATCCCTAACCAAATCCATTGAGTACCGGGAAAGGTTGGTGAACCTTGATTAATAATCAGCCATAGTCATGCTTCCCTACTAGAGATGAAGAAGCTCATAAATGTTCACATCTCTCAATGTAACTATTGAGAAATCCTCTCTAAAGAGATTCTCAAACTCTATCCATGAAATAGTCATCTCATTGTGAGTTTGGGTGGAAAACTCAACCATTGTTTTTTTTATCCCTGTAGAAGGCTCACCGCCAGGACCACCATCTGATATGCTGGTGTCCTGACTAGATAGAAAAATCAGGTCACCACCTCAAGCCATTCCTCAGTCTCTTGAGGTTTGGTCTCACCTCCGAACCTGAGGGGTATTTATCTCTAAAACTTATGAAGCACACTAAACCTACACTCCTCATCCACTGTTACTACGGTTACCACGTGCTTTCCACAGGTGGTGGTATAGCTGGTGCACCACCTAGATATAACATCTGGAGAACAGGTCCCTATATTGGAGCCTCATTATAGAGGGGTTCATCCTCATGATCGAGACACTGAATCCTAACTGGTATTCATCTTAGAGGAATCCTGTAAAAAACAAGATATACCATAGTCATTCAGTATATCTGGAGTGCTGACTCAAAAAAGGACATGGAAGCCACAACCTATTCCTATATGATTCATATACCATTATTTTCCCTACAATCAGTTTTCTCATGTTCCGAGTCAAAAAATAAGGTTATCAAAGTCCTATTGTATGAATACATCGGCATCATGAACCAACACTGGAGTCCTTGGCCTGAAATATAAACTCAAAACACTTAAAATTGTTTCCACAGACTAATATTACAGACTTCCAGTCCTAAAGAATAATCGACCACCTCTGATACCTCTCTCTCATGAACCATCCTAGTGGGTCATATGCCATGACTCCCCAAGCCTGCCTCTAATAAGCTAGGGGCTGGTGACAAGAACGGAGTAGGAATATCACTAACATGGGAGGCATTTCCTATGTACCTATATGCATGCACCCATCTCTAAGCCCATAATATTATGAAATGTAAAAACCACTAAGTAAACAATGTATGCATACCTTTATATCCCATCCAACAGAGTATGATAGTAAAGTAAAGTAAAGTGAAACTCGGCCAAATACAATCCCACCAAAAAAAGTGTGTAACCACAAGTCCAACCTATAATAAAAGGTACTGGGGTAGATTCTTGTAGTTGTTGGAACACACCTTATCCTACCTGATCTCACAAATCTCTGTTCGGTCCTAGTCTGCTTAGGAATCTATAAAAAGTTCACTCGTCTGAACAAGACATGACACATGTGGGAAAATCCCATACATGGGTGAGTATAACAATACTCAGTAGGACACCCCGAAACCACAAATAAATATACAAAGGAAAGATACATTCAGATCTACACAAGTATATTTATATAGAAGATATAAGAATATCTACATATAATTGATCAAAGACACACAGTCTAGAGGTAAGTCACAACCACCACATTACAACACTGGGGATTAAGATCAAAGATTCCACAAAGAACATATCTAGGAGAACACACTCTTGTGTCCGATATCACTGATGAAATCTTTCTAAGAAGTATTTTTCATCAAGAACAATCATGAGAGAGATATGTCAATAGATCTAAAGAGAATATGATACCACAGATGAGGATCACAACCATGTTCATGGGGTGATACCAACAACTCCATATGGATTAACCTACTAAGTGGAGGGTTGGTCTGGTGAAGTTGGTCACATAAATACCAAGGACTCTACCTAGGGAATAAATAATTAATATAGGATCTTTATTTGGGCCTCATAGGGGATTTCCTCAAATCTATACAGGAGGTCCCACTGAAGGGATCATAGTTCTATGAGTAGTAAATGATTCATACCTACCTTAAGGGAAGCGATAAGGGAATGAACCCTAAAGAAACTTGATTAATATACAAAGCACAAGGGAATCAAGCCATGTAGAAAGGGATACATGGTGTGGAGTAGGATCACACGTCATGTACCTTTACCCTGAGTACTGCCCGTGTACTATGAACCATGTCATTCTAAACTATTTTGTGTAGAAGATGGGTACATAGTGTGTATAAGGAGTCACATGTCATGTACTTCCGTCTGAGGTCTACCTGTTTGCTTTGTTCATGATCCAGTACACATTATCAACCCGTGTATCTCTTCCCATGTACTAGTACATGGGGTAGTCCATGTATTTGGTCTAGACCAAGTTGTGTTGTGCAGTACACACCATGTAGGCAACCTGTGTGCTCAACCTCGTGTATGTGTATCTCCCAAGATACATGCCGAGTTTCTAGGGCGTACCTACACACCGTGTGACTGGCGTCACATGTTGTGTGAAATTTCAATATTCCCCAAAACCTTGTTCCCCATTCATTGGGGTCCACAACCCATGTAACCATGGGTTACACGCCCTGTTCATTGAGTTTTTTCATAAAGTCACATTCTTCCTCTGTGCGCCTCTGTCGATCTCTCAAGTTCTGATTCTGTGGTTTCTTCACCTCAAAACTCTAGATATAGGCTCATTTCATCACCCTAACAATAAATATAGGTTTTTTGGGACTTCGGTCATCACAAAAAAACATTTAAATTGATTCCTATGCAAACTCTTTAAGGAATGGTTTCTTCTGATTTGCTCCAATTCACCCATCATTATCACTTTCGCACCTCTGTTATGTCATCCTGAGGCTGGTTCTTCAATTTTGGATCGTTTCACCAAGAAACAAAGGTGTAAAAATAATTCTTTCATACACCTGATGAATAAAAAATAACACACGTAGAAAATGGGGGAGATATAAGCACAAGGAAAAAATATTAGGAACAAACCTTATCCATTGTCCGTTCCAGCCTCGATCTGTTCCCATAAGAACGATAAACAATCAAAATAATAATCTCTATAATCAAACCCCATAAATCCAATAGAATATAACCCATCTATCAAGGAACAATCGAATCATGGATCAACCTATTTTTTGGTTAGTTTTCATTCATCATTGAATTCATGAATGGAGAAATAAATTCAAAATAACACATCCTACCTAGGAATTGGATCGTTCACTATTGAAGATAGATGTCTACTAATGAGATCCATCAAGAATGATCTTCAATTCAAGTCTTCATAATCGTCATCGAGAGAAATATCTAGGGTTTCTCTCAAGAGACTCTAGGTAATTCTAGGGTTATGATCCTAACCCTAGATCCCTCCCTATATCCTTACATAAAAGAATAAGTGACACTCCATCGCTACATTAAAGAAATGGAGAAAATAAAATAAATCTTCAATTTATTTTATTCATTAAAAATTCTCGAAACTACTTTTCATAGAAGATCCATGTTGGCCGATGTTAGATAGTGCCTAGGGTAAATCCATTACTCTGAACATAATAGTACAATCATATTTTTGATCCGGGAACCCATTTAGAAGTTATTCCAATTTTTAAGGAAAATTACACGCTCGTGCTATTTAATGTTTTATGATATTTAAAACATTTATTCCATGCACACTAGGCCTTAGAATTTAACATCGTCTCAGTTCCTAGTCTCTAATTTAATCCATATAATATTTAAAAATATTACATATAATATCTAGGACATTAAAAATATCCAATGAAACATAAACATGTAGAATTCCTACTAGTGGGTTTTTCCACATAACTTCCATCTTGGAGAATACCAAAGGTGAACTTCATGACATGGTATATCACTTTCTTATGAGAATTAATCATTATAAATTCAAACATAATATGTGTCCCATCATATAATTTTATCCTAACCATAATATATAAGTTTAAAAATATCCTCATAACACTTCAAGGTTCTCATTATAGTGGGAACTAGTATGATCTTATCAATGTGATAGATACTCTATGACATTATCACATTAATCATAAATAAAATAATAATCAATATATGATAATATATAAATTAATATTCAAATAATTTAATATATAGGTAATCTAAATTAAAACGTAGTTGATTCTTGGGAACTGACTCTAATATGTCAGTTTTGGTCACTTATTTTCCTACCTTTAAAATTATTCCATTGTAACTACACTTTTTGATTACTCTGTGATTCATTCCACATATACTCAAGTTCTACTGTTCTAAATGACTCTTTGGTAGACTATAATTATACTCATTCCTCTTTTTTATGTTTTTTTATCAAGATATCTCATTCAGTTCATCTTGAATGTAAGAGAGAGAGAGAGAAGAGAGAATGTGTAAGGGATCCCCACACCCAAGCATTAGTTTATAGTTCATGGGATCAACATGCTTCTTAAATCAACTAGTCCTATTGTAGAACCATAGATCATTCCTTATTAATCTTAAGCCTATCTAAATACGATGATATAATTATTTCATTAATAGTCAATATTTTAATACATTTTTTCTAAAGTGTGTCCAGGTTCTTAGTATTTATAACCTATCTCTATAATCATTTATACATTTTATTTTCATAAATTTGACCGTATAATTTGATTTTAATGGTTTCATTTTCATTCTCTATGAATAGTGTGAGCCCGTTTTTATGGTAGAATATCTTTTATTCTTGGACTAGTTTCATCACTAAACCTTAGCGCTATAAGAAAAACATCATGAATTGTTTAGTTATGACTTTATCTATTTTTATTATATTTATTACTTGTTAAAAAATGATCAAAACATTTATGGTGAACACTAAGAGTGGTGTGAAACAGAATTTATATTATTTTCCAAAATATTATATGCCCTTATATTTTTTCATTGTAAATATCTACTAAAAATAAAATTGTAAAAAATAATAATGAGTCTACCACACTTTTTAATGAGTTTTTCCTTTATAAGGATGATTATGTATGATAATTTCGATCCCACTCACACATAACTATACGTTTATTATAATTTTATAGGTATAAAGAGGTTATTAACTTAAACTTCATATAAGTTACTAGTATCAACCAGTGAATTGAAAATTATTTGTTATTGAATAGAAAAAATAGAAGAGATTTGAAGATGTATAAAAAATGGAAATTATAAGATTCTTGTGAACTAAATATATTTGGATCTTATTCTTCTTATTATAGTCTTCTATAAATTCACTCAATACATCCCTTTTATTATATGACTATCTTTTTTAACTCACATTACCTTTTTATTTCCTTTTTTTATATTCAAAATTCAAGTGAATCGCATTTCCTCATTTCAAGGAACATTTAAATATTCAAGAGACTCGGTCTTGAATCTATTTTAACTCCCAAAATCTCTTAATTAAATCATTAGGAGTACTTAATAGTCAATTTATTTCCTCATGATATTTTATTGACAAGCCCTCATCTTCTCTAAAAATACCACAGATATAAATCCTTATAAATATTCTTCCACATGTGCATGGTTTTGTACACTATGACATGACATCATATCCAATGGTGTGTATCTTCTCACAAAACTCCATCCGGAATCAGAAAATTGATTCATTATCTTATATTGAGTCATATTGAATCATAATATCATTATAATATTTAATCACATGAATAATAATTCACAAGAATTGTTTGATTTATTTCATCCTTTTATTCAATATATTATTTATAAATGTATCTAAAATTTCATCCCTTAGCATTCCCAAAATTTTTCTAAGTTTGTAACTCATACAAAAATCCTGATGGATCTCACATGGAGTTTAATAACCCTTAAATGGGTCTAATATACCCTTATATAAAATAAAATAACTCATGAATCGGTCAAAATGAATATTTTTTATAATTGAATATCCCTTACACAGGTCTAAAATACTCTTACATGGAATCAAATTACCCTTATGTAAGTCCAAAATACAATTACACAGAATAAAATGATACTTACCTAGGTCCAAAGGACTCCTGCATGGAATTTAATAACCCTTATATAGGTCCAAAAGAAAATTATTCAAAACTAAATGACCCTTACATAGGTCTAAAATAATCTTATACATAATATGGTTCATTTTCAAAGTTCTTTTTTCTGACATGGAAATTCTAGACTCTACTCAATTTTGACAAAACCCCTTCATCTCATCTCAAACCCTTATCAAACACTTCAAATCCAATCAAACAATAAATAGAACATGTATTCAGTATGAATCCAGATCAATCCTCTAATAAAAAATACTTTATTTAACAACTATATTATCAAGCATGAAATCCAATTACAACTCATCTCTCACATAGATAGTATGTCATAATATCAGTTAACATTTTCCTCATTAATATTATTTCATAAATCTCCTCAAGTATTTGGAAACCTCTATCTACAATAAATTTTTTTACCATAATTTCATCATTAGTAATATTAATTACATTGAAGATAAACACATCAATCATCACATTTAAAATGAATTGAAAAAAAATAAAACATTATCCTTAAAAGGGTTCAATAATCTCCCCATTTAAATTTTGTTCTATAATGATAATTCTCATCCCCACCAAATCAATAATAAAACAAAAATGATCAATTGATATAGGTATATTCTTGAAACCTCAAATAAAAGGTTCAAGAATAAATCAATTATAATTCAATGTGATCAAGTATAGTGTATAAAACAGGAGTGATAAAATATGAATTCATTATTTTACTTAAACGCATCTCAAAATAGAAATTTTAATTCCTCATGATCATAGAAACTATAGAATAATTCATCAAATATTTCACTTTACTAATTAATAAAGACATTAAAAAGTTCCCAAAAAGGGAATAATTTTTCCCCTTAAACATTACATATACTCAAAAAACATTAAAACATAAAGTAGGAAACTCAAAAAATTTCATACCTCAATGTGGAATATTGGGATGCACTCCCATTTACTACTTTAACATCTCAAATGAATTAGTTGTAAGAGGATTTATCAGAATATCTATAAATTTTTATTTTGGTAGAATAAATTTCATCTTTAAAACATCATCATCTAACTTCTCCTTCATAAAATGGTATTTTATATCAACATTTTTTAACCTATAATGATGAACAAGATTTAGTGATATATTTATGGGACTTTGATTAATGTAGTCGATAATCATTGGGTATCTAGTTTGAATAACCATATCCTCCGGTTGAGTTTCCATCCATGTCATCAGTATTGTTTATTGTGATACATCCACAAACTTTTCCTTGAATTAACTCAATGTAATTAAAGTTTATTTCATTGATTTCCAAGAAATAAACTTGTTACAAATGAGAAATACTTCATCAAAAGTGGAATTTCATTAATCCATACCTCCTACCCAATCCATATCAGAAAACCCTTTTATTCTTATCTATTCTTACTTATTATATAGTATTTTATAGTTGTAAGTATTTGAAATATATTTGACACATCTTTTTTTGATAAGAAGGTGTGATTACTTTAGATATGGTTGAAATCTGGAACATAGAATGATATAAAATAATATATCTACCCTTGAATCAGTTAGATATAAGAGGCTTCTAATCAAATGTATAAATTCCTTTTCATTAAATTCCTTAACTTCATTAACTTTTCTCAACTTTATCCCTATTTTTATAAGAGTAGCTACTCCTATTGCTACCACCATTACAATCCTTTTTAATATATCTTTAGGGTACTTTTCTTTTTATATAAAAACATAACTAGTAACTTCAGTTACTTGTAATGTAAAAAAATAATTTCATTTCTCCAAGTACTGATATTTCAGATTTCTACTTCATTTTAGTTGAGAAGTATTCACATACCTTTTCATAATTACTACAAAAAACGATAGCATCAATATGCATAGTCATAATAAGTGATTTGATGTTGGTATTATTTATGAATAGATTGATATGCACCCTTCCTTTCATGAACTCCATGGTTATCAAGTATTCATCGAACTTGAAGTAATAATCTCTATGAACATTATTTATCCCATAAATATCATTCTTTAAATTATAAACTTTTCTACCATTTTTATAAAATAAAAATCCTTGGGTATTTTTATATATACTTATTCATTAAGTTTCCTATTAATAAATTTATAATTTACTTCAATCTAAAATATTTTGAAATTTATTTGATCATAAATTTTAAGAGAAATTATAATATTTTCAAGACTAGAAACTAAAAAAATGTCTCTTCAAAATCACTTCCCTCTATATGTGGATATCCCTTATAAAAAATCTGGATTTATTTCATTCCACACAACCATCCTCATTTATCTTATTTTAACACCCATTTTTTTTCAATAATGATTTTTCCTATGGGTCATACAACAAGTTCACATGTCTCATTCTTCTCAATTCAATCCATCTCTAAATTCATAGCTAGGATCCACTCTTTTTGTTCAACAGATTCATTAATATACTTATCTTTAATCGTGTAAATAAATCTAGCATACCTTATTTCCAAAATTATTCTTTAAGTTAAAATATACATATATTTATTTACAATGATTTTTTTAATATCTATGTTCTTTCTTTTCATTGATCCTACACCTATAATCTTTTTTCTTCCATATTTATCATAGGTATATAAAGAATCCACATCATCTTCTCAAATATGCATGGTTTCTTTGAATTATTTTACTAATTATAAAAAAACATCATTCTTACAATCTATCATAGAATAAATCTTGGAATATTATTCATTTTTAAAGATAATAACATCATAAAAATAAATATTTTCTCTAAATTTTTGTTATAACATATATAATAACATGTATTGTGTGTATAAATAAGGAATATCCTTTCATCAACCTTTTCATAAAACCTATTTCCAGTTATAACATTTATATGGATCAACAGAGATATCTTAAACACTCTTAAGTTCTTTAAAAATGGGTTGTTGTCAAACCACAATTCATAGGGATGCATATCAAAATTGGGCCTTAAGAAAAATAGGTTTTGATTAAATAAAACTTTTGTAATAGCCAATAGCCAGGAGAAAATTGATGTTTCATTCTTGGTAAGCATAGTTATGGCCATATTAACAAGTATTTTAATTTTCCTTTCAACTATTCTATTTTTTTGATTTTATAGATAAATGAACTCATATTTGATACCATGTTTTTCTAAATACATTGACAACTATTTTTTTCTATAGTTAGTACTATTATATGATCTCAACCCCTTTAAAGTAAGACTTGTCTATTTTTCCACAAGTCTCCTAAAAATTTTTAATTTATCCAAATCTTCAGATTTGTGGGAAATGAAAATGAAGCATTTAATTCATATAAATTCATAATTAAAAGTGTTCAAATACTTATCTCCACCTGGTGACATATTTTTCATTATATCACACATGTCTGGGTGTATCAACTATAATGGTTTATTTGTTTCAATATCAACTCTTTTTTTTGTTAGTCATATTTCATTTTCACCATGCCATAAAAATTTTGATATAATATTATTTTAAAATGAAAATTTTTCTAACTACTTCTTATTTGTTAATATTTCTCATTTTTTCCAAGATGTCCCAATATTAGATGTGATATACTATTTTTAGAATGTGAACTCTTATAAAAATTAATCATGGATTCTATAACCTGGTATAGGTTATCATGGGTACTTACCCTTTTCAAGATAACATATCCATATTTTTTCTCTTTATAATGAAATATTTTTCCTAAATATAACTTCATTTTAATTAGAACAAATTTATGAAAAACTCATCAAATTATGTTTTAACTCATAGTTAAACAATACATTATTGTGATAGATCAGATTATTCCCATGTTTCCCCATTAAAATTACTTTGATTTTTAAATATCATTCATTACTAAATAAAACAATTCTTCCCTTATATTACTCCATGTTTTTCAGATTTCTCAAATATCATGTCATGTGACAAGAGAAACCATTATCCATAATTCAAGGTTTAACAGATCTATATACTTTTAATGGAACATACACAACATTTACTTATGGGTTTTGATTATTCTTATTTCTAGACGTATAATTAAAATCATATTATGTAGTTATAAATGTTACAAAACCAGTTTTTGTGTTTCCATATTCACTACATCCCTCGTTGGACTCTCATAGATAATGATAAATATTTTTCATCTTAATATTTATTTTGGACTATTGATGTATGGATCTATTCTTCACTTGTTATATATATCTATCTCTTAATATGTGCTCTCTCCTAAGACCAAAAAAAGACATATTATACCACTAATTTTATTTTTTATCAAAAAATGACATATCAGTAATTATATCCTTAGAATCTTTTACTTTGGTAAAAATTTTGTGTCTCAATAGGATTTTATATATACTCATTTTCAAACATGTTTCAGTCTATTTTTTTCAAATCATCTAATGTATTCCTTATTTGGGTATATAATTTTGGTATGGTCACTTTATTAGAATTTTTAATTATCCAAATATGAGAAAAATTTGTATTTTCTTTTTCTTTTATGGTTGAGATGGTTTTTGTTATTCTTGAACATTAGGTGAAATAATGACTTCATTATAAGAAATATTTATAGTATTTTTTAACTTTATATACACAACCATGAACATCTAATATGATAGATTTTATTTTATTGGAGCATTTATCTTTACCTTTAACATGTATTCTATAGTTTTACTTATATTTCTCTTACTCTTTTGTAACTCAACAATTTTCTACTCCAAACTATAAAACTCCTTTTACATAAAGATTATAGTGGATTTCATACCATAAATTATCTTATTTTTATCTACAAATTAATATTTCAACCATTTTCATTTATTTAACCAAATATTCATTCTCAATAAATTTTCTTGATGATTTAAAAAAATGAAATGTGAATTATCATCTCTTAGAATTATAATTTCTTTTAAGAATATATTGGTTTCCATTCTCAAGGATTATTCATTGTCCTATTTTCCTTCTTCAGTAACATGCTCATTATTGACCTGTGAATCATCATCTGATGAATCACTTTTCTCCATTTCTTAATCCTTGAGGACCTTATGAAAATTTTCCATATGTGTCTCTTCATAATTTTCTCTTTCATTTCTATTTGAAACCCCTTCTCTGATTGATAATAAAGTTCTTCTGAAAAACATTATTCTGATTTTCTTCCTTTATTTTAACTGATATTGATTTCTATATTGTGATTTTCCATTATTGGATAAAACATCATCAGTTTCCTCATCTGAATCATCATTTTTTATTTTCTTAGTTATTTTGGAGGATAAATGACAAACCTTAACATAGATGAAACATTTAAATGGATTTTTTTTAAAAATCATAACTCCCCCCTCTAGTGAAACTTCTTTATGTGAGGGGAGAGTATCCTAGTATAATATTCTAAATTTTCTTTATATTCTATTTTCAATTCCTTGAAGGATTTGATATAAATATCATTATCCTTATTTATTTTTATTTCAAGGTAATATCATCCTCAAATATCATAATTAATGGGATTACTATATGGTTTATCAATAGTGAATTCAACATGATCTCAGTCTTCCAAAGATGATATCTTGGAATCAAATTTCTCAGGGAGGATTCTCATAAGTTTCTTTACTATATTAGGATCATATATTTACTCTCCTTAGCCACTAAAAAATAGTAATGTTAATTATTATAAAAAAACACATCAATATAATTATACTTTTTCATCCCTATATCTTCAAATTTCTATAAAAAAATATTCAATTTTTTTCTTTCATATCTCAATTCCCTTCATAGATGTTATGAAGTTTTTTCTAAATTTAATTGGAATATTTCCACCCTA
The DNA here is from genome assembly GCA_963277665.1 of Viscum album. Lineage (NCBI taxonomy): Eukaryota > Viridiplantae > Streptophyta > Magnoliopsida > Santalales > Viscaceae > Viscum > Viscum album. The sequence continues at coordinate 721,581,416 of OY728121.1, read as the reverse complement.
TTTTATTTAATATTTCCTAGATAATGAAGAGAGTAAATCTATAACAAACCAACCAAGATCACCCATCTATCTAGGAATCCAAAATGACCCACGAGATTTCCCAAAGGCCCAATCCTCAGGGGTTGGTGAATAAAAACACAAAAAAAACCTTTGGGAATTTTTTCCACACAACATGTAAAATATAAAATAATAATTTATTCAAATATAATAGATTAAAATGTTGATATTATAAAATCTAAGTACATAAAATAAGTTTAAACGTAATCTAAATTCAAAAAGAAAGTCAAGATAATGAAACTAATTAAAATTCATCTCTATGTAACACATGGACTATTACCCCACTTATCACGAAAAAAACCTCATGTCCCAATAACACAAATACCCACCACCTCCAAGTGGTTTCTTATATTTACCTATAATTATAAAAAATAGTCTATATATTTCCAAGGGAATATGGAGTGTCTGATGAAAAAATCCCCATAGGATCCCACTTAGTGTTTCATATGAAATCCATATTAATTAAACCATATGTGATAAATTTAAAAAAACATGGAATGAAGATCATTTTACTCAATTCATGGAAAAACATAAAATTTTAATCTGTTCATATGAATTTATTAATTAGAATTATAAATCACATTCTAATGAAAATAGTTTATTAGGCATTCATATACACACACTTTCTTGAAAAACATAAATGGTGCATTTGTTAAGCAATTTTAGCACCATGGTAATGGAGTTCCTAGGTGATTTTGGTCATGGATTAAGGATACACACACTCTTAGTGATCATGGATACCTAGTGAACATATTACCCTAAGACTAAGGTCTTAGGGGGTAGGATTCCACCCTTACAAGTGTATTCCCTCCTCAATAATTTTATTTAGTGTTGTAATCATCAATTTCATTATTAGGTAGATTTGAAACATTTCTAGCATGATTTTATATGATTTTTCACCTTTCTTACCAGATCCCCTTGGATTTAATTAAAATTTTAAACAAGGGATATCACTCATTAAGAATTAGTCTCATCAATAATTTCAAAATCATTTCTATATTAAATCCTTCAAATTCAATGTCCTTTTAATTTCAAAAAAACTTCATCATAAGGTTTTACCAAAAACTCATGCATTTCAAAGAAAATCATTTTTCAATGAATCATAACAAATTCCATTAAATCACCACTTCAAACCCAAAATCAGGGAAAGATTTTTGAAATCATCTGTCTGATTTAAAAACATTTTTCCATGATTGAAAACTTTATTTTTAATCCTTTATCAAAATAATGTTCCATAATCAATCATTCCTTTTCGAAATAGTTTTCCAAGATATCACAAAACAAGATTCAAAATCATTTGGAAACCATTTCTATATATACAAGAAACAAGGTATTTAATTAAAAGGTACAATTTATGACACAACTAACCTCGATATTCAAAACATCTAAAACTTAAAAGGGATCCACCAATTAGGGAAGGGGGGTAATAAAGATTCTTAAAAACCACATATCCTAATCAACATTCATGGTTAAATAAATTCCCAAGAATTTCATGGTCAATGAGTAGCAGGAAAAAATAGGAGAAGATATATCGAAGCTAAAATAAGGTTAGAATCACAAATAAAAATCCACATTGATAAATGGAACTTCAATTTGCAAATAATTGAGTTTAGGAGAGCCAAAATCATAAAAATCAAGACTTAAGTTATCACGAATCAAGAAAACTTCAATATAGGAGGATAAAATAAAGAAACTGGGGTTTTATGGAAAAATAAAACATTTCCTTTACTAATTTTGAATTGAACATGGGATATCCACTTCCCCTACCTATTTTTCAGTGGCCCATCATTGGACCGATATTGACTAGCCGGCCAACCAGCATTTGCACACTGAAGACCTTGGATTAGTTTTTTACACGAACGGGTTAGTGGCTGGCCACTGATGGGCTGGTGGACTCATTATGTAATGCCCTGACCCCAGTTACCCAGAGTCGGTTCATTATTACATAATATTGGCATGATCACAAAAGATCAATTCTCTAAAGACCTATTAGTTCAGTAGCCTTGGAATAACTAGATACATTACATCATAAAGTGAAAACTACTACAATAACATCTTGTCTTCATATCCCCTCATACTATCCATGTAGGTCATTCATAAATTACTTCTTCACATCCTGGGAAAAATAAAACATTAAAAGGGGTGAGGTCAGATGCTCAGTAAGGATAACAATATAGAAGAAAACTTTCATAAATAAGCATAAACATTTAAGGCATTGTATAACTAAAACAGAAGCCTTTTAAACTTGAACTTCAGCATAATATGGAAAAGATAAAATGAAATAATGTCATTTACTTATTCACATGTATATTCTACTAGTTGAATAATCACATGAAATATCAATAACCTCTTTCATAATGATGGAATGCATAATTCTAAACTATCATAACCACATAATCAAGGCCTCGTGCCAAGACTACAAATAAGATTTTGTCAAGGCCTTGTGCCAAGACACTAGTTTGTTTCATTAGACCTACCTATGCCTCAAGGAGCTATAGCGGGCTCCACCCGTCACTTACTAAGTCCAATGCATTCCTCATATGAATAGGTTTAAACATAAAATAAACATTCGTATTAAAACTAGCATATGAAATGTCAATACTTTCTCCATAAACCATGAATGGTATAAAAATAACACATCCACAGTCAAACATATCAAAAAACCTTCAATACAATATGGAAGTTTTGTATCATAATAAATCAACTTCAAATAAGCTTAAAATCCATCAAAAGATGTTTACATAGATGAAATGAAAACTATTTGAGAGAAATATCTCTTTTTTGAAATCATTGAAAAGTCACACATTTATAAAGGAAGTAATTTAAAATAGATTTTTGAATCAAAGTGTCCCATACCACTTTAAAACTATTGAAAATAACTATCATTTCAAAACATTCATGTCCATATAAATAAATCCTTAAAATCATTTTGAAAACATGGACATTAATTAAAAATATTTAGAAAGATAAATTTTTAAAACATTTAAAAGTCACATAATTATAAAAGAAAACATTTAATATGAAAATATTCTTATAAGCTTGTAAGGGAAACTTCGAATATTTTACAATGGGGGAAAATAGCCACACCCTCCGTATAAGTTAAAAAAAGATATTCTTACCTTATTTTGTCGAAAAGGTTAAAAAGGTTCTTGTTTGGAAAATGACGTAAAGATTCCTTTATAAACTTATTAAAAAAAGTCAAACAAGGGTATAAATGACTTTAACCCATATTCTGTAAAATAGTAAGAATTTTTTGAAATACATTTTTAAGAAACATGAATGTGGATGATAAAGAGGTCCGAGTATATAATTACGTATAAACAACCTCGGATAATGAAGAGATCGTGAAATAAACCCTTACCTTGTACTTTTCCTTGGTTGAGGGTAGGTTAAACTCCTTTATAATGGTGAAATAATTGTTACTAAATTATACAAGAATCATATATATTAATATTTTATCATATATGATCTTTTATCATTGATTTGTTAATAATATCTTAATATTATCATCATTTCGGGTGTTAACAGATTCGTTTTTCTTTATATTATTTGTTATGTGAGCCATATTTGTTATGGATGGGATGTATATTATTCATATCCATAATTATATCAAGTACTTAAAAATTATTTTTAATCATCAAATGAGAATTAGACTTGAATGGATATGATGGGGAATGAATCTCATCGCGTTCGTGGAGACGGTAGTTCATACGTATGCACGAGCGACAATATCATTATTTTGATATTAAAATAATATATAATTGGATGGTATATCATATATACAGAATCATTATCATGTTATATTTATTATTTACATGAATTACACATCATTATTATACCCATCCAAATAATAGTGTTTTGAATAACAATTACACCATAGTGTGGAGACGGTAAGCCGTACGTATGCACATATGGTGACATTTCATTCAAAGGATGGATAGAATACTGAATATGGTTGTACCATATTTATAATAAAATCACCGTATATATAATATACTGGGGTTATTATTTTATAATGGGAATAAAAAATAAATAAGAAGTTGAAGAAGAAAGGAACTTGAAAGAGGGTGGTGAAAACATTACCTCTTAATCGGGTTCTTCCTTTTGATTTGATCAAAAGGGCTCCTTATGATGGCTTTATGATCAAACTAAGGACTCTAGGTTAAATTGAGGGAATTTTATAGAATATTTGGGCAGGTTTTGGCCGATCTAAAAGTCTTTGAAGGTGTGAAGAATTGGTTAGAAGTGGTGTCCTTTTATAAGGGGAGGAGGGGATCTTTAGGAAAAACTTAAAGTATTGATTTATAATAAATTCATCTTCAGTTTATAATGGATAAAAAGTGGATTATTCAAATTATAATGTGGGTATGGGTCTAAATCCTTTCAACTAATATATTTTAGACAGGTTTGGGTCATTATATTAACCTTATCTTTTAGTTTTAACTCTTAGTTAATTAGTTTGACATTTACCATGTCACTTTGTATTTTTATATTATATAGTTAATAAACTTACTATATACATCCAAGAGACCCTCAAGTGGTCCATTAATAATAAAACTATCATTATATAAGTATCTTGGTTGAACCATATATTTTTAGGAATTTAATATCAATTAATAATATAATATTTGTTTTAAAAACTCTTTTATGTCAATTTTGACACTATTTTGTATTTTGTTTTTTCTAAATTTATAACCGAATTATTACTTCGAAAATAATTCATTTAATAAACCCTAACATGTCATAGTAACCTATAAAATTAGTTTAATTCATTAAAAGTATCAAATTATATTTATTTGGGTATTTATAATATTAATTATTTTAATATTTCACTGATAAGGTAATTACTGCATCATCATTGTGTCATAAATAAATTTAATTATTTAATGTAATAAAATTATAAATAAAATACAATTATTTAGGAAATATTTTTATATTTCTAATGAATATTTATAATCGAATTTTTCTTATGTATAACTTTATATTAAAAATGTTTTATTTATTAAACTTTGATTTTAACTCTTTTAACTTTTCTTTGAATTAAATAATAATAAATGTCCTAATCTATTCCAAGTGGACCTAAATGATAATATTTTATTCCTAAGTTTGTTTTTGGTAAATATACACGTATCCAATAGAATTAGGACATGTTTTAGGGTAATATTAATATCATTTTTACCCTTAATTACCATATTTACTTTTAACCGTGGTAAATAAAAGTAAAAAGTTACTATTCACAAAAAAATTGTTTTTATCTCATTGAACCACATATTACTCCTTGAAATTAACCTTGTCTCTCGAATTTTTTAAATTTCACTCATAGAAGAGGTAAAATTATGTTTTATGTAAATTTTTAAATTCTCCTAGGAGGTGGGTAAAAGACGGTGAAGAGTTCAATAAAATTTTTATATATCTAAAATTATTATAAACTGAATCCAATGAATTACATTGAAATTATATAGGTATTATGTATCTATTTTGACCTAAAATAAATTTAAATTAAATAAACAATTATTTAAATAAAAATTCGGTTTTAAACTATAACTTTGTGTTTTTCACTATTCATCAAAAATTGAAAGTTTTCAGAAAAATACCAAAAATTCACCCTAGGCTAATTTCAATATTCTGAATCCAAAAATGAATTCTGTTTTACAAAATAAAAAACATATAATTTTCATTTATGAATTTAAAATTAATTCCCATTGTCAAAACAAAATGGCATAATTTTAAGAAACAATAACTATCAAAAGATTGACACTTGTTTATGTCCAATTTCAAAGTGAAATTACTTACAATGACCAAAATTGGATTAAATGGTAAAAATATAATCTATTTGTACCTATAAACCATTAAAATGTATAATTTAACACTATAAATTATTTTGATTAAAAAAGTTGTTTTCAGTTAAAATATAGTATTTTTCACTATTCACCCAAATATGAAAGTTATCAGAAAAACACCAAAAATTTATTGAAACTAAATTCTTTTGTCCTGATTCTAAAGAAGAAGTTTATTTTGTTAAATTGAATATATAAATGTTTCAAATATTGTATTTAAAAAGGGTTCACCATTAAAAGACGGTAAAAGTGAATTTTTTGAAAAATACTTCTTTTATCTGAAAAAAATGAATTAGTTCTTACATTATTTCTAAGAAACTCATAATATGGATTCTAAAATTATAAGGATTATATAATTTTCAAAATTCAGTTAATACTATTCATAACTGTTTTTTAACGGCTAGTTTGGTAATCTTGTGGTGCGCTTGAACTCGGTGTTGCGTGTAGTGCAAGTTATTGAATTAATTTGAAGAAATAACGTACTATGAAATATTAGGGTGTTTCATTCTTCCCTAATTTAATAAATTGCATCCTCACAGTTTGAAATTATTCTTCAAAAATAAATGGTTGAAAATAGAAAATACCTTTATGGGGAAACCCACATTGGAAATTTGGTTAATAAAATTTAGTCTTAATAAGAGGAAAAGGGGAATGAAAAAGTCACCAACAAATTATGATCTCGATTAGGAGAACATTGGTGGCAATTAGAGACACATAATTGGAGGGAAAACGTAAATATTTATTGGGAGTGATTGAGGTCATCAATCACAAACAATTGTAGAATTGTGGGCCTGAAATCCACCAATCTATGATGATTTAAAATACCATCGGTTCAACAAAATGTAAGGTATTAGGATAACACATTTTTGGTTTTAAGATGCCTTACCTAATGTTTAATAATTTATTTATTCATAGAATAAGATAAGAAAAAAAGTATACTTTTCAAGTAGAGTTTCATCCTTTAACTAATTTCTACCAAAAACTCATCTTTCACTCTAAAAGATAATAGAACTTAAAAAATATATTCTATTTATCCTATTCGTATAGGGTTCCAAAAAAATGAATTTATAATTAATATACCAGACCCTTTAATAAAAACTACATTATTCAATCCAGGACATCACGTGGGTCAGTGGTAGGTGATACACCCTTGTCGCCCTTTGAATGTGGGTTCAAGTCTCGCGGCCTTGTCGGATGCGACAGGTTGTCGCCCGACCTCCGGGTTGTCCTTTTTATAACAATCCAAAAATAATCTTCAGAAATACTTTAACCTTAACAATTGTATCAAATTTAAAATATAATCCATTCCAACCTTTAGACTTATCCAAATTACTTCTGTCCAAACTCACAGCCCAAAATTTATAAGGAAGGTAAATATAATGAAGATCTTTTTTCCCACGTAATAACATGTGAATACCTTCATCATGTATTCTTATAAAATATGGTAACACCCTGAATTACCATAAATCCTTGTTGATTAAATTAATGCAACCTTATTCCTTATAGAATACTAGATATATTCCTTATATCCAAAAACATTGAATATTCCAACAATGATGAAATAAACAAACCATTAATCAGTGCCAAGGTAGTCAATAATATCCAATATAATTTATCCAAATCAACCATATATTATTCCAAAATTACTACCTCAGTATCAAGACCATATTAAGTATTACCTTTCCTTCAACCATGTATTTTCAAAAAAAAAGTTTAACTTAATGTTGATTCACTTTTCATAGTACCATATAATCTCAAATCCTCAATGAAATAGTACTGCAGTACAATCCTTATTTATCTCCATAATTCATATAACCAGTAAATCATTGATACAACACTCAAATGAAATAATTCTTTAAAAATAACATAAGAACACTAGTCATTCCTCTTCATTTTTGGTAGTATCATAACTTTATTATTATCCAATAGCATCATTTGGGGCATACTCTGATGATTTGAACATTGATTCGTGTAGTGTCCCCACTCCTTGCAGATGAAGCATTGTACATTTGAAACCTTTTTCTTACCCTCGAAATCATGAACGTGGTGTCCTTTTTATCCACACTTATAGAATACTCCCATTACCTTCAAGAATTTTCCAAGGTGATTCTTTCCACAGTTATCAGATATGGGAAAATCCTTCTTTACCTTCTTCCCTTTATCTGTCTTTCTCTCTACCATCCTTTTCTTCTCTGGCTTCCCTTCAAATACCTAGGACTCCAAAAAATATTTAATTATATTATCAACACATGATACTATTTCTTCATATGATGATAATACATGGGAGACTATTTCCCTTCTAAATTCTGACTTAAGACCATGAAATATATGATCCTTCTTACTCTTTGGATCATGCTCATTTCTAGAGTTCTCATTCTTTCTTCTGGGCACCGTTTCTAAACAATGGAATACACTAGATTAGTTTATGAATAGAAATACCTAATACCAAACTTCTAAAACACTTAACATAAATTAAACAGTTTATGGATATAATCCATAATCATAAAAATGTCTTATTTGAGGAAATATATACTCATAAACCCTTCATAATGGATTGTAAATAAAATGATAATTATCCTAAGAATATCCGCTGGAAGTGTCGTAACCAAGAGTGCAGCAAGGCCCGTTGTCATACAACAGTTCCCATTCGAGTCTCGTTCAAAGAGGTGTTTTCAGGTTTTACCCCTAGGTACATCTGTTCCAGAGCCGCCTCTACCTGCTCGTATCCAGACTGGGATTTATTGTTTGGAAAACTCACAAAATCTCTACAATATCAAAATTATAGTAAGTTATTCTATAATAATCCTCAAAGTCTATCTTAGTGCTATGTTCTCTAATCAGAGTTTATCTAAATCTAACTACCAAGGTTTGTACTAAACTTCCTCTGATACCAACTGTAACGCCCCGACCCCAGTTACCAAGAGTTGGTGCATTATTACATAATATTGGCATGATCACAAAAGATCAAGTCTCTAAAGACCGATTAGTTTAGTAGCCTTGGAATAACTAGATACATTACATCATAAATTGAAAACTACTAAAACAACATCTTTTCTTCATATCCCCTCATAATATCCCTACAGATCATTCATAAATTATTTCTTTACATCCTGGAAAAAATAAAACATTGAAAGGGGTGAGCTCAGATGCTCAGAAAGGATAACAATATAGTGGAAACTTTCATAAATAAGCATAAACATTTAAGGCAATGTATAACTAAAACAAAATCCTTTTAGACTTTAACTTCATCATAATATAGAAAAGATAAAATGAAATAATTTAATTTACTTATTAACATGGATATTCTACTAGTCGAATAATCACATGCAATATCAATAACCACTTTCATAATGATGGAATGCATAATTCCAGACTATCATAACCACATAGTCAAGGCCTCATGCCAATACTACAAATAAGATTTTGTCAAAGCCTTGCGCCAAGACACTAGTTTGTCTCATGAGACCTACCGATGCATCTAGGAGTTATAGAGGGATCCACCCGTCACTTAATAAGTCCAATGCATTCCACGTATGAATAGGTTTAAATATAACATAAACATTCGTATTAAAACTAGCATATGAAATGTCAATAATTTCTCCATAAACCATGATTGGTATAAAAATAACACATCCATAGTCAAACATATCACAAAACCTTCAATACAATATGGAATTTTTGTATCATAATAAATCAACTTCAAATAAGCTTAAAATCCCTCAAAGGATTTTGACATAGATGAAATGAAAACTATTTGAGAGAAATATCTCTTTTTTGAAATCATTGAAAAGTCACACATTTATAAAGGAATTAATTTAAAAGATATTTTTGAATCAAAGTGTCCCATACCACTTTGAAACATTTGAAAAGAATTATCATTTCAAAACATTCATGTCCATATAAATAAATCCTTAAAATCATTTTGAAAACATGGACATTAATTAAAAATATTTAGAAATATAAATCTTTAAAACATTTAAATGTCACAAAATTTTAAAAGAAAACATTTACTATGAAAATATTCTTATAATCTTGTAAGGGAAGCTTCAAAGATTTTACAATGGTGGAAAATAGCTGCACCTGCTGTATAAGTTAAAAAAAGACATTCTTACCTTAATTTGTCGAAAAGGTTAAAAAGGTCCTTGTTTGGAAAATGATGTAAAGATTTCTTTATAAACTTCTTATAAAAAGTCAAACAAGGGTATAAATGACATTAACCCATATTCTGTAAAATAGTAAGAATGTTTTGAAATACATTTTTAAGAAACATGGATGTGGATGATAAAGACGTCCTAGTAGATAATTACGTATAAACAACCTCGGATAATGAATAGATTGTGAAATAAACCCTTACCTTGTACATTTTCCTTGGTTGAGGGTAGATTAACCTCCTTTATAATGGTGAAATGATTGTTACTAAATTATACAAGAATCATATATATTAATATGATATCATATATGATCTTTTAATATTGATTTGTTAATAATATCTTAGTATTATCATCATTTCGGGTGTTAACAGATTTGTTTTTCTTTATATTCTTTGTTATTTGAGCCATATTTTTTATGGATGTGATGTATATTATTCATATCCAGAATGATATCAAGTCCTTAAACATTATTTTTAATCATCAAATGATAATTATACTTGAATGGATACGATGGGGAATGAATCTCATTGCGTTCGTGGAGACGGTAGTCCATACGTACACACGAGCGACAATATCATTATTTTGATATTAAAATAATATATAATTGGATGGTATATCATATATAAAGAATAATTATCATGTTATATTTATTTTTTACATTAATTATATGTCATTATTATACCCATCCAAATAATAATGTTTTGAATAACAATTACACCATGACGTGGAGACGGTAAATCGTACGTACGCACGTATGGTGACATGTCATTCAAAGGATGGATAGAATACTGAATATGGTTGTACCATATTTATAATAACATCACAGTATATATAATATATTGGATTTATTATTTTAGAATGGGAATAACAAAGAAAGAAGAAGTTGAAGAAGAAAGGAACTTGAAAGTGGGTGGTGAAAACATTACCTCTTAATCGGGTTCTTCCTTTTGATTTGATCAAAAGGGCTCCTTATGATGGATTTCTGATCAAACTAAGGATTCTAGGTTGAATTGAGGTGAGTTGAGAGAATATTTGGGCAGGTTTTGGCCGAACCAAAAGGCTTTTAAGGTGTGAAGAATTGGTTAGAAGTGGTGTCCTTTTATAAGGGGGGGAGGGGCTCTTTAGGAAAAACTTAAAGTATTAATTTATAATAAATTAATATTCGGTTTCTAATGGATAAAAAGTGGATTATTAAAATTATAAGGTGGGTATGGGTCGAAATCCTTTCAACCAATAGATTTTAGACAGGTTTGGGTCATTATATTAACCTTAGCTTTAGTTTTAACTCTTAGTTAATTAGTTTGACATTTACCATGTCACTTTGTATTTTTATATTATATAGTTAATAAACATACTATATACATTAAATATGCCCTCAAGTGGTCCATTAATGATACACCTATCATTATATAAGTCTCTTGGACGAACCTTATATTTTTAGAAATTGAATATCAATTAATAATATAATATTTGTTTTAAAAACTCTTTTATGTCAATTTTGACACTATTTTTTATTTTGTTTTTTCTAAATTTATAACAGAATTATTACTTCGAACATAATTCATTTAGTCAACCCTAACATGTCATAGTAACCTATAAAATTCATGGAATTCATTAAAAGTCTCAAATTATATTTATTTTGGTATTTATAATATCAATTATTTTAATATTTCACTAATAAGGTAATTACTGCATCATCATTGTGTCATAAATAAATTAAATTATTTAATTTCTAAAAATTATAAATAAAATAAAATTTTTTAGGAAATATTTTTATATTTCTAATTAATATTTATAATCGAATTTATCTTATGTATAACCCTATATTAAAAAAATTTTAGTTATTAAACTTTGATTTTAACTCTTTCTCCTTTTCTTTGAATTTAATAATAATAAATGTCCTAATCGATTCTAAGTGGACCTAAATGATAATATTTTATTCCACAGGTTGTTTTTGGTCGATATAAAATTGTCCAATAGAATTAGGACATGTGTTAGGGTAATATTAATACCATTTTTACCCTTAATTACCCTATTTACTTTTAACCGTGGTAAATAAAAGTAAATGGTTACTATTCACCAAAAAATATTTTTATCTTATTGAACCACATTTTACTCCTTGATATTAACCGTGTCTCTCTAATTTTTGAAATTCCACTCACATAAGTGGTAAAATTATGTTTTATGTGAATTTACAAATTCTTCTAGGATGTGGGTAAAAGACAGTGAAAAGTTCAATAAAATTTTTATATATCTAAAATTATTATAAACTGACTCCAATGAATTACATTGAAATTATATAGCTATTATGTATCTATTTTGACCTAAAATAAATTTAAATTAAATAAAAAAAAATTAAATAAAAAATTTGGTTTTAAACTATAACTCAGTGTTTTCACTATTCATCAAAAATTGAAAGTTTTCAGAAAAATACCAAAAATTAACCCTAGGATAATTTCGATATTCCGAATCCAAAAATGAATTATGTTTTAAAAAATTAAAAACATATAAGTTTCATTTATTAATTTAAAATTAATTCCCGTTGTCAAAACCAAAAGGCATATTTTTAAGAAATAATAACTATCAAAAGATTGAAACTTGTTTATGTCCAATTTCAAAGTGAAATTACTTAAAATGATCAGCATTGGATTAAATGGTAAAAATATAATCTATTTGTACTTATAAACCATTAAAATGTATAATTTAACACTATAAATTATTTTGATTGAAAAAGTTGTTTTCAGTTAAAATATAGTATTTTTCACTATTCACCCAAATATGAAAGTTATCATAAAAACACCAAAAATTTATTGAAACTAAATTCTTATGTCCTGATTCTAAAGAAGAAGCTTATTTTGTTAAATTGAATATATAAATGTTACAAATATTTTATTTAAAAAGGGTTCACCATTAAAATACGGTAAAAGTGCATTTTTTGAAAACTACTTATTTTATCTGAAAAAAATGAATTAGTTCTTACATTATGTCTAAGAGACTCATAATATGGATTCTAAAATTATAAGGATTATATAATGTTCAAAATTCAGTTAATACTATTCATAACTGCTTTTGAACGGCTAGTTTTATAATCTTGTGGTGCGCTTGAACTCGGTGTTGCGTGTAGTGCAAGTTATTGAATTACTTTAAAGAAATAACGTACTATGAAATCTTGGGGTGTTACATATTATATCCCAAATTAGCCCAATTCATTCCATCAACTTGTCGGTGGACCTCCTATAGCTTTTCCAACAATATTTTTTGTTCCACTGTAATGTCCCTCGATTTGGAACTCTCTCATGTGGAAAAATCAGGTTGGTTACTGGACATGAAGCATGACTCCTCATATAGCATAGGATTACAGCTATTATGGGGTGTAGAGAACATAGTGGGGAGACTATACCCCCAAGTACATAGTTATAATATAATTAAAATAAAAAAAATTCTTAGTAATGAAAAATAGTGGAATCAGTACATCATTGTTGGTAAAACAAATAAAAATTTCCACTAAATAATCTAATAATAATAAAATTATAGCGTAATAATAGTTTGTAATGTATCTAAATATACAACTAAAAGTAATACACATAAAAAACAATTCTTACATAACTAAACTTAGAAGATCCCAGATCTGAACCCCATGTCAATCCCATCTCCAAACTCTAACCCATCCAGAAAGTAACAATCAACTACAAGGTCTATTTCCCTTCCCTAAACCAATATCTATTTAATCTTCTGAGGTACCAGACAGAGGCCTGAATAGGGTGATTTTAAAAATCAATAGGCCAACCCCACCATGTCTAAACAAAACCAATATAATTATAAGTGCATGACATAAAGTGACAAATAGGTGTATTATTTAAAAATTTAATACAATGTAATAATAAACCTTCTTCGACACCATTCTATAATATCTCTGAGATTGTATCACAACCATGTAAATTGTAACCAAATAATCATGGAATAATCACATAACATGGTCAAGCTCTATAACCATTATATCATAACTAGTCCAAACTCTATAAGATTTATATCATAATTCGTTCAAGTCCTATAATCATTACAGCATCCGAGCCAAGCCCTATTTATAATAATTTCAGAATTCATACAAAGACTTATAATAATTATAGAATAATTGGGCTAAGACCTTTATATAATAATTTTAGCATCAATAAAAACACAATTCACAATGGAAATAATACCATAACACAACATCAGATAATAATTCACAATGGTTAATTCTTCCAATTACCATTTTCATTTCAATTACCCATTCATTCATTAAATTATCTCTTAATTTGTTACCATTCCCAATTTCACATCCATTTATATCAAATCATCATCACCCATTTCAATAATAAATTAATCCATTTTACAAGGTTATTTTTTCTGAGAAATCACTTGGGGTCTATTGTCATGCTAAAAAATGATTTTAACCATTTTCCAGTTCATATTTTCTCAAGGGTAAGCTCACCCTAGTGGTATACACAAGACAGGTCTCAACACCATTGGATCTAAAGGGATCCAAGGAGTAATCCAACACATGATTTATCATCCTCATTATTATTTTTAATTTGTTTTTTCATTATGTCGGTGTAATCACAAAATATTTCACATATATAAACAATTATAAATAGACCATAGGGTTTGGTTCTAGACCTTCTACCTTGATCTAGAAATCAAACAATGCTTCCAACAATTAATACCAACTAGAAAAAAGGTGAAGAAGATCACAAGAACAACCTATATCACGCAAGATCAAGATCAACACCATATTCCATAGATTTCAAGTTATTCCATCATTACAATGAAGAATAATTTTAAGTGAGGTTAAAAATAAAGAGAAAAAACTGACCAGGGATCAGATGCTTGATCAAGTTGTTTGGAAGGGAATAAATCACTCCAAAATCACCTTGAGTCTCCCTAGGGTATGAGAGAAAAGGGATGCATGTGAATGAGAAATAAATCATACATGTGGAGTGGTTTAAAATTTATAGTCATGATAAATTCAAGGTGTAACACCCTTTCACATCATTTATTTCTTAAATTATAAGTTATGATGAAAAATACATCACCTCAGGTTGAAATAACCCTCATCAAACATTAAAAAATGTGAACCAGTTTCAAGGATTTTTTTCATTTCATGACCTAAAAAATTTTAAAACATATTCATGGAGACAATTATATGTCATGTAGCAGCGGTGGTACTGTAGTAGCGGTGGGGAATATAGCAGCAGCAGAGCACTGTAGCAGTGGTGGTACTGTGCAGGTACTATAGCAGCCAGGTTACTATTCACAGAATGGTCATTAGGCCAAAAATTTGGGCCTACAGGCTATGTAATGGGCTATAAGCCCACTGAGCCTTCGGGATTTGTAATGGGTCTCCCTCTACCCAGTTAAAATAGGTCATTACATTTCTTTCATAATAAAATGAGGCTTCGGCCCCAACCTTTTTAAAAAATGTAAATGTCTAGTAGCCAGTTCTTCTTCCCAGTTTCTCTGGGAAAACCTGAACCACCTCCAAATACATTCCAACTCATAAAGAACCCTCACAATTCCATTGACACATTTCTACACAGACTCCATTAATTCAAACAAACATACATCCTTGAAATTTAGTTCATTTTCCCAAGAAAATGTTCTTCATACCAAAAAAGAACATGACCACAAAGGTTCAAAGATAATGGAAAACCTAAAAAAATAGGTTTAAATAAAAACTCAATTGTAGACATACCTAGAAAATTCTGGGATATTACAACCTTCCTTCAATATAGCATCTCATCCCTAAGCTATTCCAAGCATCACTGTGGGGTCTCAATGAACAAGCCTAACCACTATGCTCACATATCAGATTCCCTCTCCCATGTCTCCCCCTGAACATTCCCATGCTTCTTCTATACTCGAACTAGTGGTATAATCCTCCCTTAGAGACAATACTTACTTTGGTCAATAATCAATATCATATGCTCCTCAAAGATCGTATCTACACCAAGCCTGACGTCGTCAATGTACATCACTTCAGAAGGGTTTGGATGATATCTTCAATGTTGTGACATGTGAAACATGGCATTCATGGAACTGTAGTGTTGTGTAAAGGATAATCATTTCACCACTAGACGGACCCTTTTCACTATCTCAAATGTCCGGACAAACATGGGTTCTAGCTTTACCTATTTCTAGATATGATGGTGTCCCAACCTAGGAAACACCTAAGGGAAAATAGGATGACCAGCCACAAACTACAGAGGTTATCTATGATGGTCATCTTAAGATTTATATCTTCTCTACATGGTAATGAACTAATTCATGATCAAATAATCCTGCATAGGTTTCTTTTACATGAGACTTGGTCCAACAAGCACTAACACACCAACCTCTAACCAAAAAAATGGTAAACAACATTGTCTTCCATACAAATATTATGAAGGTTTCATCTATATCAATTCCTAGAATATATTATTATAATAAAACTCCATGAGTTCCAAATTTTGCACCCATAAACCACTAAAATCCAAAACATAGGCTCGTAACATATCCTCTATAATCAGAATAGTATGGTCAGATTGGTCATCAATATGAGGATTCTAAGATGTACTCATAAGAACCAGTGATCCCAAGTCCTTTTATAGACCCTTCCACAACTGATAAGTCAAACGAGGATCTCTATCAAAAATGATACTCCACATAGCACCATAAATTCAAATTATTTCACGTATATAGAGACTACCCAAATCATCAACTATGAAGGTATCCCTAATTAGAAAGAAGTGGGATACCTTCATCAATTAATCTATGATCACCCATAAAATGTCATTATAGTGAGGTATACTAGGTAATACTATCACAAAATTTATAATGAAATCATCCCATTTCAATTTCAAAATGATCAGAGGCTACAACATCCCATCATGCCTCTAATGCTCAACTTTCACCTACTGACAGGTGTAACATATCACTATAATTCCCACTACCTCCTTTTTCATCTTTGTCCACTAGTATTGTATATAGAGATCATTATACATAATTTTGATAGCAGGATTTACCACCCATCCAAAATCATGAAAATCTCTCACCATCTCCTCATGAATGTCTATACGAACCCATACTCAACCACAAAAAAGAAGATAATTTTCACTTCCAAGAGACCATTCTGATGGAAGCTCCCCATTATATAGTTTTTCTCACTGATCTAATCCCTACGGATTTGAGAACTTCTCTATCTCGATCTGTTCAAGAAGAATAGGTAATACATATGTTGAATTCATATATACTCATCTATAGGACTCTTGAACATCTAGATTAATATATGCAAATAGTTTTATCACCCTCCACTAATCACAAGACTCCCACATTGCCTCCTTCTATGGATTTTAGCTTGAGGAATCAGCAAATATGTTTCCCTTACCCAGTGTATAAGCTAACTCCAAATCAAAAGATAATAGATATTCAACCCACCTCCTCTACCAAAGGTTTATGTCCCACAAAGAAAAGTTATACTTTAGGATCTTGTGGTCTATCTACATCACAAAACTCTCACCCAAAAGATAGTGTCTCCATCATATCATGTCATGTACCACCACATATAAATCCATATCATGAGTAAGATAATTCTTATATTGTGGTCTCAACTATCTAGATCCATAAGAAACCACACAGTCCTCCTACATCAGAACTTCTCTGAGTCTGACTCCAAATGTGTCATAATACACCATATACTTTTTACAAGACTCTAATAAGGTGAGGATTGGTGTTGAGTTAAGCCTACTTCTTAGAACTGGGAATTCTCCCTCATAGAAATTTGACTGAAAAAACGTCACCCCTTTCTTGGCCATCTCAGACATCAGTGCATCCAAATAGGAGAAGTCCTAGATGAAGCATCGGTAATAGCCTTCTAGACCAAGAAATATCTGAATCTCAAAGTCATTATTAGGTTACTCAAACGATACCAAATATGCACGCTTCTATAGGTGCATGAACACTCCATCCTTTGAGATTTCATGATCCAAGAAGTTCACTTTATAAATCTAGAAACTATATTTGGTTATCTTGGTGTAAATTCGATGATCTCTTAATGTAATCAATACAATGTCAATATTTTTGGTAGGATAATATTCCAAATATGAGTATAATAAGATATAATTGAAAAACCCCACCAAAAACTAGTCCATAAAAGGATGAAATATTTGATTCATCAATTATATGAATGATTCTAGTGTGTTTTTCAAACCAAATGACATCAATATGAACACTTATAATCCATACATTCTCATAAAAGAAGTATGAGGCATGTATGATGGTCTCATCCTCAACTTGTGGTATTCTGATATCAAATCAATCTTGGAGAAGAACTTGGAAACTCTCATATGATCAAATATATCATTGATGCATGGAAGGGGATACCATTTATTGACCATTATCTACTTCAATCTCTGATAGTACACACATAAGTGAAAATTCCCATCAACCTTCTTGGTGAAAACCACTAGATAACCCCATGGTGACATACTAGGTTGTATGAAACCCTTAGCTTCGAGATCTTACAACTGAACATTTAATTCCCAAAAATCTATTGGGCTTATCTTTTAAGGTGGGATGGAAACTAGATCTACTCTCGATACCAACTCGATTGGGAAATCAATCTCCCACTTGAGTGGTAATCCATAGAAATCATTATGAAATACATCCTAAAAACAGTCTACCACTGTAAGAATATTATCTTTATATATTCCACCATAATATAGAGAAATTCATATTATCTGAGCCATGAGACAATCCAATCTATATATAATTAGTCTTATACAACCATCTTGATGATCCCACTCACCCAGGAGATAACACATACCTCCATCTAGAGATAAAAAAGTAACTATACTATGATAAAATTTAATATGATCCTTGTATAGAACTAGAAAATTCATGAAAGGAATCAAATTGAAACCCTACATTTATATCACAAATGGTTCCCAAAATAAATGATTACAACCAATTTCTAGAGAACATGCCTTGTAACATTTTCTATTCTATTACTGCACTCCCAATGGTGTATTGATGTTCAAGAAACCATACAATCATTCCACAGCAATGTTCAAACCATTTTTAAAAAGAGAAAATAAAACATAATGAAATGATATTGTATTAAAAAAATGAATGAAAGGGTAGATAATATAAGAATTATTTCTATGAGGTAGAATGTCTTGCGTCTAGGATAGTCAAAGTAGACTACATAGCATGTAGTTTACTAGCCCCTCTACCATGGGCTCGAGTCTGACTCCCCTATATTATTCTATCTTCCAAGTACTTTTTCTCCTGCATTGGGGTACCATGTCCCATTCCTCATCCTAAACATCAAAGGAACTCTAGATACAAGTTTTTTAAAGGGTATATGAGTCCTTCCCAAACCCTGGTACCAGTCTTGATCCTATGAAACTTCTATACTACTGCATTCCCCTAAAAAACTATGTAGGTGGCCCAACCTACCACATGAACAACACTCTAAAGTGGTTTATGAACTCTAAGGCCACTTGTGACCAAACATTCCACACTAATATAACTACAATGGAACACATTTCTGATATAGTTTCCCAATACCTTAACTTCTCTTCCCAGTATTTCCATAATGATAACAATAATTGTGGCACTTCCTTCCACTAGAAGAAGATCTCCTAGTTCGCACTACTAAAACATCATATCCACTACCAAAGGAATCTCTCAGATCTCCCTCCATGATGGGAGCATGATACATTAAATTTGAAAATCTACTCAAGAAAAAAATGTTATCTTACGACCTGATCTCATAGAAAATCCCATCTTGAAAATATCTCACCCAGGAGATCTCATCAGTATCTAAAGATGGTGAAAAGTGCTACAAATAAATGAAACATATAGAATAGTCCATCACTGAAATACACACCTATGTCAGGTCTATGAACTAACAATCCTTCTCATACCTCGATATTTTAGGATATAGTTGGCTTATAAAATTCACCTTGAATTCCTTCTAGGATAACTCCTCTTAGTACCCATATTGCACTAAAATGTCCCATAAATTCATGGTGGGTCCATGAAGCATGTATGAAATTATATAAAACCTCCTATAATCAAGTTTCTTGAGGTTATTGAATACCATATAGACTAAATAAATTCAAAACTTGGCTACCTGGGGGCCTCCCCCACCCCCTCAGTGAATGTAGGTGGATACTGCAACAGAAACTATCTCATCAGCACATACTTCGAAGGAATGATGAAAATATTATCCCCTTCCATGGATATCATGACCCAAAGGAAGATATCTTAAATTTTAAAATCCATCTAATCCTTAGGATCTATATGAATCTTTGGTTCATCTACTTTATGAGAATGTTGATTTCCACTATCTTGGTGCTCGATTCGAAGATGATGGGGAGGGATTTTCTATACAAGAAAAACACATACCATAGAACACTGGACAACAGCAAGGTAAACCTCAATATGGGACAAAAAAATATAACCATTAGCTCATGGTCTCTATAAAAATGTATTAACAAGTGAATTATCATGAAATAATTGTTCTTCCATTTCATTTATTATATATAATAAGGATCTAATATCATAGTTCATACAAAAAAAATATCACATGAAATAAATATGTCTTTATCAAGAAAAATGAATGTCAATATATATCCTTATGTACCTTTAATGATTCATGCATACTCACCTCATATCATGTCATGAAATGAGTATACATCCCAAGAAACAACAACATCACACAACATGTGAATCACCCAAAGTGAAATAAAATTAACCGAAACAAATGAACATCATGAAAAATAATCCCATCCTTGGGTAATTGGATTTTCCCATGTACATGAGTTATCTACTCCCATGCACAAGATCGTTACCATGTCCCAAAAATTCCTAGTCTCCTTTATACCTCTCTTAAATAGTAATGACATAAACAAAGAATAGACATCTCTGTTAATAAAACTTTGTAAAATCCTCCAATTAAACACTCTCTCATGTGTCCAAATTAGGTTTGTTACTATAACTCAAGCATTCCTCCCCATATGTAAGAGGCTATAGACTAGTGGTATGGGTGTAGAGAACATAGTAGGGAGACTATACCCTCTATTATAGAGTTGTATTACAACGGAAATAAAAAATATTAGAGTAATGAAAAATAGCATAAACAGTACATCACATAAGGTAAACAAAATAATAAAAGTTAACTGAATAATACAATAATAATAAAATGATAATTTAATGATAGTATAAAAAGTATATAAATGTTAAACTAAGAATAATATAGAAAAAATACCATGATAACACAAATAAACTTAGAAGACCCCAGTCCCAAACTACATGTTGGTCCCGTCTCTAGGCTCCAAACCATCCAACAAGCAACAATCAACTATAAGGTCCCTTTCCCTTGTCCAAACATGTATCTATGTAATTTTCTCATGAAATAAATGGTAGTTCAAATAGTTTGGGATAAAAACTCAATAGTTTGACACCACTATGTCTAAAAAAACCATTCTGGTGATAAGTGATTTAATAAAGTGAAAAATATGTGTATTAATTAAACAATTAATACAATATAATAATAAACCTACTTCAGCACCATGATGGAATTTCATTGAGTATATAGCACAACCATAACAATTATAATAAAGAAACCATGTCATAATCACATAATCAAGTCAATCCCTAAAATCAGTACAACATAACCATTCCATGACCTGTAAGAATTATAGAATAATTAAACCAATACCTATAAGAATTATAGTATCTATGACAAACCCTATATATAAGAATTTTAGCATCTAGGAAAATCTCTATAAGAATTATATAATCTCTAGACTAATCCATTTATATAATTATTTTAGAATCAATGAAAATATAAGTTATAACATAAAGAATACCATAAAAACATCATTATAAAAGTCACAATTGTTAATTCTTACAATTACCATTTTCCTTTCAATTAACCATTCATTCATTAAATTATATCATAAGTAATTTTCATGATAGTTTACACCCCAATTTATATCAAATCATCATCATCCATTTCAATAATAAATTATTGCATTTTTCAAGGAAAATATATCCCAAGAAATCACCTCGGGTCTCATGTCATGTTAAAACATGGTTTTATCCATGATCTCGTTCATTATTGTTCAAGGGTAGGCTCACCCTATAGGTAGCCACTAGACAGGTCTCAATACTATTGGATCTAAAGGGGTATAATGAGTAATTACACACATGATTTATCGTGATTATTATTCTTTTAATTTACACTCGCATTATTTCATCACAATCTTAAAAAATTTCACATATGTAAACAATTAGAAATAGATAATAGGGTTTGGTTCTAGACCATGTACCTTTATCTAGCGATCAAACAAAGCTTCCAAATGGTAACACCAAAAATAAAAAAATGAGAAGAAGATCACAAGAAGAACCTAGGTCACACAAGATCAAGATAAACACTTGATTCCATAGTGTTCAAAATATTCCATCTCTGAAACAGACTAAAAGGGTAAGGGAGGTGAAAACCAAAGATGAACAAATAACTGGGGACCAAGTGCTTAATAGTGACATTTATAAGGGAGGTAAGCACACCAAAATCTCCTAGAGTCTCTCTAGGGTCTAAGAGAAAAGTGATAAAAGTAAATTCTAAATAAATCATACATGTGGATGGGTTTAAAATCACTAGTCATGAGAAATTTATGGTGTGATACCCATTCATGTTGTGTATTTATCAATTTATGAGTTTCACTGGAAAACACATATTCTCAGGTTAAAATAACCCTCATCAAACATTATATGATGTGAACCGGTTTCATAGCATGTATTTAATTCCTGACCTGAACTAGTTTATGACATTTTCCTACCAACAATTATACATCATTTAGCATGTTAATGGCGTGGAAATGTCCTACATCTAGTTCTTCATCCCAGTTTCAATAAGAGAACCTGAAACAAGTCAAAAGCATTCCAAACTCATAAGTAACCCTTACAATACCTTAGAAACATTTATACCCACACTCCATTAATTCAAAAAAAACATACATCCATGAACATTAGGTCTTGTTCCATAAATAATTCTCTCTATAGAAAAAAAAATATCTCAACCACCAAGGTTCAAAGATAAAGGAAACCCCAAAAAATAAGTTAAAATAAAAACTCAAAGAGTGAAATGATTAGAAAGATATGGGATCTTATATCCACACATATTTTAATCACTCAATCCATACCCCCAACCCCTCAAAGAAAAAAATATAACCAAAAATAAATGGGGATCGTCTATAAGATAAATAAAAACAATAAAAGAAGATGACCATACCTAAATGAAATACTAGAATGTGAAAATTCTACCCAAAAATCACTTCCTACTATTAAAAAAGTCGTGTTGAATAATTTTAATCTATAAATAAGTGATGAAAATGATCCCTCATCAATAAATATCGCTCTTATGTCTCATGATAATCTATTCCATGTTTCCAGAAAACTCATACCAATAGAATAGAATTCCAACATAGAACATTCACTCGAGATTCAACAATATGAATTGGTTAATCAGTCATCTACACATCTAGTTCTATGTCATAATCTTCCCAATTTGGAACATGTTATGGTTCAGAAAGATACTTCTTAATCTATATTTAAAGAAATTCATTATGGATCAAAGTATAATATGGTGGTAGATCCAAATTATATAGAATATTTCTAATCCACTCAATGATCTCAAATGGTCTTGCATACCATGAATCCAACTTCCCATTCTTTCTAATCCATTAGTGACCCAACCAAGGTGATATTTTAAGGAATATAATATCACTAATTAAAAACTCCAAAGGATGATGTTTCAGATCCACATGAGGCTTTTATTAATTTGAGTTGTCACCAAACATTACTGAATCATCTAAATCATTTTCATTGCTTCCTGAACAAAGATAATTCTTATCAAGGAAGCTTTACTAGCCTCAGAAAAATATATAGGTTAGTTACAAGGTCAACTAAAAAAATCTTTAAATGGTGGAACCTGGATGGATTATTAGTAACTATTAATATAATAAAACTCACCCATCCCTAGATAGTTATCCCAATCACCTTTGAAGTTCAGAATGAATTCACAGGGAATTTCTCCAAGAATATGGATTCTGCAATCTATTTTTCCATCCTTTTATGGATGATGTTCCATGCTCAACCTTACCTAATATTGCATCCCATCCTTGATTCCATTCCAAAACTAACAGGTAAAATAAGGATCTCTATCTGAGATAATAGTAGATGGTGTCCTATAAATCCATATGATCTTCTACGTATATATCGTACCCAAGTACTCAACTGTGGTGGCATCCTGAATCATAAATAAATGAGTTTTTTTAGTCAAATGATCATTCCTCTCCCATATAGCATTCTTAACTCGATAAGTTCTTGATAAATTAACAACGAATTCCATTAATACCTCATCTTATTTCAATATCATCATGGGAAGTGGATGATGCAAACTAGAAGTATTTTGGTTATTGACCTTAATATTTTGGTAGGTATTTCAATGAGATAGAAATTCAGTTATGTCATATTTTCTACCTGGCCACAAGAACTGATGCCTCAAATCATAAAACATATTTATATTTCCTAGGTGAACAGTCCACTGAGAATGATGAAAATCACCCATCACAACCTTTATCATGTAAAAAGGAATGACATATCAGTTTTTGAAACAAATAATACCCTTTGAAGAGAGAGACCACTCAATAGTAGTCTCATCACCATAAGAATTGTCTCTAATTGACCTAAACTTACTATATTGTTATTACTCTAGGAAGATAATCTTGAGAAGAGAGGATATTGGTTGAACATTTAATAGATAAATTCCAGTCTATTCCTCCATAACACCCAAATACATCTACACAAAGAGTCTCATGAGGTTCCAATCATCCTTAGATTCCTTCATAGCCTACGAAGGATACTTCATACTAAGATAATTAGTCACAATATTACCCTTTATTAAAGTATAATAAAGGTTGAAGTAAAATGACTCCAACTATTTTACCCATATCCAATTCCATATATTCATATCTTTCTGTGAGAAGATATAGCTCAAACATTTATGGTCAGATTAGATGATGAACCTTTCCCCAAAAAGGAAATGTCACTAAATCTTAAGGGTGTACATAATGGATGCCAGTTCCAAATCATGTGTTTGATAGATCTTCTCATGAGGTAAAATCTAAAAAGAACCACATGCCACCATGTGATCTCCTCGTATAAGAACTTATCCTAAACCACAACCTTAATTGTCACCATATACGTTGTTGCATTACCCTTCCTCCGAGATAGTTAGAATATAAGCTTAGTTAAACTAGAACGTAAACTATTCAAAGTAATCCTCAGACTTTGAGCCCCCTAAGAACTTCACCCCTTCTCAGTAAGAGAGGATAATAGAGATACAATCTTAGATAAGTCCTTCATAGACCACTGATAATGCCCCTCCAAAGTAAATAAATTTAAAATTTTAAAATCATTTCACAGTTCCTCCCATGACATGAAAACATTAACCAATTGAAGATCAACTGATATTTCATCTACTGAAAACACATTTCCCAAAAAATCACTTCATGGATCCAAAATTATAATTCTAATAACTTGGAGCGGAGGCATTGTTATCTTAAGATCATAAAAATTGATCTGTTGTGAAGTGAAAGTCCTTCCTCGTTTATTTAGGATACCAGAATGTTATCCATGAATACCACAATAAATAGATGAGATACTTTTCAAATATTCAGTTCATCATATCCATAAACATTGTAGGAGCATTTTTCAATCCAAATAGCATTAAGAGGTACTAAAAATGAAAATAACCACTACAAAAATAAGTATTTGGGATATTAGACCCCTAATTCTTAGATGGTGGTAACCTAACCGATGATCAATTTTTAAGAACCAATTTTATCCTTTCATTTTATTGAATAAATCAACCACTTGAGTTTCCAATAATTAATGAAAAAATGGAGGGTTCTATCATATTTCTTTGTAAAAAGCATGGGGGCTTCCCAAGGTGATACAATTAACTAAATAAATACTTTATAAATCAATTAATCTAACAAAATTTTCAACTCTTTCAATTTATTTGGTTCCATGTGTTATGATGGTTTAAATATTGGTTGAGTACTAGATACCAGGTCTATTGAGAACTCCACCTCTATTTTAGGGAGTTGACTAGATGTAAAACAAAAACACTTCTAGAAATTCATCAACCACCAGAGGTTGTCAACCAAAAAAGAATCTATGATCTATGTAAATAGAAAATGAAAATATCAACCAATTGGGTTCTGGAAGAGGAGGCCTCACCTAGCTAGACCTCAGGTCTCTCTCAACTTGAAACACATTGGGCTTCCCATCAAGGGAAATTAAATAAACCTTCCAATGAAAACAATCCATTCAATATTTATGATATTATAACCAATCCATTCAAAAAATAACATTAAATAGGATTATTTAAAGGACTATAAAATTACAAACTATCTCATCTTATGATAAAGAAAAGGAATATGAGGGAATTAGAGACCATTCTCCCTTTTCCTTCCAAGAGGTGTATATATCTCTATAACATAGGAAATGAGTTCCATTAAAAGATTTATTAGTTTCATAGTATCGGTTGATATAAAATTGTGTGAGGAATGTGTATAAAATGAAATATTTTTTAAGGAAAAATAAATAGAAATGGTTCCTCTCATGGTTATAGGGGCCATATCATCTTTCACTAGAGACTCTTACACTATGTAACTGCTTCATTCCAAAGGCATGTGGATAAAACCATATTATTATTGAAGCATATGACTACACCATAGTTCCTCTTGTTGATGATGATATTGTTCTACCATGTGAAAATATTTGGTGTTCCACGGTTTTATTCATTTTATTTCCTTTTTCCCTTATTATAACCACTAAAACTACTACTAGGGTCAGGGTAAACACTGATTAGTCATGACTTTCCAGCCAAGTCAATAACATCTATAATTACCCTATCCACCACCTTAGTATAAGAGGAAATTTTTAGTATGAAAACCCAAGATCAGATATCTGATCAAAGACCCATCTGAAACCTCTGAGCTTTCAACTTCTTAATCAATACAACCACAAGTGAGAAATGACCGAGCTTAGTAAAGTGGTTGTAATACCCCATCATAGTATGATCTCATTGGTCAAGGGTGACAAACTCCATGGATTTGTGTAAGTTCAAATTCTCCATGTAAAACTACGTTGTAAATATTTTCTTGAAGTCTTTCCACTCTATGTACTCATTTTCATTTATATAGAAATTGAATCCAATCACCTTCTACTCAGGACTTAAGCTTAAGGACAGCACACTTCACCTTAATAGAACATGGTGTCTCTAATAATCCAAATATCTTCTCAATATTTCCCATACATTCATCTTCTTTCTGAGGGTTAGTTATCCCCTAGATAGATGGTGTCTTTTATCAGAGAAACTCTTGGATTTAGTCCCTATCACCATCTATTCAAGGTTCCACATCTCTAGATTAAGAAGGTGTAGGTGGGGAACTATGGTCTAAAGCTTAAACTTCATGAACAAAATCATAAATGAGATTCTAGTCAACTTGAGGGTTATATTATTGTGGTTCACTATTAAATCCCTCCTGAGGTCTAATAAGAAGACTTTTTTGGGGTATAGTACTACACAACATAAAATAAAACAATAAGTAACCAGCATACCAAGGAACAAGTTTCAACTTGAACCAATAAGAAACATGATAAATTAATTAAATAAAGAAAAACATTACTCAGAAGACTCATTTCGCAACAAACCAAGGTAACTTAAGGCTCTCTATGATGAGATATATCAAGAAAATCACCCTCAACCTACCCCATAACTTCTAACAATATTATATCTTATCTGCTATAACATAAAAATTTCACATATAGAAAAAAGAACCAAATAAAACCTAGCTATGATTCCATTTTTTATGAATTATCCCAGATCACCCATTTATCTACGAATCATAACTGACCAGAAACACTAGCTAAAGGGAATTACCAATCCCCATGGGCTAACAGAAATCTCTTGGGCATCATTTATAACCTTTTGCAACATATTCACCACACCATGTCCTATAAAAAACATTAAATAAAATAATATATATTAAAATTCCAATAATATAAAATCCAAATAAAAGACATACATGTAACTTAAAGAAAATTGAAATAGATGGTGAATACAAAAACATCAATGAAAATATGTCTCCATATAACACATGGATCGCTCACCCCACTTGTCTCCACTAACACCCCATGTACTAGTAGAAAGAATACCCACAACCAATAACGGATGCCTTTTCTTTACCTAGACCACAAAAGAAAAAGTATTCTTACATATAAAGGTATATGCAGGGTTTGATAAAAACAATAACAATAGGATCCCACTAAGTGTTTCATAAGTAGTCCATATTAAGGAAACCATATATTCTCAATTTAAATAAAACATTCTGTGAAGATGAATTTACTCAATTTAAGAAAAAATAACAATTTCCAGTCATTTTATAAGAGTTTTTAAAATAGTAATGTCAATCATTTTCCAAAGTAAACTATTTATCAGAAATTCATATAAAAACATTTTATTGAAAAACATGAAACACATATTTGATAATAAATCCTAGAAACATGTTCATTGATTTCCTAAGTAATTTAGGTCAAGGATCAAGGGTCCTCACACTCTCAGTGATCATGGAAACCTGGTGCACCCATTAACCTTGGAATATGGACCTATGGGTATTATACCACACCAACTAGGGTCTCCCTACCTCACCGTTGTTTAGTTAGTATTGTGATCATCAACTCTATTGTCAAGTATAGTTAATAATTCTTAGTGTTCTCATCCTGAACTACACGCCTAAATTCCCAACTCCCATTGGATTCAATTCAAAGTTCAATCAAGTTCTATCATTCATCGAGAATCAATCCCTTTAATAATTTCACAAGTATCCCTATATTTAAGATTTAATAAGACCAATAATTTTAATATCAAAAAACCATTATCATAATGTTTTTCCAAAAATAAATTTTTTAAAAGAAAATAAATTTTCAAATAATTATAACACATTATATTACATAAAATTTTTAAAACCGACATCAAGTAAAAGATTTCAAAATCATCATTCTAATTAAAACCCATTTTTTAAAGATAAAGTACTTAATTTTCAATCCATTAACAAAATAAAGTTCCATCATCAATCATTCCTTTTAAAAAATAATTTTCCAAGATATCAAAAAACAAGTTTCAAAATAATTTAGAAACCAATTTCAAAACATGCATGAAGTAAGGGTTTCAACTAATAGATACACCTTATAATAACACCTACCTCAGTATTCAAAATGTCAATAACCAGAAAGTGATTCACTAATATAGGAAGGATAAGTCCAAAAATAATCCAAAAAATCACAAAACTTCATTAGGATTCAAGATTCAATTATTATCCAAGTCTTTCCTAGTTGATCAATTGTATGAAATAAGAGGATAATAGAGATCAAGGACAAAACAATGTTGGACTCACCAATTAGAAACTGCCTAAATAAAATACAATTCTATCTGATATGAATTTATTTCAGGAGATCCATGATCATACAAAGAGAACCCTTAGGTTTTCTTAGATTGAGACAAGGATAAGGTAATATTGAGAAATATGAAAATGTCGGTTTCAATGGAAAAACACAAAACTTACCTTACTAAACTCAACTCTAGTAGTTCCACTAGCTAGATGTTGGCCCCCTCCTCACTGGAAGTAGTGACCATCAGGTCTGTAGGTAGTTTCATAAAGAACATATAAAATATTTTTCTTTGAATGTATGGTTAGTGGATGGTCACTAGCTAGCCGGTAGACTTCCAATATCCTATATTAGCATAGTTCAATCCATCGTCTGGTCGGTGTCCATCACTGGAAATTTGGTGTTCCTCATTTATCATTTCTAGATACAAGTTTACGTACATACTTACATTAAGCACTCAATCCATACCATCATCCCCTCAAATATGGAAAAACAATAACTATAAATAACCCGGTATTGATAAGAATATAAATAAAAACAAAACAAGTAGATGGTAATACCTAAATAATACCATGATATGACAAGAGAATTCCTGGATTTTAAATCATTTTCAAAATTATTTTTATGAATTAGAGGCCACATAGAAATAAAATTTGGAATTGTGAAGCTTTTGAGAGTAGTGTAAAAAAAATCATATCCCAATGATAATAAGAAAAGCATCATTATCTCATTATATAAGTGAAAAAATTCCATTAAAGGTTAAATCACCATTATGATTACCTAATTTATGGAATTCTATGGTAGATCAATAATATATCTTCAAGATATTTCCTAGGTCCAATACCAATTGAAATAGGATAAACCAATTTATGGTGAAAACTATGAGGTGGGGTGGATTGATGTACATATTCATTTCCAAAAACTCATATGCCTTTATAATTATCCATCACTAATAACTTTTAAAAAAGAAAATCCTAAAAAGAAAAAGTATTTCATCAGTTTTCTTAATGATTTTTTCCACTCTAAGGATTACTATGTCCACATTTTATGGAAGTATTTATCTCACTCGCACAAATTTATAATTTTATTATCAAGTTATAGTTACAAGTAAGGGTATGTCCTTAAATTTTATACAATTTATCAACACCATATAGTGAAGTAAAAATTCTTTCTTATTCAATATAAATAGAAATGTACCTCCAAATTTAAATAAAAAATAGAAATAATGATATTCTTATAAACTCAATAGATTTGGATATTCTTTTTTTTCTAAAGGAATGATTCTATGTTTTCACTCAATACTCAGAATATTTACTTTTTTATATGACCAATTTTTCATACTCACATTACCTTTTTATTTATTCCTTTTGTAATCAATAATTTTAGGAATATCATTTCATATAACATTCAAATATTCCAGAGACTCAGTATTCATTCTAT
Source organism: Viscum album (assembly GCA_963277665.1). Classification (NCBI taxonomy): domain Eukaryota; kingdom Viridiplantae; phylum Streptophyta; class Magnoliopsida; order Santalales; family Viscaceae; genus Viscum; species Viscum album. Next base: position 721,550,386 of record OY728121.1, on the reverse strand, counting down.
TTTAAATCCAAGAAAATCTTCCTTAAAATATCGTAATGTCTTGAAAATAAATTTATTCCCATAAAATATATGAACTTCATGACCTCATCTACAAAAAAAATATTAATCTTTAAATACTTCTAAATTTTCATCCTTATGTGCATGGTTTCAATGACTATAACTTAATATTGTATCTTATGGAATATATCACCTCTCAACACTAAAACATGAATCATTATCTTGATTTATTATCTAAAATTAAATCATAATGAATCAAAACTCATATTTATGTTTAGTCCTAGGAATAATAGGCCACAAAAATATTCTGATTTATTTCCTTAATTTATTCTGAATATTAATTCGACATAACTCGAAATATTCATTCCTCGGCATTCCAAGAATTTTTTGAAGTCTATTAATTATACATATATTCTAATAAATATTATATAGAGTTTAATAACCATTATATAGGTCTAAAATACTCTTATATTGAATCAAATTTCCCTTATTTAGGTCCAAAATACTATTACATAAAATTGAATGACCCTTATACGGGTCTGAAAGACTCTTATATAAAATTCAATGTCCCTTATGCAAGAATAAATTTATATTTTATAGAATCAAATAATCCCTATATTGGTTTAACATACTATTATTTAGAATTTAAGTATCCTTACATAGTTCCAGAAGACTATTATTATGACACCCTAAACCTAAATTCTTAAATATAGTGTAAAAAAAAGTCCTCTAAATAAAACCATGTCATAAACAACAAATAATTATTAGTTTAAAAGAAATATTTTCACATTTTTTATATATTGAAAAAAATTATGCCTATATTTATATAAAATTAGAGTAACCATTTCATTATATAAGGAATAATGACACAAAGTGTCCATTTTCTCTACAAAAACATGATTATTAAGTATATACTCTTATTTTCATTTATAGAAAACATATTTTATTATTATCTAATTTCTCAGATTCAGAGTGGAGGATTGTAATAGATACTACTCATAATTATATCCAATTAAAAACATTTGAAAATTTGGTATGAAAAAAATATATTTTATAATGATAAAAATAATGGGAACTCATTAATCTAGTGAAAAACAAGAAATATCATGAAATTTTTTACATTTTCATAATAAAATAGTTAGTATATAAATTAATAAAAAATATATGTAAACATAAAACTTTTCTAAAAGAAACCTTTTTAACCCATTAAATCATTGGGAAACCTTGAATTCGTCATTAGGATTATGTGAACTCATAAAAAAACTTCTTTTCAAACAAACCTTTCACCTTAAAAAGTTCATAAACATTCCTTCATGAAATAAAAAGATTTCCTAAAACCCCTTAAGAAGCATGAAATAGGTATATTGGAGAATAATATATATAATTAATGATCCCTCATGTTTAAATTGTGTTGGAATAATGTATTACTAACTAATTCCATAGCAGTGACCTTCCCAATTATCCCCCACATTTTCACCTTCAAATACTAAATCATTACACAATGCATTGGGGAGATATATTGGGTCCACATGTTATCATGAGATATATCAAATAAACCTATAAACATATATAATTATTAAGTAAAATATCATGAATAAAAAAATTTATTCCTTCACTTTTCATCATAAACACATCATAAAACTCATTTTAACCCATAATCAAAACACATTTAGTTTTCATATAAAAATACAAGAAAATATCCTTTTCTTTTGAAATCATGTCAAAAAAATCTGACAAAAATAGGAATAGTTTTTTATTTAAAACCCATATAATGTTTTAAAATAATAAAAATTATTAATAATGACCTTATGGTGGTAAAATGTACTCAAACCTTAAATGCTAAAAACAATTCTTTTTATACTTTTGTAAAAAGGGTAAAAAATAAGTCATTCATAAAATGTTAAAAAGATTCTTTTTTTAACCTTTAAAATTAAAGTAAAAGATGAAATTAAAAAATTATTTTTATCATAATGAAGAAAATTTTGGAAAAAAATTAAAATAAAATGGATATAGAGGACAAAATTTAAAGAAAACTTCAAAACACTTGAAAATGAGGTTTTAAAGGGAAATCCCTTACTTTAGACTTCCACTTACTCAGGACCACTCTATAAATACATATATAATAAATTTAATATTATTATAAAACTATATAAAAATCATATATATTTACTTTTATTACTATATACCATTCACTTATACTTTCTTGTTACCTATTTATTAATATTTCTTTATTAAAATTAATATTTACATATCAAGTATAATGTTTTCCATGTATGGTTCAATTTAGAGGTTCTGGTCCCTAAACCTTGGTCATGGTTTCATACCTTATATAATTTTTCTGATGATGAAATATATTTTTTTACTATTATTCATGATTTCCATGAATATTTTATGGAATTTATGTTAATGGTTTGTAAGGAAAGATTAAAAAAATCCATTTGTTAAGAAGTTTTCTTTTCATAGAACAAATAAATTTTATTAACAAAAAAAATTATATATAACCATTATATAATATTGAAAAAATCCTAAATTAATCATTATAACATAATATTACCGTTTAATATCATTCCAAAATCACTCATGAGAAAAACATTATAACACCATCCGTGTAGGTGATAAAACTAACCTAGACAGGAATGTGTTATAAGAACTGAATAAGTAATAACATGCTATTATATACTAATGTTTTAAACTTTACCAAATATTTATCATATTTTAAATATCATATTTATTAATTGAATACATTTTTGGAACCATCCATGTATGGTGGTCCCAAAAAATGAATTACATCATCAATGGTGGCGGTAGTCCGCACGTTCAAACGGGTGATGTTTCTATTTTCCAAGGAATGGAAGGTTAATAAATTAGATAATATATTATATTTATATAATAATAATTGAATCATACATGTTATATATATTTATAAAATATATCATTAGAACCACCCATTAAAGTAAATTAATAAAAATGAAATACATCACCTCATGGAGATGGTAGTACGTACAAGGACACAAGTAATTCTTTCATCTCCCATTGGATGGAAAATAATATGAAAATAGTTTTACCATAAACATAATTACATTTAATTAAATTTTATATAATTATTTTATTATATCAACATGGTTATGATAGGTTTTTATGAGGTATAAGTAGAAAAAAAGTAATGATTCTAGTGAAGAGTTATACCTCTTCTTTAGAAAACCTCATTTGGATTACACCTTAAGCCATCTTAACTGGTATTTTGGTGAGACCAAAACCTCATGTACATGGGTATGATATTTTTTAATGGATTTTGGTGGTGTTTTTATAAGTTAGAGTACTAAAATTGTGTGGATAATTGTGGGGAGGAGGTGCCCTTTTATAAGTGAGAGGAGTGGCACGCTTGTAAATATTTAAAACATTTAAATATTATAAATTCCTTAATCATGGTAAGGTGGAATAAAATCTATTCAATTTCTTATATAAGGTCATAATGGTAAAAATATTCTCATCCAATAAGGATAAATATAATATATTTTTACCTTACCACTTATTTTTTACCATAACTAACTCTTTTTACCATTCAGTGTGTTAACTAATTTTTATCATGGTGACTATTCATTATGAAAAAAATGAAATTTAAATCATGAGAAAGTTTCAAAATCTATATTCAAAATATTTATTCCATTTTTCAAGATTAAATTTATAAAACTGGTAAAATTTAATTTTAATATAAGAATTCAAAACTCAATGAAAAATAGTTTTTTTTTGAAAAATGTGTTTTGAGCATCAAAATGATTTTATACCCCAATAAAAATGATTATGATTACTATAAAATTAATTGAATTATTTTTAATAATATGGTATTTATGTTAATTTAAAACCAATCTGAAATACCATATGTGTAATAGCCCCGGACCTGCACTCCCAAGTATGGTGCTGAAATCATAATCTTTACATTTCTGTATTTGATACCAATGAAGGTGACCCAATTTTCACCATCCAAAATGTACAACATAAAACTGAAATATTTTGTCACTTACATTTTCAGGGAACTTTTATGTTTTTAGTTTTACATAATTAGGAAAAAAACATACATAAACAATAACCATGTCATTAAATGTGTATTTATTCTACTTAAACTATCGTTTCTTATTTCTCATTAGGTCTTCATCGTCATCCAGATGAAACACTTCTAGAAATATTTCATTTAACATCATTATTGACAACCTATGGAAATGAAACATAAGAATAGTGGGATTAAATTCTTGATAAGGGTAAACATGAGCATTAATAATTAAATTTCATTAGTGAGAATAAGATGAGCATAAGGGTATGATGACATAATCAAATTGCATGATCATAAAATAATAATATTCATACCCATAAATACCTGGATCATAAAACATAAAAACCTGTAATAAGGATTTCACAAGGGAAAGAGTCATAAAAATAAATAATCATCAACCATGTGATATCAAAATTGATCAATGTAAACATTTATAAACCATAGAAAACATAACAAAAATGTATTGGTATCATAAAACATCATATTCCTAAGAAATTTTAAACCCATGTCATAAATAACTATATCCTAGTTAAATCTATTAGAAAAACCTACTAGTAAATCCCTATTTCTTGTATATTAAAATAATGAACAATACTCAATGCATTGGAGTGCTATTTCGGCACACCCATTGTATAATCGATGTTAGGTTCACCTGGTTATATCTGGGTGCACCCATCATATAAGATATATAGGGCTCACCTATAAGCTATAATGGATCTCAACCCTTTTTATAATTTGTATCAGGCTCACCCGTTCATCATCAATAATTTCCATGTACTATTTATGAATAAAACATGTATAATCGTTCACTTTTTAATCATGAAAAAAATGAATGTTTTTTCATAGCTCAATTAACCCATGGAAAAGAAACAGGTTCCATAATAATATCTTTGAAACATGATTAACCTATAAAAATTAAATAGGTTCCTTGAAAATATCTTTGAAACATGATTAACTTATGGAAAATAAATGGGTGACTTGGAAATCTCTTTGAAACAATATTAATAAATATATAGAAATTATAAGGCTGGTTTCCTTACAAAATATCTCCATTATATCATAAGTAACAATAAGGGTTCTTGATGTTGATGAATGGAAATACAATTAAGAGATAATTTAAAAAAAATTGATGAAAATAACCTTTTCATTTTGAAAAAAAATTCTAAAAACTAAAAATTCCTAGAATATTTTGAAAATACTTTTCTTTGAAAAAAACATCCAAATATATAAATAAAACTTCAAGTAAAATAGTGGAATAATGAAGGAAAAATACATTCATTTCATAAATGTTAAAAATAATCATTATTTTTACAACATTTGGAAAAAGGGATTCAAAAGTTATCCATTTGGAAATGTTAATAAATTTCAATTTAAAAACTTTTAAAAGAAGGTAAAATTTAATTTAAAATGGCTTTAAAAACTCAATTTTTTAGAAAGGAACATTTTTTAAAATATTTTAGAAAATATAGATATGGAAGAGAAATATTGTCGGTCTAAAATAGAATACCTGGTCAATATCACTTACAAATGACTTTCGGGTTGTTTCATTAATCAATAAGGGAGGAAATGGAAACAAAACATGTTTAACACATTGATAAATAGTGGATAATAAAGATATTTGGTTCATGAAAATGATATCATATTATTTTCTCTAAATTAACCTTAAACATAAACAACACTGAATGGATGTAGATTGTAACATAAAGCCTTTTCCACATTGGTAATTATTTAATCATAATCCCCCTGAACGAATAACATAAAATGATACTTTAAATATCATGAATATAAGTTTTTTCCGGATATAGCATGTCAAATGGTAGTAAATACACCTCAAAAATTAATATAAGTACATATCATAAATTTATGTCTCAAAGAAATAGAATTTGAGATTAATTACCCTTCAAAAATCATACCATTGAATTTGAGAATTAATCAATGAATATATTATGTGTATCAAAAGTAAAACCACATAAATAAGTTTAAATACAATATAATATAATAAAAATTCATTACATTCATAATCAAGACATAATAATGTTATTTAATAAGTAATATAACCCAATGAAAATAAATTGGGTTAAGAAATTATTTACCACTTGGTAAATTTCAAATCAATTAACATTGAATGAAATACTTCATATAAAAACTTAAAATATCATTATTTATGAAGGATTAATATTATTACATGTGTATCAAAAGTAAAACCACATAAAGAATTTTAAATACAATATAATATAAAAAAAATTCATTACATTCATAATCAAGACATAATAATTTCAGTGAAGTAATATAACCCAATGAAAATAAATTGTGTTAAGAAATTATTTACCACTTGGTATGTTTCATATCAATTACCATTGAATTAAATAGTTCATATAAAAACTTAAAATATCATTATTTATAAAGGATTAATATTATTACATGTAAATGGGTGGTTTGTACACCACACAATAAAAACATGTGGTTAATATGGCATATGTCTCATAGAAATAAAAAGTGAGACGATAAACCCTTTCCTCGAGCCCAAACTTTCCTTGTGTGTCCCCTAAATCATATATAATAATCTCATATCATTTATTTTATTTATTAATAAAATATTCTAGGTATAATAACTTACACTTAAATCATTTATTTTATTTATTTTTAAGGACATATTCAAATTCTTAATCAAATAAATCCACATTAGGTGTTTTGAGGACGTTCAATTCATTATTACAAAACATATTTGGTGTGTTGAGCATCGTCAAGGAGTTTAATATTTTAACATATAAAAAATAATAATCATGAAATATTTAATATATTTATACATAAATTATTCTTTTAAAATTAATAATTAAATATTTTTATGAAAAATGAACTCTGTTACAATCATGGAGAAAGTAGGTCATTCATACACATGAGTAATGTTTCCATTTTCCAATGATCATTATAGAAATAAGGTAAGTAATATTTTATATTTATAGAATTATCATAAAATAATATATGATATATAATTTTATTAAATATTCTTATATATATCATCCATGTGTTTTGGTAATGAACTAATAAACACATCGCTTCATAGAGGTGGTTGTCCCCACATCTGCACGAATGACATTATCATTTTGCAGTGTAAGAAATAAAATGATAGATTATATTTTCATAATTATAAATATGTAATTAATATCATAATTATTTCATTTATATCATATATATTAATTTAATTTATCCTTATTACCTTTCATGTAAAGTGTTTGTAAAAAAATCACATCGCTTCATGAGGTGGTAATCTGTCGTACACATGAGCGATATTATTATATCCCTCACGGAATGGAAAGTAAGAAGTTATATGTGATATCATAACTCTATAAGAATAAATATTTTGCATATATATATACTTAGAATCCATAATTATAATAATATGTGAGAGATGACTATGAAAAACAAATGACATCATTTCATGATATGGTAGTTCGCCGTACACACAAATAATGATATTGTATCCCACTTGATGGAAGAGGAGATATATTTAGACTATTAAATTAAGATAATAACATATTAGTATATTTTATATAATATTTTTTGTATAATAATAATTGAATAATATTTTAAATATTTTTATGAATAAATAATATAAAAATTCATGGTTAATCATAATACCTTCTCTTCGGACAACCTCCTTAGGTAAGTAAAAAAATCCTTCTTAGTATATTTTTATGATAAATCTAAGAGATATGGGTTGTAGAGAGGGATTTTATTAATTAATTTTGGTTGTTATTGGATCCTCAAATGATCTTTGAAGTTGTAAGTTGGAGTAGAGAGTGGGTGGCCTTTTATAAGTGAGGAAAGTGGCACACTTGTAATATTTTCAAAAGAAAAAGATGTACCTATATTCTTCACATTCCAGAAGGATACAAAATGGACCATAATATATCATTATAATTTATAAGGTCTAAATATATAAATAAAATATATTATAGACAATTTTTTACTCCATTTAGACCCTTATCATTTTAGTTTAATCCCTTAGTAAACTTGTTTTTACCTTATCCAAGATAATTAATTTGTACTATTTTCACTATTCAATATGGTCAAAAATTAACATTAAATTGTTATATATTATAAATTATTATGACTAAAAAAATTAAAACCATTTTAAAATATTTAATTCGCATAATTTTAACATTTTAAATTAAAATTAAACCCATGGATTCGATGAAAAAGCGGGTTTTCAAGATGTGGAATTTTCAAGCAAAAAATGATTTTATATAAAATCTTTAACAAATAATAATAATTGTATGAATTAAAATTATATTTATTAATATTTAATCTATACATTTAATTTTTAAAATTTTTAATTAGGGGTTTTTTTAATTAATTAAAATGGAGAAACATTATGCACTTCAAACAGTTTTCAGAAATACATGTTTTTAAACCCAAAAAATCAATTATACTAGAAACCAATATAAAGATTATTAAAATGTAATTAAGTGAATTAAATATAAATAAATAATAATTTTTTAATTTTAAATCGTATTCATAACATAATGGGACTTTTAAATTTACTTAATTTATTAAAAATAAATGATATTTTTACAAAAAAAAAAATCAGTATTTTTAACTATTCACTAAAAAATAATTATTTTCATAAAAATCACAAATTTTCACCCAAAGAAAGTTTTTATATATCAATTTAAAAAGGAATTAAATTATATATAATTCATTTTATAAAATTTCAAAAAATTAATTATAATAATTTTTCATGAAAAGTAATAAAAATTATTTTTGAAGAAAACATATTTTTTAAGAATAAAATTACCTTGCTAAAAATTGAATGATTATTATTAAACATTTATCAATAATTTATATATAGTATGAAATTTATATATATATATATATCATTAATTAATCAATATTTTTTATACCTTATAATTTAACATCTAGGTTATAATGGTTATACATTCCATGGGTCATTTAAGCTTAGTGTTTCATGTCGAATAAGACATCGAACACAAAAATATCAAAGTTTCATATACGGTAAGATATCAAAGAGATTAAAATTATTAAAAAATAATTGCCTCATAATGTCTTGGGGTGTAATATTCTCATCTAATCTCAGTGTTTCATGTTTTATATGATATCGAACAAAATTTTCTTCTTTTAAAATTTCAAGGTGTTATGAAAGTAAATTGTAAATACTTGAAAGTAAATAATCATATTTATAAAAGATAGTGTTTTTCCCTATTCCACCAGAAATCAATATTTTCAGAAAAATTATAAAAAATGACCCTTAGATATATTTAACATTATGAATTCAAAAATGAATTATATTATATCAAATTAAATTTATAAAATTTAAAAAATTTACTTTTAAATAAAACCATATAAAACATGGAAAATACTTTATATAGAATAAAACTATTTTTTTAATATAAAATCATATAAAATTATTATCATTGCAACGAATATGATTTCACCAGTTTAGTCCATTCAATATTTCTATATGTGTGTGTGTGTGTGTGGATTTTTCTTCAGAGTCAGCACTGTATATGAGTGTCTTATGCCTCCAGAATTAATATATTAAACAAAATATATTAAATAATGTGTGGGAATATTATTAAAATAAATGTTTTTCTAGTATTTTGGGACCTCATATGGAAAATATGAGACCATGGTTGTTTCTAAAGAATGTTTTTTACCCTAATCGTGACATAAACTTGGTTGGCATTTGGCATTTAGTGGAATTCACTCATTGGAGGATGTGAAAGGTTATTAAATAATTAAGTTTAATTAATTAAATAAAAGGTATAAAATACCCCCCCCCCCCAATTTGGATTCCTATAAACAATAATAATAAGGGAGAGGGTTTCTACCTTTTACAATGGACCAATCTGTAGGAAGGGAGAATAGGTGTTGCCAGCCTTTATCCTTGATGCTAATCATGACTATATTGTGGTACAGCAGCTTCCCAGCATTATTTTTGGACCTTAATATTCAAAATTTTCTCCATGAGGTCATTAATATTTTGAGGTTTACATCCCAATCCCCATAGATCTATTTTTTATGATTTTTAAAGACCTTTTATGACTATTAAGGACCCCTTTGGGTCAATCTGTGCTTAATTGGGGAAGAATTGGGGTTTTGAGAGGTTTGTAAGGCCTTCCTAGTCTGAAATCCAGATCAAATGGCATTTATTTTTTGGAAGACATGTCATTTTTTCTACCCATTTGGGTAATAAAGAGTTCTTGGGATTACATGTAATGTAATGGGATATAGCCATGTGGATAAGCACATTAGCTGACACCCCATGTAAAGGGACATGGTCATATGATGGTACAAAGTTAGGCCTCGGGTGTACAAGGTAATTGACACAACCAAGTAGAAAAAAAAAGAGGCTTGAGGAAATGGGCATGGCCGTAGTACATGGTCATGGGTTGAAGTACACAGGAACAGACCATAAAGACATGGGAATCCCTCATAATTCCAAGAAATTCTATGTATTGTATGTACATGTTGTGTATTTATACATAGAAATCCAAGTCATGTTCATGAGAGGAAACACCCATGCTTCCAAGAAATATCACACATCATGTGACCCTAAGTACACACCATGTACTTTATATCAGTTTTCCACCATGCATATATCCTTCTTTGAGACTTGTATTTGGATCCATGAGTATCATATCCTGAGCATTTTTATGTGTAGAACACAAGGGTGGACTTCATATTAGAATCAGAAGTATGATGCAAGGTGATACATGTTATGCACTTCTTTAAGTGATTCTAATCTGGTAACAGTGATTGGGTATGGTCATTGGAGTGTTATTAGGGTTGGAAACCCCCTATTGCATTAGGGTTCAGGTCTCATATACTCTTTACACAAGTAGAGTTGACACCCCTATAATATATAAGGAGTGGGTCCTACATCTACAGAGTACAACCCCCCCCCCCCAAATCTTCAAGCTCTAGAAGGGAGTTGGTCCTCCACTACAAATTGTTCCCCCTCGACTATAGACCACATTGGATAATAGTGGGTCCTCCACGCAGATTATTGCTGGGTTATGTGATATTCATGGCTTAGAGATAGAGCCCCCTTAGTTGTAATGAAAAGTGTCATGAATTGGACCCTCCAATCTATATATTTTGAGGTTTTTCATAGTTTTAATCATCAATTATGGGACCCTTGGAGATATTGGATGACTCACATTCTTATCTAGGTTGTAGAGATGGAAATCCCCTTTTTCTCTCACCTAGGTTTCTTTATGATCATATTTTTTGGGTTTCTATTTACCCTCTTACTTTTGGGGTTGAGCGGACTATTTTGGTTTCTATTTCTCCCTTTTTGGTTTTTGGGGAACCTACTAGGTATGTATATACTTACACCTTCATAGGATTTTCCCACAAATGATGTGTCTTGTGCAGACTTCAGTCAGATCAGTGGTGATATTGATGGACCTAGATTTTGTGGAGCTTAGTAGATCTTGGTGTTGATCATGACCTAGATTTTTTGGATCTTAGAGGATGTTGGTGTTGATCATTTATAGTGATCATGCTTATATATTGTGATTTGATCTATATTTATTTTACCCTTTTCAATTTGTTTCTAGGTTGGGACATATTTTTTCTTTGTCATTTATTTTTCCCATTTATAATTTTCTATTATGTTATTGTACTTTGATGCTTTCTTAGAGGTTGTTGTATGCATGGTTTACACTCTATAGGTTCAGTATCATTATTATATATCTTAACCAATTAATGGATCTTTTTTTGTGTGTTCATACAGGTACTTATTCTCACACCTTCAATTTTAGTATTCCTACTTGGTTCTTGTCTCCAGCCCCTAGAATATAGGAGGTGGCCTTGGGGTGTCTCACTTATCTTACCACCAATCATGTATGCCCATTTGTGTTCATTCATGATAGAGTAGTATTATAGGTGTATTTTATCATAGGTTGGTTTGTATAGTTAGAACTATGTGAGGATTGGGTTAGGGACTAAGAGAAATGGTGTATGGGTGTCTTGAGTGAAGATTTTAGGATATGGAACCTAGTTTTTCTTTGGTTGTTGACGTATCCATTCACAAGAATTATGATTACATTCCTACCAACTCATAATACTAAGACATTGGTTATAATGATCCTATGGTACTCGGATCCTTTAGGATTTGGTATTTTGGATTTTATGACCTTCTTGTGTCAGTCCTAATTTATATTTTTCTAATTTTGGAAACTCTTGGTGACATTCAATATGCCTTTGTCATGATAGCCAGCTAGGATACTAATACAGGATCTTAAAAAAATTAGTTGACTAATGATGCCCTAGTTTAGGGACCTTCACATGATGTGTTTCCTCTAGAATAATATAGAGTTATTCCACCACCTCTTGAGTAGTGTGTAGATTCAACACCAGTGGTTTAGGTGGATCATTGAATTCATTTTGGTCAGTTGATAGATCATATAGGCAGGAAAATGATACATATAGTATTAGAACATTTCATGAGTTCTAAAGATGGATATCCTTGACATTTCATGGATATCTAGATCCTTAAGAGTCAAAGGATTGTCTTGAGGCAATGGTCCATGTTTTTAGGCTTCTTCAGATTCTAGTCAATCAGATGGTTGCACATGTGGCAAATCTTCTTTATAGAGAAGTAGGTTTCTAGTGGAGTCTAATCACACTAACCAATCGTTAGGTAATTATCTCATGGTTATAAATCTATCTGTTATTTCTCAATGATTATTACCCTTTAATCATAATTTATGTGTGGGTTTAGTATCTTCTCAAGTTGTTTTAGAGGGATGTGTATGTTGATGAATATTCCACAAGGTTGAACGACTTCATGTGTTACTCACTCGATATGGTGTGGTATGGTTTCTTCTTTGCATGGAAGTTTGGAAAATAACTTCATATAGACATCCATTCTAGCATGTTCTTCTTATTCCTATCCACTTATATTGGAGTATTGGAATGAGATCTGGTTATATAGAACTCCCTAGAAAAGGGATGTTGGGTGGCTAGAGCTAATAATTGTATTCATGAGGATGAGTCTTCTATAACAGCTATCATGTGTTCTTCATTAGTATTTCACAATAATATACCTCCCCATACCTAGGATCAGTCACATGGATCTACAACAAAAGGGTTTCATAGAGGATCCAGTCAGACTTATGAGGGTAATGTTATGTTTGTGATGGGTGAGGTCACAAGGGTTGTGATTTTCAAAACCAATGTATAGATAAAGTTAGGTAGAATGTGGATAAAAAACAATGAAAAAGGCGGTATCATGATCAGGGATCTCTTAGAAATTTCCTGGGTGTCCCCCAGGGAGGCAGTACAGACAGACAAGTGGGTGGAGCTCTAGAGGGGATAGCTGTAATTGGACGGTGATGGTAAAAGCTACTCCCACCACCAACACCTAGTGGTATACATCATGACCATAGGTATGGAATTTTTGGTGATGGGAAGTTTTAGGCCATAGATGGATATGATAAGGCTACTCATGAGATGATTTGAGTTGCAATTTATGCCTTTTCTACTCTTTCTCTAGTACTTTTAGGAATGATTCATTCCTTTATCTCCATATCATTTGTGATAGAGTTAGATCTTATCACTGATACTTTATCCTATTAGTTATTTATAGATATTCCTAATGGAATAAATTCTACTATATCCAACATTTGAAGGTAGTGAAAGTTGATGTTCGGTGGAGAGAGTTTTTTATAGGAACTCTTAGTCACCATGATGAAATCTAATGATGAAATAGTGGGTATTAAATGGTTCTCCATGGTATAATACTAGATTGATTTTCATCAGAGGAGGGTGATATGAATTTGGATATTGGGACGAGATTCTCCTTGTAGATGAGAGATATATTAGGGCTATGTGAGTGTTTCTCATGAGAAGTACACTGAAACCCAACAACCATAAATTATAAATTTTATCCCTTGGTTTAGTGGGATCTTTAGGCATCTAGCATCTAGTAATAAAAGATTATTATATATACATATTCCCTAAAGATGTTTTGGAACTAACTCCATGGTGTTAGATAGGCTTATACATCAAATTGAACCTGGGATAATCTCAATATCTTCTACAGTATATCAGATGGACCCCACTAATCATTGATAGATGATGGTATGGTTAGAAGAACTTTAAGATAAGGGTTTTATCAGTCCCAATGTATCCCCCTAAGTAGCACTAGTTTTGTTCATAAAAAAGGTTGATGGTAGCTTAAGGATTTTGGTACATTATCATCACCTAACTCAAGTAAGAATAAAGAAAACGTACCCCTTCTGAGGATTTAAAACCTTTTCAACCAGTTGATAGTTGTGAATTAGTTCTCCAAGATCGATCTCAGGTCTGACTACCACCATTTGATGGTTTTCAGAGATGATATTATAAATATTTCATTTTGAAGTCCTTGTGGACACAATGAGTTCATGTTGATGCCTTTTGGTGTGAATAATTCCCTCCATATGTTCATGTCTCATATGAATTGGATCTTCCATCCATACTTGTACTTTTTTTTCTTCATCGATGAGATTCTCATATACTCTTCAATATAGGAGGAGTATTAAGAGTGTTTTAATATGGTCCTAAACTTACTCTAGGAGAACCAAATTTATGGTAAGATCTCAAAGAGTCATTTTTGGATCCAAGAGGTTCACTTTGGAGTCATTTCATCTTTGAGCATGGTTTAGCTATAGATCTGTCAAATATTGATATAGTGTGTTCTTGGATTCCACTCAAGAGTGTTTTGGGGATGAAGAGTTACCTTGGTTTGAAAGGGTGATATAGGAGGTTCATGAAATAATTTTCTAGGATAACATCCCCTTTTAACTCATTAAAATTTAAAGGGAATATGTTTATCTAGATTTATCAGTATGAGATATCGTTCAAGGATTCAAGCCTGAGGTTGAACAGTACTTCTGTGTTGAGACTTCCATAGGAGGACTTTGAGTTCCTGGAGTTTTTTGATGTATCTTGATCTAGTATCAGGTGTGTATTATTGTGGAGGTAGGTATTGATTTCTTATGGCTTAAGTTAGTTGATACCCGATGATTAGAACTATGTGACTCACGACATATATTTAGAAATGGTATTCTATACTCTAAATATGTGGAGACACTATCTTATGAGTGAGTGTCTTTTTATTTACTCAAACCATCAAATTCTTAGTTATATATTTACTTAGAGAGATATTAACCTAATATAGAGGCATTGGTCGGTGTTCCTTTATGTATATGACCTTGAGATATTCCATAATTCTAAGAAGGGAAATGTGTTCAAAGATGCCATTAGTAGAAATTCCAGTTATTTCTTGATGAATGAGGAGTCTGAGAAGTTGGATTTTTTGTAGTTGACCATAGTGAAGGAAAGGGGTATGGTTTATATTCATTATATGATGGCGACTCCATAAATTATTTAGTGTGTAAGGTAGGTTTGTCTGGGATACATAAATGGACTATCATCATCTATCTTGGTGGGTTGGAATGAGGTTGATCATTACTATTTTTTTTCTTAGTGTCTCACATGTCAGTAGTTAAAGGTCTAACATCAATTTCCAATAGGTTTTAACCAACCCCTTGAGATCACATAATATAGTTTTGATATCATATTGATGTATTTTTTTATGGGGGATCTATATAAAGTGACATTACATGAAAATTTATGGGGTATTCTTGACCGAATAACCATGTCAGCATACTTTCTTGTCATCTAGGAGTATAGTTCAGTTGAGAGTTTGGGGTAGTTGTGTGTGCGATAGATTATTTTTATTCATGGGTTTCCCATAATGATCGTCTCTAACCATGATACTAAATTTATTTCACTGATGTGTAGGGTCTTGTAGGAGGATTTTGTGACCCATTTATGGATTTTAATGACTTATTACCCTTAGAAAGATGGGAAGAATGAGCATATTATCAAGGTGTTAGAGGATATGTTGAGATCCTATGTTTTATACTTTATTCAAAGTCATAAGGATCAATTTATCATGGTGGATTACTCTTATAAAAATACCTAACACTCTACTATTTGTATGGAACCTCTTAAGTCCATGTATAGGAGAGCCTATAGGTCACCCTTATGCTCGATTAAGATTGGTGAGACATCTCTTGTTAGGTCAGATATGGTGCAAGAAATGATAGTGAAGGTTAAAGTAATCTGAGAGCATATGAGGACAGCCCAAATATAATATAAATCTCATGTGGATCGACATTTTAAACATTTGGAGTTTCATAAGAGAGACCATGTTTTTCTGAGACTCACCCCACAAAGAGAATTATGGATATTTTTTAGCAAATCAAGATATCCCCAATGTTTATTTGACCATTCCAGAACCTTCGGAAGGTTGGTGAGGTTTCTTACTAATTGGAAATACTCCTGTATTTGAATTAAGTTCATGAATTCATCCATGTATCATAGTTGAGGGGATACATTCATGACCCATCACACATTATTTACTAGGTAGATTTAGACATCAAGGATGGACCCACCTTTTTAGAGTACCCAATGGTGGTCAAGGATTTTACAATAAGATCATGAATAGATAGTCTATCCCTTTAGTTTGAGTTGAATTGGAAGTACATGAAAAATTAGGATAGATCTTGGGCATGTGATAGTCAGATGTGGTCTCAGTACCATCAACTTTTTGTATAGTTTTTTCTTTTTTAGGGAAAAAAATCATTAAAGTATGGGAGAATATAAAAACTCTAGTTTCACTAGTTTAGTCCTTTAAATATTTCAATATATATCTAGATTTTTCCTCATATTTTATGTCGTTTTTTGGTGTCATATGAACCTAGAATTAATATATTAAAAATAATATTATATTAAATCATGCATGAACAACTTTTTGGAATAAATGTTTTCCCCATTTTTTGGGTCCTAATATGGAAAATATGATATCATTATTGTTTTTGAAGCATAGGTTTTACCCTACACAAGACATAAAGTCGGTCAGCGTTAAGTGTTTGTTGTAAGGTGGTTGATAGAGGATGTAAAAGGTGATTAAATAATTAATATTATTTAATTAATTAAATTCAGTAAAGTAACCCCCCCCCATTTGGATTCATATTAATGGTAGGAAGATGGGATATGGTTTCTCCCTTGTGTAATAGTCGAACTGAGAGGAAGGGAGAATACTTTCTTCCAAACCTCATAATTGATAATGATTGAGACTGGATCGAGATGTATCAACTTCTGGAAGTGGTTTTAGATCTGAAGATTAAATGTTTTCTCCATGTGGTAGAAGATTTTTTTTATTATTATGTCCTGAACACCATATATGTGTTTTTATATAGTTTTAAATCAATTTTATGACTTATAATGACACCTAGGGGTCGATATATTCTTAATAGGCGAAAATGGGGGTTTGTGGGGGTTCTTAAGTCCTTATCATTTAGGAATCCTAGTCACATGGTGTGTATTTTCTAGAACACATATCATGTTTTCTTCCTATTGGGGTAAAGAGAGTTTTATGGACTACATGTGAAATGCCCGAAGTGCATGCCATGTAGTGGTACATGCCCATGTGGATGATTACATGCTCATGTGGAAGTACATGTCTAGGCCCTGAGTGTACATGTTAATATACATTTCTAGGTTCATAAGAATGGGTTGGAGTATATGATCATAGCCAGAGTACATGGGAATGGAGTGAAGTACAATAGAACGGGACGGGAGGACACAATAATCCCTTAGGATGTCAATACATATCATGTACAACTTGTACATGTTGTGTAGTTCTACATGGATAGTCAATCCATGAACAGGAGAGGACACGTCTAGGTTTTTAGGAAAGGTCACATGTAATGTGACCCTAAGTACAAACATTTTACTTCTCTATGATTTTTTTACCATTCATATATTATATTTTGGGACTTGTATTTGGGTTTTTGATTATCCTATCCGGAGAAATTTTACATGTATAATAGAATTGTGGAATTAGTTTTAGTATCATAGTTACTATGTGAGGTGATTAAATAACAATTCTCTTTTCAATGATGTTTATTCGATGATAGTGATCGAGTGTTATCATCAAAGTGTTACTAGGTTTGGAACCCCCTATCAAAATAGGGTATGATTCCACCATACTATTTACATGGGTAGAGTCAGAACCCCCATACTATAGAGGGTGTGGTTCCTTTATTTTTGGAGTGACACCCCCCCAACCCCCACCATCTTTAAACATTGGTGTGGAGTGGGTCTTCCACTAGAGATTGTTCCCCCTCGATTATGGAAAGTAGTGGTCATCCATGGGTCCCCCACATGAATTCTTGTGAGGTTACCCAAGATGCATGAAAATGAGATATATCCCCCCTCAATTGTGATATATAGTGGTGAGGAGTGGGAACTCCACACAATATCTTAAGATGTTGAGCATAGTGTTGGGAATCAGTGATGGGACCTTAAGAGCTGTAAGCTGAATCATCGTTCTTAGCTCCACTGTGGAGATGGAGATCTTCTTTCTATCTTTCTTATGTTTCTTTATGAGTGTATCCATTAGGTTTCTCCTTAACTTTTTTCTTTTCAAGTTTATCTAAGTATTTTTTTTCTATTACTCTACTTTTTTTGGGGAACATACTGGGTCTATATATAATCACCCCTATACAATCTTTTCTTGCTCATGTTTTTTTGAAAACGATAGGTATTTTGGTGGTGATATTGGTGGACTTGGTTTCAATGGAGCTTTATGGCTCTTGGTGTTGATCGTGTGCAGTGTTTGAACATGGAGATTTTTAGTTGGAACCTCTTTATTCTCCCTTTTTCTATTTTTCTAGTTTTGGATAACTTTTATGGTTTGGCATGTATTTTTCCCCATTATACATTTTTACTATGTTATTGTACTATGATGCCTTCTAAGGGGTTGTTTCATGTGTGGTTTACACTATATAGGTTCACTATTTTAATTATATCTATGCATTGTTTCATGTATCTAGTTTTGTCCATGCATACAAGTACTTAGTCTAAGGCCACCCATTTCAGTATCGCCTACTCTACACTTGTCGCCAGCCTCTAACCTATTGGATGTGGTCTTGGGGTGTCTTACTTGGCTTACCACCAGTCAGGAAGGCCCCGATGGGTCAAGAGATGACAGTAATGAATATGAATACATAAAATATTATCATGAACATAAATAAGTCAATAAATTTATTTATTATTAACATTACATATCTTTTCACACTTATATAGATTCGAATTACCCTCACATGGGTCTGAGACCCTCTTACACACAATATGTTTCCTTTAATTTGTTTTATTCTAAATTGTAAATTCTATACTCCACTCAATATTTTAAGAACATATTCAACTCATCTTTAATCCTTCTCAAACACTACAAATCCTATAAAATAATTTTTATAATATGTATTGAGTCTGTCTCCATAATTAACCTCCCAGAATCATCTCTTTCTTTAACATATTTCTTATCAAGCATGATATCCAATTCCAACTCATTGCTTACAAGGATGGTCTTTTACATCATCATCTAACCTTACCCACCTTGATGATGATTCTTTATTCACCACCAATATCTATAAACCTCTATATTCCATAAAATATTATAGACCTTACTATAATCATCATAATTAATCATTACCTTTAAGTGCATCACATCAATAATAACATTTAACAACTATTAAAAGAAACACAACAACATGATCAAGAGGGATAAACACTTGTTATTTTATGTTTTTAATTTCATTATTTATTTTTGACACACAAATATTTGTTTCAAATTATTAAATGGAAATATTAGTTATGTAAAAAACTACAATTTTTCAATCCCAACTTATATAGTCCAAAGTAAAAAAAAATCAAATGCAAAGAATCATTATCTAGTAACCAAATACCAAAAGGGAATCATTGTGGATCATCGGGAAATTTTCATCATCAATGTGGTGACAATGAGACTAAATCAATTGATTACTTGTGTATAATTTTATTGAGTATGAGACTAAAATTATAATAGAGGTGATCATCTATCTATGAATATTGTTATTGGAGAAGGTGGATTCTAATATACCATCCAAAATATCCTATCTCAATGCCCGAGTTGGTGTACCACAAGGCCAAAAGCATGTTCTTAATCTCTGTATCCTATTATAATTATGTAGGGTTTTATATAACATATTTTGGTAAATATTTCACCCTTATACAATCCCAAATTATATAATGGATTAATACCAAAAACACAGCATGAAATATTCATATATTGGACTTTCCATGAAAAATGAAAATAAAATGTTTTAATAAAACTCAACCAAAATAAACATAAACTAAATAATAAATAAATCTCATAAAATATATACAATACACACAACCATAATCATTACACCATGATCATCCTTGGGAATATCAAAATTAAAAATGATGATGAGGTTTCAAATGGGGGGAGATTAGGGATATTACACTATGATTTTTAGATGTTTATCTGATTGATCCCTATCATAGTTTGTCCATGATCTATCACACCTTGATTTATAATATTCTAATTTTGATAAAAAAAAATTGAGTTACCCCTCTCTTTGGCTCAATATTCCTTATTTTCCTTTGAACCCAAGGTGGTTGAAGTTTTATCCTTGTATATTTTAAGTCGCCCTTTTATTGTATTTATTACCACATCCCCATACCTTTTATTGAATATAAAATTTTCAGGGCTGTGTTTGAGGTAGGGTATTTAAGACTTATCATTTTTATCTATGAAAAATTCTACAATTATCATGATTTTATTTTTTATTGGGTGGATATAGTGAATTAACCTTATAAATATAATGACTAAACTAATGAAATTAAAAGTGAAAATATAGATCATGTGATATTTATGTTAACTCATGTTATTGGAATATATTTATGATTATTTAATAATGTTATAGCTATAAGTTTTCTTTACTTCTTTGATATGTAAACAATTTATATGACAAAATTTTTAAAATCACCTCTTATAAAATGACAACCATTTTAAGGTGTAAAATAACTAATTGTGTGAAATTTGGAGTTGAGGCGATACTTCTCAAGTAAGATATATTGAATTAATATAAAGGAATATTTTAAAATGTGAATTATTAAAGTTTTTTATAGTTAAATTTGGGTTATTTTTTATACAATTATGATTTGTTTATATTGGTGTGATTTTTTGTTATTTTAATGTGTTGTTGTGGGTGGGAATTGAGGTGTTTATGTGGTGAGGCTATAGTGTTGGAAATTTTATGGTGATTTTTCAATGTTTTAGTGAATGTATTTATGTAAATGACTTAGAAATATTTGAATGGTTTTTGTTCTTATCGATTAAGGATTGTGTGGTAGTTATTGTCATATGATCATTTGATAGTTGTTATGGAATTAGGATCCATTGGTGTTGAGATATGTTATAGTTTCCTAAAATTATGTATTTTTTTTAATAACAAGAATTATAATGGGGAGTGGTAAGGAATTTAATAAATAATAGGATATTAGTATAATTTTAATGATTTAAATGAATGCTTGTTTTCTAACATAAATGTAGGTGATAGCTGATGAATGGTTTGACATTAAATATGGATAAATTAATGGAATAATAAATGTAATGTGGTTGGAAAATAGTAAATATATAAATAGATAAATGATATGATTAAATGGATTGTTAATAATGATTTCATGGTTTTTTTATGTAGAAAGGTGGGTATGTTTTTCGATATAATGTCGGTATCAACTGTTAATTATATTAAAGGTATTGAGGTAGTTATGATGGGTAATGGTGGTATTTTTTTTGTATAAACAGTTAGGTTGGACTCATGTGTGGCTATGATATATGTTTTTATTTTATTATTATTTTTTACACACCCTTCCTAAGTTAGATAACCTTACTAAGTCCCAAATTTTTTGTGTTCTGAATTTTTTCCCAAATATGCAGGTTGGTAAGGGAATTAATGGCTAAATACTCCCTCATCCTTGATCTCCCTTTTAGGTGTAGTATAGGATTTTATGGATCACATTAGTTATATAAATATAAGATATAATGGATTAATGATTCATTATATAATATTTTGGCTAACATGACTATGTGATTGTGATTAAGAGACGTAGTGGGGTCGTTTATGGAAAGAGAAGGTTGCACAGTTAATTTCATTCATGTTCATGATAACATATTATGTCACAAATGCGACATGTATTAGAGATATGGATATGTGGTTGGAATGTTCTGAGCATAGTAGAAGAACTTTTTTAGTAGGGGCCTAACATCTCTTTTTTCATATTCAATGGATCATTTTCAATTTATATAATGTACATTCCATGACCAACAAACTTTTTTCCAATGGAACTTGAAAAATCTATTAATTTCAAAATAAAATAAAGATATTCATGATTAATTTATGATTAATTTAATAGAACAGTAATAAACTTTACCTCTATCTATAGACTTTCTTCATTTTAGGTTTTGATCATCCACACCCTTTTTGTTGTACTTTCATTATGTAGTGTGGATTCAAAATAGATCCCCTCTAGTATTGATCCACACATGTTCCTTCGATATCCAAATCGACATCGATGGAAATTCATGTGCTATCATAGTCGATCAAACATCATGAGTCATTCACCTTTATTAATTTATGCACCTTTGATATTGAGGTATTATATCTGGTTTTTCTTAGTCTAGATAGAAATGTGGAAGTGGAATAATTATCTCATCCTTGAGAGAAAACCTAGAGACAATTCTCAAGACAGGGATTTTTTTCACCATGACTAACCTATTATCGATGGACATAGAAATATATTTATGGGCATTGGTTTAGGGTTAAATATTGATTAAATGTACATTTTACATTAATAATATTCGAATAACATAATGAACTCCACTCCATATAAAATAAAATTAATATTATTTTTACCTTATTGAATGTGCCATTCCATGTAATGATAAATGTTATTTTTAGATTGGTAAATTAATATTTATCACTAGACCCAAAAAAAGGTTCACTCATCCTCTTAAACAATTATTTTAATGTCTATGTAACTAAATAAATTATTTTTTATTGATTTGTTACCTTATAAATAATAAGAGATAAATATATTCATTTAATTAAATAATTACTTGGTGAATTTATGTGATCAGTAAATTATGAATAAATATTTCTTCTTGATCTGGAGAATATTATTTCTTCCAAATAATGAATATTAATAATATTTTACTGAGATCAAAGGAATACCTTAGTGTGTTCCCATTTCAAATTCTTTCTTCTTATTGTTAGGAAGAATTTCCTAAACCCCAATATTACTATCTTGCAATGGGTTAAGGCATCGAAAGAGGAATAAGTTAATGTCACAAAATTGACAACCACATATGAACACATACTATGTAATATAATCCATTTGTTATGATATCTCCAATCAAGTGGGTTTTATACTAAATGTCATTAACTTGATGGATTGATTTCTATTTCTTGGAATCACTAGAATTAACTCATCAAACATCATAGAAACATTATTTATTGTATAATTACATCTTAATAAAAGGGCTTGAGATATAAACTTCTATGAATTCGGAATGTAAAATCCTTCCTTGACTTATTTATTCATGACACACCATTCATGACACACACAACATACCCAAATTCTCCATGAACTATCTTAACATGGTTTATAGAAATATATCTAAGTGTGCAAGTTGTTATCTATATTAATAATAATCTTAATGTATAAGGACCATTACATGTGATGGTAGATAGAAATTCTAATAACATGAAAACATTTTTAATTCCTATAGGTGGTTATGTCCTTATGATTCTCCCAGCTTGGGGATCACTAAGTGATAACTTCACGAGGTGAAGTTTTATCTACTTATGAGTACTTGAACCTAATGGTCAACATACTATGTTCCCCATCAAAGAATGTCATTATAACCATAGGACTAATATTTAAGATATATTTTCATATAAACTCTATATCCTCATCAATGTAGGTAACTTCTATGACCATTATTGGTATGCCAGATACTCTAGTACATTATCACATTAAATTCATGCATATGAATAAATTATAGGTAATAAGATATTAATTTCTATTCACCTTGTTGAATATTTATAGGTAATATAAATTATATATCATTTGGTTCTGAGGGAACCAACTCCAACATGGATATGGGTGTGGATATGTTGTTATATATGTGATGAGATTTGTTTTAAGTAGTTATATAATGGGATATGAATTTAGATGGCATAGATGTGAAATATATGGAATCACATTACATTTTTTTATTATATTTTGAGAGAAAAAAATCATTGGGCTGGTTATGGGGTACCTTATTGATAAATTTTATCGATACTATGTAATTATAGGTGTATGTAAGATTGGTTGAGTGATCCATGGTGAGTTTAGGTGATAATTTACTTTTCGTAGGTGTGTAATAGTTCTATTGTTTATTCACAAAGTCATTAGTGTTCTTATTTCACATTATATTACAAGTATTGATGGGTACCCTACTAACTATACGTGTATATTCACACCTCTATATATAAATATTTTTTTAGGAATATAGGAGGGGTTAGTGATCGAGCTATACATTACTATATTATGGCTAGGAGTTTTTGTGGGAATCATATCCTAAGGAGTTTGTTTTGATAGTTAGTTTACAATATTATTTATGTATGATATATACATACATTATGGTATATTGGTTTTATTCTATATTATGGATTTTATTGGTTTTTTTCTTATATTTTTCTAGGATAGAAATGGTAATTCCTACCTTATGTGTCTAATTATACTCTCAATACTAGTTACCAACTCCTGGCCTATTGGAGGAAAGATTCAAGGGTTACACTAGTATTCACTTCCATACTAGGATGGGTTTATAGTGGGGTGGGTTGTGAAATATGTTAACCATACATTCTTTAAAAAATTACATGATCTCTAAATTTTGACCTAAACACCACATAACAAAATATATATATATATAATAAGAAATATATATAATGATTACTTTATGAGTGCCACAATTTTAGTCAACATGCTACTTTCTTGCCCTATAATCCATTAATACTCTTCAACGTAGAAAATATGAGCCCACAAATCCCTCATAATATCTTATTTCTCAGGGATATTCAATCAATGTAGCAAAATAACAAGAAAAAACAAATCAATTTAACCTATAGTAATTCTTTAATAATTATCAGAAAATTGAATAAGTTACTTGATAAAAGTAGCATCCTTGTTCAATTTTAAATAATTCTAACAAAAAATGTAAGGTATTAAGATGATACATTTATAATTGGTATACAAGTAATACATTATGAATCTAATTCAACTAATTTGGTGAAGCTAGTTAATAATTTACATTTCTATACTATTTCATAATCTTAAATAGACTAAAATAGCTTATCATAATCTTACCCTACTTACCTAATCATTGATTTCCCATTCAAGGAGAAAATTTTAAATTTACCCAATAAATAGTCATAAATTACAAATTTTGATGACCTTGATTCACATTTGAATTCTAGTGACTCTAAGTTATCACTAATTATTTTTGAATCAACAGAATTTTACCTATCATTTCTTTCTCAATACTCAATGCTAAGAATGATCATTCACCCATTTCAAACCAACATAAAGGGGGTTGGTGTAGTTAAAAATAAAGGTCTTTAAATGATAAATGAATAATATTTTTTATTATATGAAAATTAAATCATTGATTAGTGTCTCTCCCATAGTCCTATAAAGTTAAGGACACAAGAATAATAAATATCTTCAATAATTTGAATTTCTTGCTACATCTGACCATTAGTTTGTGGATGATATGTTATGTTAATCTATAATTGGGTTTCCATACCCTCTTGAAAACTCTTACAAGCCTGAAATATAAAATATGGATATAAATTAGATATTATGGAATAAGGCACTCTATGAAACTATACAATCTCTTATACATAATTATTTCCAACATCCTTTGTTTCTGTACATTACTTAATGGGATGGAAATCGAAATATATAGTTATCCAATCTATATTAACCAATATATAATTCTTTCTATGAGGATAATTAGGTAATAAAATCACAATATCAATGGATACCTCATCTCCCTTCCATATAGGAATGGGGAAGGATTTCAAAAAACTAGTGGGATTTTGATGTTCCACATTCACTTGTTGACATGTGAGGTAATGAGATTCATAATTAGAAACTTTACACCTTATTACATACCACCATTAATGAAATTTATAATTATAATATATCTTAGTAATGTATGGGTGAAAAAACAAACTATAATGATGAATATCTTTCATCACCACCTATTTCAAAGAAAGAGGTCCCATAAACTTCTTGAAATAAATAAATCCTTCAAGAGAATGATACCAATCATTATTTTCTGCTCAAACATTTAAAATTCACCTAATATACTATTATTCAAACTCAAATAATTTTTCTAATAAAATATAGTAAATCAATGAAGGTGTGACTTTACCACTAAAAAATATATGGTTCTCTTTTTCTTTTATGTCCAAGTACAATTAAGTGAAAATGATCATAAATTTCCATTCCTCTAAATATTCTCTCACATCATACATTTTCAATTTACATTTAAGAGAATCAATGATCACATTACCTTTACCAAGGGTGTGATATAGATGAAATATCATGGTTTTGTATGTATTCCACAAATCATCTATTCTTAAGGTTTGGCTCATACTAAGGGAAGATTTTAGAAATTTATGATTTGTAAAAAATGTGTATTTATCCTAAAATAAGTAGTTCCAATAACATGTTAGTGTATTAATGACCAGAAATTATTCAATTTTTTTGTGGTATAATTCTTATCATGGGGGAATAAATACCAAGAACCATATGCCACTACATGATGATGATACATAAAAATATAACAAGAACACATACATGAGTCATTACAATATATGGTGTAGCAATTAACATGTCCAAGAAGATTCATGATACGAGTCGAGGTTAATCTCTTTATTAATTTGTCAAAATATTTTTTCATTCATTTTTCTATTCAAACAATGCTCCCTTTCACATCAAAACAATGGAGTGATATTCCTTCTTTAAGAAATCATAAACAAATCACCTATAGTAACCTGCAATGTTGTTTTGATGTCCTCAACATAATATCAAGATAAACTTCATGCTCCTCCTTCAAAATGTAATAAACCAAAATATCCCCCCACAAACACCATGATAAAGGTTTCAAAATATATATGAAGGATACAATTCATCATTAATATAAAAATTATAGAATCATTTTTAATCCTGAGAGGCATACAGGTTATTGATAATTCTCATATCTTCTTCTAAAAGGTATCTAAGGAATATCAATCTCTTTTACCCTCAACTCGTGATATCTTAACCTAAATTATATTTTTGAAATAAATATTTCTACTATTATTTGATAAAATAGATCATCAATTCAAGGAAAATGATGTATTTTATTTATATTCACTTTGTTAAACTTTTAGTAATCAATGTATAATTGAAGACTCAAATCTTCATTCTTTTTAAAGAGTTCTAGAGATACCCATGGTGATATACTCTGGTGGATAAAACCTTTTTTATTGAAATATTAAAGTGAAATTTTTTAGTTATTTCAACTCAACTAGTTATATTCAATATGTTTGTAGAGATATAGTTCATGTCCCTAAAATTAAGTTAATATAGAACTCTACTTCCCACTCTATTAGTATTCCATATAAATAATTATGAAATACCTTTAGGTATCTGTCCATAATTTCAAGGATTTCATTCCCTAAATATCTCTCTATGGAATCCAAAGTTAAACCTAATACATAACAAGTGATAGTTTTTATATCTAGAATAGCATCCCCTAACCTAACTAATCATGTAAATAACTCACCCTAAATGACATGAGTACTCCCATTAGGTGAGTGGAAGAAAAAATTTCAATGATATCTATCAATAAATTCAATTTAATTGATCATACAATTCATACTTTTGATAATATTAGAGAAATATAAATGAAGAATAAAATAATCCCATACAAAATTCATTTTAGAGATAACCACATGATAGTAAGGACATAAGATCAATCACTTTAAAAGATATAAAATTATATGAGTCAATTATATTAAGAAAAGAAAAAACTATCAAAGAAAAAATAAGAATTGAAACTCATATATTCTCTATCTTAGCCTCTTATTTTATAGGTATATATATCATGGGATATGGTTACCTAGATTAAATTTGACCATGTGGTATTCATCTAAGATCTTATTCTCTTTACATTTGACTCTTCCCTAATGGAGGTTTACTCTGTCATAAAATCCTCTAAGAAATAATTTATCATTCCTTAGAGGAATTAGACTCCAATAGATTTCCTTTAAAATAATTTTATCCACCAATATTACCTTGATAAGGAAGAATATTTAAAAACCTATTCAATTATCATAAGAATGTACATTGATGACATATATTTGGGTATTCCAAACAATCAGGACTTGTAAATAATTACTTCCCATGTATATAGAATAATTAAGTATTAGTGCTACATGAATCAAAGGAAGTAATGTGAGTGGATTTCTTGCCACATCCACTACCTTCCCTTCTAACTTCCTCATACATTATCTTTTAACTAGATGATATAATTTAACTACTACCATCTATAGTGGATGAAGATATCAGGAAATTCATTCCTAAAATATCCACCTTATCCATCACTAACTTGTAGGCCACATAGATGCATTAATTGAATTAAAAAATAATAACTTACATTATTATATTGGGTCTTATGATTATTTTAAATAGACAAGCCTTTAAGGTGTCATTTAAAAATATATAAAGTGAAAAAAAACACAAACTTCAATAAATGGGTAATTTGCTTCATCACCAAGTGGGTCCCTCGATTAAGATCTAGAGACTCCATATACCTATACATATTCAAGGTTTTAGGATAAATAATTGGTAAAATAGATCCTTTAAAACTTTACAAGTGATTTCCTCATGTAACTTGTCCTGTATAATAGAATCCCATAATTGTTTTCTAGTAC
This sequence comes from Viscum album, assembly GCA_963277665.1. Taxonomy (NCBI): domain Eukaryota; kingdom Viridiplantae; phylum Streptophyta; class Magnoliopsida; order Santalales; family Viscaceae; genus Viscum; species Viscum album. The sequence continues at coordinate 721,521,373 of OY728121.1, read as the reverse complement.
CTTCCAATATATATATTGTAATCTTCACCTTATATTTATTAGGTGTTTAAATAAAATTAAAGACTTACTAAATTTTCTTTAGAAATCCCTTAGATTCCTGAGGTCCTTAATCCCCATAGAAGGTAGGTCGGTTCTTCCTAGTAAAATCCTAATAATGATCCATCCCTTAAGTTAGATCTCACTAAAATTCTCTTCCTAATGTTTGGATGGTTAAAATGACTCATTTAATGATATTTCTATCAATATAAGTATTTCCCTATGGAAAATTATCCAAACCTCCCTCCTTAGGATTCATTGGTTCTATTTTAAGAATAATAATTTTAAATACAAAATGGAATAATAAACTTGATCAAAAAAATACAAAGAATTAATAATTTATAAAATAAAATGCAACTCAATAATATAACATCAACACAACATTAAATTTTTTGGAAAGCATATTAATAAAGTGATAAACATATATTGGGGTGATATATAATCAAAGGGGTATAAATTAGAAAATGAAAAAAAGGTTTTAAGAAAATAAAAAAAATAGAGGACTCATGGTCATGGGACTATGTGTTTGGCCATGAAAAAATTATTATATTCCTTAAAGTGAGTTTCATGGTCCCTATGTATGGTCTCACCCCATGAATTATGACCATACAAACTATAATGTTTTCCAATTTTTACTATAAACCCTATAATTATTCAAAATAAATTCAAAAAATCAATATAAATCATAGAGGTTCTTATTTAAATCAAAATTACCCAAAAAATAAACTAAAAAATCTTATAAAAAATATACATTCCCAACTAGCCATGAAAACTCAGGGATTATCATTAAGATCATTGGTCAAACACTCCTTCATAATATACTCCATGAGTTCTAAATTTGTTTATCTTGTCTACCATAAATATTCAAATAAAATACTAGAATAAGTATATGATGTTATTTTGAAGTTCCCAGTTAGGATCCAAGTATCACTGAGAGGGGGAGGGGTGAATCAGTGATATATTTTTCTTTTTATGTTTCCTTCAAATTGAAACAACCTTCGCCTCCTATTAAAGATTTTCTTCTCTGCTGAACACACACAACCACAGGAACATAATATTTACAAGGTTCAATACTCAACAAGAGAAGTTACGTCCTTGGTATGGTACAGAAATAATCCAGTACCACACAATCCACTAGAAAAAAATCCTTTGATGTGGAATACAATTATTAGGATATACCCTTACACTCGTGTATCACTTGTAAAAAAATCCACAAGTGTGTGTGCACCCTCTTATCACAAATAGAGAATTACAGTATTTCAGTGCTTCTTCACAATTGAATAGTTGTATTCTATGAAGTACAAATCTCCACTTTCCTACCCAGAAGCTGGTAAGAAATCCCATACACACAACTGAATATGTGTGAAGGCCCTAAATTTTGTGCGTAGACTTTAGGATACCTTGTGTGAAATTCAAATGGATTGTGCGTAAAAATTCCCTTTTGGCGCGAAAAACATTTTCGCATGACTTCCCTTTTTTCGCGCAACTTCTCAATATTTCACGCAGCTGTCCTCTTTTCGCACAAACTTCTTTCTTTTCACCAACTCACTTAGCATATAATTTACGCGCACCAGAGCTTGGGATTTCTTCTAAGTGTCAAGCATTAACAAATGAGAAGGGTTCACCCCATATTTATAAGTATTTTTAACCCAGTGTAAAAACCACAAATATGCGGGTAAAAACCTCTTCACACGCGTAAAAACTCTTTCTCACAACATCATATTTCGCGCAATGCTCCAGTTTTTCGCACACCTCATGCCTTTGCCAATTTTTGAGCTTCTGATATCGAAACACCTCTTGCGCAAAAAACTTCATTCTTATTTTTCACGAACCATGCCAATATTTTGCGAAACCAATATTTTTTGCGCATCCACCTACTATTTTGCACATACCGCTGTTATTTCGCACATCCCGCTGATATTTCGCGCATCCCGCTACTATTTTGCGCACCACATTATTTTTTCATGCAACTTTCCTAAATTTACGCACACTCCATGTCTTTGTCATTTTTCTGATGTTTTGACCTTGAATCATGGCTTTCAAACAAAAATATAAACCATCTTAAATCCTGCACGCTACATCCATTGCCAAAAACACATCTTCATCTCCCGATTTTCAAGCCCTAAAATTTGGTGAACACTGGAAAACGGTGCCACTTTAAACTATGCTTTTATGCCACCCTCAGATTGTCCATTACTTTTCCATTTCTCTTTTCACTGATTCTCATAACCATTCTTCAGCTTTTATCATGAATTCCACTTTCGTGATATGTATCCTTTGATAGACCAGATCTAACATCATCATAATTTCAATGGGAAGTACTGAAACTTCCTAATATTCCATCAGCATCACTTCTTCCAATCAAAACTATATATGATAGGCATCATTATTTCTCCCCCTTTCCATCATAAGGCTTACATCACAAGTTCTCCTGACTTATTATATTTGTGAAATAAATATCAGAAAAGCATCATATGGTTTCAAGTCCTTTACAAAGTGAATTGATTTATCTTCTTTGACAAAAAAAGACAACACTCTGCAAACTCTGAAAAATCTAACTCTTCAAACTTCCTTCTCCATCCAACTTGGTCCCAACATATTTTATAACATATAATCCCAAATATATGATTTTAATACTAAATTTTGTACACTATAAGTCCTAAATTACATTCTGGGTCACCATTGGTTAACATAGGTTTTAAGGGTATCAACAAGTTCCTCTTTGGATGGATTTAACCCTTATATAACCTGAAATTAGACAACATATTTATAATAAAAAGTAAACATGAAATGTATATATTTAGTACTTTCTATGTAAAATGAAAATCAAATTTTTAAATTAAACTCAATGAAAAAAGACATATACTAAAATAAAATATAAATATAATAAAAGATATTCAATCCAAAAATTCAAACATGGAATTACCAAAAAAAATTAATAAAAGTATATATATAATATTCGAAGATTTATAAGAGTAAACAAAAAGGGAAATAGATGGATAATGTGTCCCTTTATAATATACAACCAAAATAAACCAAAAATAAACCCAAAACCGAAAATGGGATCCAAATTCATGTGACTTATGGTCATTTCTAAAAATCACCAGCTTCATAGAACCAATAAAATGCTTGTGGATTAATACTAAAATAGGAAGTTTATTTATTTTTATCTATATCATGTAAAAAAGGTCTATATATAAAGAAAGTGTGTATGAAGGTTGTGATCCTAATTCATAGTAGGATAACACCAAGATTATATAAAATTAATTTCATAAACCAAACCATACATACTAATTTGAAATAAATAAAAATAAAAAACACAACTTTCAATAGAATTTTATCTTTGAAATAAAAGATGTTTCACAAAGACCATTTTAAATAAAGAAGTATCAAAAGGGTTTAAAATCCCAATAGTGGTTTTAATAAATTCAAACACATAGTCAAACACATATCATGAATATGAATATGTCATATAGGATCTATAAAACTCTAATGATAATAATAACTCAAAAATTTTATAAGTTAAATGGATCCATATTATGAGTACTGATCCAAACCAAAAACCTACCTTGCATGATTTAATACTGGCAGTGTTATCCTATTATTTGGATAACAATCATGAATAAGGGTACCAATTATTTGGAGATAAATCATATCTAAAATTTATAGTCAACTAAAAATCATTACTTGATAGAACTATGAAAATAATTATATAATGTAGGAACTTATATCATCCATGTGATATAAAAAATAATTAAAAATCATCAAATCAATAATAATTTCACTCATGTCAGCCCAAAATACCATATCAAATAAAAATACTCAGCCATATTAATAGTAAACACTTTATACTTTGTATATACATGGTAAACAATATCAATAATAGGAGACTTATACATGGTATGTTAAAATCACATTTTGATATCAATTATGAAATTAAAGAAATTTAAATCTATTAATAAGGTTAACTTCACATACATATTTCTATTTTCTTAAAAAAACTCATACCACCCATTATAAAATTCTCAAATGAAACTTTTAGAGTCATAAAATCAAATTTAGAAACTATCAAGCATGAAAAGTCTTGGAAATAATGGAAAGGGATTAAATTAAAAATAAAAAACAAACAGGATTTCCACTTTTCCACCAAAAAAGAAGAGATCAGATAATAAAGATAAATCCTCACACTGTAAAAATAAAAAATCATAAATTTAGATAACCCCTAAACACATATTCAACCCACCATGGTCACTTAAGGAGTGAAAGAGGAAGAATTAGTGAAATAATGAAGAGAAGAAGAAAGATGGAGCCCTAACCATGAGTTATCAAAGAGGAATCTCAAATAATTGAAGGGATAACACTGATAGAGTAAGAGGTGAGAAGGATTAATTGGATATGGATCCCCCCTAAAATAACATTTAGTAAAAACAAAATATAGTTAAGTAAGAATCTATAAAAACATATTTAAAATGAATTAAATAACCACTTCTTGATGAAATTCATGGGAAATTTATATAGTAATTGGGACCATGTATAAGACTGTGTGGGCCTTACTGAATTGAAATTTTAAAATTTCATAGTCCCCTTGTATTCTCCCTATATCCATTCATATAAACCATGAATTATGGAAATAATTCTATAATTATTAATTTTTTGACCCAATATCCATAAAAGTAAAATAAATAAAAAAATATTAAAATAATCACATAATGATGACATTGTGAGTGTCACATGGATACTTCGTCCAAGTCAAGAAGCTTAATTAAGGCCAAGGTAAGGTTTAAGATTGTACTAGTGAAAGTTTTTATTCTTAAGACGAATATATATGGATTGGGAACTTTTGGAAAATATCAATATCATCATTTCCAGTAATGAATGTTAGTGAAGGTCTCCATTGGGATCAAATCGACAGGATAAAAAACCCCCAAAGGATGTTTCCTAAATTTTTATCATATAAATTGAAATCCTAGAAGGTTACCACCTATAAGACAAAAATAAAAAAAAATATTTTAAGGGGTATCCACCATGATCATAACCTCCTAGAGTGAACACATCCACTACCAACTAAAGAAACTAACTAATGAATGTTGTATGAGAAAAAAAAAAGACACCATTAAAAGGACAATTACTAAAATTTAGCACCTTTGGTGCACACCTCTTAGAGCAGAGAGTGAGATAGACACCTCATTCTTATTGGATTAAAATTATTTATATCATTGTAACACCCCGAGATTTTATGGAAAATATTCTTTTTGATTTCATTAATGTCTTGTGTTGTACGCTACACTAAAAGGAGCTTGCAAAACACACATCCTTGACTTGCCTTGCATTACACGCAATCGCTACCTTCCTCGATAGCGTGTGTAGTACGCAATAACGAGTTTCACTAAACAACAATATGCTATTAAAATATTATTAAAACTAGCCGTTATGAATAGTAATAACCACTTTTTGAAATTTTTTAAATTTTATTTTTCAAAATGGACTTCATTTTTGGATTTGGAATATCGAAATTAGCTTAGGGTGAAATTTTGGTACTTTTCGGATAACTTTCAATTTCCGATGAATAGTGAAAATTACTAAATTTTAATTAAAAACAACCTTTTTAATCGAAATAATTAATAGTGATAAATTATTAATTTGAGTGGTTTTAAAGTATATTTAGAATATATTTTTACAATTTAATACAATGTTGTTCATTGGATGTAATTGTACATTTAAACCAAACATAAACAAGTGTCAATCTTTTGATAGTTATTATCTCTTAAGAACACGCTATTTGTTTTGACGACGAGAATTAATTATTAAATTAATTAATGCAGCTGATATGTTTTGAATTTTGTAAAATAGACATCTTTTTGAGTTAATAATATCAAATATAGCTTAGGCCTAATTTTTGGTATTTTTCTGGAAACTTTCATTTTTTGATGAATAGTGAAACCACTAAGTGGTAGTTAAAAAAATGAATTTTTCATAAAACTTAATTTTACCACTTCTGTGAGTGGAATTTCAAAAATCTGAGAGACACGGTTGATGTTAGTAAGTAAAATGTGCTTCAATGAGATGAAAATAATTTTTGGTGAATATTAACTTTTTACTTTTTTTACTACGGTTAAAAGTAAATAGGGTAATTAAGGGTAAACATGATATTATTATTACCCTAACACAAGTCCTAATTCTATTGGATAAGTGTAATTCGACCAAAAACAACCTTTGGAATAAAATATGACCATTTAGGCCCACTTGGATTAGATTAGGACATTTATTATTAATTTATTTAAAGAAGGGTTAAAATAGTTAAAATCAATGTTTAATAAGTAAATCATTTTTAATATGGGGTTATATATAAGATAAATTCGAATATAAATATTAATTAGAAATCTAAAAAAATTTCCTACATAATGGAATTTTATTTGTAATTTTTAGACACTAAATAATTTAATTTATTTATGACACAATGATGATGCAGTAATTATCTTATTAATGAAATATTGACATAATTGATGTTATAAATACCCAAATAAATTTAATTTGAGACTTTTTATGAATTCCACTAATTTTATAGGTTAATATGACATGTTATTATTGATTTAATTAACTTTTTTATAACTAATCATTCTGTTATAATTTTAACAAAAATCAATTACTAAATAGTGTCAAAATTGACATAAAATAGTTTTTAAAACAAATACTATATTATTAATTGTTATTTTATTCCTAAAAATCTAAGGTTCGGCCACATGACTTAGATAAGGTTATATATATTAATAATAAACAACTTGGGGTTCGTTTGTCTTGTTATAGTAAGTTTATTAACCTTATAGTGTAAGAACACAAGAAGACACGGTAAAAGTAAAATTATTTAACTTAATGTTAAATCTAAATGATAAGGTTAAAATAGGAACCTAAACTTCTCTAAATTATATTGGATGAGAGGATTTAGACCCATCCTCACCTTAGCTTCTAAATTAATCAATTTGGAGCTATTTAAAACCGAATATGACTTTATAATAAAATAATATTTTTAGTTTTCCAAAGGAGCCCCTCTCCTCCCTTATAAAAGGGCACCCCCCCTCCCTCTCTTCCTCACACCACTTTGAGCCTTCAATCTCGGACAACCCCTGCCAAATTCTCTTCTCCACTTCCCTAGAAACATTCTAGAGGTTCTGGTCATCCTCAAAGACCAATTTTATTTCCCTAAAAGGTGGTCTCAAAGAAGCACTTCAAAGAAGAGGTAAGGTCCGTTATCGATTCTTTCATCTTTATTTCTTCTTCCACTTCTTCTTCTTTAGTTGTTTCATTATGAAGTAATAACATCAGTATAACTCATATACTGATATGTTATTATAATTATGAAACAATCCTATTTCAGCATCTATCCATCCTACGGAAAACGAAATCACCGCGCATGCGTACGTACGGAATACCGTCTCCACGCCGTGGTGTAATCTATTTTCCACCACCACCATACTTGGATGGGTATAATGGTGTAAATAATTACTATATATGACTATTGTAAAGTGATATTGATTCTTAAATATTATACATACACTCCAATACAATTCCATGATCATAGGAACGATATCATCACTCGTGCGTACGTACGGAATACCGTCTCCACGATGTGATGTGACTCGTTCTACATGATCTTCATTTCATAATGATTATATAAATGAATTGAATGAATGAATATGATATATATTACACTAATACCATTCTGTAAATGAGGTATCAATAACCTAAGGAGAAGAATAAGAATTTATTCGACAAAACACGCATAAGAACAAAAAGTAATAAACACCCAAATAACAAGTAGTAATGAAATATTAATAATAAGAAGCTAATAATATGACCATATATGATATAATAACAATAAGTATTATTATGGAATAATTCAATAACATTATTTGAATAATTATATAGGGGTTTCGGACACTTACGAAGAAAATCGGACCTAAGGTAAGGGAAATATCGCAATCTCATTTTTATCCGAGATTGTTTATACTTTGGTATTTACTGGGGTGTATTTTATCATCCACATCCATGTTTTCTCAATATGTAATTTTATTTCCATACACCTATAATTGTTTAAATCCAATTTTACCCTTCGGTGAGTTTTTAGTTAAATTTATGAAAGGAATCTTTTGTCGTTTTTCGTACGAGGTACTTTTTGACTTTTCCGACAAAAGTACGAGAAGAATGTTTTTTTTAACCTATACGGCATGAATGGATTTTTAAAACATTATTTACAAGAAGATTCCTTTACAAGTTTTCAAGTTTATTTTTAATCAACTTCTTTTTGTTTATAATTTTATGACATGTTAAGAAAGGAAAAGTGTTTTTGAAGTAGAAAGGATATTTTCCTCAAGAATGGAGTTCAAGTGTTTTATCAAAATTATTTTCCATCAAAGATAATAAAGGGTTTTGTTTATATCCCTATTATTACATGGATTTTATTATGTTGTGATGGAAATATTTTTATGAATTCCTTTACCTTATATGAATTGTTTTATGATGTCACGATGTTTAAGATTCCCATTTTTATTACATGGGTTATGCTATGATGTATGGTTTATGATTTTGTGGCACACATAAGAATGGTATAATTATGAGATGGGTGGGACCTATATCTCCCTCCAATGCATTGGGTAAAGATTTTATATCTCATGAGATAGACATGGCTGGAACGGTAGGTTATACCGGTTCAGTGAAACAGGACTGAAACGAGGAGTGAACTCGGTTTAGAAATGGACTTTGTCCACTAAGATAGTCTTGGAAATGAGTCTTGACTAACAAGAAATGATTCTCTATGATTATGTGTGGATGCCAAAAAGTTTCATGTTTTAAGTTTTGATTATTGGGATTATATTTCACTACTATTATTTATCCCATGTTATGAAATTATGATTTCTTTTGCAGGTTAAGATTTCCAAAAGCTATGTTCTTATGTATATGATGTGATTGATATTTCTTTTGTTTACCCATACTAAGAATTTGAGCTCACCCTTTTATGTTTTCTTTTCCCCAGGATATAAAGAAAGGTTTTAGGTAAAAAAAGGAAGATCTTTATGGGATATGTTGAAGATATTTCACCACGATTAGAAGATTATATTTCGAGTTTCCAAAGACACTAAACTATTACGGTCTTTATGTGTGTGTTTTTGTTATGTACTAAGTATTCCGAAAAAGTAATGTAATGTCCATGTACGTTAAGCTTCAGGTCTTTACAGTTGGTATCAGAGGAAAGGTTTAGTCAACCTTTGGAAACTAGGATGTGAGAACTTTAGTGAGATCCCTAGAGATATTTCTAAGGTATGTCTAGGGATGTCTCTAAGGTTAAGTATACATATAGGTTATAGCCCTAGAATTGCGCTAACGATCTTAAAATTTAACCTAAGATGGTAGATATTAAGGGTACTCCCCCTTTTATTATGTTGTTTTCCCTAGCATGATTTTTTCCTCTCACACTATTCTTTTTGGGTTTTAGAAAATGGCTGGAAACAGGAAGATTCACGATAATGGAGGATATAACAGACAATGGAATGATATTCTTCATGAGAAACCAAATGAAACTGGATTTGGAAGTTGAAAAATCATTATTATGCCGAATCAGCAATCTCATATTATGATCAATAAACTCAAATTTGGTAAGTTTCCTGACTCAGCTAATAAGAGAAAGATGGAGTTTCATGATGATCCTAGAGGAAAGAAAGTTCAATTTCCCCTATGTAAATCATGTGGGAAGAGGCATCAAGGAGAATGTTTCAAAGGAACTGGAAGATGCATTGGGTGTGGAAAAGAAGGACATAAAGCCAGTAAGTGCAAAGGAAAAGGTTCAGTTAACACCATGGATGAGGATAATGGTATTTCTACGACATCAACAATGGTTAAATGCTTTAAATGTGGAATGTACGGGCATTATGAAAACCAATTCCCTAAGTTAAAGTCTCATGAAAAGAATCAATATGGTCGTATGGTTAATATTTATGTTGATGATGATGAAGAGACTATAAATGATATGTGAGATGAAAGAATTGTTGAAGTTTAGTCAATGGTTTAAGAAGGTAGTGGAATGATTACATGTTTATCAAGTTTAATGTTGTATAAGTAATCTCATGGTACTATGGAATAAAGAGACATCTAAGGATTGTTACACTGTTGTCTTTCCTTAAGTTTTGAAAGTGTATGATTAATGGTACCAGTAACCATGAAAGGTTATTCAGATATTTTTGGAAAGTAGATGATATGCGCATAATGAAGGAATAAGAAGATAATGAGATGTTTGATTGTATTCATGAGATCATGATTGATATAAGGACTAAGTGATATCATGGTTTGAGTATATAGAATTTTGAGGATGTGGAAAGTGTTAACTTTTAACTGCATTCATGTTTTCACTAAGGTTTAATGGGTATTCAAGAGAATACATGATTAAGGCCTTTGAATGTTTGGAATGTGACCAACAAGACATATCTTATGATATATGGGGATCAACGATGTTATTAAATATCTAGTAATCATTTTCACTATATTATGAGAGTGGACTGCAGTATTATGGATAAGCCTAAAGATTGGAATGGATTATGTTGGACATAAGTTAGTATTGTTTAAGGATAGAATTTTTTTCGATATTATTGATGGGATGTTATAGTAATATAGTTTTAGAAAACGGACAACCTGCAGGACGGGCGACAACCCATCGTGTCGGACAAGGATGTGGGAATCGAACCCACAACTGAAGTGCGACTGGCCTTTATCACCTACCACTGGCCTACAGGAAGTCCCTGTTTAGTAGAAACTAGTTTTATTATATTAAGCAGTATGATATATTAAGTATAAGTCCATTTTAGGAACCATATATGATTAATCTCACTATATATGGACTTATGTATTTTTTGATAACTTTTCTAACCTTTTGTTTGAGACAGATGGAATGACCCATCATTCTATCACATGATCTTCTAACACATCACGAATGACAAATTCAACTTCATTTATTTAAGAGATGAAGTGGAAATTGTCCAAAGAACGATCAACGGTGAGACTATACCAAAATCACGAAAGTATTTCTTCTAATTCCAATTTCATCAACTTTAGGGAAATGATCTTGAAAACCAAAAATGTTGTCCTAGTGCTCTTATATCGGATTTTTTTTTTCGTTTTTCTTAAAAAAAAATTCTGAAAAACGGCCTAGGTCAAAAAAAAATTTAAAAATACGCTACAAAGGCGGCATCTGCGATGCCGCCTTTGTTTTAGCGCACAAAGGCGGCATCTGCGATGCCGCCTTTGCTCCCCCGCGCCGCCTTTGGCCCGGATCGATGACATGGCAAAGGCGGTCGGGAGGAGGCTGCCTTTTGGCTCAGGGTAAGGCGAAAGGCGGCATCGCGGAAGCCGCCTTTGGCCATACGCAGAGGCGAAAGGAGGCTTCTGCGATGCCGCCTTTGCCTGAAGTCCTTATAAAAGGGCGGCCACCCCCCCCCCCCCCCCCTCTCCTCACTTGTTCATTGCAACTTATCTCTCCAATTTGCTCTCTCTCTCTCTAAATTTTTTTTTTGCTGTGCGAGATTTTACGAAGCTTCATTTAGAGGTATGTTTATTTATTTAATTTAATGCTTTTATTTAATTAATTTAATTTTGTTTAGTTTTAAATCTTTCATTTGTTAAGCAGTTTAGGTAGTTCTTAATATTTGGTTATTTAGTTTTTGTAATTAGTTATATATAGTTTTAAATAATTACTGTTAGGTAGTATAGATTAAGTATAGATTAACTTAAGATTAAGTATTTAGAAATTTTGGTAGCTTAAAGATTATGTGGTTATCTACGCAATTAAATTCCTGTCTGGATACAAACAAGTGGATGTGGCTCTGGCACAGATGTACATAGGGGTAAAACCTGAAAACACCGCTTCGAGCTAGACTCGAATGGGAACTGGTGCATGATAACGGGCCTTGCTGCATCCTGGTTTGACACTCCCAGGGAATATGCTTAAGATGATTCATATTTTCTTTATAAACTACTAAAATTTATAAGAGAAGAAAAAGAAAATCAGTATATTTATCAATGATAAATGATAAATATAATTTTATAGAATGAAATAATGACATAAGAATTAACGAATTAAAGTTATTATTAGTTAATTATAAAATAATAGAATAATTAATGATTAGTTGTTATTAGTTAATTTTAGAATAATTAATAAATAACATAGGATTAAAACATGAATTCATATAATGATTAGCTAACGATACTAATGATCGGTATATTTATCAATGATAAATGATAAGTATAATGTTATAGAATCAAATAAGGACATAAGAATTAACAAATTAAAGTTATTATTAGTTAATTATAGAATAATAGAATAATTAATGATTAGTTATTATTGGTTAATTTTAGAATAATTAATAAATAACATAGGATTAAAACATGAATTCATATAATGATTAGCTAACGATACTAATGAACATATAAAGTGAAATGAAGAAGAACAAACAAACTAAATAAAAAGGCGCTCTAAAATTACATTCTAATAAATATCATATGGTCAAACATCAGTAGCATAGTTTATGGTATAGAAAGGCGCAATAAAATTACATTATAATAAACATCATATCGTCAAACATAATTGTTAATATTTTGTTACACTATCATAATTTTGATGAAAGAACACATTTTTGACGTAGAGAGCCATGTATGCCTGTGTGTACTGTTATGGGGAGATTATTCAAACTGAGCAAGGAGCTTCTTACAGTACACAACCAATTACGGTGGTTAGTACAGTGGATTGTGTTACCATAAGTGACCTTCAAGAGAGAATTCATGTTTCCTTAAATTTGGGACCCGATCAAGAGATAATGTCTATGAGCTATAGACATTTGCAATTTCCAACAACAATGTGGCATATAGCTTGTCCATTGGTTGCTGATGCGCAGTGGGTCCAAGCAATTAATTTATTTTCTCAACGGTTAGATGGTACCATGATGGAGTTATACGTTGTTGTTGCTACTGTACAACAACAACGTCCACTTGTACAAAGATGTAGAAATACAAGAGTGGTTGAAGACAGTCTACCCCATGACATTGAGCCTATTCCAAATGATGCAGCAGAAGAGGACAACCTAGATGATCTTCCGGATATACATGTCAATCCGACTTCTGATGAGGAGTTTCGTAATGATGGATCGGATGGCGACAACAGTGCTGATGAGGAGGGACCAACAAAAGATAGAGAGGAGGTTTTGAGAAATGCAGTTGTTGTACATCAACCTCGGTCAATAAATCATCCACCATTATTTTCATCTTGGTCAGAAGCAATGACACGCGTGCCTGAATTTGATAATACTGTTCTCACACCGGCAACTGAGTTCCCTGGAGTTGTACCAGATAGGTTTAGTGAGGTGGACAAAACCTTATATATTGGAAGGAATTTTCCCAGTAAAGATGCCTTAAAAAGCACGTTAAAGAGATTTCATATTGAGAGAAACTTCAACTATGTAGTTCACGAATCATGACGTAGTAAATATGTTATACGGTGCGTGAAGTATGGGGATGATTGTAGATTTCGCTTAAGGGCTATTCCAGACATTACATTTGGAGGTTGGAGAATCTCAAGGATTAAGGCGGCTCATAGTTGCGTTCAGCCAAGTCTCACACAAGATCATACTTCATTGGATGCAGAATTTGTGTCATCTATTGTTGTTGAGATGATTAGGACATGCCAAGATGTTCCAATATCCCTTGTGCAAGAGAGGATTCTACAGACATTCGGTTATAAGATTTCCTATAATAAGGCATGGATGGCGAAACACAAGGCAATTGTGAAGGTATATGGTGATTGGGATGACTCATATCGAGTATTGCCGCAATTGTTAGCCATACTGAGGCATCATAACCAAGTTGTCTTCCATCTGGATACAAACGAACATGTGTCTCCTGATAATCGACTTGATCCATCTCGTGTTCAATTTCATCGGTTGTTCTGGGCATTCCTTCCTTGTATCTCTGCATTTCGTTTTTGCAAACAATTTATTCAGATTGATGGAACATTTCTGTATGGAAAATACAAGGGCGTATTGTTGATTGCGGCAACCCAAGATGGAAACTGTTCACCTCTTCCGCTTGCCTTTGCCATTGTAGAGAAAGAAAACTATGAATCATGGAGTTGGTTTCTGGCATGTATCAGCAACCATTTCACCAACATTCAGGGAGTTTGTTTGATATTTGATCGTCATCGAGCAATTAATGAGGCAATCAATGCAGATCCTGATACATGGAGATACCCAAATGCACATCATCGGTTCTGCATTAGACACATTGCTAGCAATGTACATAAAAAATTCCACAACGAACCGATGAAGAAGGCAATCACGAGGCTTGGTACGTATTTTATTCATTCTATTTTACTGTTTCAATATAAATATAAAATCAATTTATGTGAAATATCATCTACGTTTTGTAGCATATGAGTCGGACCAACGACGATTTGAAGAACGTTTTGAACAAATTCGTCAGGCTAATCAAGAAGTTTATGATTATATGATGCGGATTCCAAAAGAGAAATGGACATTGGCATACGACGGGGGAAAGAGGTACGGACACATGACGAAAAACATTGTGGAGTGCATCAATGGTATCTTCAAAGGACTTCGCAAGCTACCTATAACCGCATTAGTTCAGGAGACATTATATGGATGCGTGAAGTACTTTGTGGATAGACAAAAACTAGCATCAGACAGAATACATCAAGGGATAAGATATGGAATACACTTTCAACGAGAGATTGAAAAAAAATATTGAAGAAGCTTCTGGTTATCACGTATGTCTATTTCGAAGAGAAGACTCCCGATTTGAAGTTCAAGAGCGTTCAGACCCCATCACAAATCACGTCGGTGAAAAAATGGTGGTATTACTGGAAACAAGGCAATGTCAATGTGGAAAATTTCAGGCCTTACAGTTTCCATGTACACACTTCATCGCAGCATGTGCCTCTGTGAACATCTCATGGGAAGCATATGTTGATCCAGTGTACCAGATGGATATCATTGCCAACTGTTATGATGCACCATGGACACCTATTGGGGAGTATCGTTATTTCCCAATGCCTGAAGGCCAGCCGATAGTGATACCTGACATGAATCGGTTACGTCCTCGTGGGAGACCAAAGGCGAGTAGGATGCGTAATGAGATGGACTGGCCTCAAGAACAAGGGCAGAGTTTGCGATGCACAATATGTCATAAAGAAGGTCATAACCGGAAGTGATGCCCTAATGTTGTTGGGTCGACTTCACAGTCTCATTCATAATGATGTATTGTCTTCATTGTGACATTCCCATATTGTAAACTAAATGTTGTTATCTCTTTTTTAGAAAACTGTTCTATAACAAATTTATAGTATCATAATAATTAGCATAAGATATTGAATACATACAATTAGATAAATTCTAAAAACATCATTACTAATTGACATGGTTTATCTTAATCCAATCCATAAGTAGTTAATCACAAAGCTCCCCCAAAATATGTGTAACCAAATTCAAGACTCAATATTTTAGATAACATAACTTATTTCATATTAATATTCATGCTTTCAAGAAATAACTTTGAATATGAAATAATAGAATTTATTTCAAAACTCCGAAAGCGGAACACTTAACCCATATTGAAATGTGTATGTCAGTTAACCCATTAACATGTTTCCCGGAGGTTAATATTAAAAATTTTAACCCTAAACCCTCCAACCTAAACCCCAATCTAAACATGCAGGATATTTTAGAAAATTGTTCTATAACAAATTTATAGTATCATAATAATTAGCATAAGATATTCAATATATACAATTAGATAAATTCTAAAAACATCATTACTAATTGACATGGTTTATCTTAATCCAATCCATAAGTAGTTAATCACAAAGCTCCCCCAAAATATGTGTAACCAAATTCAAGACTCAATATTTTAGATAACATAACTTATTTCATATTAATATTCATGCTTTCAAGAAATAACTTTGAATATGAAATAATAGAATTTATTTCAAAACTCCGAAAGCGGAAAACTTAACCCATATTGAAATGTGTATGTCAGTTAACCCATTAACATGTTTCCCGGACGTTAATATTAAAAATTTTAACCCTAAACCCTCCAACCTAAACCCCAATCTAAACATGCAGGATATTTTAGAAAACTGTTCTATAACAAATTTATAGTATCATAATAATTAGCATAAGATATTGAATACATACAATTAGATAAATTCTAAAAACATCATTACTAATTGACATGGTTTATCTTAATCCAATCCCTAAGTAGTTAATCACAAAGCTCCCCCAAAATATGTGTAACCAAATTCAAGACTCAATATTTTAGATAACATAACTTATTTCATATTAATATTCATGCTTTCAAGAAATAACTTTGAATATGAAATAATAGAATTTATTTCAAAACTCCGAAAGCGGAACACTTAACCCATATTGAAATGTGTATGTCAGTTAACCCATTAACATGTTTCCCGGACGTTAATATTAAAAATTTTAACCCTAAACCCTCCAACCTAAACCCCAATCTAAACATGCAGGATATTTTAGAAAACTGTTCTATAACAAATTTATAGTATCATAATAATTAGCATAAGATATTGAATACATACAATTAGATAAATTCTAAAAACATCATTACTAATTGACATGGTTTATCTTAATCCAATCCCTAAGTAGTTAATCACAAAGCTCCCCCAAAATATGTGTAACCAAATTCAAGACTCAATATTTTAGATAACATAACTTATTTCATATTAATATTCATGCTTTCAAGAAATAACTTTGAATATGAAATAATAGAATTTATTTCAAAACTCCGAAAGCGGAACACTTAACCCATATTGAAATGTGTATGTCAGTTAACCCATTAACATGTTTCCCGGACGTTAATATTAAAAATTTTAACCCTAAACCCTCCAACCTAAACCCCAATCTAAACATGCAGGATATTTTAGAAAACTGTTCTATAACAAATTTATAGTATCATAATAATTAGCATAAGATATTGAATACATACAATTAGATAAATTCTAAAAACATCATTACTAATTGACATGGTTTATCTTAATCCAATCCCTAATTAGTTAATCACAAAGCTCCCCCAAAATATGTGTAACCAAATTCAAGACTCAATATTTTAGATAACATAACTTATTTCATATTAATATTCATGCTTTCAAGAAATAACTTTGAATATGAAATAATAGAATTTATTTCAAAACTCCGAAAGCGGAACACTTAACCCATATTGAAATGTGTATGTCAGTTAACCCATTAATGTTATATTTACATTTTACACTTACGACTCATTTTCTTTGTTTATATGCAGATGGATGATACCATACTACTCACTCAGCAGCCTACCCATATTTCGCAGGCCGTGTTAGAGGGTCATCCAGATCGATTTGTGAAGGTGCGTCGAGAGCACCATTTTCATCACATGGAGCCTCCACATGCCATTAGACCTTACTTGCGCCGTTCTGGCTTCTATGACCTTGCCGTATCAGATTTCACATTTGTAGATCATTACCTACTTGCTGCCCTCGTTGAGAGATGGAGACCAGAGACACACACATTCCACTTGCCTGAGGGGGATATGACCATCACCCTCGAGGATGTCGCAGTTCTTCTCGGTCTTCCTATCCAGGGGAGACCCGTTATTGGACCCACTCGTGCAGCTTGGCCAGACCTTGCTCAACGCTTGTTAGGCGTTGATATTTTGTCCGACCGTAGGGCTACAGATGGATCGTCCATATCTATGCGTTGGTTGGAGTCGCAGATTCCACATTTACAAGATGATGATGATGAGCAGACCGTCATGCGTTACGCCCGTGCATATATCTTACGACTCATTGGTGGGACCATGTGTACTGATCACTCGGGGATGCACGTGCATATGATGTATCTACCCCTACTAGAGGACTTTGATCGGGCTGGGACGTACAGTTGGGGATCAGCCTGCTTGGCATACACGTACAGATCATTATGCAGACTATCCCATAGGGACCGTACAGGTCTTGGAGGATGCGTCATCTTTATTCAGATGTGGGCATGGGAGCGCATCCCATCATTCCGCCCTGACCTTGCTGGTCCACCAGTCGAGATGGAGGTGCTGCATGACGCTCCGCGTGGACGCTGGTATGATAAGTCATTTCTATTGGTTTTTTATTCTACTATGAGTTATTGACTATAATTTCTCATTATTTGTCATTATCGTTGTATTTTACAGGTGGTGTCAGCGACACAATTTCGACGTGGTTCCGAGACAGCATTTGGGCGTATATCGGCAACAGTTGGACTGTCTCTTACCTGATCAGGTATGTATATACAATCTATCACTGTCTAACATTTTTAATAATAACATCAATTTTGGTTTTTAGTTGGGTGTTTTTTTGACAAAATCACTTGTCATTTCAGATTTCATGGCTTCCATACTGGAGTATTATGGACCAGTTGCCAGCATACTGCACTGTTGGTCTTGAGGATGCTATGGTTGTAGTGCCCCTCATTCACTTTCATATTATTGAGTGGCAGCATCCTGACAGGGTCATGCGCCAATTTTTTCATACTCAGCTGATTCCATTACCATCTAGACAGACAGACAAGCTTCATGGGATGAAGCTGACAGGGAGGCAGGATGATGACTGGTCCCAAGTACATGCGAGTTTTATCGACTGCTGGCACAGACGTGCAGAGTTACGTATTCAAGGTGTTCCTACAAATCGATTCTCTCTTTCAGAGCAGGTTGACTATGCGCCCTGGTATAGACTAAAATCTATACTGTATCTTACCCAAGCTGGCATAGAGATGCAGAGGATGGTAAGTTAATAAATTCCTATTACTTTGTTTATTGAATTATTTTCTAATTCCATTTGAATCTATTTACAGGGAAGTCACACAGATCAGCTTGTTCGCATGAGCGATGAAGAGGAGGAGGGGGTCTTTAGCCGGGCAGTCGTCCATGCTACAGCGCTGGAGGCGAGGGCATCTTTTCATGCGCTTTCCGAGAGCATCTTCACGCGTCTGGCTCGGAGACAGGAGTTTCTTGCCCCAGAGGAACATCCTGCAGCTGCTGCTGGTGCTGAGGAGCCACGACCACGGCGACGTAGACAGCGTCGTGCTGCACGTGAGGCATCGCCTGTTCCACAGGCAGAGGTCGGGCCTCTAGTAGTCCAGGATCAGCCTATTCAGGATGTGCCTCAGGTGGCATTGGATCCGTCTTTCCTGACAGGATATCCGCAGTTCTCTCCATCTTGGGTTCCAGATCCTTCCCAACCTTGGATTCTAGAGTCGTCGTCGTCTTGGGGTATAGCTCCATCACAGGCTTCGTTCCCCTCTGCGATGGAGGCAGGTCCTTCTACCACCCTAGTGGGAGAAGGATCTGAATGGCAGTACGAGATGCAGTTGACAGCTCCTCCAACTGACACACAGATGGAGGATGCGACAGTCGACGTTTCAGTGCCCGAGGATCAGCCTTCTCCAGGTCATCAGACTCCACTGCGCACTCGACGCGGACGTCCTATTCGCAGACCACCATGTGGGACGGAATCTCCTCGCCACAGACATATGCATTGATTGTACATTATTGTTTACATGTTTTATGTGTACTGAAATCAAAATACTATTTTTACTTGTTGGTCAGAGTGGAATCTCAGGAGGGGGTAAATTAGGTTTTATTTATATATATTTATATAACCATACGAACATAATAATAAAACATTAATAATTACTAATTACCTAATTACAGATTATATAATTAATAATTCTATTACTAATTAACTATTTAATTAGTATATAATTAATATTTATATTACGAAATAACTAATTAATTAGTATATAATTTGTAATTTGGTAATTAGTGTTTATTAATCGTTAATTATATAATAACTAATTAGTTAATTAGTAATAAAATTATCAATTATATAATACTTAATTATTACATATATAATAAATACTTAGTAAATTAGAAATATAATTAATAATTATAACTAATTAATTAGTAATTAGTAATTATTAATTACTTAACCAGTAATATAAATATTTATTATAATTATTCATTATAAGAGGGTTTTCCCTGAAAATCATTCTGCATTTTCGATGTGGAATTCAGGTTCTACCTTTACTGTGCAGTAGATTCTGCATTTCCGATGTGGGATTCTGTTTCAAGTACGTCAATTTGAAATACAATAAAAGATAAACTATAAGACCAACATAAATGAAACTTAAAACATGGATTAAACATATAAAAAATAGTTTAAAACAAAAGCAATTTACAAAAAAATGTTAATGAAAAATAATTTATAAGCTTTCAAAACCGCCTACTTGAAACTTAAAAATGTTTCAAGTACGTGACTTTGAAAGACTGTAAAATATAAACTATAAAACGAATATAATTGAAACTTTAAAAATTGATTAAACATATAAAAAATAGTTGAAAACAAAAGAAATTTCCAAAAAAAAGTTGATGAAAAGTAATTTATAAGCTTTCAAAACCGCATACTTGAAACTTAAAATTTTTCAAGTACGTCACTTTGAAATACAATAAAAGATAAACTATAAGACCAACATAAATGAAACATAAAACATGGATTAAACATATAAAAAATAGTTTAAAACAAAAGCAATTTACAAAAAAATGTTAATGAAAAATAATTTATAAGCTTTCAAAACCGCCTACTTGAAACTTAAAAATGTTTCAAGTACGTGACTTTGAAAGACTGTAAAATATAAACTATAAAACGAATATAATTGAAACTTTAAACATTGATTAAACATATAATAAATAGTTGAAAACAAAAGAAATTTCCAAAAAAAAGTTGATGAAAAGTAATTTATAAGCTTTCAAAACCGCATACTTGAAACTTAAAATTTTTCAAGTACGTCACTTTGAAATACAATAAAAGATAAACTATAAGACCAACATAAATGAAACTTAAAACATGGATTAAACATATAAAAAATAGTTTAAAACAAAAGAAATTTACAAAAAAATGTTAATGAAAAATAATTTATAAGCTTTCAAAACCGCCTACTTGAAACTTAAAAATGTTTCAAGTACGTGACTTTGAAAGACTGTAAAATATAAACTATAAAACGAATATAATTGAAACTTTAAACATTGATTAACCATATAATAAATAGTTGAAAACAAAAGAAATTTCCAAAAAAAAGTTGATGAAAAGTAATTTATAAGCTTTCAAAACCGCATACTTGAAACTTAAAATTTTTCAAGTACGTGACTTTGAAAGACCATAAAACATAAAATAGAAGACCAATATAAATGAAACTTAAAACATGGATTAAATATATAAAAAATAGTTTAAAACAAAAGCAATTTACAAAAAAATGTTAATGAAAAATAATTTATAAGCTTTCAAAATCGCCTACTTGAAACTTAAAAATGTTTCAAGTACGTGACTTTGAAAGATTATAATTATATTACTAATTAACTAATTAATTATTATATAATTAATAGTTATATTAATAATTAACTAATTATTTATTATATAAGTAATAATTAATGAGTAATAATTAATAATTAATAATTTAATGAATAGCTATAATTAATATTTATATTACTAATTTACTAATTATTAATTACTAATTACTTATTAATAATTATTAATTACTAATTACTAATTATAATGAATAATTATAATAAATATTTATATAACTAATTAGCTAATTAATAATTAATAATTACTAATTAATTAGTTATAATTATTAATTGTATTTCTAATTAACTAAATATTTATTATATATGTAATAATTATATTAATAATTAATTATTATATAATTAATGATAATATTACTAATTAACTAATTAATTATGACATATTTAATTATTAATAATTACTAATTAATAATTAAAAATTATAATGAATAAATGTAATTAAAAATTATAATGAATAAATGTAATTAAAAATTATAATGAATAAATGTAATTAAAAAATAAAAATAAAAATTTAAAAAAATATATATATTTTTAAGAGAAAGGCGGCATCGCAGATGCCGCCTTGCCCCGAAATGCAAAGGCGGCATCCCGGATGCCGCCTTTGAGCTGCATTTTTAAAATTTGTTTTACCGGAAGCGTTTTCTGGAAAAAAAAAAATTAAAAACGTAAACAAAAAAAAATCCTCTTATATCTAATGATTCAGATGGTACCTTAGATCATCACAAATTTCTGGCTTTGTGATTTCTGGATTTTCCATAGCCATGTTCTCTACCACTCTCCATCAGAACATGATGGTTAGATTTCTCTTCCATATCCATATTTTCACCTATGTGGAAACCCAGTGATTAGTTTATTTGGGTAACCGTTACGTTTCATACTTTAGTTTTAAAGCCAAGTTTTGGTATTCCTTTTTACGATGTGGGTTTCTATTAAAGAAACTTTTGAGTATTAAACCATTTATAACCCCAATGAATTTCGAGGGAGAAATTCATTTTAAGGGGGGTAGAATGTAACACCCCGAGATTTTATGAAAAATATTCTTTTTGATTTCATTAATGTCTTGTTTTGTACGTTACACCAAAAGGAGATTGCACAACACACATCCTTGACTTTCCTTGCATTACACTCAATCGTGACCTTCCTCGATAGCGTGTGTAATACGCAATAATGAGTTTCACTAAACAACAATATGCTATTAAAATATTATTAAAACTAGCCATTATGAATAGTAATAACCATTTTTGAAATTTTGTAAATTTTATTTTTCAAAATGGACTTCATTTTTGGATTCGGAATATCGAAATTATATTAGGGTGAAATTTTGGTACTTTTCGGATAACTTTCAATTTCTGATGAATAGTGAAAATTACTAAATTTTAATTAAAAACAGCCTTTTTAATCGAAATAATTAATAGTGATAAATTATTAATTTGATTGGTTTTAAAGTATATTTAGAATATATTTTTACAATTTAATACAATTTTGTTCATTGGATGTAATTGTACATTTAAACCAGACATAAACAAGTGTCAATCTTTTGATAGTTATTATCTCTTAAGAACACGCTATTTGTTTTGACGACGGGAATTAATTTTTAAATTAATTAATGCAACTGATATTTTTTGAATTTGGTAAAATAGACATCATTTTTGATTTCATAATATCAAATATATCTTAGGCCTAGTTTTTGGTATTTTTCTGGAAAATTTCATTTTTTGATGAATAGTGAAACCACTAAGTGGTAGTTAAAAAAAATAAATTTTTCATAAAACTTAATTTTACCACTTCTGTGAGTGGAATTTTAAAAATCCTAGAGACACGGTTGATGTTAGCAAGTAAAATGTGGTTCAATGAGATGAAAATAATTTTTGGTGAATAGTAACTTTTTATTTATTTTTACCACGGTTAAATGTAAATAGGGTAATTAAGGGTAAACATGATATTATTATTACCCTAACACATGTCCTAATTCTATTGGATAAGTGTAATTCGACCAAAAACAACCTTAGGAATAAAATATGACCATTTAGGCCCACTTGGATTAGATTAGAACATTTATTATTAATTTATTTAAAGAAGGGTTAAAATAGTTAAAATCAAAGTTTAGTAAGTAAATCATTTTTAACATGGGGTTATACATAAGATAAATTAGACTATAAATATTTATTATAAATATAAAAATATTTCCTACATAATGGTATTTTATTTTTAATTTTTAGACATTAATTAATTTTAATTATTTATGACACAATGATGATGCAGTAATTATCTTATTAATGAAATATTGACATAATTGAAGTTATAAATACCCAAATAAATGTAATTTGAGACTTTTTATGAATTACACTAATTTTCTAGGTTAATATGACATGTTAGTATTGATTTAATTAACTTTTTTAGAACTAATCATTCTGTTATAATTT
Source organism: Viscum album (assembly GCA_963277665.1). Lineage (NCBI taxonomy): Eukaryota > Viridiplantae > Streptophyta > Magnoliopsida > Santalales > Viscaceae > Viscum > Viscum album. Next base: position 721,497,422 of record OY728121.1, on the reverse strand, counting down.
TAAAAAAAATCAATTACTAAATAGTGTCAAAATTGACCTAAAATAGTTTTTAAAACAAATACTATATTATTAATTGTTATTTTATTCCTAAAAATCTAAGGTTCTGCAAAATGTCTTATATAAGGTTATATATATTAATAATAAACAACTTGGGGTTCGTTTGGCCTGTTATAGTAAGTTTATTAACCTTATAGTGTAAGAACACAAGAAGACACAGTAAAAGTAAAATTATTTAACATAATGTTAAATCTAAATGATAAGGTTAAAATAGGAACCTAAACTTGTCTAAATTATATTGGATGAGATTATTTCGACCCATCCACACCTTAGCTTCTAAATAAATCAATTTTAAGCTATTTAAAACCGAATATGACTTTATAATAAAATAATATTTTTAGTTTTCCAAAGGAGCCCCTCTCCTCCCTTATAAAAGGGCACCCCCCCTCCCTCTCTTCCTCACACCACTTTGAGCTTTCAATCTCGGCCAACCCCTGCCAAATTATCTTCTCCAATTCCCTAGAAACATCCTAGAGGTTCTTTTCTTCCTCAAATACCAATTTTAGTTCCCTAAAAGGAGGTCTCAAAGAAGCACTTCAAAGAAGAGGTAATGTCTGTTACCGATTCTATCATCTTTATTTCTTCTTCCACTTCTTCTTATTTAGTTGTTTCATTATGAAGTAATAACATCAGTATCACTCATATACTGATATGTTATTATAAGTATGAAACAACTCTATTTCACCATCTATCCATCCTACAGAAAATGAAATCACCGCGCGTGCGTACATACGGAATACCGTCTCCACGCCGTGGTGTAATCTATTTTCCACCACCACCTTACTTGGATGGGTATAATGGTGTAAATAATTACTATATATGACTATTGTAAAGTGATATTGATTCTGAAATAGTATACATACACTCCAATACAATTCCATGATCATAGGAACGATATCATCACTCGTGTGTACGTACGGAATACCGTCTCCACGATGTGATGTGACTCGTTCTACATGATCTTCATTTCATAATGATTATATAAATGAATTGAATGAATGAATATGATATATATTACACTAATACCATTCTGTAAATGAGGTATCTATAACCTAAGGAGAAGAATAAGAATTTATTCGACAAAACACGCATAAGAACAAAAAGTAATAAACACCCGAATAACAAGTAGTAATGAAATATTACTAATAAGAAGCTAAGAATATGACCATATATGATATAATAACAATAAGTATGATTCTGGAATAAGTAAATAACATTATTTCAATCATTATACAGGAGGTTCGGACACTTACGAAGCAAATCGGACCTAAGGTAAGGGAAATATCGCAATCTCATTTTTATCCCAGATTGTTTATACTTTGATATTTACTGGGGTGTATTTTATCATCCGCATCCATGTTTTCTCAATATTTAATTTTATTTCCATACAACTAAAATTGTTTAAATCCAATTTTACCCTTCAGTGAGTTTTTAGTAAAATATATGAAAGGAATATTTTGTCGTTTTTCGTACGAGGTACTTTTTTACTTTTCCGAAAAAAGTACGAGAAGAATGTTTTTTTAACTTATACGGCATGAATGGATTTTTAAAAAATTACTTCCAAGAAGCTTCCTTTACAAGTTTTCAAGTTTATTTTTAATCAAATTCTTTTAGTTTAGAATTGTATGACATGTTAAGAAAGGAAAAGTGTTTTTTAAGTAGAAAGGATATTTTCCTCAAGAATGGAGTTCAAGTGTTTTATCAAAATTATTTTCCATCTAAGATAATAAAGGGTTCTGTTTCTATCCCTATTATTACATGGATTTTATTATTTTGTGATGGAAATATTTTTATGAATTCCTTTACCTTATATGAATTGTTTTATGATGTCATGATGTTTAAGATTCCCATTTTTATTACATGGGTTATGCTATGATGTATGGTTTATGATTTTGTGGCACACATAAGAATGGTATAATTATGAGATGGGTGGGACCTGTATATCCCTCAAATTCATTGGGTAAATATTTTATATCTTATGAGATAGACATGGCTGGAACGGTAGGTTATACCGGTTCAGTGAAACAGGACTGAAACGAGGAGTGAACTCGGTTCAGAAATGGACTTTGTCCACTAAGATAGTCTTGGCAATGAGTCTTGACTAACAAGAAATGATTCTCTATGATTATGTGTGGATACCACAAAGTTTCATGTTTTAAGTTTTGATTATTGGGATTACATTTCACTACTATGATTTATCCCATGTTATGAAATTATGATTTCTTTTGCAGGTTAAGATTTCCAAAAACTATGTTCTTATGTATATGATGTGATTGATATTTATTTTTTTTACCCTTAATGAGCATTTGAGCTCACCCTTTTATGTTTTCTTTTCCCCATGATATAAATAAAGGTTTTAGGTATAAAAAAAGGAATATATTTATGGGAGATGTTGAATATCTTTCACCACGATTAGAAGATTATATTCCGAGTTTCCAAAGACACTAAACTATTACAGTCCTTGTGTGTGTGTTTTTGTTATGTACTAAGTATTCCGCAAAAGTAATGTAATGTCCATGTACGTTAAGCTTCAGTTCTCTACAATCATACACCAAATATTATATAACCTATAATAGTTAGATAATCAAAAAAACACTAAGGGGTTCCCATATGATCATTACTGCAAGCATAGGTTTCAAAAAGTTCACCATCTATATTAGATATATCTATAAGATATCACATTAGGTATAAATTCTAGAATCCATCACCAGTGGAGGATACTAGATATAATATATAATAGGATATATTCCTCATGTTTCCCCAATAAAATCCACCTCGAATGGACACTAAATCCCATCATTAACACTAAATGGATTTGAAGTATTTTGGAGGTGGAAAAACTAGTACAAACATAGTAAAAAAATCATCCAAAACATATTTATCCATTAGATTAATAAATCATTTTGAATTTAATAAAAATAAATAGAAAATACTTTTTCATTATAGATCTAATTTTTCTAAATTTATTTTACACAATCTTGATAGGAATTATAAAGAAGAAGCCAATATACTTCCTCCTTCTAGGGTATACATGGGATATGGTGAATCTCCTAACACATGGGAAGTATTTCCTACAAACCATGATTTATTAAAACATTTGGTTAAAGGATTAAAGAAAATAAGAGATAAAGATAGCTTAACATTTAGGATTTTTCATAACATGAATATCGTATTTGAATTTCACACCTCATTTAAGGATTAAAATGGTATTTATAGGCCTCTAAGGATGTCAAATTTTTCTGAGATGTTCTACCTGTTAATGAAAATTTTCAAAAAAAATCATTACAACTCCTTGTAAATTATGATTCATTCCTCAATTTGATTTTTTAACATTTAAATAATAATTTAGGAAATAAAACTCCTCTAATAATAATCACATGATGATTCAAAAGAAAATAATAGTTTATATTATGAGAAAGAGGCTGAGTCACATGTTATTTTATAAAACATAGCCTTCCATTCATAAAACCCCAACATAGTGACCTTTAATTCATCATGTTTTTTACTAGAAAAAATAATGTTTTGGTTTATACCACCACAATTTGGTTTAGCTTTAGTTCATATTTCTAATAATTGACCATTTTCACAAAGGACTTGTAAACTTAGATTACTTTCACCTAATGTCACATCATATGTAATAACTTATGAAACCATATCCAAAACATCTTTTTAATATCTTATTAAAATAATTTTGGAAAATGTATTATTAATACTCACCATGTGTTACATCGTATGTAGAAACTAGTGAAAATAAATACAAAATTGCTTTTATATATCCTCTTAAACACATTTGGGTATCTCTTAATGATGTAAATGAAAAATTTATAAAAGACTTAATCCTTATTCAAATATCCATAAATCTTGACCCCAAATGTCTTTATAAAATTGAAAATAGTTATATTTTGTAATCTATAATTATAATAATTAAAAATCCTCTAGTAAATTGTCAGGGTTACATGAAATAAAAATAGAACAAGTCTAATCTCTATAAAACACATGTACTTTCATACTTGTTCCCACCAATTATATCATAGTTAAGTATTCATAATTATATAATCCTTTTTTCAAGAAATTTAGTGACCATGAAACATGGAGAATGTATATCACAAATGACCAATTAAGGGTTTTAGAGAGATTATTATCATTAAAAATATACCATAAGAACAACTCTGAAATCAAAAATTATAACTAATATCTATCTGTATATTTGTAGTGAATAAAAATAAATAAATAATGGAATACATATTACTAATTGACCATAGATTCAAAAAATTATTCAATGTAAACCACTAAGAATAAACTAACGGGTTCCTTTTTTCTAGTTTATCCATGATTTTCATGAGTATCTCAATGCACGAGAAGAATCTTCCTTCTAAACATGGTTTTTTAAAACCTTATTCAAGGGTAGGAAATAATGAGAGATAAAATAAGATCCATCTTGAGGATCTCTAACATAGGATTACATCCAATGTCCAATCCAATGTCCAATAATTTTATAACATTTAAATAAATATGTTTAATGTTAAAACTCCTCAAAATTATCATCAAATTACAAACAACAAAGTAATATTTCTCTCATATTGGAAGATCAAAGGAACCAAGACATTATTTCAAAACATAAATGGAAATATTCTACACTATAATGTGGTCACACTCCCAATTTGGGTTTTCAATTAGAATAAATCGCGGAATGGTCTAAAACACTTATCTATAATGTATATTTTAGTGTATATTTCCATAAAAATCCCACTTGAACTAATAAAATCATCATATACTTCACACACATTCACCTTATGTCATATCATATGTAATAACATTCACAGTATATCCAAAAATCCTTTTGGATATTTCCAAAAATCCTTTGGGATAATCAATCATATATTTTTTACCATAAGTTATATCATATGTATCAATTTTTTTAAATAAATCCAAAACTTCTTCTAGATATCCTCAAAAAACATATAAGTTGTCTCTAAATGTTTCATAAACATGATATCCATTCATAAAACCACAAATTCTGGCCTAACAGGACCTTATAACATTGAAATATCTATAAATTAACAAATTTTAAGCATATTGTTTCCTCTAGAAAAGTATAAATATTGGATATTATCAAAATTGATCTACCATTATCTATATCAAATATAATGTCTTATTGCCTTCTTTTAGGTATTTATTGACCCTTGTTTTTACCTAAATATTAGGGATGTATGTTTGTTTGATTTAATGGAGCCCAGGTAAATGTGTAGGCAGGGAGTTGTGTTGTGGTGTATGGGTTGTGGTGTGGAGAGTCATAGCTATACCTTGGTCCATAAAACTATATTCTAGGGGACGTTGAGGTCAGATGGGGTTTCAGCATAGGTTTTTTGATGTGTCATGGCTCCCTAGAGACCATTTTTCATAGATACTCTAATTTTTTACATAGTTTTATTATGTAGGGATGGTTGTTCCATGGCTCCTTGGGTGGTATATTTTGTGTTGCTTCCTATTTGGGTATGGTTGTGACATGGGTGATGACTATGGTGTGGAGGGTTTTAGATCCACTACCAAGTAATACAGGGTTGCGGTGTGATGGTTGGTCTAGGTTGTAGCCACTGATGTTGGGTAAATAGGATATGATACAATCTTCATTGTGGTTTCAGGAGGTCAGTTGACTGGGGGTGGCTACAGCATGTTCTGAGGAGATTTTGTCATGGGTTGGTTGTTTTCACCCTTTTGTACTATTCCCATGGGGGTTGTAGTTTGGTCTATATTTTAATAAAATTAAATGTCTTAGGCTATTTTAAATCTCTATATTCCATCCTACCCAATACACATTTGATTTTTTTTCTTTTCAAATCTTTCAAGATTCATTTTGAATCCTCTAAACTGCATCCTTCTCGAATCAAAGCTCTAATTGAAGTGTTTAATTCCTCTTATGTAAGTGATCTCCCCTCATATTAGAATCATTTTTCCATTCTCTACCTAATTGAGAGTGTTGAATCCTCCTAATGATGATTGATTGTATCCATGTTTTGATGGATGGTGTTGTAACGACCTGTCACCTAAGGCTCATGCCATGACATACCCCAAGCCTGCCTCCCGAAGGCCAGGGGTTGGTGACTCACGTCGAAGGCGTCAACCTGGAAGTGGGAGGAATTTTCCTGAGTACCTGTATGCACACACACACAACCACATCCCAAAGATGTCAAAGTAAAACAAACAGGCCACTATAAATAACCACTAAGTATAAGTACAAGAACAGTCAAATATACCAAAATACAAACCCAACAAAAGACTAACTGAAAAATAGGAATGTATAAAATAAACTCTAGATAGTCATCTAATGAAAACCCCACCTAATGGTTAAGTATAGAGTAGTTGTTAGAATCCATAGAAGTACACCTTGTCTACCTGGTCTCACTAAGCACCACTGAGTCCTGGGCCCCCAAGTCCTTTTTCAAGGCATCGGTCATCTGCCCCATACACAACACATGCAGGACAAGCCCGTGCAGAGGTGAGTAACAATATACTCAGTAGGGAACCCAAAACACAAAGGAAATATCAAAAATCAATCCAAAAACAAACCAAAAAGCATGATCACCAAGAATGGTCATGAAGAATGACAGCTCACACTGGGTATATTATAGAGTATGAAAGTAAGACCATTAGTCATAATGTCGAACACCATGGGTTGCTAGAGAAATCCTCCTTAATGAGTATAGTGGGCCTATTGGGTCACACATAATCCACTTCCCAATAACCTTATGAATGTTGTGGTACTCATCCCTGATGAGTACCATGGGTATGTTGGGTCACATAGAAGTCGCTCCCCACCATGGGCATGCCAGGTCACACAGAAGCTACTTCCAACCTATGGCCATACTGAGGCACTCCTCCTGTCGATTATTGTGGGTCTACGGGGTCACACAGAAGACGCTCCCCACCATGGGCCTACTGGGGCACATAGAAGTTTCTTCCCACTAGGCCATAGTATCTGATCCACACAGGGTCTCTCGTCGGCAGTCTTTAGTTCTCAGCCAACTATAGGGTTTTCGCACATAGCATGCTTGACTTGGGAGAACCACTCCTCAATCCATTTAATTAATTTCAAATTCCATTAAAACCTCCATATAGTATTCCAAAAGATCTCCCTCTTCGTTAGGGTTCCAACTCCGCAAACAACTCATCAATCGGATGACCATTTTGCAAGATATTGGAATTTTTCTAAAAAGCGGTTGGTTGGGTATGGGTCTGGTCAGACCTGGTCGGACTGACCCAACCTGAACTGGACCTGGTCTAGTCCATTGGGCCATAGGATTGACTCGGCCCGATGGGGTAGGTCCGGCCTATGCCCTACTCGATCCGCCATAGGCAGACAGGTTCTGCCTGGCCAAGACATGACTAGAAACCGCATTCGGCTTCCCTCGCCCTATGGGTCATCCGCGGGGTTGATGCCTCCCACCGCATCCTGTTGACTATGGAATGCTAGTTGGAATCCCATCACATAGTCAATCGATTGTGTGCTCCTGAGATGCAAAACCCATGGATGCGAACTGCTCCACAGACGAGGCCGAGGGGCCACATCTCTAATGCCAACTTCTGGCCCATCTTGTGTCTCTTCTTACTGTGCCAAGGACTGATGCAGCTGTGGCATATGACCATGGTGCACCATCATGGCATGCTGTCACCCGCCTGTGGGCCACCGAGTCTGCACCGGTGGTCTGTTCTTTGTACTGATTATGCCTTTGGTCTCCATGGGGTGTTACTTCCTTGCGAAGGCCCCAAATTCACCATGTCACCCCTTTAAAATGCTTGTCTATGAATAACGCACAATAGAAGGGGCACGAGCCTTTTTCGTGTTGGCTTGTGCCCTCCATGTTAGAGTCTTAAAATAGAGGGAGGTCTGGGGATGATGTTCTATCAACAATAATTTAATGCTGAATAGAAATCCCAAGAAACATCACCCTCAAGCAAGAATGGAAGATCCATGGATCAACCTATTTGTGGTTTGATCAGTTTTTTTCATTTAGAATAAGAATGGGTAAAACGTAAAACAAATAAACCCCTAAATTGATCAATGCTTGCCGATGAAGCGCTATGCCCTCAAGGATTCAAGCTCCACTGGCGTCCGTCACTTCCCGGTCCCATTATTTGTAAAGAATCAAAGATGCTAGCGATCCTATAGGCATTCATTGTTCATCTTTTCAAATATTTCTTGGATTAAGTTCATCAGACGATTCCCATGGTTTAATTCTCTTTTCTCCAATGAGTTAGCTTATTAAAATAAAACATGTTGCAAAATTTCTATTACACCGTGACATCACGTCATTATGCTATTTCATTTATGAAATTGTGTTTCTATTATTCTCCATTTATGAGCCACTAAGGATCTTCCATTAATGTGCCTCGTCACTGGACCACAGTTCCATCATCCATCGCTCAACGGTGAGGGAAGAAAAATAAATAACTTTTTAAGTTATTTTTTTATTTCCTGAAATGTCTGAAACCTAACTTTTCTATACGACCCTTTCTGGTCGAAATTAATTCCATTCTAGGAAGATATCAGTGGTTCGAGTTAAAAGGTGACCTCATATTTTCAATCTAATAATTGGTTCAAAAAGATAAAAAAAAACCTGCTCGCACGTTTTCTTAACTGAACATAAAAAAGTTCAAAATTCTATTCTGGGCTCACCGGGCCTCGGAATCAAGTTCTATCAAAGTGTGTGGCCTCTAAATAATTCCATAAAATTTAAAAAATATATATACAGAAATTATACTACATTACATTCTCCCAAAATTTCGTATTTTCATCCCTGAAAGACAAAATAAGGGCTAATCAAACAAATGGAGGTATTGAGCACAAATCTGAGCCTCCTTCACCCATGTGCTCTCCTACAGATTCCTGTGATAAAACTAAACATGCACTAGAGTAATCAACTATACTTGAAGAAACCTCTCATATGAATCCTCTATCTTCACTAAATACTCTGAAAACATCACCCCATTGTCAATGTCCAGCTCTCCCTAGTCGATGACGTGCGAGGGATTATGCACGTACCTCCTCACTTGTGACACATGAAAAACATCGTGCACCCGGTGCATCTGTGGGGAAGATCTAGGTGGTATTCCACCACACCAACTCTTCTTATAATCTAGAATGTTTTGATGAACTTCGGATATAGCTTTCCACCCCGGCCAAATCTCTACAAACCCCGTCGGGGTGAGACCCGTAGGAAAACGTGGTCTCCCTCCTCAAACTCCAAGGGTCTCTATCTTCTATCAGCATACGATTTCTGTCTACTCTATGCAGTCCTCACCTCCTCCAAGATGATTTTCACCTTCTCATTGGTATCCCATACCAACTCTGGAGCCATGAGTCCTGACTCCAATGGGTCTGTCTAGGATAGAGGTGATCTTTATGGCCACTCGTACAAGGCATCAAATGATGTCATGCCAATGGTGGAGTGATATCTATTGTTGTAATCAAACTCCACCAGTGGTATGTGGTCCTCCCAACTACGAAAAAATAAAGTACCCAAGCATTAATCATATCCTCCAAGGTCTGTATGGTCTGCTCCATCTAACCATCTGTCTAAGGGTGAAAAGTTTTTCTCAAGTGTAGCTGAGCCCCGAACACATCCTACAATACCTTCCACACCCGAGATGTAAATCATGCATCACATTTTGAGACCATCATTGAAGGTACCACATGAAGTCTCACTTTATCTTAAACATAGAGGTGCCCCAATATCTCTACCAATCCCTACTCCTGGATGGGTAGGAAGTGATCTGACTTGGTGAGTCGATCAACAATTACCCGGATAGAATTATGGCCCCTGGAAGTGTATGGTAACCCCATCACAAAGTCCATTGAGATATCATCTCATTTCCACTCTGTTAACTTGAGTAGATGAGCTAAGACTATTGGAACATGATTCTTAGCCTTAACTTGATGACAAGTGAGGCATCGTAAAATGAACTCTTCCACTACTTTCTTCACCTGGTTCAGGCACGGGAAGTCTACACACAACCTCAAACTCCCGTATTCCTTCTTGGAAAACAAAACTGGGGCTTCCCATGGTGAAACACTGGGTCCCATGAATCCCTTCTCTTGAAAGTCCTCCAATTGTACCATCAATTCACGAAGCTCCTCGGGAGCCATCTGATATATCAGTGTGGATATCGGTGTCATCCATGGGTACAGATCGATGAAAAATTCTTCCTCCCTACAAAGGGGTAGTCCTAGAACATACTTAGGAAATACATCCTCATACTTGTCCACCACTACAAGAAATATCAAACTCCACTCATCCACTGCATCGAGGGTGAGGCTAGACAACTGGTGAGTGATTGGAAGCACCCTCCACTGGGAAAGTCTGTCATGTGATTCAAAAGTTCCCTTCTCATCGGTGAAAGAAAACCAAGTCCCATCCCCACATACACACCATATTTTTCTCCTAATACAGTCGATCTGAGCACGGATTGCAGATAACTAGTCCATGCACAAGATGACGTCGTAAGGCCTCGACGTCGCTACTAAGAGTTCCCAGCTGAAGCTCTCTCCTCCCAGAGTAATCTCACACTACTAGAACCAATGTGTAATTGTATAATCCTCTCCCGTAGGAGTCTCTAATCATAAGGATCGAGCCAATTCCTCCACTGTAATCTCTAAGCATCGAACAAGGTTTGTGTCAAGGAAAGAGTGACCGGAACCTGTGTCTATAAGAACTGCAGCTAAGGTGTAGAATACATAGATCATACATCTAATAATCTCTAGAATGTCATGGTCATAGGCCTCCACCACCTGAATATATACTTGACCCTATTTTCAGATCCCTGAGCCTGTGGTGGACCACCTGGTGGTGGTGGTGGTAGCACCTCAAATCTCCATCCACCACCTTCTGCTCAGCATGCTCCCCTTCCACATCTGTCGCCCTGCGAACCTCCTCACTTGAACCTCTACATTTGACTTGTAAGTCCCTCGACCGTCTGGTGATAGTCTATGCGGTGGGTCAGGAAGTCACGATCCATGTGTCCCTGCCTGCCACACGTGAAGCATATCATGGTTCCCTGCTGACTCCCTTTTCTTTGGGATCCCTTTACTACCAACCTTGAGTCCTGGGGTCATCCCCTAAAATACCTGACCTACTTTTTTACCATCGTATGATTCCTAATAATCACCACTGAAGAATCTACTGCCTGATTTCTGCTGGTGGTTCTGGATGTCAGCACCTGCTCCTCTTAGAATCTTTGTACAAAAAGGGATTTCTCTAGTACTCTATCCTGAGTGGGGATACTAAAAGACACCATGGATTCCCTAATCTCCCATATGAGTCCCTTCTCAAAGGTCTAACCCCTGAAGAAAGGGTCTCACGCCATGTTTGTGGAGTAGCAAGAGAGGTATGTAAACCTCGCGGAGTACTCAGCCATTGACAAGATGCCCTTTTGTAGGTAAAGAAGCTCCTAAATGCACACAGAGTTCAAAGTCTCAGGGAAAAATGTCTCCCAAAAAAGTCACTCGAAGTATGTCTAGGTGTGGGTCACCTCATCATCTGTTGGGATGGTAAATCTCCCCCATATCCTTTCTGATCCCTACAGAAGGCTCATGGGAAAGATCTCCATCTGGTCAAGTGGTGTCCTCACTGATAGAAAGACATGTGTCACTACCTCTAGCCAATCCTCAGTGACCTGAGGATCTATCTCTCCCCTAAACCTGGGATGTCTCTGTCTCTGAAACTCATGCAAGTCACTAAGTCTGCGTACGTACTATACCGGTAACGTCGGTAGTAACTGCTGATCAATGTGTGGTGGAAACACCAGTGCACCACCTGGTGGGGCCATCTCTAGGACTGGTCCTTGAACCGATGCCTCATCGCTAGGTGGGTTGTCCACATGATCACATATCAGAAGCCTAGATAGCTGTCTATATGGAGGCATCCTGAAATAGATCAAGATTTACCATAGTCAGATGATTATACCTACTGATTTGACTCTTATTCAATAAGATCATAAGAATAAACTTATGAAACCAGTGTTTTCATGTATAGAGCTAAAAATAAGAATTCAAGGTCCTAGTGTACGTATACGTCGGCTGCAGAACCAACACTGGACTCCCCAAATCTGAAATTTGAACTCAAAACATTCAACATTGTTTCCCCAAAAACAAAACAATGGACTCTTGGTCTATGAGGTTGAACCATCCACCTCTGATACCACTTTTTCACAACCCGGGCCTGGGGGGACGAGTTGTGATAGGTTTTTACAGGTATTACTTCCTTGATATTACTTGTTCAAGTTACCTTTTTTGGTGTTGATTTGGTTTGATCACTAATTAAATATAGGTGGTTCTATATGATTTTCACCTATAATTGAATCCTTAAATTACTTGATTGATTTGAAACGAGTTTTTAAATAATTTAGAAACCCAAATTTTATATGAATGATGATTGATTTTTAAAAGAGCCTAGAAATTGTGAAAAACCCCCAATTTCAATGGAATTGAAATTGTTGGGTGGATTTGAGAATAATTGATGGCTTGATTTGGAACTTTCATTAATGAAATGATTTGAAGGTTTATTCTTGAGCTAAATGGATTAAATTGGAAGATTATTTGAAAAGGTATGAATTGATTAAAACCTATGACTTGGTTTTGAAATGAGAAATACATGTTGAAAAACAAAAATTTGGGAAATTATATTTTGAAATGATTGATTTCCCATGATTTATCTATTGATTTATCGAAGAACATGTTATATAATCCTACCTTTTATTACATAAACTTTTCATTAAATGGAACAAAATATACGATCTTTTAAAGTTTAGTTTCTTGGAAATCAGGAACATAATACATGAAAACATAAAATATTACTCTTATAGAACTGAAAGGATTCTTCATGGATTCATCCAAAGTAACATTTATTACATCTCATAACTTGGGGACATACATCAAATAAAATGGGAGAGCATGAGGCCTGTTAAGGGAAACTGTTTACATGTGATCATGAGGAATATCTATAAGAACATGAGTAATATCATTAAGGAATGAGTAAGTGAACATGAGGAATATAATATTAAAGTAACATGAATCATAACATGAAAATGTGACCATAACATTTAAATGAGACATTCATAATAATATCACCAAGGTTTTTCACCTAGGTGTCGTAATTGAAAATTAACAAGGTTATTCACCAAGTTATCGTAAAACATGTTATCTCTAGATATTAAATTATTTACCTAATACATTTAAGATCTATTAGGGAACACCCTTCATATGTATTAATTAATATGATCCACATAGATCAAAATCAATAATTTCATTAATAATCCATGGAGAATAAATAATGGGTTTCTTATCAAAGTCATGGCATATAGAAGTGCTTAAAGGCATGATCATTATGTCATTTTTAGCCCATGAAAAGTGAATTTGGGTTTATTATGTATAAATACACAAATAAAATAAATCATTTTTAAACCTAGGTGAAAAACCATGTAAAATAAAATTATTTGGGTATCCATATAAAGAAAATAAAAGAGGAATTCTTAACGAAAAGATATAAATTATGAGATGTAAATTCGACAGCATGACGAGTATAAAACGTTGTTTTAAAAAAGGGTAAAATTAGAGAGAACAGGGGTCTTCCATTGATAAAACATAATTTGGTAGTAAGGGTATGATCAAAAGGGTTACAAAAGAATTTAACAGAAAAATTTAGAATACATATACAAAAATAGGTTCTTTAATTGAAGAGGAAGGAAGTATAATTCCTTTACCTTAAAATTTTACATCTAAATATTGAGGATTGTGAACTTGGGGGCTTGAGGAAACCTTGTGGGAATCTTTGGGAGGAAAAATCACTAGAATTTAATGAAGGATGGATTGTTAGTGAATGTGAGAGCTTAAATGGGTGGGTATTTATATCAAAAGTGGAGTATTTTTTTAATAATTTTCAAATACACACCTTGGGAATCTAGGTTTTGTAAAAGGAAAATCCATTTTCTTAACCATGGTTTTTACACATGTTTTTGGACATTTCGGACTCAATTTATGTTTTTTTATTCCTACAAAACCCAAAATAATTTTTTTTACTTCTTTCGGAATGTAAAACTAAAGTTCCCCCAAAGTAATTTTTTTAAAGTCAATGTTTCCATTTTAGACTATGGAAAGTCATTTATAGGTTTGGAAATTGATAAAAATCAATTAAAATTATTGATAATAATAAAATAACATATTTTAGTTCATGGATTGTGATTAATTAATTATTATATAATTATTACATAATTATGAAACAATAGTTCTTTTAACATACTATTTAATTAAAATAAATTTTATTTAGAATACCTTAGTTTATTATGAAAATCTATTTATTTTATAAAAAGTAAAATTTTCATATAAAAAATAAATTTACCAAATTTTTCTCCACTAAACATTTATTTTATAAAGGAAAACTATTACCAAAATGGAATTTATGAAATAAAAAAATTATTTATACAAAGGAATTACAATTTAAGTAACTATGTCCTAGAAAAGTAACCCCTTATAACACCCACATATTCCCAAAGGGTAAGATGTTTGATGGTGGTATGTTCATAGGGTGGCTCAAATAACATTGAATGAGTGATAATTTTTACTAACTTGAACTTCTTCTGTAGGTGATTTCATTCTATATTCACTTGTTGAAGCTCATCTTGGGCTTGGTCAAGGGCTAACTCCACTAATGCTACGTCCTTCCCAAGTTTGGATAATTGTCCTTCAAATGGAACCACTCTACTGGTTAATGCCATCAATTCACCATTATTTATCAATTACCCTTAGTCATGAATACATGTAAACAAAAATTTAAAATTTAAAATTATTACCAAAGGGTATATTTCCCAACAGTCAAATTTTCCAACTGTTATATGGATCAATGGTCATATTTGACCAATGGTCCTAAAATGTTTAAATCTTAATGTTCACATTTTCCTTTATACTCTATAAATATCAATTTCATTATTTCATTCAATATTCACTAAAATTCCTCCAAAAGTTATATATTTTCATTTTTTAATATTTTGATTGGTTTATTAATATTTTGTTTTATTTCTATAGTGTTGGTCGTAGGGGTGAATATTCTAATATATTTGAGTGATCCATATTTTCCCATTTTCTATTTTCTATTTTCTATTTTTTGTTTAATTGTATTCTTTAGTTTCTTATATGACTAATTTATTGATCAATATTAAATAGATACGGTTTTTTTGTGTATAATATAATAAAACACACATTTTATTAGGAAAAATTATCATTTAAAAAGCCGGAGTCATTACATTATTCCACCCTTTTTAAATTTAATCCTGAAATTTCAATGCATATTATTTCTTGTGAAATGGTGAGGGTACTTCTAATTTATTGTCTCCTCTAGTTACCATGGAACCTCTTCTAACTTTTGGTTTCTCCATAACACTTTTACAAGGTGTGTTGTCTTATTTAGTAGAACTGTTTCTCTATAGTCCAAGATCTACACTGGCTTCTCCTCATAATAGAGGTCATGTTCTAGTTGTACTGCCTCCAAATTCAATACATGTGAGGGATTTGGTATGTACTTCTTCAAGAGAGAAACATGGAATAAATCATGAACATGAGCTAGATTTGGTGGATGTTCTGGCTAATAGGAAAATTCTCCTATGTGATCAAGGATTTCATAGGGGATAATGTACTTTGGGCTAAGCTTCCATTTCTTCCCAAACCACATGACTCTCTTCCATGTTTCTATTCAAAGGAATACTTTGTCTCTAACATCAAAATAAAAGTCCTTCCAATTGTTTTTAGCATAGTACTTCTACCAACTCTTAGAATAATTTATATGTTGTTAGATGGAATAAACCTTTTCTATTGTCTCTTGCATAAGATCAGGCCCAAAAAGCTTTCTCTCACTAACTTCATTCCAAAAAATAAGAGTTATACATCGCTTCCCATATATAACATCATATGGTTCCATTTGAATACTCAAGTAGAAGTTGTTGTTTTATGATAACTCAACTAATGGTATTTATTGATCCCATACACCTTTAAATTCCATTGATAATGTTTCCAATATGTCCTCGTGTGTCTAAATAGTCCATTTAGATTGGACGTAAATTTGGGGTTGATAGTTCGTACTGGAATTCAATTTATTATTCAAAACATGTTTAAAACTTATCTAGAATTTAGATATGAACCTTGGATGATGATAAAAAGAAGATATAAAGTGGTTCCCATGTAGCCTCACCAATTCCTTTACATATATATTGGAAAGTTGGTCAAGATAGAAATCCTCCCAAATAGTGATAAAATGGGATGTCTTGGTGAGTCGGTACACTATAACACATATCGCATTGTTTCCTTTGGATGTTATTGGGATACCAGTGAAAACTTCTATAGAGATATTGACCCACTTCCATGTTGTTATGGGTAGTGATTGAAATAAACATTTTGGAATTTGTTTCTCCACCTTCACTTGTTGACACACAAAGAACCTTGTAGTGTAGTTGGAAATCTCCCTTTTCATACTATCCCACCAATAATGCTCATGAATTTACCTATACATTTTATTACATAAATAATGCATAGATAATTCTTATATATGATCATCATCCATCATTTCTTTCTTTATCTTTGGAATATATGGGACACAAAGCCTCGTATGAAATTTTAGTACACCTTCTTGATCAATATTGAACTCAGGAAATATCTCATTATTCACAGCCTATATCTTCATTTGTATCAAAGGATATTCTCTTTTAGAACTCTTTATATTCTCTAGTAATGATGGTTGAGAGATCATTTGGGATAGGGTTGATGATGTCCTTTACCTTAGGATTCTCATGTCCAATCATTCTAGGTTCTTGATCAATGGATCTTCTTGAATCCTCATCATTTCTAGTGTAATAGAGTCTTTCCTACTTAATGCATCAGTGAATTTATTTTCTCTTATAGGGTGATAGAATTTAACAGTCATAGTTATTAAAAATCTCAAACCTTCTCCTTTGTCTCATTTTAATTTTTTTTTTTTCATGAATATATTCTTAAAAAATTTGTGGTCTGTGTATATATCACATTTATCCCTATAAATATATTGCCTCCATATATTTATAGAAAAAATGAATGTAGTTAACTATAGGTCATGTGTACGATAATTCTACTCATAAATATTTAGCTGTCAAGATGCATAAGTGATCACATTTTCATTTTTTAGTACACACCTAATCCATTTCAGATATGCATTGCTATAAATAAAAAATCCTTCTCTCATAGAGGGTATAGTTAACATAGGTGTAGTAAACAATCTCTTCTTCAGTTCTTGGAAACTTTTTTCATGCTCCTTTTTTAAAATAAACATAAATCTTTTTCAAGTTAACTTGGTTAGTATATTATAAATTCATGAAAATTATTTCAAAAACCTCATATTATATCATGTTATACCAAGGAAACTAAAAATATCAGTTACTATTGTAGTATGATTCCATTCCTCCACAACATTTGTCTTGGTAGGGTCAATTTAGATTCCTTCATTGGTCACAATGTACCCCAATAATGAAAATTTTTGTAACCAAAATTTGAATTTTCTAAATTTTCCAAATAGCCTTTCCTTTGTCAAAGTTTTCAATACAACCCTTAGATTATCCTAATGCTCCTCATGAATTTTTTAATATATCAAAATATCATCAATAAAAACTATTATAAAATTATCAAGTTAGTCCTTAAAGACTCTATGCATCAAATCCATTAATATAATAGTAGAATTAGTCAAGATGAAGGGCATAACAACAAACTCATAATTCCCATATCTTTATTGGAAGGTATAATTTGGAATATATTCTTTATTCACCCTCAATTTATGATAACTATATCAAAGATTAATCTTGTAGAAGAATTGAACCCCATGAAATTGATCGAATAAATCATCCATCCTTTGGAGAGGGTACTTTTTCTTCACTGTGATACAATTAAGATCTCTATAATCAATTCATATCTGCATTGATCCATACTTCTTCATCAAAAATAGAATAAGTGCTCCCCATGGAGAAACACTTGGTAAAATAAATACATTCTCTAAAAGATCTTGAATTTATTTCTTTAATTCATCAAGGTCCACATTTTCCATTCGATATGGGGTCTTTGATATCAACTTGGATTGGGGTATGAGTTTAATGGAGAACACTACCTCTATTTCTGGGGGACTTACAAATAAATCTTTAGTAAATGCGTCAATGTATCCTGAAATATAGTGAAATTATCTATCTTTTTTACTTTAAACTCCTTCTCCCTCTTCACTGGTCATCTCTATAAATAAGTCCATGGAAGGTGCTTTTAGACAAAGATTGTGTCAGGATATCTCTCCTTTAAAAATAAATTTAGTTTATCCATTCAATAATACTAATATTTATTTTCTTTTTCAGTTGATCTTACCATTATACTTTGAGATCTAATCCATCCCTAGTGTAGTGTCAAATTCCACAATGGGAATTCCTACTAGATTTTTGATAAGATTGTGCTCTCTAAATTCAATGTTGGAGTTTCAATACACTATTGATGCATGGATAATCCCTCCAGGAGTCTTGATTGATAACTCTAGTTCTATAATCTCAAGGATTGATTCAATATTCTTTGAAAACATGGAGTAAATAAAAGAATGTATAGAACTAAAATCAGACAAAGTACTTTCTAACTTTGAGAGAATAATAAGAGTACCCACCACCACAACAATCCAAGCCTCTACTTCAACCATCATGAAAGAAAATTCCTGACCCTACTCCCTTATCATATGTTTAGTTTTATAGTGATTTACTTCCATTATATTATAATTTTGAAATTTATTAGAAAAGTTCCCAATATGTCCATAGTTTAAGCATTGAACTTCATGTTGGTCTTGCACCATCTTCCCTTCATCATTAGCATTGAGAATTTGAGGCTTCACCTAACATTGATACATCCAAGATATATATCCATCGCTTTTAAAATTGTATCATTTTTCACTCCCAATAAATTAGTTCCCCAAATTATTCTTCCCATATTTTTTTCATGTGGGATGTTACACTAGTTTCCCCCTTTTTTGTAAGAAAAATTATTCCCTAGGTTTTTCTCCATTTCTCTTTTCTTTTTATTTAACCCATCTGACCACTGTGTTTCTCCGAACTTCAATTCAACCTTCATATCACTCTGCACTATATCCTCATAGATTTCATAGTCTCTATTTTATAAATTCCTCCGTATATAGGGTCTTATCCCACTAAATAATCTATCAACCTTTCCCTTAGGATCCATAACAAAGCTATTGGTGTATCGATCAAACCTTTTAAATTTTATCTCATTGAATCCCACTTATTCATTTTACTTATGATTTAGCTCAAGTAATTCCTTATCTATTTTTATTTACCTTGAATGGGGAAAATATTTCTTGAAAAAAAATCCCCTAAACTCTTCCCACTTCATAAAATCAATATATATTCTTGGATTTATGTTTTTAGTCAATTTCCACCATTGATCGGCTTCTTATTCTAAGTGGTATACCGCTAGGGTAACATTATATTGCTCTAAATAGCATAGTACATAAAATATCTTCTCTATAGAGATAATCCATTGTTCACTAATCAATGGTTTGGTAGATCCACTAAATTAAGGTGGTCATTAACACATGAAGGAATCAATGTAAATTTATTCCCTTTGATGTGAATTTGGACACTCAACTTGATTCAAGTTATTATTCATAACTTAAGATAGTTTATTCATAATTCTCATGAAGTTTTCCATTCTAAATTTTATTGGAGGGTCATTAGTGCATCATCCATTGCACTCATCATTTACATGGTTCCTCTAATTTCCTTCCACTTTCTAAAAGAAGAAAACCTTAGTGAGAAATTTGTCTCTTTTAAGAATATTACAATTTTAAAGTAATTTTATATCTTAAAACATCATGCTTAAATATGTTATTCTTTAATAACAATTATTTTTTCAATATATCCTTCGTAATGGTTCATAAGAATCTTGAGATTAACTAAACATATCCCCCAAGAGTGTCAAAATAGGAGTATATCAAGGCCCATTATCATGCGCCAATTCTTGATTGAGTCTAGTTCAATGCGGTGTTATCGGGTCTTACCCCAAGAAACATCTGTTTCAAAGCCACACCCACTTTTTCATATCCAGAGAGGGATTTCTTTCCTCATAATCCACTTACTTAATACGTCACCAAAATACCTGGATGTTTTCCTATATTTAAACTTTTCAATAGGGTTCATATTAAGGATTTAAATTTATAATTTAAAAAATAACTAACACTTCCTTTGATACCAACTAGGTCATCCTACCATTTTATTACATAAATTTTCCATTACAAGGAACAAAACATAGGATCTTTTAAAGTTTAGTTTATGGAAAATTAGGCATATAATAAATGAAAAGATAAAAAATATCTTCTAATCCACTTGAAATGATTCTTAATGGGTTTATACTAAGTTACATTTCCTACATATCATAACCTAGGGACATACATTAAAGGAAATAGGTAAGCATGAGGCCCCATAAGGAAAACAATTTAGATGTGATAATGAAGAATATCAATAAAAACATGAGGAATGTCATTATGGAATGAGCAAGAAAATATCAGTATCATAATAAAAATAAAATGAATCATAACATGTAAATGTAGCTACAACATTTAAATGATACATTCATAATCATATCACCAAGTTTTTTCCCCAAGGTGTCATAATTAAAAATTACCATAGTTTTTCACCAAGGTATCGTAAAACATGTCATCTCTAGAAATTAAATTTCATACCTAATGCATTTGAGAACTATTAGGGAATACTATTCATATATTAATTAATGTGAACCACATATATCATAATCAATAAATTCATTAATAACCTATGGAGAATAAAGAACGTGTTTTTATCAAAATCATGGCGTACAAAAGTGCTTAAAGACATCACCATTACATCATTTTTAGCCTAAAAAAGAAAATGTGGGTTTTGAATATGTAAATATCTTAATAAAATAAATAATTTTTACAAAAAGGTGAATACCCATGGAAAATAAAAAAAATTGGTATCCACACAAATAAAATAAAAGATAATTTCTTTAGGGGAAGAGATAAATTTGGAGAAGTAAATTTGGCATTATGATAGGTATAAAATGTAGTTTTAGAAAAAAAAAGGTAAAATGAGAGAGAACAAGGGTATCCCATTGAAAAAAATAGAAGTAAGGGTATTATTTAATGGTTAAAAAAATAAATTAACCATAACATTTAGAATACTTATACAAAAATATTTTCTTGAATTGAAGAGGAAGGATAATCCCCTTACCTTGAATGTTTAGTGCTAAATCTTGAGGATTGGGAACTTGGGGTCTTGAGGACACCTTAGGGGGGACTCCTTTGGAGGAAACATCACTATAACATCGTGAAGGATGGATTGAGAGTGAAGGGGAGAGCTAAAAGGGGTTGGTATTTATAGAAAAAGTGGAGGATTTTTTTAATAATTTACAAATATAGGCCTTTGAAATCTTTGTTATATAAAATGAAAAACCATTGGCTTGATCATGGTTTGTGAAAATAGTTTTAAAATTTGGGAGAAATTTTATGTTATTTTAATCAACTAGAACTGAATATCATTTTTTATTACTTCTTTTGGCATGGAAAAGTAATTTTTCCGCAAAGTAATGTTTTTTAAATCAAAGTTTCCTTTTTAGACTTTGGAAAGTCATTTATAGGTTTTGAAATTTATTAAAATATATTAAAATATTAATATTATTAATATTACATATTTTAGTTCATGGATTGTGGTTAATTAATTATTACATAATTATGACATAATTATGAATCCATTAAACATACCAAAAACCCAAAACTGTATTTACTATTCACAAAAAATTAATTTATTTTAGAAAATTCTCATAAATTCACCCTAACATAATTTTTGATATGATGATTTCAAATATGATGTTTTTTTCATAATAATTCTATAAATATTATAATTTTGACTTTTAAATATAAAAATCTTTTTTATTAAAAAAATAGTGGGTTATAAGAAAATTTAAATTTTTTACACTTAAATTTTCCCCGAAGATAATAAAAAAATTTATCATTTATATTTGAATAAGAGTGTTTTTAATATATTATTTCCCTAAAATAAATTTTATTTAGAATACCGTAGTTTATTATAAAAAATTATATATTTTCTGAAAAGTACAATTTTTGTTTGAAAAATCAATTTATCAAATTCATCTCAATTTTACATATATTTTATTAAGAAAAAATATTCTTAAAATGGAATTTATAAAATAAAAAAAATTAAATAAAAAGGAATTACACTTTATATAACTAATTTATAGACATGTAACCCCTTATAACAACCACATACGCCCTAAGGGTAAGATGTGTGATGGTTGTATTTTCATGGGGTGGCTCGGCTAACCTCAAATGAGTGGTAATTTCAACTAACTTGAAATTATCTCATAGATGATTTCGTTCTAACTTCAGTTGTTGAACCTCAAATTGGTCTTGATCAATGGAGAACCCCATTAATGCTACCTACCTCTCAAGTTCAAACAATTAGGCTTCAAATGAAATGACTCTACTAGTTTAGGCCACTGATTCTCCTTTCTTTATCAATTGTCCTTTATCATTTATACTTATAAAAAATAGTTATAATATTAAAATTATTACCAATGGGTATAGTTTCCAACGGTCAAATTTTATAATAGTTATATTGAAAAATGATCATATTTGACTAATGGTCCTAAAATGGTCAAATCCTGATGGTCACATTTCCATTTATACTCTATAAATACCACTTCATTATTTTATTAAAAATTCACTAAAATTCCTCCAAAGGTTATATATTTTCATTTTATAAAATGATTGGTTTAGAAATATTTTGTTTCATTTCTGTAGTGTTGGTTGTGGGGGAAATGATTCTAATATATTAGAGTAATCAATATTTTCCCATTTTGTATTTTATATTTTATATTTTTTTCTAGTTGTAATATTTAGTTTTTTATATGAATAATTTATTGATCATTATTAAAGAAATATGTTTTTTTATGTGTATAATATAATATAACACACATTTTCTCAGGAAAAAAATATCATTTCAAAATTCTTGGTCATTACACATGTGATCTTGGGTAGTTATTTGGTAATTAGGATAATCATGTTTGGATATGAGACCATAGAAATAGATTGATAATGAAAAAAGTGACATAAACTTACTGTGGAATGATTTTACCTAATGGTGTGTTAGTTCATAATGGACTAAGCCAAGGGACGTGTGCACACATTGATCTGGGATCACTGATTGAGTATTGTGAGGATCTTATTTCTAGGTACAAATATACTGTAGGAATTATTAAATGGTGCTACGAGATGTTATATTTGAATATTAAATGTCATTGATTATTGAACTTTTTTATTCATGCTAATTGTTTTATATAATTATTTTATATAAATGTTTTATATATAAAAATTATTTAATCCATTTTTGAGATATCTAATATCTTTTTAATTGAAAGAATGGTTTTTTTTTAAAATATATAACTACCATACCATAAATTATTTTATTTAAATAGAAATCATAAATGGTTTATTATTATGGAATTTATTATCAAACACTTTTTGAGACCCTATTGGATTGTTTTTCACACATCATACCTTTAACTTCAAGCATTTTTAGATTATTTTATTCCATGTCCAATAAAAGGGAAAGTACCACTAAGAGGTGGTGGATGTTCTCGATCCTTGGGACCCATAGTGAAGGTGGTGACTAGTGGATATTTGATCCTCTTGTTACATGAGATATGCATAATATTTTATCTTATCTTATGTTGTGTTTCTTGATGAGTTCATTTTTGGGTTTTATTTTACCTATTTTATTCTGTAACTTTCTCCCTTTGGAGGTTTGAGCATACTAACTTGTAAAAAAAACTATTCTACTATTTTGGGGGGGAAATCATTCCTTTGTGATTCTTGTATGATTTCAAGTGCTAGTCTCAATCCCATGGGGATCGGGAGCACCCTTCAGTCTATTTCAGAGTTAAATTAAGTATCATGTTACCGAGCTATCTAGGATGTTTCATGAAAAAGTTGTATCAGATAAGGTTTTCCATATTTCCTTGATGTTGGTATACATTCTCATATGTTTTGGTAGGCATAAGGTAGGATTTATAGGACTTATGAGGTAGCTACAAGTGAGTGTATGGCCTTATATCATCATAATGAGACTTAAATCACCATGGGTGATTGGGAAAAGTGTCTTTGAAGAATTTTTTTATCTAATTCTAGTATTTTCCTTGATTTTGATTTAATCATATTGAAATTTGGATCTTGGGTTATTCATGATAAAATTAATGTTCCTGTGAATCTTGTTTGAGTTTTTAATCTTTGTACCCATGTTGAGTCTTTTTATGTTATCCATTGATGTTTTTTAGCATCAGGCCTCTAGTAAGATATCTTACTAGTCTACGAAAGGAATCGAGTTGTGAAAAAAATAGGAAAATTCTACATTAGAATAGAATCTTGTTGAGATAGTGGTTCATGTTTTTAAAGTTATGGTACAAGTATCGGCACCTATTCCCATTTAGGATCTACTAGTGGAACCTATAAGGTATGAATTGATATATTGTACTCAATTTTTCATTCTCTAGAATCCACTAATGTTCAAATAGTCAAATGATTATCAAGAGTTTTAGGATTAGTTTAAAAATAATAAGCTGATTTTTGGGCTCTTAGAAATTACTAATTTGATTAAAGTGTAATGTTCTACCTTCAAGATTGAGGGACCTATTAAGATATGGTGGTATTTTATAGTGATGGTGAATAATCATTAGAGTTTTTAGTGTAAGTAATTTAGATTTATTTTCATTGATTAGTTCTATCTAGATTCAATGGTGTTGGAAAACCCATGGAGTTTCTCAACCTCTAATAGAGTTAAAAGATTATGAAACATTATACAAAATATTTTGATAATATTGTTCAATTTTATCCTAATGTAGTGAAGAATGATAATATGAGGTCTAAATGGTTTGATATGGGTATTTTACTTGATAATCAATCACAATTTTTCTTACTGAATCTCACCTCTTATGATGATGTGCTGGATAGATCATTAATTGTTGAGCTTGACCCGATGGGTACATTAAGGTTGATGGGACTTCATTTTTCTCCCATTGGTATTTTTTTAGTTCCTTCAAAGGAATAAAGAAATTGTGATGATTTTAATGGTGGTTAAAGACAACAAGCATCATCCAAACATCATATAGTACCTCGAAGAGTCCCCTTCACTTGCTTTCATTATGGTTAGGTTGGGAAATCGAAACTGGTTTGTACTAAGGAACCAAAGATATATAATTCTTGTGGTCACTAAGGATATCTACAAGAAGTTATGTTATATATTTTTGTCTACATGAATTGGAATGGTCTCATCATCACTAATAAGTATTTTGGTTCTATCAGAAGCATCAAGAACTAACGGGTTCCAACCAAAAGCATCTAGAATAAAGCTTCTTCACACAGTTGAAGAGTCTCCAGAGGAAGCTGGTATGGGTATATCATTTGTTAGAGGTACCATCACTATAGCTTCATCTCTATTAAATTCTTTATTTGATACTGGTTCATCTCACTCATTAATATCGAATTTTATGTTGAAGCTACTAAATATTCATATATATCTTTTGTCTTATATGATGGATATTAATATGTACATTGGAATGAAGAGATAAGGGTCTTTAATGTCCCTTTGGTGTTTTCTCTCTATCATAGATTGAACTTACCTGTAATTTTTTGGTTCTTAACTTGAAAATTATTGACATCATTTTTTGTATTGATTGTATGATTGATCATAATTCTTGAATACTCTATTATCTTTAGTGGGTATCATATATTTCAACTCATGGGTTGTGTCGTGTATTTCAGAGATAATGGGACCTGAGGTTGAGTAGAGATGGACCTTGTTTCCCAGGGTTGGGTAGGGTGATATTGGTGTTCTCTTTCGACTTGGATCAGTTATATTTGAGTAATGATCTCCCTCCAATGGTCAATGATTTTTTATATGTGTTTCCTTTTGATTTATATTGACTTCCACTAGTAAGATAGGTGGAGTTATCTATCGATTATTACCTATTACTCAGCCAATTTCTATTCTTTATTACCATATGGAACCAGTAGGGTTGATAGAGTTGATGATTTAGTTTGATGGTCTTCTAGAGAAATTTTTCATACACCCAAGTGTATCACCTTAAAATTCAATTGTTCTCTTTGAAAATAAAGTTGATGGAACACTTTTCATATTTGTTGATTACCAGAAACTCAGTCAAGTTATCGTGAAGAACTAGTATCGGTTACCTTGGATTGATGGTATTATTGACCGGTTTAAAGGGGTGAAGTTTTTATCGAAGATTTATCTTCTATATGGTTATCACTAGTAGATAATAAAAGATTATGAAATTCACAGGTCCTCCTTCTATAGTAGGTTTTTCCATAATTAGTATCTTGTCATTCCATTTGGTCTAACCAATGCTCATGTAGTTTTTATAGTTTTGATGAATAATATATTTCATGAGTAACTAGACTAGTTCATGGTGGTATTTGGTATTATATCCTAGTTTACTGTTATAACTTGGAGGAACATGTGCATCACTTAATATTAGCTCAATAAATCTTGAGAAATCATTGAATTTGCATGAATCTTTCAAAATGTAATTTATGGATTCCAGAAGAGAATTATAGGGGATGTATGGTCTTGGAACATGGTATTTAAGTTGATATTGAGAATTTTAAAAATAATATGACATGCATGAAACCATGTAATGTTTTCAAGAGTTAGAGTTTTTTGGGTTTGGCAGGATATTATCATAGTTTCATTAAAGATTTATTAAATATAGCTTCTCCAATGGCTGAACTCACTCAAAAAGGTGCGAAGTTTGTTTGGGATGATAAATTTTAGAGTTTTTTGTTCATATAAAATGTGTTTTGACTTCTACATCTGTGTTGAATCTTCTAGAGGCTGGGTAGGGATATATGTTCTTATATGACACATTATGTTTGGGTATGGACTTTATCCTTATACAGAGTGATTACATGGTAGCCTATGGTTCTAAACATATTAGGCCACACAAGAAGAATTATTCAACCCATGATCTCAATATCATAGATGTGATACATGATCTTAATATTTTTTTGAATCACCATTGTAGAAAAGGTTTTATATTTTATTTAGACCTTAAAATATTGATTTATATCATCTCTCAAAAATATTTGAATCTCCAAAAGAGGCTTTATGTGGAGTACTTTAAGTCTTTTGGTTTTTACATTTTATGTACCTTTGGTAAGGGGAATGTCATTGGTGATGCTTTGAAATAGAAACTTCCAACCTAGGACATGAAATAATCATCATAAGAGTTTAATCTAATGTAACTCTTTTCTTTGTTTCATTTGGGAGTCATGGAGAATGAGTTTGAGGTTACTTTGGAGATCATGATGTGGGCCTCATATTTTCTTGAAATTATTCTCCAGAAGAATTAGTTTAATGATAAATTATGTATCATTAGGGACTCTCTTTATAGTGGGGATACCATTGGTGAGTGGTTATTCTCTTAAAATGGTATCCAATATTTTTGGAATTGGTGTGTTTTTCATTTTCCTATGATAGAGTCCGTGATGGGGGGTTACATTAATTTCTATTGGGTGGTGCACCCTAGAACCATGAAGATGTTCTATGATATGTAGTGATTATTCTAGTTTTCATGTATGATACAAGACATTTATGACTTGTTTTATCATTATTATACATTATAATGTGTCAAAACCTAGCACTAGAGACCTTCAGGTTTTCTTCATCCACTTTCAGGGTGACTTGGAAGTGGGAGGTGGCCTAAATATTGGAACTTCCATCATAGTTTACTTTGACCCATAATATGTTTCATGTATTATATCTTTGAAAATATCTTTCTGACCCTTCTCATATTTTTATTTGGTAATATCTTGATTTTGAACCTGATTTATATGTGACTAATTATACAAACATGATTGGTGATTCTAATGAAAAATTTATTCATGGGAAGATGATACCTTTTATCCAAGTTCTATGGTAGTATGGTTCTTATATGTATGATAATTTGGAGCATAAGGTGATGATGAGAGAGAAATGACCACATCTATTTGATATAGAATCTTCTTAAAAGGATTTATAGGATCAAAAAGTGTTTATGGTGGGAGGTTTTAATCTCATGTTACCTTCTTTCAGGTATTTATTAACTCTTGTTATGACCAAAAGTTTGGGTATATGTATTTGTTTCATTCAATTAAGTCTAGGTAAATGTTTCAGTAGGGAGTTTCACTGTGGTGTATAGTCTATAGCATATAGAGTCTTAGTTATCCTGTAGACCATCATGCTATAGCATAGGGGGAATTGAGGTTGGAGAGGGTTGCGGAATAGGTTGTTGTTAGTGATAAGCATACCTAGAGTATAGATTGCATATCTACTACCATTTTCGACATATCTACTCTATGGAGGGATAGGTGTGTTGTGTAGCCATGGGAAGTGCATTGTGATACTATTAAATATTTTTGAATAGATACCATATGGGTGATACCTATGGTGTGGAAGTTTTTAGATCCACTTCCAAATCGAAAATGGTTGTGGAATGATGATTGGGTTGTGTCATATTCCCTCATTTTGAGTAAATAGAATCTATCAAAATCAATATTGTGGTTTAATAAGTCTAGTTGACTTGGTGTGGATATAGTATGGTATAAGGAGGTTGCACTATGGTCTAGATGTTTTCATCCATACTGTGTTGTGGCCATGGGGGTTGACATTTCATTTATATATTTACAGACTTAAATTTCCTAGACTATTTTAAATTTCTAAATTCCCTCCAACCTAAACCTCATTTGATATTTTTATTTTGAAGTATCCAAATAGGAATTTTGACTCCTCTAAATTCCATCCTTCTTGAATCAATGCTCTAGTGGAAGTGTTTGATTCCTCTCTGGTAAGTGATATTTCTTTTATTTGGAATCCTATTTTTTCCCTTATCTTCCTCATTGAGAGTGTTGAATTCTCATTTTGATGATATATTAGTTCCATGTTTTTATGGATGGTGTTTCTTGGGATTTGTTTCTTTATCTAATTCACTTTCATTCCTCGTTAGTGTTCCTGTTGCAGGTGTTGAGTTGGTTTGATCACTAATTAAAGGTAGGTGGTTCTATATGATTTTTTGTAAGGCCCCGACCCCAGAATCTCAGAGTCGGTGAATTATTTTAATAAATTGGCATGATTACAAGGAATCAAGTCCTCAAGGACCAATCAATTTAGTAATCTTGGAAAATAGATTACATACATGAACATTACATTACACATTCAATCATAAAACACAACATAAATAATCCATTGAGAACGCTATTATTCCCCTATCTTAACCCTGCATATCAAACATAATACACTTCTTGGAATCCTGGGACAACAAAACATAAGAACGGGGTGAGATCAGATGCTCATTAATGGTAAATAATTTAACAGAAGCTATAAACTTTTGAGACAAGATGTGTAATAAAAACAACAACCTTTTAAATATAAACTTGAACATAATATGGAGAAAATAAATCAAACATTACCATATAAACATGCACATGGATATTATACTAGTCGAATAATCAAATGTAATAATTAATTTTGTAATGAGGGAATTCCTAACGTCGAACATCATTACCACATAGTCAAGGCCTCGTGCCAAGACTACAAATAAAAATTTTATCAAGGCCTTGTGCCAAGACACTAGTTTGTCTCGTGAGACCTATCGATAAATCGAGGGGCTATAGCGGTCCCCACCCATCACTTACTAAGTCCACTGCATTCCACATATGAAAATATTGAAACATAACATAAACATTCGTATTAAAACTAGCATACCAAATGTCAATACTTCAACAATAAACCATGAAGGGTATAAAAATAGCACATCCACATTCAAACATATCATAACTCATTCGATGCAATATGGAAGATTTTATTATAATAAATCAAACTTAATCAAGAATAATTTATAGTAAAGAATGTTGACATAGTTGAAAATGATAAGTAAAACTTTTTGAGAGAAATATCCCATTTTTTTGAAATCATTTAAAAGTCACACATTTATAAAGGAAGTCATTTAAAAGATATTTTTTAATCGAAGTGTCCCATACCACTTTGAAACTTTTGAAAGGAATTAACATTTTAAAACAATCATGTCCATATAAATAAATCATTAAAACCATTTTGAAAACATGGACATTAACGAGAAATATTTAGAAGAATAAATATTTAAAACATTTAAAATTATGTTTTAGTTAAATAGTACCTTAAAATAATCATTTTGAAATGTATTTTAGGAAAAATGGACATGGATAATAAATATGTCCCCGAAAATACTTACACATAAACAATCTCGGGTAATAATGAGATTGAGAAATTAACCCTTACCTTGCACTTTCCTTTGGTCAAGGGTACATTTAAACTCTTGTATAATGACCATATTATGTTATTAAATTATACCATAACCATATTCATATTTATTATTAACCCTATCTTTTAGATTTAACTCTTAGTTAAATAGTTTAACTTTTACCATGTCCTCTTGTATTATTATAATAAATGGTTGATAAACTTACTATAAAAAGCCAAGAGAACCCAAAGTGGTTCATTATTGATATATCTAACCTTATCTAAGTACTTTTTTCGAACCTTAGATTTTTATAAATATTATATCAATTAATAATATAGTATTTGTTTTAAAAACTCATTTATGTCAATTTTGACACTATTTGGTATTTTGTTTTTGTTAAAGTCATAAAAACTTTATCACTTCAAAAAAATTATTTAATCAACCCTAAAATTTCATATTAACCTAGAAAATTCGTGAATGGAATCAAAATCCTCAATTTACATTTATTTTTTTATTTATAATATCAATTATTTTAATCTTTCATTGAAAAAGTAATTACTGCATCATCATTGTGTCATAAATAAATTTAATTATTTAATATCTAAAAATTATAAATAAAATACCATTATGAATGAAATCTTTTTATCTTTATAATGTATAATTTTAGTCGAATATATCTTTTTTATAACCCTATATTAAAAATGGTTTAGTTATTAAACTTTGAATTTAACACTTTTAACTCTTCTTTAAATAAAATAATAATAAACAACCTAATCTAATCTAAGTGGACCAAAATGATCTTACTTTATTTATATGGTTGGTTTTTTTCTAAATAAACTCATCCAATAGAATTAGGACATGTTTTGGGGTAATTATAACGTCATTTTTACCTTCAATTACCCTATTTACTTTAACTGTGGTAAATAAAAGTCAAAAGTTACTATTAAACAAAATTTATTTTAATATTATTGAACCAAATTTTACTTACTAATTTAAATTGTGTCTCTCAGATTTTTTAAATTCAATTTATAGAAGCGGTAAAATTATGTTTTATACAAATTTGCAAATGTGCCTAGAAGGTGGGTAAAGGACGTTAAAAAGTTCAATAAAATTTTATACATCTAATTTTATTATAAAATGACTCCAATGAATTACATTAAAATTATATAGATATTATATATCTATTTTTACTTCAAATAAAAATAAAATAAATAATTATTTAAATAAAATTTCGGTTTTATATAATAACGCAGTGTTTTTCACTATTAATCAAAAATTGAAAGTTTTTAGAAAAAATCCCAAAATTCACCCTAATCTAATTTTGATATTCCAAATTCAAAAATTAATTTTGTTTTACCAAATTCAAAACATATAATTTGAATTAATTAATTTAAAATTAATTCCTGTTGTTAAAACCAAAAAGTGGGTTTTTAAAAAGTAAAAACTATCAAAAGATTGACATGTGTTTATGTTAAATTTAAATGTAAAATTACTTATAATGATCTAAATTGTATTAAATTATTAAAATATAATCTAATTATACTTCTAAACCATTCAAATTCATAATTTAACACTATAAATTACTTTGATTAAAAAAATAGTTTTCAATTAAAATTTGGTATTTTTTTCACTATTCATCAAAATATGAAAGTTATCAGAAAAGTACCCAAAATTTATCCAAACTAAATTTTTATGTCCCACTTATAAATAGGAATTTAATTAAATTAAATTTAATATATAAAAGTGTCAAATATTGGTTTTAAAAAATGGTTCTCCATTAAAAGGTGGTAAAATTTCATTTTTTTGAAAAATACTTATTTTATCTGAAGAAAAATGAATTTGTTCTTATATTATGTCTAAGAAACACATAATATGGATTCTAAAATTATATGGGCACTATTGAAACTTGGTGTTTTCCCAATGGTACTATATAAATGGTTTGAGGAAATCGTTGCTATAGTGTAAAAGAATCAACATTTGCCAATGGTTTGAACAAACTGTTGGCAATGTGTATATATTCCTAAGATTTCCAAATGGTTTTCTAAAACCATTGGGAAAAACTATTTTATCTAAGTTATACCAATGATTTTGATAAAATGTTAGTAAAGGGAATCTTTCCTAAAAGTTTTTAAAAACCGTTGGGAATGTTCTCCCCCAAATACCTAGCACCCAGCTCCCAGTAGGTCTAATTGCAAACATAATCCATACCTCCTCCCGACGTATTCTTGGTTTCAAAACACCTTCCAACCAAATATCATTCTTCAATCAATCAAATTTTTATTTCTAAAATTCAAATTAGTAAGTGTTACCTTAGTTTTAGTGTTCTTCCTCTTTTTATTTTATGTTTGATGTTTTGATTTCGGGTAAATTAGAGTTATTGATGTTGGAGTACAGAACCCTTTGTTTGTTTTATGTTTTTTTTCTACACTGCATACATCGTAAATGGTCTCTTTAGAGGGGTTTGTTTAGTGCATGGGGTAAAGGGTTTGTTTTATGTTTTTTTTTTAGTGGGGTAAGGAGTTTTTTTATATTTGTTTTATGTTTGTTTTATGTTTTTGATTAGTGGGGTTTTATGTATTATGTTTAGTGGGGATTTATGTTTTTTGTTTAGTGAAATGGCTAATGCATGATAGTTTGGCTTTTTTTAATGAATAAAATGATTTTAAATAAAAATACCCTAAGGGGGCTGCAAGAGGGGTAGGGGGCTTTCCAGGTGTGGGGGGGCTATCCAGGTGGGGGTGGGTTGTCCAGGGGGTAGGGGCTGGAGGGGGGTAGGGTGGGATGTATGGGTTTGGGGAGGGGTATGGGATTTCTAGGGGGGTTAGGGTGGGGTTTCTAGGTGGGGGAGGGGGTGTGGGGTGTCCAGGGAGGGGGGGTGGGCTGTCCAGGTGGGGGTGGCTGTCCAGGTGGGGGGCTATCCAGGTGGGGGGCTGCAGGGGAGGGGGTGTGGGTTGTCTAGGGAGGGGGTGGGCTGTCCTTGGGGGGTTATCTAGGTGGGGTAGGGGGTATGGGATGTCCAAGGAGGTGGGGTTGTCCAGTGGGGGCATGGGCTGTCCAGGTGGGGGGCTGTCGGGGGGGGGGGGGCGGTAGGGGGGCTGCAGGGGAGGGGGTGTGGGATGTCCAGGGGAGGGGGTGGGTTGTCCAGGGGTGGTGGTGGGTGGGCTATCCAGGTGGGGGAAGTGGGTGTGGGATGTCAAGGGGGGTGGGTTGTCCAAGGGGGGTGGGGGTGGGCTGCCCAGGTGGGGGAGGGGGTTGTTGGTTGTCTAGGGAGGGGGTGGGGGTGTGGGCTGTCAAGGGGGGTGGGCTGTCTAAGGGGGGTGGGGGTGGGTTGTCCAAGTGGGGGAGGGGGTGTTGGTTGTCCAAGGGGGTGGGGGTGGGCTGCCCAGGTGGGGGGTGGGCTATCCAAGGGGGTAGGGGTGGGTTGTCCCTGGACACCTCGTACCCCCTGGACACCCCACCCCCACCCCCGAGAC